>OU342787.1:701565-1901565 GCA_910591435.1 Acronicta aceris | reverse complement strand
AACAAGTTGTGACAACAGACCAAGCTGTGACAACAGAGCAAACATTTAAAGATTCATCTGAACTTTCACTTGGAGAAAATAATTTTCAGGAAAATTCTGGAACAATCACAGCGACAGAGACAACTTCTACTACATCTAAAGAAACAACAACAGTACAATTTACAACATCAGCGGGAGCTTCCACAACTAAGCAAGCAACAGCGAAAAAACAAGCGACTACAACTGCGCGTGAAGATTCGTCTGACCTTTCCACTGAGGAATCGAATTCTGAAGAAGATACGTCTGATGGATTTACAACATCAGCAGATGCTTCCACTACCAAGCACGCTACAATAAGAAAAAAAACTACTACCAGAAAGCAAGTGCGTGAAGATTCTTCTGAGGAGACCGATTTTGAAGAAGAATTGTACAGTACTAGTATGACAAAGCAAGCTGCTAAAACATCTATTAAACCTACAACAGTGCAATCTACGAAGATAACAGTAACTTCAACAACAGAGCAAGCAACAACAACCTATGAACCTACTACGACATCTGTTGAACCAACAACTGATGGATCTACAAAATCAAAGGAGAATACCACAATGGAACCAGCTACTACAACAGAGCAGGCATCTGAAGATTCATTTGAACTTTTATCTGAAGAAACCGATTTTCAAGAATATGCTGGAACGACCACAAAATTTGCTCCTACAGCATCTGAAGAAACAACAACAATGCAATCCACAACATCAGCGGATGCTTTCAAAACTAAGCAAGCAACAACAAGAAAACACGCGACAACAGCACGTGAAGATTCGTCTAACCTTTTCACTGAGGAATCAAATTCTGAAGAAGATACATCTTATGGATTTACAACTAAACACGCTACAACAAGAAAACAAGCTGCTACCAAAAAGCAAGCAAGTGAAGATTTTTCTGAGGAATTCGATTCTGAAGAAGAATTGTACACTACTAGTATGACAAAGCAGGCTCCTACTATATCTGTTGGACCTACAACTAAGCGAGTTCCAGCAACAAAACTAACTACAACAACATCTAAACCTACTAAACAAACAACAGTTGAACCTGCAATTACAACAGAACAATCTCCAACAACTACCGTTGCACCTACAACTGAGAAATCAATAACATATGATTTACCAACGGTAACTAAATCAGAGCCAGAATTTGAATCTGATTCTAGAGAAGAATTACCAGAAGAAGTGTCAACTTATTCACCTGATGAACTTGAACTTGGCGAAGATTCTTCTGAATTAGATTCTGGAGAAGTTGAGGCTATTAGAAAATTAGAACAAGCTGCTACCGTAGAGCAGTATACAACTACGACTGTTGAACCTACGACTAAAACTGAACCGTCAACAGACCAAGTTGTATCTGTAGAACTAACAACATTAAAATCATCTGTAGAATTGGATTCAACAATTACAACAACACAAGAACCAATTACAACGGAAGCGGTATCTGCAACAACACAGCAACCAACAAACACCGAAAAACAGACAACAGAAATAGTATACGTTACTGAACAGTCTGAAAAATCTTCTTTAAATCAAGACGCTGCATCGCAAATCCTCGCAACAGATCAACAATCAATTACAGAAGAAGCAACAATGACAATAACACAGTCAACAACAGATGAATTTACAACTGTAGAACTTACTACTGAGAAGGCAGCAACACCGACAACAACTACTCAGTTAATAACAGAAGAACTTACTACTGTACAAATGACAACCGAGTTGCCTACAACGACATCACCTCATTCTGAACAACCAACAACAACAGAAGAACTGACAACACAAAAACAAGGAACCTTAGAATTCGGTGAACAACTAGGAAAACAATATAGTTATAAGCAAATACTTTCAGCTGAAGAATCAGGATCTGCTGAGCAATATTCTGAAATGCAAACCGACGCTATTCAAATAGAAGAATCTACAGAAAAACTGCAATCAAATCAAGAACAACAATCTCTAGACCAGGAATCGGTTGGAGAAACGGATTGTAACGAAAAATTGGACTCAGATTCTATAGGACAACCCTCTGAAGAAACTACTTGGCAACCAATTAATATAGAGCTTATTGCACAAACTGAAACAACTGAACAAGAAATTACTGAAGCTCAAAAACAACCTACAACTTCTGAAGCAAGCATAGATTTAGAATTGTCAAATGCTAATTTTGAAAAAGGATCACACAGTTTGACGCTGAGTGATGAAACAACAGCTCAAGAGAGTATAACCACACAAGGACGGACGACAACAGATCAAGAGAAAATAACAAAGACCATGACAACTTCAGATCAATCAACTGAAATAGAAACATCAACTACACAGCAACAACCAACAAATGAACAAGAAAGAACAACGACAGAAAAACAACCTATTACTGAGCCACTGATGATTTCGAAACAATATTCAAAACAACAATCTTATTTAAATCAACAGTCAACATCACAAGATCTCTCCAAAGATCAACAATTTATAGAAGAAAAGTCAACAACATTACATGAAGAAACATCAGAGAACTTTCAACAACAAGAATCGATTTCAACAACAACAGATTTGGCAACATATTATGTAGCTGAGCCCAAACCTCCGGGCATACAGTCTGTTATGTTTAAAACCAGCGTTAATGTACCTAAAGCGGGAGGAAAACTGAGTCTCAACCAGGGTAAAAAAGGTAAGAAATATAAATCTTTATTCATAATCATCTTTAGCAAAAAAATAAGATATAATCAAAAAACCTGACTGCCAAAAAAGAACATGGAAACATGCACGAATCATTGATATTTCGTAAGATGTGCGTAATAAGATATTTATCGCTCGGTGGTAGAACCTCTTGGGATCTAACTGGCTGGCGACCACCCTTACGTCCGAGTCACTCGTAAAACACTTTGGTGTGTGTTAGATTTTTGCGCGTAAGAGCCAGTTCCCCTCGGTTGCAGCGGCTCTGGCAGTCTGCAGTCCGTAGGGGTTCTTAAGGGTCGGTAACGCATCAGCAACTCCTCCGGTGTTGCAGGTGTCCATGGGCGACGATGACTACTTACCACCAGGTGGTACATCAGCTCGTTTGTCGACTTAATTCCATAAAAAAAATCACTTAACATCGTTAGGAAAGCTGCATGCCTGAGAGATTTTCTCGACGGCGTATGAAGTATAGAGGTCTACCAACCCGCAGTTGGCTAACGTGGTGGACAATAACTTAACCGCTCTCATTCTGAGAGGACACCCGTGCCCAGCAGTAGGACTATATGGGTTGATGATGTCTATTTGTCCACGTAACTCTTAGACTAAATCGAATTGCTGTCATATAGTTATTAGTAACTAATACGAGTAGTTTAGGCACAAAATTATGAGGAGGGATGAAACGCAAGTGACTAATAGAGTGGTGAATTTGAATGTGGAGGGACGGAGGGGTAGAGGGAGACCAAAGAAAAGATGGGAGGAAATAGGGAGTGAATGATGAGGTGACGGCTGACAGAGATGAATGGAAGAAAAGGACATGCTGCGCCGACCACAATTATATTGGGAGCGTATTTTATTTTTATAAAATAGGGAGAAAAGCGTGAGTGTATGAACTTATGTATGTATTTTATTTTTGCTGAGTTTTTATCCACTTTTTTTTCACAGAAATCATGAACGCTCTGGAAAGCAACGTGAATTTGAAGGTCCTGCTGATACCAAAGGGACCCCAAGGCAAGAATTGCTACTGTACGTGTGATCCTACCAGTCCTCCCGCTATCATACCCCTGGAAGAACTTCCAGAAGACTCCAAAGCATAATCAATTATGAAAAGCTTGTATACCTAATATATATTGTTTAATTCGACAATAAATTTTATATGTATTATTTTTTGTAAGTTTTGTATTTCGTCCCCCGATAATCTCGGTTTTTAAATATCTGTAAAGAACCTCACAGAAAACCGGCGTTAAACAACGCGTACGTTGTGTTTCGCCGAGTGAGTGAGGTTACCGGAGGCCCAATCCACTTTTAAAGGTCGGCAACGCACTTGTGACTCCTCTTTTGGTGTTGCGGGTGTCCATGGGCGGCGGTAATCGCTTACCGTCAGGTGATCCGTATGCTCGTTTGCCCTCCTATCCCATAAAAAAAATCTGTAATGAATCTGAAATATCCCGCCAAACTGTGGGGTAGCCACAAAATAAAACATGTGGCTCAAAATCAGCTTCAATCATAACTGCTGTCATACGACGACACCAGGCTGCCAGCCAGGACATTTTTGTAGGTCATATGGAGTTCCAAAGAGTATAATATAATATAATGTGGATTTCCCAGCCTAGCCTAGCCTTGCCTTGCACCACCAATAAAGCTTATGAAAGGTATTATATAATTATTATAATTATGTCGTTCCGTTGGATGTCTGGGATGAGATTTTTAAGACAGTTTCTTGATATGCGACTTGCATATCAAGAATCTGTAATGCGAATGCTTATTAGCTCTGGACAACCAGATTTTTTGTTTATTGATTAAGTCGGCAAACGAGCTGACCAGCCACCAAGGTGAAGGTTGGCAGACTTCACACGCCATCGAGAAAATCTCTCAGGCATGCAGGTTTTCTCATGATGTTTTCCTTCACCGTTTATGCGCGTGAATTAACTATATATTACGCACATGACTTCGAAAAGTCAGAGGCGTGCCCTGGATTCGAAATGTCATACATATATAAAAAAACAAAAACCATTAAATCTATTATTTCCTAACTTGGCTATAATTTTAGCTACCTCATCATATACTTATTATTTTGCTTGGTCCCTGCATCTTGATATCGTGATGGAGGGACCAAGCAGCTTGTCAGATCCAGTTTTGATGGAGTGGATGCTGTCCCTTTCGCAGAACGAGTGTACCTACGTATAGGATTTTTTTGGCGCATTGGTGACGTCATTGTGACATCACAAACCATTACAGTACAGTACGCTCCAAACAAACTCGGAGAATCATGGTCTCTTTTCAAGTCCAGACATGGAAGAACACTTACATGTGAGTGGCACGATTTAGGGTAATGTCTAAAATGGGCTTTTGAGGAAGAACCATAGCAGCTTTGAGTAGACCAGTTCCAGTCCCAGTTAATATTGACCAATAAGTTAAAGTAAAAATAAATAAAAACGTTTTTCGAGAACCTCCATTTCTTCGTGGGTAAAAATCATAAATAAAACAACTGTTTAATAGTTATAAAATTAATTCATTTATTAAAATTTCATTGTAAAATGATTTCTCATTTCGATAGTACTCTTATATCATGATTATTGAATACATCACTCGTCACTCTTACAATGTCTGCAAACATGCATTACCTGGAAGAAAAAGGATTTATTAATAACATTAAATTTATTTCGTGGCATCGAAAGGGATTTCTTGACACGGCATTGGAGAGCGCGTGGAATCCCGCGGGGGGATGCCGCAGTGCGCTGCGGTATGCAACGGCACGCCGCGAGATGTGTTGGTAGGCCGCCGGAATGCTACAGTATCTAAGCGCCTAGTGTACAGTGACCGGTGGTAAAATCCTCTGCCATTCCGTCCCGGTCTGCCTTGACGGCCCGTCCCGACTTTGCACGGGTGAACAAATTTTAGTTGGGATCCCTAATTTAATCTAGTAATAAATATAGCCTTACTCAGGGGTAACGTAGCATTATAATGGTGAAAGAATTTTTGAAATCTGTCCAGCAGTTTTTGAGTCAAAAATACAAATCTGAGTAGACGAGCCACCTGATGGTAAGTAGTCATCGAAACCTACAACACTGAGGAGTTGCTGATGCATTGCCGAGCTTTAAGAGAGCCTACGGACTGCAGACTGCCAGAGCTGCAGCAACCGCGGAGAAATTGGCTCTGGCGCACACCGCGGTGCTTTACGACAGACTCCGACGACGTAAGTGTGGTCGCCAGCCAGTCAGACCCCAAGAGGTTCTACCACCGAGCAAGTCAGATATTGGCTCACGTCTTACGAGATTCTAATCTGAATAGCAGTGGAAATTTTTCAAAGAAGTTTTCAACAAAAAATAGGGTAGGTACTTATATCTTATTGTCAAAAAATGTATGCTCTTATTCTGAAATCATATTATGAAACTAGCTTTTGCCAGCGACCTCGTCCGCGTGGAATAGTTACTTTGTTCCCTAGTTCTTCGACCGCGGTTTCACGTGCGTTGCCCCGTTCCTAAGGGTTGTAGCGTGATGTTTTATAGCTTGAAACCTTTCTCATGAATCACTCATTTTCCCAACATTTCCCTTCACTGCTCTGCTCCTATTGATCGTAGCGTGATGAAAAGTATACTATAACCTGCCCAGGAGTATGAAGAACAATTGTACCAAGTTTCGTTGAAATCCGTCGAGTGGTTTTTGTTTCTATAACGAACATACAGACAGACAGACAGACAGACAGACAAAAATTTTACTGATTGCATATGTATGTATGTATCATCGTACATCCTGTATGCATAAGATCCTATTAAAAATAGGAAGAAAAACGGTACCCACCTTACTCAACACCGGACGTATCCAAAGTAACATAACTGGCCCCCATATTTTCTCTATGACGTGGTGACACCACGTGTTTCTTCGCAGATTCTCCTTCTTCAACGTCCGACTCACAAACACCACACTTGAGACTCCCAAACTGATAATACACGTATTTGTTCCTGGCCAACATATTTATATTGTGTTTTAACTCCAGATAGAAACGGAACACGCTCTCGATCGCTGGTTTCACCTTGAAATGTTCCGCGTAAACCAAATGCGTTAACAGCGAACGAATCGAGTTGAAAATTCCTTTGCAGCCGACGCAAGTGAAAGTGGACCCTTCGCTGTGGAGAATATAGTTGCCTTTCATGTAGACACTGATGATATCACCTTTGTTCGCGTTAATTTTAGCTTCAGCCACCGCTGTTTGGTGGTCAATACTGCTCAATATATGCTTAATAGCTTCGTTGGTATCTTGGAAATTCAAATTGCACACTTCACACTTCAAATTATCAATTTTGTTCGCAGTTATGAGGTCTTTGTCAATATCGTTGTATAGCGCGGAGCGAATTAATGTGGCGATCGTTTCAAAATGGGCGGCGCTTTCAAAATGCTCTACCATTGCCGAAATTGATGGCACAGCGACGAAGTCGGGGCAGATTGTGCAGACATAGAAATTGCCAAAGCTGGCGAAGTATTCGGAGGGCCGGCAATGGTTTTTATAAAGCATGGCGAGCTTCCGAGGCGCCGCGTTCCTCAAATGCTTCTTTTGGCGAATATGATTGAACAGGACCTGTCTAGGACCTTTCAAAGTCATGTCGCAACAGGTACAATAGTTCCCGATCTTACCCGACGGTTTTATAAAGTTTTCTATTATCACGTGGTCGCGATTATTGTGTGGTTTCCCGACACTCGCTAAGTATTTCGTCCAGTTCAAGTCTTTTGGCCCCCACTCCTCTGGAATGGACCCGTCTGGGCTGGTCTCTTTCATTCGGACGTACATCTCATCGGAAAGTTTGGCAAGATGTTTCTCGTCAAGAATGTGTAAGATGGAGGCCTCAATGGAATCAATGGAGGCTCTACATATACGACAAAATAAACCATTTGGAGTAAAAGTGATGTCGTGACTTAAAAGGAATTTTTCATTCATCTCCTTAATTTTGTCAATTGAAGGATCTGTCATAGAAAATGGAATGGTTTTATCGGACTGGAGAATGCAGGAGAGGTTATGGATATGAGTATCACTGAACACATGGTTCAAAACACTATCATAATGGAATCTTAGAGTGTAATACTCGCAGGCGATGCAAAAGAAAGCCAGTTTTCCAGTCCTGTCATCAATTAAGGACAACAGTTTATGATTAACAAGTAACTTTACTATCAACGCTTCAATAGGACCATAATAACGGTATTTCTTGACCTGACTCTTTGGTTTCTCAGTTGCTAATTCGTTCTCATCATTATCTATATTCTTATTAGCGTCGGCCGCGAAATTCTGGTACACGTTATCCTTGATACTCATAATGATAGGAGCGACAGAAGAAGTTTGCGTAGAAAAATCTGTACCGGACACATCGGAACATAATTTATCGTAAATTTCTTGATAGAATTTTAAGGCAGCATCGACGCTTGCTTCTGAAGCGTCCGGAAGGTGCTTCATTAACGCAGAACTTAGTTTCGAGGAGAAATTTCGTTCTAATTTCTCCACAGCCTTGGTGATACTCAGCTCTTTGATTTTCGGCAACGGCAGTTCTCCCATAGCCGATAATCGTCTAGACATGTTGGGAAGTATAATGGGCTCAGCTACGTCAATACTCTCTCTCTTCAACTTGGGCAAGTGGGCGTCAGAATTGAAGTGTCTCTGAAGAGATTCCATCAGAGGCTCCTCATCATTCAACTCGATTTCAACATTACAATCTGTACAAATATGGACTTGCTTCGCATCCTCAACAGTGAGGAGTTCAGCTTTCAACAATTCAGGAACTTCGCTTACAGGAAGACTGTTAAATCTTTGCCGTTGCAAATTACTCTTCTTTTCAGTAGTAAAAATATATTCAACTTCGACATAATCGCGTTTTTGTAAATAGATCTTTTTGTGCGTTGTGTCCAAGCTACGTAAATAGGTGTGGAGGACTTTGTTTTGTTGGGTTAAGGGGTGATTTACGACGTTTTGGAAGTGTCTGGCGAGTCGTTTGATTTCCTCAGGTTTCCGAAAGGAAAGGACAGTGAGATGTTCCATAGCGGGTGTGATGCTTAAGTTATCTGCCATCACCAATTACTGATAAGACCTTTATCTTGATATCAAGATTATCGGCCGCGCTCATAAAGCTTATAACAGTTCTTAATGAGTGCTGTCTGTTTTGCCCGTACAGCGCCGAATAACAATTTAGGGCCAAAAATGTTGGTTAGGATTTAGACTTGAAAATAAAATGGTTAATTTTTTGATTTGATTATCAGTGCATTTCAAGATCTGAAAAGAGAGAAATTTTTGGTTAATACATTTTTATTATTTAACTCGAGGCCGAGCCTCGAGCGCTCAGACACAAGGCTCGAGCCTACAAGACTCGAGCCTTCAATGCTCAAGCGATCAAGTCTTACGAAAGCTAAAAAAACTATCGGAACGACACACTCGCTTCCCGCTGCTCGAAAACTCGTTTCTAGCTCTACTCGCTTCTCGTTCATCGTCGGCGGTGGGACAAGTGCCTTAAGTTAGTATTTACAGTTTTATACAATTGCAACTCGCGTGTTATATTTAGCATTATATTTCAAGCAATTAAGGAATATTAATAAGGAAAATTGTCTCAATTGCATTATGATCTAATAATATTGTGTTTCGTATTATATGTTTTGTGGTTAAGTGATTTGCAGCTAAATTTAAAATAATATTGGGGGTCTTTATTAAAGCTAAACTCCAAAGTCTGGAACATCGCCGCAAAGTTGCTAGCTTTTCGGTTTTTTATCGGATACATTTCGGAGAGTGTGCATCAGAACTCCACGATCTTATTCCCCCTAGCCCTTTCTACTTTCGGACGACCAGAACCAAGAAAAAGCGACATCGATTCATGGTGGACATTCCGAAAACCCGAACGAAACTTTTTAAGTCCACTTTTATCATGCGTACCGCTGAAATGTGGAATGCGCTTCCAGAGTGGGTCTTGCCCGAGTTATAATCCAGGTGTCTTTAAATTACGAGCGAATCGGTTTCTTCTAGGCAAGCGCGCTCCATCGTAGATCGCAGTATAGCTTAACATCAGACGAACTGGCGGTCAAGTGTAAGCCTACATATAAAAAAAAGCAACTGAAGTCAAAATAACATTTTTAGATTTTTTGTCTGTCTGTATGTCTGTACGCGCATCAAGCAACAACTACTGCATGGAATAGAATGCAGTTTTCACCGATGTGTTGCTAGAGGTCTAACTTAATATCTGGTGCATGTTTCATCTTGATACGCCTCCTAGAATCCGACGTATAGTTAATCTTTTTGAGACGTGAGTGTAACGTGCGAGCGAGCTAGTTATCTGTATCAATCTATAATCTGTCACAATGACATTTCTCATCTCTTATCTATGCAAATGTTGTTTCTAGAAAAACATTATCATAGATAAAACTAAATATAGAATTTAAACATAAACAATGAGGGGTCAATGCACTTATAACCTGAAAGTAATGAAATGAGTCATTAAATAATGAAGTTGATGATTAGATATTTTCAATTCAGGTAAAACGCGTTTCTATAGCACCTTTTCTATGTTTTTTTTTATTACAATACAATGATAAAGGTAAGCACCAACATTAATCTATAGACGTCCGCAACACCAGTGGTATCACTCGCGTTGTCATCTTGACACCTCAGTTATTCATATATTTTTTTAAAAAAGCTTACTAGCAATGTGGGTCGCACATTACTAGTATTCTTGTTAATGACTTCGAAAAGTCAGAGGTGTGTGGCTTGGGTTGCAAAATCTATTGTCTTGTACTCCAGGGTACCTAATAGGCATTGCTAAATTTATATATATACTTATTGCACTAATTTAGATTACTGCAATGATTTTAATTATTTTTTTTATAATTATAAATTTGATAAATTATTTTTCTTTCTGTAAGTAGATCTTTTAGACACTTTTACAAGGCAATGATTTCGTTTTTTGTACTAGATGGTGCTGAAATTTCCTTACTGATGACTAGTCTTGTGCCTATTTGGTCAGTAAATAGCTCTGAACTAGTTTAGGCCAGTGAACTAGTTCACCTTATTAGTTCTATTATTAGTAGTATTAGTTCTTTTAGTTCTTATAGGACATCTGACCAAATTGCTTATTAGTTTATCGTTCGGTCCCATTACAATAGTTCGACAGTCATCAGAATACTTACTAGGGTTTAATGTCCAACTGATTCGTTCAGCATAAAATTAATCTCTCTGTCAACATTATTAAATTTTCCTTCATATTATAACTTTACTTGATACTGTACTATTAGCTCTTTTATTCGATCTCGATCATTCAGAAACATTTAAAGTATGGTACAGTAACATACAAAATGTATGAATAGTATGAAGTACTATTAGGACCAAGGACCGATTAACATTCTCGGTTAGGAAACATGTCTTCTAGTTCACTGATCGGAAACATGTCTTTTAAGTCGTTCATTCAGGACCTACACAAGACTACTGATGACCTCTAAACACTGAAACAAACTCAGAGAACCATGGTCTCTTTTAAAATCCAGACTTTATACTGTCAAATGTGTGAGTGACACAATGCAGGACAATATCTAAAATGGCCCTATGAAGAATGATCCACAGCCAATTTATTCAGCTAAATAATTATTATTCTACAGATTGCCTTATCTTTTTACAGGTTATACAGGAAATTATTGTTGTGTATCTCAATAGAAGATTATTACCAAGATAAAAAAAATAATCTCCTGGTTAAAAAAATAAGTTTTATCCAATTTAATTTAAATCATAGTCACACTCACTGAGTTGTGATCCGTGTTAGGATCACAACTCAGTTCCAAATTTCAAATATGGATTTTAGAACACAGTCTTTTTGATAGTATGTTTTCTTTTGGCAGGCAATGGTAACTAGTTATAGAGCCAGTTACTTCAATGGCACATTTTATGATAACCCTATGTATATATGTACATATTTTCAAGGTAATAGAAGGATTTGTAATAGAAAATATTTTCAATAAGTTATCCTCCATGTTGCCTACCTACATGGTTTAGAAATTGAAATTAAGCTAGTACCATGGATTTCATGAGTTATTTATGAGCGCCATGTCTTGTTATATGAATATGTTAATTTCGGAATACAGAGAAACCATCTAAATAATACCTTCATTGGATTCTAAAATAAGACATGAATATTACTTTGATGTGGTGCTTCAGGATTCCTAATTTCCCTCTCCTAGGTAAAATAAGAAGGAAAATTTGTGTTTACAAAGTATAAAATTATGCGTAAGCATACAAACGCCCACAGATAGTACATTAGATTATGTGCATAACAAAGTAATGAAATGGTACTTACCTATATCAACTTACACTATTACTATTTATTATTGAAATTAAAAGCAAATGACACGAATAATAAATAATAACACAAAATACCGTTACAAAAATACCTTTGCCTAACAAAATAATAAAAAACATTAACAAAAAAAAACACGGGAGCCTTTAAGGTTATAATGATGAGGCATATATCAGAAAAACAAGGTTTCATGTAAAAAATATATTGGGAATTATGAAATTGAGTGTTTTTTTACCTGAAAGTCTTGATTTTGTGCATGGCAGCGTGTTGCAGCCTACTTATTTTTTATTTAGTACGGGCATAAACTGACAGCCTGTGGTGACATGACAGACAAGAATTTTTGACGTTTTGAACGTGATTCGTTTGCGGGAGGGTCAGGGTGGTCAGGTAATTAAAATTATCCTGAGATACGGGTGTATCGTATTAATTAGAAAGAGTAGTATTTATTTATGACCGTAGAAAGTGAATTAACAAATTGAGAATAAGCAAATAAATTATTGAAATGTGACTTTGGCTTTTATCTTAATTTACAAAATTATTTGTATTATATTTATATTTTTATTCACAAAATTTAATATTGTCAGAAAAGTAGTTCATAAAGGTGAGTATAAACTAGATTTTTTCCGTGAATTTCCATGTAATTTACCGTTTTACCAATGGTACAATCACAGCGAAAACTTAAAAATAACATTTCTATGAATTGCAACGTCTCCCGTGAATGTTCATGGCGAGTGAGAATTCTGTAAAATTACTCCCGTCTGTGCTACTCGCGTTCATGTTTTGTTCGTTTGTCTGTAGAATCAAATTGTAACAAAGCGTCATGCTAAATATTAGGTTCGTGTTATTAGAGCGGCTCGATATTCTGTTACAAGTTTTTGTTTGTGTACAGCATACATTTTCAACACATCGCGAGTCGCAATTAAAATAATAAACATAAATATTTATTTAGTATTTTATAAACGATTTCTTTATAAGAATTATAATTCGTTATTTTTATAATATAAGAAAATAAAAATATAGTATTAGCTTCCAACCCTAAACAAAATTCCCACAAAAAGCACCAGTCTCAAAAAAAATCTCCCTGACTTTACCACAGATTAAAAATGCCTACGTCATTTTTAACTACGTGGTGTAGAATAGTAGTGGGTAAATCAAAGTAAACAGAATTAAAAATAATCACAATTCAATTCAAATTGTTATTTACGTCATAATTAACCATAGTATTTATTATCAACGACCTTGTGTGAGCTGTATTTGTTTTATTTACCGATGACTCATGTGATTAACATAGAATATTGTTATTTTTTTCTGTAACATTTCATTTATTTTGCGTAGTAACAGAATAAAGTTCTTTGTTTTCTATTGCAACCGTACCGTTTTTTAGGTTTATACATAATATTATTAAGCGTTAGAAATGCAATAGTTGTTTTTTTTTAACTAATGATTTTAATTTTTAAATAACGTCTTGATATTTTTTTTTAAAGCAGTGGAGTGGAACTCGTCATTCTTTGCTGTGCATTTACGGGAGCATGATGTTTTCTATAATATTGATGGGTGACTTTCCTTAAACTCCACAATATCCCGTGGAAGATAAGCCGTCATTTCCGTTGTCATAAAAATACTGATAAAGGTATCAGTGATAAGACACACTATTACAAATCATGAATTTCATATTCATAATAATAAAACAGCAGATATGCTGTATTGTTTCTTTTTATGTAGATACATAGAGGAATAGCAAGTATCTACTTAGAGGAATATATCTACTACTAACACTATATTATAGTGTTACATTGTAATGCATTTTATTTTTGGTCGATTGTATTCTATGTAAGTGTACACACTGTTACACATCAAGCAATACCAAACTACTATATGCTGACCTCTTATTGTACTAAAAGCATATATAATGGTAGGTCAGTTTATACTGGAATAGTTTTTTAAAACTGCTTGACTTCTTAGCTTAGTTGGATTTCTAAGTGCTCAACCTTGACACTTTCGATCATTAGACCAGTGACAATAAAAACCAAGTTCCCAGTATGGGGGACTCACTGCCATTCAAATAGGTAGGTCTGTTATGAAACGAGAAAAAATCGATAAGTCAGCTTAGGCTTGAATGGCTGCTGACATGTACCTTGGTGCATGTTTCGACATTTGCTAGTGAGATCCAAGTCCCCTTGTTAGTTATTGCGGCACCGGCATGGTAGTTTGGAGTTCGTAAGGGCTCCTAAAGCTCGGCAACACATCAGCAACTCCTGTGGTGTTGCAATTGTTCATGGGCGACGATAATTACATACCTTCGGGTGGCCCGTCTGCACAGTTGCCAACAAATACCATAAAAAGCGCAAACCAGAAAAAATTATCAATATTCATTCCTAGGCTGCTTTGAGAATTCCAAACAGACAACATTATGAGTCATTTTAAACATAAATTATGCATTAATTTGTCATTTGTGGATATAAAAACACATGTTTTCAGTTATTGTGTATTTTATTGTTAAAACAATTGCACAAAATCGAAGGTCAAGGTGACTTTTCACATGGTAACCGCGTCGGTGTCAGTGACCCTGGTGTGGCCTGAGGACATCCATCCAATCCTCCAATCCGTACCTAATCATCCGTATTGCCAAGTTTATCAAATACTGACGGCACATGTGGCTGGTTGGTTTGGTCAGCTAATCAAGTGCCGGTACTTGATTAGCTGACCAAACCAACCACGGTTACGGTACCGACGGTTCCTCAAGGTTAATCTAGTACCTACACACCGGGGTAGGTACTTGATTAAACTTGAGAAACCGGCCTCAAATATCAATAAATTTTGCATTGATCGATACTCGTGTCAAGCGATACTCGTCTTTAGCATGTTTGTTTCCGCACGACATTTTTGAATATCCTTTATGTAACCGTCGATATTTGAGTGAAGCCATGACCTTTAAATTTGTCAATTAAAGTATGATTTAAATATAATAATTGTGTTAATATGACGTAAACGCAGAATGTGAAGGCAAATTTCAATCAGGCGGGTGGAGTTCGCGGTGGCTTAGAGGTCAGAGCGTCTGATGTATCCAACCAGGAGACGCAGGTTCGAATCCTGCCCACGATTGAATTTTTCCTTTACCAAAATAACTTTATAATCTTAGCATGAAAAATGCAAAAAAATCACAAAAGGAACGTTACTTTATTTTTTAGACAAATATTACTGAAAAATCGTTATAAAAGTCATCAAATGTCATTTTGACGTACAGTACGCGCAGCATAAGTTGGCCGGAGTGAAGTTCGCCGTTTTAATGCGCAGTGGATTGTTTACGTTAAAAATTGTGTACTGCGCAACCAAACAGCTAACTTCAGTCCGGCCAACTTATGTCGCGCGTACTGTACCTAACGTTACATTAAAACGAGAACCAACTCAGGCCAAAAAAGTGTCGCCTCCTTTGCCGTGTTTGAATAACACACTAGTGCCATCTTTTATTTCGTTCGAAAATTATCTACGCGCGTGTAGGTATATCTACATAGTTAGAAAGAGAATGTGCACTAACTACCTATAGGTGGGGGCAAAAATCGACACGAGCGCGACAGTGTGGTTAGAAAAAAGAACCTTTTCAGACCTATCATCGTGTTGCCGTCAATGTTTACATTATATTTAAATCGTTCTATGACTAAAATTATAAAATATGGGTTCCGCCCGATTAATAATTATCGTCAGCATAGCCAAAATATGTGTAAAGACCAAAAAATAAAAAAACAATAGAACATACGAAACTTAGCTATTTTTACAAATACAATTATTAGTCATTTCCAAATCTTTTTGAAACTCATGCTTACACATGTTTTTTTATTGCATTTATCCACTTTTGTCTTTTATCGCATAACCATAGAAAGTGAGTACCATTAATCAGAAAGTAATAGAATTATACACCATTTGACTTAAATATTTTAATATTTCTTTGTTGTTTGTTGTTTTCGAGCATCCTGAAATACAACAATACATGTTCACTTAGTTAAAAGTTATTTTTCACTTCTTTAATGTGTTTTTTTTTTTATTTGCTTCGCTTACGCTTGAACGTCGCTTTTTATAACGTGAAGTATCATTGTCAAGTATTGTTTGCGTAAAGATTCGAATTTACGCCACTAGATGGCAGAACCTTTGTGGTGCTGTCGTGCACGTTCCATAACGACTGTCTAAGGGCGATCAGACACCTACCTGTTCTTTTCTTTTTTATCTAGAACAGATCAGAATAGAATGAAACCGGAAGGCAAGTACGCAATACAAAATGTATCACGCGTCACACACCTCCCGACACAAACCGGTAAGAATGCCCGGTAAGCAAGCCACCGGCCGACGTTGCTGATCAGAACGTTCTTAAGGCGGATCGTTCATCTGAGCCCGCCGAATTCAAAATTTCAAGTGGTTTTTCGCAGTTTGTAGGTCTATAATAACTTCTGCATTCATGGTAATGGTAATTGCGACATTAACTATACAAAATTCACATTTTTTATCTAAAACCATTGCTTAAAAATCATTGTAGCTAAAACTAGTGTAAAATGTCAATTTTGACCAATTACACAGATTGCGCCAAAACATCTTAGTCTGTGAGTAGAGATGGGCTTAAACGTTAAAAAAAAATAACACTGCTAAACGCTAATGCTAATATTATTTAACACTTACATTTAATAGCTATTTTTATCAACTGCTAAATTTCGACACATACAGCCCTAAAACGTAAATATAATTCGTAAGCAAGCGAAGATCGTACGAACAAAGTACTTAATTAAACATAAGAAGATCAGTCCTTATTTAATACTAAGTAGATGTAATATTCATCTCCGAATTCGAACGCAGTTAAATATATCAACTTGATTAAATAACAAAACAATCTGTTGAATCTGTCCGACTGAAAAAAATGCAATTGAGACGGAACATCATAGTGTCATTTCTTTCATTTTTGCTAGGTACGTTTTGTTCATAGTATAAAGCGAGACAAACATAGATCTGTCCGTTCAGTCTATTGCCTATTGTGTGTCTGTCTTAGAAAGAAAGAAATAGTGATGTGCCGAGTCGCTGTTTTGGCGGATCGAGTCGACTCGAGTCAGTTTATACGGTATTCGAATCATGACTCGATTCTCTGATTTGAGCCCAGTACTCGAATTGTATGTTTGATATTCGAATATTGACTCGAGTCCGACTGGAATCGAGTCTAGAAATTCGAGTCCAGAATTCGAGTTTGGAAATTCTAGTCCAGAACTAGAGTCCGATTTTAGAACAAAAAGGAAAAATGAAAAGGAGTTGACTTCAAACAGCGTGTAGGTTAGGTTAAGCATAATGACACAACAATAATAAATCAATCATTTTTCGGTTGGACTCGTATAAATAAAATCGAGTTAACGAGTACGGATCGATTCTTCCTGACTCGATCACCGGAATCAAGGCTAAATTGGTATTCGAGTAGGCGAGTCCAAAGCAGGAATCGAGCCTGACTCGAGTCAAACCGTACTCGGCACATCGCTAGAAAGAAACAACTGCACTGCCCGCGCGCGTCTTCTGCCACGGATAGGCTGTTTCAACTTTCATTCATTATTTTGTGACTGCTAAATTTAACACCTATCTTAGAAATTATTTAACAGGTGTTGACACTAAAAAATTTAATACTGCTAATTTAGCAGCTTAATAAATCTAGACCCATCTCTAGTAATCGGTTTCGTATCGTAGTTCGTTTGTCTTTTTGTGGTTATTTTAATTCGATTTAATTCATTATTTAACAAAAATCATAGTTTAAACGTTAAATTGTGTTTTTAAATAGCTTCAATGTCTTCATCGGAACGTAATGACGAACAAATAGAGATATTGGAAGAGGAATATGCCTTCAATACAGACGCCGACACAATTTGCACGATATGTCAAGCTGAATTCTTAGATCCTGATGATTTAACAATACATTTGCATCAGATACACAAAATATCAGACTCCAATGTAAAATTCTGTCAGTTTTGTTCGTCAACATATACCGATTTAATAAAATATGCGGAGCATTTACGGGACAAACATATTGTTTCACTGAACTATTGTGAGCACTGTTTACGCGCTTTTGTCGATCCTGATGAGGCTAGAGCTCACCAAAGCAGTCATAAGATCTTTAAAAAGTCTGAATATAATTGTACACAGTGTAAACAAACCTTTAATAATGCTATTGACTTGAGGAAACATGATTTTGAAAATCATAAAAATGATGGCAATGGAGTGATGATACAAGGCTATCTCCCTTATTTATCTGCTGTTATGAAAATCAAGGCTGAGACAGTACTGCAGTCTATTAATATAGAAACTATTTACATATGTGTTGGATGTGATTACTCAACATCTACTATCTCAGAGTATTTAGATCATGCTAAATCAAAACAATGTAAAGCGTTTGTTTGTAATGAATGTGCTAATGTGTACAGGAAGAAATATTACCTACAACGCCATCTGAAGAATTGCAATAAGACTGCATTGTCGAAGAAAATAGTATGTTCAGAATGTCATCAAATTTTTGATAATTATTCATACTTGTTGCACAAGAAAAGATGCAAGGTCATAAAATGTTATACATGTGATATCAACTTCAGTTCAATGTATGAGTTGTCCGAACATCAGTCTGCGGACCATCCACTGTCCGTAGAACTTAAAACATGCACTTTTTGCTGGAAACAATGTGTTGGGAGTATTGCACTACAGAAACACATGGATCGATCCCATAAACCGGAGCTCCATTTGTATAAATATCTTTGCATTTACTGCAAAACTCCGTTCAAGCATCCCCAAAAGCTATTCGGTCATTTCTTCAGTAGGCACAAAGATTTAGAACCATACACATGCAAGATTTGCAGCACAAAGTTTCGTGTACGCAAGAAATTTACTCTACATATAAAACTAAAGCATAAGAGTATTGGTTTCGTTGAATTTGATGAGAATTACCATGTATTTTTCACTGATAAGAAATCTGAGAAGCCATTCATCCCTAAAAGCATTTATGCTGATCAAATTAAGGTACAGAACAAAGAAAGTTCTGTAGAGAAAGTAAACATTCCAGATAACATTGGAACATTCAATATTTACTCTGAAATGAGTGTTACGGAGACAGAAGGTAATCAGACCGAAGTAGAATCAACACCAAAGCCAACTTTGAAACGTAAAAGAGCACCAAAGGTAGTTAAGACAGATATAGAGGAGTGTATATCTCTACAGTCATCAGATGATGAACCACTGTTGGTTGTGAAGAAAAGATTCCAGAAATCTATACCTAGAATCCGTAATCATTGTTCTAAGAAACTATTGACAAGTATTAACAAAAAAAGGTTTACATGTAATATTTGCAATAAATACTGCTACACATACCAGAATTATAATCACCATATTAGTTTGCATTCAAAGAAAGACTATAAGAAATGTATTAAGTGTTCCAAGGTCTTTCGGAGCAAGGAGAAGTTAAATAGACATATAGCCAATGAACATTCTACGTCGAAATTAACAGAAACATTAAAACATTTGATTGAGAAACGGAAGACTGGTGGGAGTCTCGCAGATGACCTGCCTATGTGTGAAAGGTTTAGAAGAACAATCAAGAAGGTTGAATGTGAAGAATCTATGTCAATGGCTACTATTACTGCAGTAGAAAATGGATTGTCGGTTCAAAAGTTTATTGAGAATTTTATGCCAGAAGGCGATAGTAAATCTGAGACGCAGATTGAGCATGCTATTACTTGTAGTATTGTGGAAGGCCAGTTTAGAGAACCAAAAATAAAAATGACCAAATTTGAAGTGAAACCAGCCCCTTCTGTAGTAAAATTAGCAATGCCTGTGAAATTTAAAGCAGGGAACTATGAGAAAACTATAGCAAGCATTAGAATGGTTCAGCAAGTCTCTTTGTTGAACGAGGACAGTCCAGTTAATGACCATAGTAATTATGATGATGATATGGATCAAAATGACTCCATTCCAGAAGTAGCAGAAGAAGTAATGCTGGAAGGCACAGAAGAAACACCAAAACCAAGTGCTATACCACACAAAATCGTGATACCGAAACTTCCAGCAGAATATAAAGACATTAGAATCGCTCATCTATTACCGGAAGCACCGTTTTACAAAATTGTCAAAGTAAATGAGGTGTTGAAAATGTCAAATGAACAGAATGATTCTAAAAGTAGTGAAAAAAGCAATAATAGTATTAAATTACCTGATGGAACCAAATTGGTGACTGCAAATCCCTTGGCTCACTTATTAGGTAAGACGCCGATTGAGAAATTGTTAGAGCCAACTAAGAATAAATATTATAAGCCAAAACTGAAGAATTTCCAAGGGATGCTGGCTGAAGCTCTTAGGAAACTGGCTAAGCCAACACCTAAAAAAATAAAAAAGAAGATTCCGGGAGTTGCAGAGTCGGTGGCTTCTGATAGAGTCACTGTCTCCACCGCTTCTGAGAAAGACACAGTATCCATCGCTTCTGATAGAGATAGTGTCTTAGGATGTAGTTAGATAACAAAATTGGTATCAGTAAACCATGTTATGTATCACTAACATACCTTCATTTTTGTGTGAGAAAATTTCGATCTTACTATTTAAACCTTCGTCGTGGTTCGGTTCGGACGCTTTACGACCCAATAACAAATCCTTCGATAGATTTGCTTACTAGACGTAGGATTTTGACATTACTTGCAGAAAATCGTATGTTGTGTTACTAACGGTAAGCAAGGTCGCCAGAGCTCCGCGAGGAAGCGTTGTGTTGGCAGATAGGATAAGCATCACGCTACTGTCTCCTATGCTGCCAGCCCAACTATTCCTCCGTAACTTACAGGGTCGGCAACGCGCGAGTGATACCCCTGGTGTTGCAAGCGTCCATAGGCTACGGTAACCGCTTACCATCAGGCGGGCCGTAGTCTTATTTGCCACCTTAATGGTCTTTAAATAAAATTGACCTTATGTCGAAATCCTATCTCTAGTAAGCGAGTCTACCGACTGATTTTATTGAGACCGGCCGTAGTTAGGTACAGAGAAAACACTATATTTCCGATAGAATGCAAGTTGGTATCCTGTATCGTTTATATACCTTTGACAATATAATGACTGTACCGATTAAGTCCCTTTTCTCAGGTACTTTATTAATCCCATGTAATATGGAGCAAGAGTATTTAAAATTAAGTTTTATTATTATGTAGCTAATAATAATTATGCTTTTAACTGTAGATATATAGTTATAATTGAGTTATTTTATTGAACATAAATAAATGACAATATTTGTTAGGATTTGTTTTTATTTCGACAATCTTGTACGTAACGTTGAAGAAATACTGCCTGGCTTACTCCTGAACTCAATTCCGATACATCGACATTGGAATTGTGCAGTTTCATACTCTTGAATCCGAGACTAGCGCCAAATTGTTTCAATATTGCGGTGATTGAGTGAACTAAATAGGATTGGCAAACGACCCAACCATTGGCCAATCAGCGGGCTTACTCTTGAACTCAATTCCGATACATCGACATTGGAATTGTGCCGTTTCGTCAAGTTTCGAACTCTTGAATCCGAGACTAGGGCTAAATTGTTTCAATATTGCGGTGATTGAGTGAACTTAATAGGATTGGGATACGACCCAACCATTGGCCAATCAGGGATGCCGACACAAGGTTAACGGATTTGTGTTCAAGAGTACGAAATCGCCCGACAGCCAAATTGACATTGGAATCGGATCACGTTTGGATTGGTATTGTATTGTTTTCAAGAGTAAGCCTGCTGTAGACATGGAAATTATTAGGTACTTCATTTTTCATTTGACAAAAGTTCTTATTTTTCAGTGATTTCACTAGTGAAATTTCACAGCTCGTTACTTGTAGTAAATACCAGTTCAGTGATTTATTGTCACACTTGCTACTTACAATGATATCGCAAAACAGTCTAATAGGGATGTTCAGTATATAGCGACATTCAAAATTGGTACAGCTGTTTGGGCCGGTTGTTTTCCTCGGAAGTACCAAAGATGTCTGTTCGCCAGTATGTTTAGGGAGCGAGCCTATTGCTTAACGTTTCGTAGAAAAACTCATTAACATTTTCCTGGACCCGGGAATCAAACCCAGCACCTCTAGCGTAGCATTCGCACTTAGGTCCACTAGTCTATTGAGGCTGTTAATAAAACTATTAAAATTTATTGAAAATATTCTTTATTTTATTCAAAAACGTTTACTTATTATTATTCTAACATTAATAACAAAATATTTTCGAGTCTAAACGATATTCAGCCAAACTCCTTGAGAACAAATAAAAAAATAACTAAAATTGTCTTTGAATGCTCGTTTAAACTCTTACAAGAAAGTCTTAGGTCTAAAAATCATCCAATTTCTTTATGATACATATCGATGTTGGATTTTGAATTGGATGGAAATAACATATTATTTTTTTATAATTATACAATTTTGAGTATGACATGCTTTTTCTGAGCCGATGACCTTATTTATGTACAATAAGCGCTCAGTCCATAAGCACGCTAAGGATTACATTGCTATGAACAGTACGAGCGAGCTCGATACAGCCAGTGCTTGTCACTTGTTAACGACAATGAATAGAAGGTCGTAACTCAAACTAAACGTCAAGCTATTGCGTTGTGAGATTGCCTATGGACTTTTGGTCGCCACTGTACATTTAAAAAATTGTAACAGGCCGATGTCTGTACATTATAGATATTGAAGAAAAACTAATATGGGGGTCTTTTATTAGAGCAATAGAAGCCAAATCACAATTTTTAGATTTTCGTCTGTCTGTATATTGGTACGCGTATCACGCAAAAATTACTATATGAAATTGGATGCGGTTTTCACAGTCGTATTGTTGGAATTCTAACGTAAAAGTCGAATTTCTCTCACAAACGTAATACCGAAATAAATCGTAATTCAAACACAATTTGATCAAATTCTGTTATTATTCGGATTCCAATACCGTTAATCTAGGTTCCTACTCTACCATTTCGTTCAAAATATTTCACTGGAAATAATTGTAAGCGAATGCAATTTTTGATAACTTTACCAAGTTTGAAACGATTTTCCGGTCTTTTATTTTCAGTGAAGTAGTAGCAGACGAAAAAGGAGCATAGGAACCTAGATAACAGTATCTAAATTCGAATAATAACATAATTTGATAAAATATTGTCTGGATTACGATTTATTTCGGTATTACGTTTTTGTGGGCAATTCACGCTCCGCCGGACCCTTAAGATCTGGTGCTTAATTCATTTTAATACGCCGTCCAGAAGCCGGGATATAGTGAAACAGTGGATAGCAGCTAGTATTGCAATTAAAATTGTATCTTACTGATATCTATACATAGGAAAGGTTATAAAAAAAAATATGGGGTCTTTAAAAGAGCAATAGAAGCGGAAACAATTTATTTTTAGAATTATCGTTTAGATGTCTGTATGTATGTTTGGATGCGCTTCACGCAAAAACGGCTGAACGGATTTGGATGAAATTTGGCATACAGATAGTTTATAACCATATGCCGATAGATTTGATTCAGGTTGGATGTAATTCGGCAATACACGCAGACGAAGTTACGAGCAAAAGCTAGTTTTTAATAACGGTCACTCGGTCAGATAAGTTTGTCGCACTATATGAAACTCATTCACAACTCAAGATAATTTAAATAATTAAAAATATATTTTTAAACTTACATATTCAATAGATTTAGCGTTGTTTCATTTAATATTTTTTAAATAAAACATTCATTTCACATTTTTATAAACTAAAAAATGGAAAATAAAATACATATGGTTGATTTGAGCGTCCATATTGATAATGGTAATAATATTAAAAAGCATTGTGTAACAAGGACATTACCCAAGAATAAGACACTGAGTGACACGATTTTGGTACCCAAAAAACTGATTGCTATTATCGTTTTTTATTAGTTTTTTTTATGGGATAGGGGGAAAATTAAAAAAAAAACCGAAAATTTAAATTTTGTCGAAATAATAGTTAATCAACAACGAAATATGTAAGTAATGTAAGGTTATGAATAATTATGATCGATGCCAAATAGACATAAGACAATTTTTTAAGGAATAATGACGTCATGTCACTGTTTTTTGTTTAGTTTTTTTTTTTTATGGGATAGGAAGGCAAACGAGCAAACGGATCGCCTGATGGTAAGCGATTACCACCGCACATGAACACCCGCAACACCAGAGGAGTCACAAGTGCGTTGCCCGCCTTTTAAAATTGGATTGGGCCTCCGGTAACCTCACTCACTCGGCGAAACACAACGTAAGCGTTGTTTGACGGCGGTTGTCTGTGAGGCCGTGGTATCACTCCGGTCGAGCCGGCCCGTTCGTGCCGAAGCATGGCCCTCCCACGTTAAAGTTAGAGTTTAGTTAAAGTATTTAGACAGTGTATGTCTTATTTCTATTATTATTATTATTCAGCCGTTGTCGTCCCACTGCAGGGCAAAGGCCTCCCTACCCTCTTATTTCTATTTCGTCTTGTTTTTACAGGTACATGCCGATACATTTTAAAACTATTTAATATATTTATTTATAATAAAATTGTAACAGGTCGATGTCTGTACATTGTAGATATTAAAGAAAAACTAATATGGACTTTATTAGAGCAACAGCCAAAATAACAATTTTTGTCTGTCTTTATGTTTGTACGCGCATCACCCAGAAACTACTGCATGGAATTGAATGCAGTTTTCACCGATGTATTGATAGAGGTCTAACTTAAAATCTGTTGCATGTTTCATCTTGATACGCCGCCTAGAATCTGACAAACAAACAAACAAACTCTTCAGCTTTATAACATTAGCATTTCTATACTTAAATAGGCATTCGGCTTCGAATTGCCCTTGTTACTGTGTGCTTGTATCAATTCGTGCATTACATTTCGAAATAAATAATACAGTACGGTTAAAATAACTGAAATTCGGCGATCTGAACGGCCGCACAGATATAATATATTATTTTGAACTAAATCAGTGACTGCTTAATTTAAAAAATTATACGTGAGTGAGTCGGTAATGAGGGCTACCGTTTTTAAGCTCACCAGATGTCGCCACCGGCGAGTGAGGTCCCGAAGCTTTTAAAGTTTGTCATTACGGGCGTGAAAACAAATTAATACTTTCAATCATAAGGCGGATCGTTCACCTGAGCCCGTCAAATTCAAATTTTAAGTGGTTTTCCGCAGTTTGTAGGTTTATAATAAGTTCATGGCAATAGTAATTGCGACATTAACTATACAAAATTCACAACGTTTAACTAAAACCTTTGCTTAAAAAATATTATTGTAGCTAAAAGTAGTGTAAAGTGTCAATTTTGACCATTGACACAGTTTTTGGCAAGTTTTTAGCTCGATAAGGATTTATAAGTAAAGGTTTTAGTTCTCAGTTGTGAATATTGTATAGTTGATGTCGCGATTACAACTGCCATGAATCTAGAACTTGTTATAGACCTACAAACTGCGAAAAATCACTTGAAATTTGAATTTCGCGGGCTCAGCTAAACGATCCGCCTTAAATCGTACCGTAAAAATGTCTAGCATGCCGTAGACATACGTAGTCCCGTTTTGTTCGAAAAAGGAGGACATAAGTCCCCTAAAGCTAAAACTGTCTCAAATAACTGACATTCATTGACCCGACTCGAATTTGTCATATTTAAATCTCTGTTAATGTTGACTAAATCATTCTAATTAGTAATAAACCCGCGTAGCCCACCCACAAACCGCGTAATTAGGCATTTCGGAGACCTCACGCTACACTAGCGCCTCTAGCGGCTAATTCACACGCGATAGCCCTCATTAAGTTGATGTTTCTGTATGGCCGTAGGCAAGGATTTTGGGGGGTACAAATCTGTCCCCCTGGATTAGCCAACACATCGCTTTGACTCTGTACTCAAAGCTATGATTATTCTATATCATAATTCTGACTTATTATCTCGAGTCCTCGAAGCAATTAATTCCTGATTACGGGCTTGGTGAAGACATGTGGGCGTCCAAGCAGTGGCGGACTAAGCCCCTCCGGGACCCGGGGCGGAATCACTAAATGGGGCCTCCCTAATACATGTAATAACATAATATTTTCCAAATAACATGATCCATTTTTTCAGAGGAGTTGATTTCGCTGAAATCATAGTAAATAACTTTTCTAACTTACGATAGGAGATATCATAAGTTAATAATAATTATTTAATTTACTAGTGTTTACTCGAGGGAATTTGAAAGTTGTTTTTCGAAGTCTATTGTGGAGGCCCAGGGGCTGTATCCCCGGATGTCCTCCCTTAATCCGGCCCTGTTATTATCAATTGACAATCTAAATACCGAATCTTGTCTTACCTCACTACTGGACCCTTTTAGCTTAGACATATGATTTAAGACTGCTAAAAATATCAGAGGAACTCCATTTACAAAAAAAGTAAGATATTATCTATTAGGAGACTCTTCTTTACAAATACATAGTTATGTTAACCTTTCAGGGTATAAAAGTATCCTTCAATTAGTTCACTTATAACACCAACCGAAAAATATCGAAAAAAAAAAACTATTAAGGATCCGGCGTAGCTTGAATTGCCGACAAAAACGTAATATCGAAATAAATCGTAATGCAGACAATATTCTCTCAAATAATGTTATTATTAGGATTTGGATACCGTTAATCTAGGTTCCTACGATACTATTTCGTCTACTACTACTTCACTGGAAATAAAAGACCGGAAAATCGTTCCGAACTTGGTAAAGTTATCAAAAATTGCATTCGCTTACATTTATTTCCAGTGAAGTATTTTGGATGAAATGAAAGAGTAGGAACATAGATTAACGGTATCGCAAAAAAAAAATTAAAAAAAATTATTTCGGTATTACGTTGGTAAGAGATATTCGGTCCGCCGGACTTTTAAAAGTCGAATATAGTTTACTTATAAAAAAGATTGAAAAAAAAATCAGTATTGTTAAAATTATGCGCGTCTGAACGGCTGCGCATGTAAAATCACTTACATAATTATATTGTTTTTTGGGGAGCGTCCAACTATTACGTAACTAATTTGAGGGGAAGGGGGTTTGAACTACGCGTTACGTAACATTGGTTTTTAACCCTTCAGAACGGTCGCGTAGAGAGATTCTCTCACGCATTTTTTAAAATAAGACATTTCAAATGTTAATTAATAATATTTAACGTGATTAAAACAATAACAAAGGTAATTTAGCGACTTTCCGGTACTTTACGCCACATAATTGTGGCCTGTAGGTAAAAAAATGGTCACTTGGTGGTTACGTAACGTTTTACTGGGGGTGGAGGGGGGGGGGGGGTGTCAAAAATGTCCAAAAATTGCATTACGTAATACTTGTACAAAGACGCCTAACCCTTTTCATTTTAAGAGGACACCCATGCCCAGTTGGATAATATATTGGGTTGATGATCATGATAAAAAAGCTGTTATTTTATTTTTTCGATATTTCAAGGTCACTTTCTTAGTGAGTTGTATAAATCAGTCCCGTAACTAGCCTTTTATGTGCTCGGAGCGAGCTTCTATAGCAACGCCTGAAAAATGTTCAGGGGGTTTGCTCTTGAACTCAATTCCGATACATCGACATTGGAATTGTGCCGTTTCGTCAAGTTTCGTACTCTTGAATCCGAGACTAGCGCCAAATTGTTTCAATATTGCGCGGTGATTGAGTGAACTGAATAGGATTGGGAAACGACCCAACCATTCGCCAATCAGGATGCCGATACAAGGTTAATGGATTTGTGCTCAAGAGTACGAAATCGCCCGACAGCCAAATTGACATTGGAATCGGATTACGTTTGGATTGGTATTGTATTGTTTTCAAGAGTAAGCCTGCTGACCATTTCTGCACCTGTGCGTGGGCGCCGCTGGCACTGACCAAGTTACGAAACTGTTTTTTTTTGTTTAAAAACAGCTACATTTTTCCATATGTCAAGGTCACTCTATAGTGAAAGTTATCGTGCGCGATAAGTTGAGACCTCAGCGCAGTGACGTCACAGACTCGTGCTTGTACAGTGCACAAAAATATCACAACATACCTCCGCTCGTGATTTCTTCTGCGCTATTATTTAAGGATTTATAAATATAATGACAAACAAATTTAGTAAATTGATCACCAAAATGCTTACCAAAATAGATAAATGGTCACCAAATTTTAGGTTTAGGTTAGGTTAGAACTTATTTTGGTGATCATTTACTATTTTTGGCAATATAAAGTGATTTTTTGCCATAACATTTTAATAAATCTGGTGATTAGTTAAACATAAGCCGTTATTTAATTTTGCCTACGTTATACACGGGAACAGCGCAGCTGTATATCATTCTTTATACACTGCAATGTAATAGCGAATCGTTTTCGCTGTTTGAATTGGAAAAGAGCGATATTATAATTATGTTTCACTACATCTTTATATATATAATTCTTCTGTGAGTGTGTATGTGACTGAACTTCTCTCAAACGACTGGACCGATTTTGATGAAATTTTTTGCGTGTGTTCAAGGGGATCTGGGAATGGTTTAGATTCACAATTGGACCCGGTAGGTGGCGCTGCAATCGAGTTTTGGGTTATTTTCAGGGCAGGACTACGTCTGCTGGGTCCACTAGTACTCTATATTAAGAAAAAATCTAAAAATATATTATTGAGATAGCTTAGTCAAAAAGCAGTCGGAAAATCATAATTCATAAAATAACAAAATAATATTTAAAATTCAATTTAAAGTTTTCAGTTTTTTAATCTGTTTTTAAACACCATGAAATAGTAGCGGCCATGTTATTACGTCATACGGCTGTGTAAACTAAACTAAAAAGTGTTAACTGTCAACTGATCAGCCGTTGTACTTGTATTGTTTACACAACAAATTGACGTCATAAACACAGAGCAATATGGCGTCCACTCCACAAATTTATATAAATTTTAAATGCATTTTTATGGCACTTATCGATGGAATAAAAATGTTGCTTTTTAAGTAGTTTATTAGCAGAATAGAATTTAATTGAGGCACTTTTCAAAAAATGGTGTAATACCATATTGCGTTGGCTACAGTACAACACGGACGCCCGAGGGGAAGTGAGAGGGAAAGCGGCCGGAGAGTGGCATTCTACGCGAGTCTCAACTTATCGCGTAAGAGTAGTAATAATAATAATTTTTATTCCCTGAAAGATTAAACGTGTTTTCATTAGTATTAAGTAACACCTTAAGTTCTGCAATACAGCTGATGACACGATTAGCTGGCGACCGCACGTTGAGAGGGGGGAGTGCTGGGAGAAGATACGCCGCATGATTCTGCTGCACGTTCAGCTAGGAGGGAGCTGATCTGTAAATAATAAAGATATTTTTATTAAAAACGTTGCCCCACACTGGGATTTTCTCCTGTATCGTGGGTGCGTTTACAAACACAAATTCACCCGGAACAACTACCTGTAGATCATACAAATATTTGCTCTGTGTGGGGATCGAACCCACAACACATAGCGCAGAAGCCGATCGCTCAACCGCTACGCCAATCGTGCGTCAATTTATTCGTTATTTCTGTAAATGGATCTTTTAAAGACAGTTTTTATAGGTAAAATTTTTTGTTGTTACGCCCAGTCCGCAGCTACCTCTCAGGGCAGACCCACGGTATATTCTTGTAAATAGTTTCTATAATTTAGGTAAATTATATATATAATATCATTACATCAGCGACCGACAGTACAGTGCAACTACAGTACGCGCGGCATAAGTTGGCCGGAGTGAAGTTCGCCGTTTTAATGCGCAGTGGATTGTTTACGTTAAAAATTGTGTACTGCGCAACCAAACAGCTAACTTCAGTCCGGCCAACTTATGTTGCGCGTACTGTACTAAGATGAGAAGAATGATTTTGTCGCGTCGCTCGTTAGGAAGAACGCCACATTAAATTGTAATATTTGTATATGGAAGGAAATTAGTGTTAAATATAAAACAAAACATAAAACATACTATCACGCCTGTGTTCTCCGAAGGGTAAGGCAGGGGCGTACTAATGTACACCCACAGTCCGCCGGTATGTTTAGGTCCCATGTAATAGGGGCGAATCTATTGCCATTAATCGGGAACAAATCCAGACTCCGAGCTGCTACTGAGAATTTCATAGAAAAACCCAATAACATATTGCTCGACCTAGGGATCGAACCCAGGACCTCTAGCGTAGCAGTCGCGCTTGGGACCACTAGACTAATGAGGCAGTATTAAATATAAATTATATAAATTGTAAAAATCTGAATAAATTCATCGTCGTCAATCGAGTTTGATATTTCAGCTCCTCGCACTTACCTTACACACCACAAATAATATGAAATAATATGTTGAAATATTTCTTTTTTATTCGTGATATTATGAAATGATATTTATTATCTTTTTGTGATTTTTTTTGCATTTTCCATGTTAAGATTATTAAGTTATTTTTTTTGTAAAGGAAAAAATTCAATGGCGGGCAGGATTCGAACCTTATGACGTAAATTCAGAATGTGAAGGCAAAATTTCAATCATGCGGGTAGGGTTCGCGGTGGCTTAGAGGTCAGAGCGTCTGGTATATCAAACCAGAAGACGCAGGTTCGAATCCTGCCCGTGATTGAATTTTTTCCTTTACAAAAACAAATAACTTAATGATATTTATTTCTCTCAAGGATGCTTTTACATGTCTTTTTATTAAGTACTATGTCGGCATTTCCTAGCTGATGACCTCTGAGAAGAAACACCGAAACAAACTCAGAGAATCATGGTCTCTTTTGAAGTCCAGACATAATAGTATCAGAATATGTGAGTGATACAATGCAGGGCAGTGTCTGAAATGGCCTTTTGAAGAAAGATCCATAGCGTAGACCAGTCCCATCCGACGGCACGCATGCATCAGACATTGTGTAGCTCAATCATATTATAGGCGTTCGCTCGCGCGGAGATGGGTGCTCGCCTCGTGCAGTGCACGCTGGCGGCGGGATAGCCGCCAGTTCGCCTGATGTTAAGCGACTTAGCGATCGAGGAGTGTTGTTTACCTTGTGGTGGGCGGAGTGCGTGGTGTCGGGCGGCAGGCGCAGCGCCTTGAGCAGCGCGGCGAGGTGTGCGGGCGGCTCCCCCGCCGCTAACGTACACTGTACGAGGCGAGCACCCATCTCCGCGCGAGCGAACGATACGCCCACATTCCTGGGAACAAAACGACTGTGTCAGCGCAAATTGACAACATTTAATTTTTTGCACCCATATATCCATATCTTATAATATATATAAAACTCAAAGGTGACTGACTGACATAGTGATCTATCAACGCACAGCCCAAACCACTGGAGGGATCGGGCTGAAATTTGGCATGCAGGTAGATGTTATGACGTAGGCATCCGCTAAGAAAGGATTTTAATAACTTCTACCCCCAAGGGGATAAAATAGGGAATGAAAGTTTGTACGATACTTTGTCAATTTTAAACCGATCGGGCTGAGACTTTGCATGCATATAACTACTATGACGTTGGCATCCCCTAAGAAAGGATTTTGATAAATTCCACTCCTAAGGGGATAAAATAGGGGATGAAAGTTCATAAGTAACTATTCCACGCGGACGAAGTCGCGGGCAAAAAGCTAGTCTATAATAAAATTGTCAATGTCTGTACATTATAGATATTAAAGAAAAACTAATATGGGGATTTTATAAGAGCAACAGAAGCCAAAATGTAATTTTATTAAAATAAATAAAAGTAAATTCGAAGGCGCCTTTTAAGCAAAGAATTGTCTGTTTATCTGTCTGTATGTTTTTACGCGCATCAGGCAAAAACGACTGCATAGAATTGAATGCAATTTTCACCGATGTATTGCTAGAGGTCTAATTTAAAATCTGGTGCATGTTTCATCTTAATACGCCGCCTAGAATCGGACTTATAGTATGTTAATCTTTTTGGGACGTGAGTGATGCGGGCAACAGCAGCTTGTCCTTACTAATATTATAGACGTGAATGTATGGATGTTTGTTACTCTTTCACGCTAGAAGGGCTGAACGGATCTGGATAAAATTTGGCACACAGATAGATTATAGGTTGGAACCAATCCTGAAGTCCATGCAGACAAACTCGTGGGCAGAAGCTAGTTAATAAATAAAAATTGATGTTTGTTTGTTTGTCCTCTATGAATTGCTAAACCATTCATCCTATTGCTATGAAACTAGTGACTTGTTGAGTGCATGTCTGAGAAGGTTTATGACGAGAAAAAGAAGATAAATAAAACAGGCATTGAAACACATGCCGGGGAACAGCTTTTTATTAGATTGTGCCCGCGACTTTGTGTGGACTTCAGAATTGGGTCCGACCTGGATAAAACGTAGCCTATGTGTTATTCCAGGCAATAATCTATCTGTGTGCCAAATTTTATCCAGATCCGTTCAGCCGTTATGGCGTGAAAGAGTAACAAACATTCATACATCCATACTCACAAACTTCCACGTTCATAATATTAGTAAGGATTCGAAACTACATCGAAAAATAGGATACCCGTATTTTGTTTTTTGTCGATATTCAATCATATGTTGAATTACCTGCGGCCGAATAAATCGTACAAAAACAGAATAATAATTACAATCAATATCAAAATAATATAAAGTAACTTAATATAATCTCTAAATAAAATATTAAACTAACTTAAATAAAACTAAATAAATATAACTAAAAAAAGGGCATCAAAGAACTCCTCCGCATCACTATCAGCCGGAAGGGTACCCAGAAGGCTGGCCGCATTGCCACGTTGGATGGCAATGCTGATTCTCTGACCTAAGTATAGGCCAGCCATTGGGTGAACGTGAAACATATTCATATTTTGGACTTTGAAATTTCGTCTTTCTGACGTCATTTGTACGGATAAACGCATTGACATTTTTTTTTTTTTTTTTATGGCAACCTGCCGATATTTTCAGCAATTTCTGCCAGTGTCGTGTAATGACTACTCATGTGTAATACTTGTAGGTAGGTGTATTATTATTCCATATTAATTGTTCTGGTGTTAGTTTCGAGCCTGAAAAACAAGACAAACACAAATAAGTTTTAGTATCTATAACTACTCATATTCAATTTAAATATACAATTCGACACCGACAATGTAATATATCTAATAAATATTAAAGCTTTATCATGTTAATGTATATAAATTTAATAAAAGCGTTTATTATGAGGGGATTTGGGAAAAAGGAAAGGAGGTGACGCACATTGACTGGAAACTGGATATTTAATTTTGAAGATAATTGGTCTAGCGGGAAAGGTTTTTTTAATTGACAATTAAGGAAAATGTGGTCTAGAGTGCCGTCATCCAGACCACATTCACATAAAGAATTGTCTCGGACTCTAATTTTATGAAGGAACACTGGAGTGCAACAATGTCCAAGGCGTATTCTGCAAATCACAGATGTTACAGTTTTAGGGACCATTTTAAATTTATAAAACCAGGGTTTAGCTGGGATATTCGGTTGGATCGAGGCATACAGGGCACCCTTTGATTTACTTGTCTCAATCCAGGAAGACTCCCAGGATTTATGTAAGTCTGTTTTGCAGGAGTGAAGAAGATCATGAATTTGAATAGTATAATATTTATGGTCAGCCAGATTACTAGTAATAGCAGCTTTAGCTGCCGTATCCGCACATTCATTACCTCTTATCCCTGCATGACCAGGAATCCATACCAGTATAACCTCAATTCCCTCCCTGAAGCAGCAATACAAACATTTTTTAATATCCATGATAATTGGACAACGGACATTATCCTTGAAGGGATTTTTGATAATAGCCTCTAGGGCACTTTTAGAGTCTGAAAAAACAACTGCTTTGGAGATAGAATTATGGGATAATACATACAGACATGCCTCCAGAATACCAATGCACTCTCCAGTGAAAACAGACGACTCTGGAGGGCATTGGAATTGAAGAAAAATTTTGGAAGTGGCATAATAAACAGAAATACCAGTTTTACCGTCTAAAGACAATTTGGAGGCATCAGTGAAGAATTTATGGTAATCATGCCACTTGTCTTCAATTATAGAGGAAAACTGGACATTGGCTTGAAAAGTTCCCTTATTTAGGCCAATGTCTGGGATATAATTTGGGTAATAATTTAATATTTCATATGGTGTATCATACAATGGAAATTTACTACACTGGTGAATAGGGGTATTTTCCTCGATCAAGCGAATTTTTCTGTAGGAATTTAGAAGTAATGGGGGGTCTTTGTGTCTCCAATAATCGCTTTGTCTTAGGAGAGAATCTAAATGAGAAAGTTTAGTTAAAATAATATGATTCTTTAAAAAAAATGTCTTATAAAGGAATTTATCAGCTAAGTATTGTCTGCGAATTAGGAGTGGAGGGTCGCCACTCTCAACTTGTAATGCGTTAATGGGGGTCGACCTCATGCATCCTAATATTATACGGAGAGACCTTGACTGTATGGAATCTAATTTAGCCATTGCAAGTTTATTACAAGGCTCGAGCAAAAAGGTGCCATAATCTAATAAACTCCTAATAGTGGCATTATAAAAAAGTTTAAGAGTGAATGGGTGAGCTCCCCACCACACGCCCGCAAGCGCACGCAAGATATTGAGTTTCCTCTCTAATTTATTAGTGATGTATTTAACATGGAAGGCGCCAGATAATTTTGCGTCCAAGATGACACCAAGAAATTTTACGCTATCTTCTGACTTAATGGGAGATCCTTCAATTTCAAGATGAACATTTGGGATTAGCCTTTTTCGAGAGAAAACTACGACAGAGCTTTTGGAAGCAGATAAATTGAGACCATGAGAACTGAGCCAGTGATTGAGGGAATTGAGAGACACCTGCATGGACTCCTGAGCGGCTGTAATGGACAAATTTGGTAAGTATAAGCATAGGTCATCTGCATACTCTAAAATCTGACAGTCAATGTTGAGGGCCCTATGCAGGTCAGAGGTATAGATGCTGTAAAGTAGAGGGCTCAACACTGAACCCTGTGGAAGACCTCGCCAAACAGTTCTGGGTGCAAAAGACTCTCCCGGGATATGAAGGTTCACCTTACGTCCCGACAAAAAGTTGCAAATACAATGAAGAATCTTTGTCGGAATGCTCAGCTGGCGTAATTTACTTCTGAGCACGGAAAGAAGGACATTGTCATATGCTGCTGAAATATCAAGAAAAACTCCCAATACAGACTCGTTTTTGCTGAAGGCTATACGCGCATCTGTCATAAAAATGCCGATACTGTCCATAGTACTGGCTCCTTTTCGAAAGCCATATTGTGATTTAGCCAGAAGGCCTTGACTTTCTATGTACCACTCCAACCTGTTTTTTATAAGATGCTCTAGGATTTTACCTATAACAGGGGATAGAGCAATTGGACGGAAATGGTCTGGTGAGTTGGGAGACTTTCCTGGTTTTAATATAGGGATAATAAGCTGAGTCTTCCACTCATCAGGAATATAACTAAGATTAAAGCAATGATTAATTAAGGTTAAAAGATATTGGCGACTACGAGAAGCCGACATTTTGTAAAAAGAATAAGGGAAACCATCAAACCCGGGAGCGGAGTCATGAACATATTTAAGCACTGCTTCTAATTCCTGTAGGGTAAAAGGAGCATCAAGGGGATTGTTAGAGACAATATCGGTGATTAGCGGTAATTCATCCTTCAGAGGGACAAAAGAAGGGGCTATTTTATTGAAAAAGGCTATTGCTAAATCTCGAGGGATAGAAGAAGAATTTCGAGGCGAACAACCACGACTAAATTTCTTGAAATTTTGCCAGACCAAAGAAGATGGGGTTGAGGGAGAAAGTGAGGCACAAAATTTCTTCCAGCCTTCATATTTCTTTTTTCTAAATAGACGTCTGGATTTAGCAACAATCCGGTTATACTCAATCAGGTTGTTGAGGGACATGTTACATACATAATTTAGTTCAGCATCATTTCGGGTTTTAACTATAGAAGTGCATTCCTGGTCCCACCAGGGTGGAGAAGGAATTTTCCCTGAGGCTGAATTTTTTAGTGGAATGCTAACCTCAGCAGCCGATGTAATAGCACCAGAAAATTGCAATAGACAGGAGTCAATGTTGTCATTGGAAATTTGGGGGAGGGAAAGGATTTCCTCCTCTAAAGTTTGTCTAAATAAGGACCAGTTAGCCTCTGAGACTCTATATTTCAAAAGGGGAGTATTTTCACTATGGGGAAGGGATCTATTCATTAAGGTGGAACATATAGGGTAATGATCACTACCATAGGATAGGTTAAGCCGTTTCCATTCAAACTGGGCGGTCAAATTGGCCGAACATATGGTCAGATCAACACAGCTTTTATCCTGTTCAGGTCTGGGAAAACGAGTAGCAGACCCATCATTGAGGGTGCACAGACCCATCTCATCAATTAGATCAACCAATTCAATACCAGCGCTGTCACAATGGACAGACCCCCACAAAGAATGGTGACAATTAAAATCGCCTAATAATATTAAGGGTTTAAAAAGAATACAAATACTACGGACAAATTGAAAACACACAGAGTTTGGTGAGGGGATGTAAATTGAAATAAAATTAATGCCTAGAATGTTTACACCAACAACACTGAGTTCACTTCCGTGGCTGGGTAAAGGAAGAGGGGAAGAAGGAAATACATTATTTACCAGGATAGCAGCACCGCCATAGCCATCGGGACGGTCATCGCGGAATGTGCTATAACCAGGAAAGTTAAAATTGAGATGAGGCACAAGCCATGTTTCAGAAATAGCAAAGATTGCAGGTTTGTAAACATTAAGAAGGTAAGAAAATTCATGTTTTTTGGGGAGGGCGCTCCTGGCATTCCACTGGAGGCAATGGAGCTCCATTGTTGCGGAGTTGAATAAGGTTGACGAAATCATTGGCAACGTGGTCCGGTATGTTATATTTTAAAAGAAAAGAAGAAAGTAAAGTAAATAGGGAGTTGAGTTCCTTTGAAAGATCATTTCCCAAAGGAGAAGATTGGCTTGGATTATTTAGAGCACAGCCATTACTGGATGGATAGTATGAGTAATTGTTAAGAGTACTCTCATGGGTTTTACGGTCATAGCCATGGGTAAGGTGTGGACGAGGTTTGGGTTTTGAGGAAATGGTTTTGCGATATGAAGTTAAACTAGGAGTTTGTTGGTAAGATCTTAAATTGGTGGGAACTTGAGGTGGAGTCTTAGAGGTGGGGGGGGGGGGGGGCGGATGATGAGACAGCTGAATAGGATTTGTAGGAGGGGGGGAATTTTTTAGAGGCTTCTTCATATGAGACACATTGTTCAGCCATACATAACTTTATGTTTTTTTGTCTCATTGATTCAGGGCAATCTTTGCTATTGGCACAATAGGGCCCTGTGCAGTAAAAGCAAAGGGGTTCTTCTACAGAGCACCCATCTCCAAAGTGTTCCCCACCACAGCGGAAGCACCGTGGCTTGGAACGACACTTGGTTTTGGTGTGCCCATATTTGCAACAACCATAGCACTGGATGGTCGGGAAATGGTATAGATCTACAGGAAGTGAATTAAAGAAGCAGAACACCCGCTTTGGGAGGGATTGTCCGTCAAAAGTGATTACTACAGATGAAGTTGGTTTCCATTCTGAAGCACCATCAGTTACAACCCTATGGTTCAGTCTCCTAACCTTGAGAATTGAGCCGCATCCAATAGGAGATTTGAGGTTTTCTAATATTTCTTCTTCCATCCACTCAATAGGCACACCTTTCACTACACCCATTCTTGTGATGTTGTATGAGGGAATTGAAGTGGTATAGCCTTTATTAGTAAACTCTGCATTATTTAAGAAGGCATTTGCATCTTCAGGAGACTTAAACTCGACTGAAATTCTATTGCGACCTACCTTCTTAACTCCATCCGGTAAAATATTTTTTATATGCAGTTTCATTAATAACTGACCAAATTTGATGGGGTGGATGGAAGTGCTATCAGAGGGATTGTCACTTTTGACAGAAGCATGGACAAGGTAAGGGGCAGAATCCCTTGTAGAGTATCGCGTGCGACTATATATTGGAGAGGGTTGGGAGGGATCTTTCTGGGTATTTTGTTTTTTAGGAGGGGGAGGGCCGTCACTATCATCAGGGCGTTTTCGATAACGGTTTTCGATGTCTTCAAAATTTGATAGTGGGACCGACAAGCACGGGGAGTATGAAAAGACGTCTGGGGAATTGCTAATATTGATCACGTCTGCTGCGGGAGCATTTTGTTGGGGGACATTAGGTTCATTTTGGGGAACGGGAGGATCCGGCGGGCGGCCATGGCGTTCAAAGTCAACTTCCATGACCACGGCCGGCTCGCATGTCACAGGAAAAGCGCAAATAAACTTAGGAACTTACCTGTTTGAAGTAGACAAACACAACACACAACAATCACAGGAACATAAAAGGCACAGAAAATAACACCACAATATCAGTTTTCAGACTCTATGATAACAAATAAAATGCTCCACATGTGTTAACCATGAACACTTACCGGAGAATCCGACGTCATTTTTCTGATCCTTCGAAAATTGTCTTATGTCAGTGTGACACTTCGTAATTATTCGTAACCTTACATTACTCAATTCGTTATTGATTTACAAATTTGAATTTTCTCAGTTCTCTCACGTTTTCAGATTTTTATTTTTCTTCTCCGTAATGAAGAAATATAAAAAATATATATCGGATTTACATACATACATAATTAACCCATTATACTGTCCCACTGCTGGGCACGGGTCTCCTCTCAAATGAGAGGAATTAGGCTATAGCCCACCACGCTGTCCTAGTGCGAGTTGGCAGACTTCACACGCCATCGAGAAAATCTCTCAGGCATGCAGGTTTCCTCACGATGTTTTCCTTCACCGTTTATACGCGTGATAATTAACTATTTAATACGCACATAACTTCGAAAAGTCACGAGGTGCGTCGCTTGCTTTCGAACTCGAGACCTTTGACTTGACAGTCCAACGGTCACACCACTAGCACTGCTTAATATCGGATTTGTCGCATGTTTTTAAAGTTACCGTGTATTTTATGAATACCTCACTCAATTTATCTTTCACTCACTTTGGTTGCAGACCGCCTAAGGCGCGACACGCAGCTGCGACTTTCGGTCGCAACGCCTCCAGTCGCGCGTGGACACTCGACCTGTCCTGTAGTGCTTCAGCCGACGATACTAAGCCTCGGATCTGAAAGAACATACAACACACCATCACGCCTTCTTCCCAGAAGCGTTAGGTAGAGATATAATAATGCACGGACACCAGCACGCACATCATGGTATCCAAAACTGTCAATTTTTTTTAAAGAAAAAAATAAGATTTATCTGACAGACAAGGCACAATTTACAAAGAAAAAAAAATGAATTGGCTGCCTCATTAGTCTAGTGGTCCCGAGCGCGACTGCTACGATAGGTCTTGGGTTCGATCCCCAGGTCGAGCAGTGTTATTTGGTTTTTCTATGAAATTCTCAGTAGCAACTCGGAGTCTGGATTTGTGACCGGTTAATGACTATAGGCTCGCCTCCTGTTACATGGGACCTAAACATACCGGCGAACTGTCATGTGGGTATACAGTCGCCAGCACATTGAGTGACTACAAACTGTCAAATTTCCCCAATGGAAAATAAACTCTATTATTTGGAGATTAAATTGAAAATTGATTGAAAAACCTTTCCTAAGTACTATAAAATTTGTTTGCATCTGGGACGCAACAAATAATTGAGGCTCAGTTGAAAACCAGAATGTGAAGTCAAAATTTCAATCAGCCGGGTGGGGTTCGCGTTGGCTTAGAGGTCAGAGCGTCTGGTATATCCAACCAGGAGAAGCAGGTTAGAATCCTGCCCGCGATTGAATTTTGGAACGAAGTTCCTTATCGCGCTTTGTGAAAGGGGGCTAGACGGAAAAAATTCTTACGAAAACTTGTCACGATACTTTTTGCTATAGTAAGCTATTGTAAGCTGTGCGGCGTGCGCATGTTTCTCTGTCTGTCTCTCTCTCTCTAATAAGATAGTAGTTCCTTTCGATTAATTAGTGAAGGAATTGTAATATTTTTTTTTTTATATATATATTTTTATTATTATTTTGATTTTTGTTTTTATTTTTCTCCCTTCTATGAAGGGTGAGTTAATACCGGCCGTGCGGGCCTGAGCCAAGCTCGGCAGGCTTATGCTGTGAGACCGGTGAATGTAAGTGATGACGACGAACAGGTAGCGAGAAATTTTCTTGTTATTCTGCAGGTATTCAGAATGGCAGCTTTTTGTAGCAGAAATATTGTGGATGATGGCATATTTTGTTTTTTTTCAAAGGAACTTCGTTCCATCCGGGTGTCCCTTGACACCTCTCATTATTTTTTCTTTACTAAAATAACTAGACGTATTATGCTATTTACCTCGTCACAGACGTGTAGGTAGTAATGCAAGGCTTGTCCGCCATTTTCCCAGCCGCTGACCTCGTGGCGTTGGGCCGCTTCGTTCATTCGTTCCAGCAGCGGCGCTATGCTTTGGAGGTCGTCTGAAAATTAAATATTTATTAAAAAGCGGTCAACAGCGAGTTCATAGCACATTAGATACCCTTGTCACATAATGTCACACTAGTTCTACTAAATTCACGGACTTTCGAAACGGTTTTGTACAACAAAAGTCTATAAGCACGCTAAGGATTACATTGCTATGAACAGTACGAGCGAGCTCGATACAGCCAGTGCGTATCACGTGTTAACGACAATGAATAGAAGGTCGTAAGTCAAACTAAACGTCAAGCTATTGCGTTGTGAGATTGCCTATGGACTTTTGGTCGCCACTGTACATAACATTATTCGATATTTTTGAATGCGTTTTATTTTTTGTTGACGATGAATCAAACAGTTTCGGAAGTTGGCAGCGAAAACAGAATATTCGACCAAATCGACGGCACCGACTTCCGAAACTGTTTTGCACATAATCTGTCAACGTTTTTGAAGTCGGTTTTGCTTTTAGTTGACGCTAAATAAAACAGTTTCGTAAGTCGGCCGCGAAAACAGAAGATTTGATCAAATCGAAGACTTCCGAAACTGTTTTGCACATAATTTGTCTACGTTTTTGAAGGCGATTTTGCTTTTAGTTGACGCTAAATAAAACAGTTTCGGAAGTTGGCAGCGAAAACAGAATATTCGACCAAATCGACGTCACCGACTTCCGAAATTGTTTTGCACATCAATTGTCTACGTTTATGAAGGCGATTTTGCTTTTTGTTGACGCTAAATATTACCTGCCAATACTGCCTGTGGTAGTAGTTCGTCTAATAATACTCTGTGAGCGGCGTTCCACTGTCCGGCCCCGACTAAATGCTCCGCCTCTATTGCAGGTAGCCGCTAAAAAAACACATACCATCACACCTGTATTCCCCGAAGAGTTGAGCAGAAATCCATACTGATATTTTTCGATCAACAATAGCAACTAGATATCACGATTTTCACGTGGGAGAGTCATGCTTCGGCACGAATGGGCCGGCTCGACCGGAGTGATACCACGGCCTCACAGACAACCGGCGTCAAACAACGCTTACGTTGTGTTTCGCCGAGTGAGTGAGGTTACCGGAGGCCCAATCCTCTTTTAAAAGGTCGGAAACGCACTTGTGACGCCTCTGGTGTTGCGGGTGTCCATGGGCGGCGGTGATCGCTTACCATCAGGTGATCCGTCTGCTCGTTTGCCCTCCTATCACATAAAAAAAAAATATCGGCTCGGCGCAAAAAATAGGTCTAGATAAATAACAGCGCACTTGAGACGTAAGCTCTTGTTTAGTTCGCTTGAAACGCAGGCAATGTAAACACGTATCACAATGCCGCAGTGTGTATTGAAAAGTTGGAAAAATAATTCCCGGAAATGCAATTTCGGCCGGAGTATCTTACTTTCGGTAAGTACATGAAGTATAAGTTATATTTTAAGCTGTAAAAAATAAATTTAGAATATAATTACCGATTTTACATAATTACCACCGCTACAAATGTTTGGCCAACACACGCACAAACTTTAGTATAACAGAACAGTGGATTCAAACCGATGTAGCTCTCAAGGCAATAACGCACTGAGAACCTTCTTTGACTTTGACATCCAATGTCCACACATCCTCATATCGCAATATTGTACCAATGAAGATTGTAACACCATTTATTTTAAAAGAGTGTCCATGGAGTTTCTTGCCGGATTCTTCTCCATAGGATCAACCTTTTGGAACCGTGCAACTAGAATCATAACGTTTCATAAACGCTTGTTAAAGCTTATTTGTAATAAAAACATTTGAACTTGAACGGGAAAAAGTACTTTATAGGTTGCCAATTAAGGTTGATTTCACACTAAATGTTGTGTAACGTATGTCTTTTCATTTGTAAGTGACAGGAGTATTTTATTGCTCTGCTCGTTTTATGTGACGAATGATCGTAAATATTAGATAATATTTTGAAAATTTGTGACTTAATACTAGGTGCTATGGTTGTAATTAGGTTGAACTTAAAACCGTTTTAAAACTTTGCTCTCCGTTTGTTAGAAAACAAATGTAGCTGTTTATATATAATAATATATATTCGCGCGGACAGCATTTAGCTTTGATTTTGTACGTGACCCTTTATCTAGTTGCTATTGATCATCGAAGCTAATATTATAATGAGGTATAGTTTGTGAGTTTGTGAGGTTGTAGAGGGTAATCTCTGGATCTACTGAACCGATTTAGAAAATTATTTTTTTGTTGGATAGCCCATTTGTCAGGGGAGGTTATAGGCTATATAAAATCACGCTACGCCTCTTAGGAACGGAGCAGCGCGGGTGAAACCGCGAGCCATAAATTTTTACTCAATTTTTATTTCTCACCTCGTATTTAGCTCTATGCGCCTGTGCCAGCAGTAGCCACTGCTCCGGCACTTTCAGTCTTCGTATGAGTTGCAATCTGCTCTTCAACTCTGCTGTGTCCGCTCGTGAGGGCGCGTGCCGTGATAATACGCCGCGAATTAGGTGACCCCGACTGTAGAAATAAAATATTGTGCAATGCAAGTTTATCGCGTTATATTGATATTATTTGCACGATGTATCGGAGCCTTAAAATGAAGCCATTCTTATTAAATAGGAGTCTATAAAATAAGGCAGACTTATAAGAGGTAGTCTTATAAAACTGTGACAGTCGTTATAGGCCTTATAAAATGAGGCAGCCACAAAATGAATCAATCTAATACAATGAAGGCAGTCTTATAAAATTGAAACAGTCTTATAGGAGGTAGCCTTATAAAATGAGGCAGCCACATAAAATGAATCATACCATCACGCCTGTATTCCCCGAAGGGTTAGGCAGAGGTGTACTTAATGTACACCCACAGTTCGCCGGTATGTTTAGGTCCCATGTGTCCCAACATGAATCAATCTTATAAAATTAGATCAGTCTTATAAAATAAGGTTAGCCTTATAAAATTAACTTCATTTTAAGGCTATCCTATAATATACTCACGCTAAATCGTCTGGGTGGTAGGCAAGAGCCTGCACAGCCAAGTGCCAGGCTCCGGCCGCTTCCAGCTGGTCAGCGATACCCGTGATGCTTTCCACGGATGGGTTGCCGAACCACGTGCCGAGAAGGAAACTAAGGAGAAAATAGAATTAAGTTAGCAAAATATAACATACCATCACGCCTGCATTCCCCGAAGGGTTAGGCAGAGGTGTACTAATGTACACCAACAATTCGCGGATATATTTAGTTCCATTGTAATAGACGGCGAACCTATTGCCATTAACTGGGTACAAATTCCAAACACCGAGCTGCTACAGAGAATTTCATAGAAAAACCCAATAACACTGCTCGACCTGGGAATCAAACCTAGGACCTCGAGCGTAGCAGTCGCGTTCAGGATCAGTACACTAATAAGACAGTCATGTTATATTCAGTGAAGGAAAAATTCGATCGCGGGCAGGATTGAACCTGCGTCTTCTGGTTAGATACACCAGACGCTCTGACCTCTAAGCCCCCGCGAGTCCCACCTGCCAGATCGAAACTTACCTTCACATTCTGAATTAAAGAAATAAGTGTGTTGAAATAAAACTACTTTCAGGGGAATCAAATAAAAAACTTGAGAGGTGTCAAGGGACACCCGGATGGAACGAAGTTCCTCAGACCTCATTAAGTCAGCTTTGTTTGGGGATGAACTCAAATCGCAAGAAGTGAAACCAAATCGACCGTTGAACTAATGGTTTACTGGAACTTGACCTTCTTTTACAGTTTTAGTTCATTTTAACTCAATATATAAATTTTGTACTGCGGGGGTCATTGAACGGCGGAGAATCTTAACACCGCCGTTCAGATTATGACGTCAACAGTACAGTGCCATCTATTAGACAAAATACGTACTAAAAAAGTGTCGTGACAACTTTTCGTAAGAATTTTTTCCGTCTAGCCCCCTGTCACAACGCGCGATAAGGAACTTAGTTCCAAAACTTCGTTCCAACATTTATACAACGCGATAGCCTAGTGGTACGACCGTTGGACCACCAAGTCAAAGGTCTCGGGTTCGAACCCAAGGCACTCACCTCTGACTTTTCGAAGTCATGTGCGTATTAAATAGTTAATTTGACGACACGATTGGCGTAGCGGTTGAGCGATCGGCTTCTGCCCCACGTGTTGTGGGTTCGATCCCCACACGGAGCAAATATTTGTATGATCTACAGGTAGTTGTTCCGGGTCTGGGCGTTTGTGTATGTGAGAATTTGTGTTTGTAAACGCACCCACGATACAGGAGAAAATCCTAGTGTGGGGCAACGTTGTTCAAAAAAAAAATCACGTATCACTCGCTTAAACGGTGAAGGAAAACATCGTGAGGAAACCTGCCTGAGAGATTTTCTCGATGGCGTGTGAAGTCTGCCAACCCGCACTAGGCCAGCGTGGTGGACTGTAGCCTAATCCTTCTCATTCTGAGAGAAGACCCGTGCCCAGCAGTGGGACAGTATAATGGGTTGATTATGTATGTATGTTATGTATGTTTACAACGCGATAAAATTCGTAAAATGTAGTTTTATTTCAATGTCTAATATTCGCGTAAGTGTCAGAAACCAGTAAATAAGTGTGCTCTTCTGTTAGTATTTAGTCGATACTTACCATAAGCTGTAGTCTAATGGATCAGGGGTGTACGCGGCTGGCTGGAGCTTCGGTCGAGTGTTGAACGCACGCGCACGTATCAACTCGTAACGAAGATCTAGAACGCGACGTTTTTTGCCGTTCTGTTGAAAAAAAAAATATTATCTTTTTTGTGATATTTTTTTGCATTTTCCATGCTAAGATTATTAAGTTATTTTTTAGTAAAGGAAAAAATTCAATCGCGGGCAAGATTCGCACCTGCGTCTTCTGGTTTGATATACCAGACGCTCTGACCGCTAAGCCACCGCGAACCCTACCCGCCTGATTGAAATTTTGCCTTCACATTCTGTATTTACGTCTTAAGGTGACGTTTCTCATAGATGACACCAAACGTCACCTTAAGACGTAAATATCCTGCCCGCGATTGAATTTTTTCCTTTACTAAAAAATAATAAAAAAATATTATATCAGGAACAGTGTAGATGCGACAAAACACAAGAGGAGTTGCTGTACAGAATACCACCAGGTGGCTCGTCAGCTCGTTAGCCGACATAATCAGTAAAAAATATCTATACCTATAATAAAATTGTAACAGGCCGATGTCTGTACATTATAGATAATGTTACGCCAAGTGGCTATTAGTACGGACATGGGTCACGAAGATTCTAGATAAGTCTTAGAAGCACGTAGAACATTCGAAGAAAAGCCGGGTTCAAGGTGAATGACCGTAAACAATAGACGATCGCTTTATCGTCTATTGTTTATAAGTAGGTACTTAGGTACTTACCTACTCGTATTTTGTGGACCTATCGAGAATGTTCGATTCTAGAATCTTCGTGACTCATATAAATACTGGTCGTGAGGGTCGGCCGGGGCAGTTTAGTTCTGAACACGGTGAAGTGAATATCGAAGTGAAGTTAAGTGATTACAAGTGCGACATTATAGTGCGATAAGTGATACTGTAGTGACTCTCTCAGTAATTTCTGTTGTGTGTTTGTCAAGTTAATTAAAATATTTGTTGTTTCGGTGAAATTGGTGTTAATTAAATTTATCCCGAACCCTGGGGTTCTCTCGTAACAATAATAAAGAAACCCTTATATGGGGGGGTCTTTATTAGAGCAACAGAAGCCAAGATACCAATTATTTGTGAGTCTGTTTGTACGCGCATCACGCAAAAACTACTGCATGGATTTGAATGCAGTTTTCACCTATGTATTGCTAGAGGTCTAACTTACAATCTGGTGCATGTATCATCTTGATACGCCGCTTAGAATCAGGCTTATAGTATGTTAATCTTTTTGGGACGTGAGTGAAACTGCGGGCAACAGCAGCTAGTATATATGTATACGAGTATATGTATATATGTATCTGTGGTGTGGATTCTTATCTTATCTTATATGGGGCCGAGGCAGCAATGCCTCAGAGCACTTCGACCCAATACGATCTTTTGTTAATAATAATTGCACAAAAATAGTAATCATTGTATGAGTATAAATTAGATATAGATTTTTTTTTAATGTAATGTAATTTAATTTTTATTGTGATAACTGTATTAATACCTAATTAAATATAAATGATAATATTGTTATTGTATCGTACCAAATTCCATTAATTTTTTTTTTTCATTTTTTGTTTAAACGTTGCCCCACACTAGGATTTTCTCCTGTATCGTGGGTGCGTTTACAAACACAAATTCTTACATACACAAACGCCCAGACCCGGAACAACTATCTGTAGATCATACAAATATTTGCTCCGTGTGGGGATCGAACCCACAACGTGTGGCGCAGAAGCCGATCGCTCAACCGCTACGCCAATCGTGTCATTAAAATATTAATTTTGCAGCGCCCTTGCAGGGTTTCATATTGATACCACAAATTATTGTAACATCCTTATTACATATGAAAGGAATAAAGATTTGAATTTGAATTTGTGCTTCCCCTAGATACCTATTTATTATACTAGTATTACACTCAACCACACTATACAAAGTTGGTGGTGGTTTGCTCGACATCCGTAGGTACGTCCTTGGGCTCCAGCAGAATATCAGCGCCAGGATATAACATCCTGGCACATGCTGAGCTGGAAACCCTTTTGGTGCGGTTGGGCATACACATACAATATACACATATTTTCTCTGTGTTTCTTATATGTACACATTTCCTAATAATATCTTATGTTGTATATATGAGTGTTTCGCCCAAATAAACGTTTTTCTTTCTTTCTACTTTCTTCTTTTTTTATGGGATAGGAGGGTAAACGAGCACGGGATCACCGCTGCCTATGGACACCCGCAACACCAGAGGAGTCACAAGTTCGTTGCCGAACTTTTAAAAGGGGATTGAGCCTCCGGTAACCTCACTCACTCGGCGAAACACAACGCAAGCGATGTTTAACGCCGGTTTTCTGTGAGGCCGTGGTATCACTCCGGTCGAGCCAGCCCATTCGTGCCGAAGCATGTATCCCTCCCACGTAAGAGAGAGTTTTTCATCCTCACCCAGTTCTTCAAACAGCTCTTTCTTTCTTCCTGTGGTATGGATTACTTACCGTAACTACGGTGAGATCGTAATGCTCGACGTAGGGCGGCAGAGGCAGCGGCATGCACATTTCATCGTTCTTCACCAACGATAGGGGGTCCTCGTCTTCATCATCATCACCATCAGTGTTGAACAGACCCTCGTAGTTCCTCATCACTTGTTCTAGTGGCGGAACGTGCGGGCATAGGTATCTGGAACAATATTGTACAGTATTTCAAGAAGGAAAACAAATCTTTTTTTCAATTCAAGACAAATCTTTTATTTCAAATAAACCATTAATACAGGTGCTTTTGAATTGTCAAAACTAGGTGCACGGTTCCAAATAGTGAGTCTTATGGAGAAGAACCGGCGAGAAACTCCATAGATACACTTTTAAATAAAAATTATGACATTGTGGTTGTTTACAATTTTGTTAAGTATTATAATGTGAGACTCGTGTAGCTTGATGTGCAGGATAATACCTAATATACTTAATTCAATAGACCACGATCACTTGCCTTCCAAAAGAGAAAAAAAATGTCAAGAGCCTAGTCTTGACAGACAGGCAGGCAACCGGCCAGCGCGATATCACTACATAGTATAAAACAAAGTCGCTGTCGCTGTCTGTCCGTCCCTATGTATGCTTAAATCTTTAATACTACGCAACGGATTTTGAAGCGGTTTTTATAATAGATAGAGTGATTCAAGAGGAAGGTTTTAAGCTATTTAACATTACGTAACGCTAACGACTCTTAGGAATGGGGCAACGTGGGTGAAACCGCGGGCGAGTCGCTAGTACATTATAAACGTCAGATAATAAAACGCAACATCACAGCCATGATACTCACATTTTCCAGCCGTTTTCTGATCATGTAAATCATAATAATCATATCAATAAAATGTCATATGATAAAAATATATATAAAGAATCCTTCAAAAAGGTCAGGTGCGTAGCAGTCGCAACCGGCGTGTATGTATGAGAAGATGTATGAATGTGGAAGAAGCAAAAGAAGTATGCAAGAATCGTAGCAAGTGGCGGTCTATAGTTTCTGCCTGCCCCTGTGGGAGAAAGGCGTGAGTGTATGTATGTATATAAAGAATGACAAAACATGCCACATGAAGTAGCTAATAAATGGGTAACAAAGTCAATGTCACTTGTCAATGTCACTTTGATAGATTTGCTTACTAGAGGTAGGATTTTGACATTACTTGTATGGACATTATGTCAAAATCTTGTCTATAGTAAACAAGTCTACTGACTGATTTGTTATTGAGATCAGCCGTAGTTAGCTACCGAGATAACACTGTACAGGGGCCGTATTATGACATGTTAACGCCATCATTTTTACATTGTGAGAAAGAGATGCCGCTCTACATATTAAATAGCCTCATCTCTTTCTTACAACCTAAAAATGATGGCGTTAACATGTCATTATACGGCCCCTGTACTTCAAAATATATAATAGGCATCGGAAAACATCGGAAACAATCATCTAACACAACAAAGGCAATTAACAAACAGTAGTTTGGCCCTAAAAATCATTTACAATTTCAACTTTATTGCAATGAAATAAATGTCAACGTCATTTCTATGAAAAGCAAATTAGTTGCAAGCCGTGCGAGCGGCGCGCCGGTGACACTAATGAGTCAGTTGCAGATAGTATTGAAAGCAGGAAGCACGCGCGCTACCGTTTTGTAGAACTATACAGAGCTGATATAACCCTCCATCGTGTTTTGTTTTGATGTTATATTTGCAACTCGGGTACAAGGGCTATTTGATAAGAACAGCTTTATATCATTATACTGCCTAGATGTGTCGGTCATCTTCGGAAACACGACGTTAGCCACTGCCCATTATTTATCTCGAAGTACTGTAATCACGTTCTTTTAAAAGAAAGAAAGAAAAACACCTTTATTGAGACAAGGTCTGTACAACACCGATAAAACAAAAACATTTCGGAGAGTGTGCATCAGATCTCCACGATCTTATCCCCCCTAGCCCTTTCCACTATCGTACGACCAGAAGCACGAAAAAGCGTCATCGATTCACGGTGGACATTCCAAAAGCCCGAACAAAACGCTTTCCGTCTTATTACAAAAAAATGCGTAAGTCTTGGCTTAAACCCGGACTTACTGATCTTGGATTGTTACGGTACTAATGTTAATACCAGGACCAATATGAGTGCTTATTACAAAACCCAGACTATCCGAGGATCAGTTAAACCGTAGTTCGTCCTATGGACTAAATAAAATCCACAGATAATATGTAAAAAATTACAATCTTTCATTCGTTCATTCAGGCTTCATTCCAAGCAACGTTCCGTTTTTCTAAATATTGATAGTATCTTAACATTTGAAATACTTTAATAATTATTTATTAATACAAATATATATCATAAATAGTTTTTTGTTTATATTGCACTTTACTGAGCAAGCACAGTTTATATTGTTGATGACCTTTTTATAATCAAGTTGTTATATTTTGCAACAACTCTGAGTGAAACGGAACGAAATTAAAATTTCATTCGCGCGCATTATTTGAAACGTCATTATTGTTGTTGCGTCCTTTAACAATAACTAAGTTCTTGATAATTATTCAACATTGTACATTGTCAGTAATTCAGTATAAATAATAGTGACAAATAAAATGGAACAACAAAAGAAAAAATGGGGTGAAAATCCGAATCGCTTTGTAAATCTGTATTTATACCGAAAATCTTCGTCACTCAAATCAAAAGGATTTATACGATTATGACGTCTTACAGATCGCCGAAACGTCTCTAACATATCTAAATCTTCTAAATCCATCATATCTATAATGTTAATATCCATTTACAAAAATTTTTACTTAGAAATACACAAGATACTAACTAAGCTAACCTCAAAAATAAAGTAATGTCAAAGTTAGTCCATACTTAAACTAGGGGTCTCAGTGGTTTAACTTTGGTACCAGAGAGATAGTCCATGCTTTGGTGTTAAACTGTGTTTTATAATAGAGCTTTATTTAGTCCAGGTTTAATCCTAGAACTAAAGCCAGTACTAAAGATAGTCTGTGTTTTGGAATAAGGCCGTTTAAGTCCACTTTTATAATGCGTACTGCTGAAATATGGAATGTACTTCCCGAGTGGGTCTTCCCTGATAGATATAATCTGGGTGTCTTTAAATCACGAGTGAATCGGTTTCTTCTAGTCAAGCGCGCTCCATCGTAGATCGCAGTATCGCTTAACATCAGGCAAACTAGCGGTCAAGCGTAAGCCTATCACGAATAAAAAAAAAAATCGGCTTCCACGTGTTGTGGGTTCGATCCCCACACGTAGCGAATATTTGTATGATCTACAGGTAGTTGTTCCGGGTCTGGGCGTGTGTGACGCACCTACGATACAGGAGAAAATCCTAGTGTGGAACTTTTTTTTTAAATCTTACCTTGCGGTAGCATGCAACGATCTCAGCCAGTCTGTTTCTAAAAGCTTCTCTTTAGGCGCAGTTTGTCCAGCAATCAGCTGTAAGGTTGCCCATCGGTAAGACGATATTAGGCTGTCTGCTCCACACTCCCGCCAGAGGGAGAGTTGTCGGGAAATCAACGAACGGAATGCTGGGTCGCCTGTGAATGAATAAAGACATATCAATACATTACATACCATCACGCTTGTATTCCCCGAACGGTCAGGCAGTGGTGTGCTAATGTACACCGACAGTTCGCCGGTGTATTTTGTAATAGGGGCCAGCCTGTTGCCATTTACCGGGCAAAAATTCTATACTCCGAGCTGCTGCTGAGAATTTCATAGAAAAACCCAATAACACTCGCTCGAAATGGGAATCAAACCCAGGACCTCTAGCGTAGCAGTAAAATCGATTCAATTTTAATATATTATTCAATCTTATTTTGAGAGTCTTGCTATAAGCATTTTGAATTATATTTATTGAATAGTAATATTGCAACCTTCTCACTTATAAATCCGCATCCCAAAAGCTGCGCATGGATTGATGCCGATGTGTATTGATTTTTTTTATGGAATTGAGCTGACGAGCCACCAAACGGTAAGTAGTCATCGTCGCCCATGGACACTCGCAACACCAGAGGGGTTGCTGATGCGTTGTCGAGCCTTAAAAGCCCCTACGGACTGCAGACTGCCAGAGCCGCAGCAACCGAGTGGAACTGGCTCTTACGCGCAAAAGTCGAAACACACACCGCGGTGCTTTAGGGCAGACTCCGAGGTAAGGATGATCGCCAGCCAGTCAGACCACAAGAGGTCCTACCACCGAGCAAGTCAGATATTTTCTCGCCACTTACGGGATGCCTATCTGACAGGCAGTGAGGAACAGTATTCTAAACCGTCCCTACACGGGTCATGCAGATGCAGATGTCTGAATATTGAATGTTCCGCATTTGCGGATGCGGATGTGAATATCCGCAACACCCCTGGCATGTACTCACCTGCAGCTTGGGCTATAAGCATGGCCATGTTCAAGTCTCCGTGTTCCTTGGCGACTTTACACGCCTCCAGTATCCGCCCGCCTAGCATCAGGGTCCATACTTGGACGCTGTGCCCATCTGCCTCTGTAAAAAATAAAGTATAAATACCATCACGCCTGTATTCCCCGAACGGTTAGGCAGAGGTGTACCGATGTTCCACCCACAGTTCGCCGGTATGTTTAGGTCCCATGTAATAGGAGGCGAGCCTACTGCCATTAACCGGGCACAAATCCAGACTCTTCAGTTGCTAATGAGAATTTCATAGAAAAACCAAATAACACTGCTCGACCTGGGGATCGAACATCTAACTCTAGCGTAGCAGTCGCGTTTGGGACCACTAGACCAATGAGGCAGTTTTTGAATAATATAAATTCGAAAAGGGGTCATTACCCTATTTTTTGCATTACTAAACATTTTTGAGTAGCCATTTACAAATGTTAATATTTGAATATCTAGTGTCACTATCACTTGGCGGGCAACCGCATCCTAACTATCTTAAATGCGAAAATGAGTTTTTTGTTTGTTTGTTACGTTTCACACCTAAACCACTAAACCAATTTTAAAAATTCTTTCATTAATAGAAAGCTTAATAAACATAGGCTTAATTATAATCAGAGATCCCTACAAAAATTACAATTACGTGTTATTGTAACAGTTACGTGTTATTGGCATTTTGTTCTAAATTTTGTGATCAGATCTTGACCAAATTTTTATGGGACCACCTCTGAAGTATGACCTACCGATCAAAAAAAGAATCATCAAAATCGGTTCTTAAGGCGGATCGTTCACCTGAGCCCGCCAAATTCAAATTTCAAGTGGTTTTTCGCAGTTTATATGTCTATAATGAGTTCTGCATTCATGGTAATGGTAATTGCGACATTAACTACTACTACTACTACGGTTTTTTTAATAGATAGAGTGATTCAAGAGGAAGCTATTTAACATTACGCTACGACTCTTAGGAATGGGGCAACGCGGGTGAAACCGCGGGCGGGCCGCTAGTGAAAGATAAAATAACCTTTAAGAGTAAAATCGCATTCAAAAACATAAAAACTAATGTTATGTGATAAACAGTTTCAGAAGTCGGTGCCTTTGATCGGATCTTTTGATTTCGCCGACTTCCAAAACTGTTCAGAACCTCCTTTTTTTAAACGCTTTAAGTCCACTTTTATAATGCGTACTGCTGAAATATGGAATGCACTTTCCGAGTGGGTCTTCCCTGATAGATATAATCTGGGTGTCTTTAAATCACGAGTGAATCGGTTTTTTCTAGGCAAGCGCGCTCCATCGTAGATCGCAGTATCGCTTAACATCAGGCAAACTGGCGATCAAGCATAAGCCTAGCACGAACAAAAAAAATACGGTTAAAAAGTAGCAATCGGTTAAAAATTAAGCGGCGGTAGCCTAATGGCTAGGGCGTCGGACTTGCGATCATGTGGTTGCCGGTTCGAAACCCACCCATTGCACTACTGACGTGAGCCCACTCGTAACACAAGCATTTAGCTTAGCACGAGGGGTTAACAAGAATACTAGTAATGTGCGACCCACATTACTAGTATGCTTTATAAAAAAAAAAAAATCATTTCCATGCCTAACTCTTACCATCTTCTTTCTCTCCCTGTCTCGGCTTGGCTAGGTCTGCATCCGTCGCTTCAGCTACAGCCGCCTTCAGCCAGTTTAAGAAGTTTTTGTGCCTGTTGACTATTGACAACGGATCCGTCCCGGGCACGCCTGTGAATAAAAACACTAATTTTACTCTATATAGGGATCGACTGTAGGGATCGAATCTAATGGGAAGGCGCAGCTAATCAAACTTGGAAATTAAATTAATACTGTTATTTATTATGAGGCAAAGCCTTATTTCTTAAACACAAGTCTTTCAAGACTCTTCTCTCAGACTAGACAGTTTTTACGTCAGTATAAAAATTCACAATGATTGTTTATTCTTTAATCCTTTCCAACCAGCAACCCCACAATGATGTCGCCTCTTTGTAGCAATCTCTACAGTACAATGTGGTGATTTGACGACACGTTTGGCGTAGCGGCTGAGCGATCGGCTACTGCGCCACGTGTTGTAGGGTCGATCCCCACACGGAGCAAATATTTGCATGATTTCGGTTCTATTTATACATTATTACAAACTCTGATAATTATGACATAACTACAATAATATATAGTTAATAAAATATAATTACATATAAATAAAACAATATAGTTATAACTACATAATAGAATATCATATAATTAAAATAGTTGTAATAATATATATATACTAGTGGCCCGTGTACGTGCTTCGCTACGTATAAAGCGAAATACAGCGGACAGCGGAAAAAACCATTCCCAGATCCCCAATTTCATCAAAATCGGTCCAGTCGTTTGATCTAAACCATTCCCAGATCCCCTTAAACACACACAAAAAATTTCATCAAAATCGGTCCAGTCGTTTGAGAGAAGTTCAGTGACATACACACTCACAGAAGAATTATATATATAAAGACTGGTGGACCCAGCAGTCGTTGTCCTGCCCTGAAAATAACCCAAAACTCGATTGCAGCGCCACCTACCGGGTCCAATTGTGAATCTAAACCATTCCCAGATCCCCTTGATCACAGACAAAAAATTTCATCAAAATCGGTACGGTCGTTTGAGAGAAGTTCAGTCACATACACACTCACAGAAGAATTATATATATAAAGATATAGAAATCGCAGCTTAATAATTACCTATATAATATACCTAATAGTCAATGAATATCAATTTAAGTAAAATATGAAAATATAAAATAATAAAATAAATATATAAAACTTCCTCCTCTCTTCTACATCTTGCCGTGCCGACAAGGCCCAAACATGTTTCTTATATTATACCATTGTAACATCTATTTAACTTGTGGAGTGCAATAAATGTATTGAGTATTGAGTATACAAACTGTAAGTACTTTGTACAGGGGCCGTGTTATAACGTGTTAACGCCATAATTTTTAGCCTCATCTCTTTCTTACAACCTAAAAATTATGGCGTTAACACGTCATAATACGGCCCCAGAATGGATTACAGTGTTAATATGTATCTTTTTGTGATTTTTTTTGCATTTTCCATACGACACTGAACTGACTGTAAAGTAAGTCGTGTCGGTTGAGAGGTAAGGTAACTTGCCTCTCATAGATGTCACCAAACGTCACCTTATGACGTAAATTCAGAATGTGAAGGCAAAATTTCAATCATGCGGGTAGGGTTCGCAGTGGCTTAGAGGTCAGAGCGTCTGGTATATCAAACCAGAAGACGCAGGTTCGAATCCTGCCCGCGATTGATTTTTTTCCTTTACTATTAAATAACTTAAGTGTTAATATGTGTTCATTTTTCCCGAAAAGATACATAATTACAAAACCCAATGCAATGGTATGGGAAACTGAAGCCTATTTGCACAAATTGTTATTGTGTGCGTGTGCGCATCGATATTGTAGTCGTTGTGAGTACGACTGTAGTACAGCCACAAGTTTTGGTTGACCTGGCATTATTATTATTTTCCTTTATTCATTATATTTAATTATTGAATTATTTTAATAATTTTATAAAAATAACAATAAAAACATTTAAAAATGTAAAAAAAATTTAGTATCGGGAACAGGGACTAGGCTACCGGTAGTCAGGGCCCCAAAGAAAGGAACCTCCTAACAATACGCGCCGTATCCAAGAGTACCGCTTATTATTATTATTTAATAGCTTCTGCCCGCGACTTTGTCTGCGTGAACTTCAGAATTGGGTCCGACCTGGATAAAAAGTTGCCCATATGTTATTCCAGGTTATAATCTATCTGTGTTCCAAATTTTATCCAGATCTGTTCAGCCGTTCTGGCGTGAAAGAGTAATAAACATCCATACATCCATCCATTCTCACAAAATTTTACATTCATAATATTAATAGGATTAAATGTATTCGTGGTATAACTAATTTTTTGAATAAAACATGCATAAGTATCTCAAATTGATTTTTGTGATTCTTTTTGCATTTTCCATGCTAAATCATAAAGTTATTTTAATACAGGAAAAAGTCAATCGCGGGCAGGATTCGAACCTGCGTCTTCTGGTTAGATACACCAGACGCTCTGACCGCTAAGCCACCTAACATCTGTGTGTGTGTATCTAACAGTTAATTTTTGAATAGTTGTGCTGGCAGCATAGGAGACAATAGCGTGATGCTTATCCTATCTGCCAACACAACGCTTCCTCGCGTAGCTCTGGCGACCTTGCTCACCGTTAGGAACACAACATAACACGGAGCTATGTTATTTGGCTACGATTGTCTGCAAGGTGGAGGTACTTCCCCAGTCGAGCAGCTCCAATTGCGAGTGGAATTATTCGATTCCACTATGCCCTACCTCTCTAGCAAAATTTAATTTAAGAATATTGAAACTCACCATCATTTTCAAGGTCGGCACCCCACAGCGCGTCGCACAGACGCCAAACTTCATCACAATAAGCTCCTGAAACGCCGTACTGTAAAAATAAGTATAAAGCTTTAATAACGTAATAATGTAGTTATTTTAAGATTGTAAAGTTATTGAAATAAAACTACTTTTTACGGATTTTATCGCGTTGTATTGATATTCTTTAATTCCCGACGTTTCGGATCCCTTACAGCATCCATGGTCACGGGTAGACTAAGTTGTTGGACGTCTTAATGTTACAATTACTAACAGCTACCTTACATTTTTGTTAATTATTGGCGATCCGATTCATTTTTTTTCATTCATTGTAACATTAAGACGTCCAAAAACTTAGTCTACCCGTGACCATGGGTACTGTAAAGGATCCGAAACGTCGGGAATTAAATAATATCAATACAACGCGATAAAATCCGTAAAAAGTAGTTTTATTTCAATGTCTAATATTCGCGTAAGTGTCAGAAACCATTATAAAGTTATTGGAACGAAGTTCCTCATCGTGCGTTGTGAAAGGGAGCTAGACGGAAAAAATTCTTACGAAAAGTTATCACGACACTTTTTGCTATAGTAAGCTATTGTAAGCTGTGCGGCGTGCGCATGTTTCTCTGTCTGTCTCTCTCTCTCTAATAAGATAGTAGTTCCTTTCGATTAATTTGCCATATGCTAGCATACGTTTATATTATGATTATGATTATATGTATAAATACTCGCTCCGTGCTGATTTTGAACTTGCATCCTATGGCACTGCGCTAATCGAGCCTTCAACTATTTATAAATTTAAACTTCGTTCCATCCGGGTGTCCCTTGACACCTCTCAAGTATTTTTTTTTTGCTCAAGGCCTGCCTCATTCTCATCTAGTGGTCCCAAGCGCGACTGCTACGCTAGAGGTCCGGGGTTCGATGCCCTGGTCGAGTAAAGTGTTATTGGGTTTTTCTATGAAATTCTCATTAGCAGCTCGGAGTCTGGATTTGTGCCCGGTTAATGGCAATAGGCTCGCCCCCTATTACATGGGACCTAAACATACCGGCGAACTGTGGGTGTACATTAGTACGCCTCTGCCTAACCCTTCGGGAAACACAGGCGTGATGGTATGTTATGTTATGTTTACTGAAGGAAAAATTCAATCGCGGGCAGGATTCTAACTTGCTTTTCAATAGATGTCGCCAACTTCACCTTATGACGTAAATTCAGAATGTGAAGGCAAATTTCGATCAAGCGGGTGGGACTCGCGGTGGCTTAGCGGTCAGAGCGTAGGGTGTATCTAACCAGAAGACGCAGGTTTGATTGAATTTTTCCTCCACTAAAATAAATTTATAATCTTAGCATGGAAAATGCAAAAAAAATCACAAAAAGATACGTAATAATGTAGTTTTTGAGAATGTGCATTTTCTTTGGTTCAGTTGGTCATAGCGTCTGGTGTATTGAACCAGAAGACGCAGGTTCAATTCCTGCCCGCAGTCGATCTTTTCCTTCACTAAAATTGCATCTTATAATAATGCATATTATAATAAAATTGTAACAGGCCGATATCTGTACATTATAGGTATTAAAAAAATACTATTATGGGGGGTCTTTGTTAGAGCAACAGAAGCTAAAACAAAAATATTTAGAATTTTTGTCTGTATGTCTGTATTTTTGTACGCGCATCACGCAAAAACTACTGCATTGAATTTAATACAGTTTTCACCGATGTATTGCTAGAGGTCTAACATAAAATCTGGTACATGTTTCATCTTGCTACGATGCCTAGAATCTGACTTATAGTATGTTAATTTTTTTGGGACGTGAGTGAAACTGCGGGCTCCATCTAGTAAATAAAACATAGCAAAACATAGTGGACCATGATTTTTTTATAAAACCTTTAATGTACCTGTGTTTGTTGTCAAATAAATAAATAAATAGTTAGGACAGTTTTTTTATTAAGTTTTTTTATGGCATTGTGTCGGCAAACGAGATGACGAGCCCTAAGAGCCCCTACGGACTGCAGACTGCGGACCAGAGCCGCAGCGTCCGAGGGGAACTGGCTCTTATGTGCAAATGTCGAAACACACATCGCGGTACTTTACGACAGACTCCGACTTAAGCGTGGTCGCCAGCCAGTCAGACCACAAGAGCTCCTACCACCGATCAAGTCAGATATATTCTCGCCTCTTATGGGATGCCTATCTAAAAGGCAGTTAGGAACAGTATTCTTACGTGTCCCCACACGGGGACCGTCTGAAAGTTACGTGTAACCTTATGTCGAGTGTGTGCAGTGGCGACATCCCGTAGATACTGGTGCAGCACGGCGCGGCGGGCGGCGGCGCCGTGCGACACGCGCAGCTGCGGACACTGACGCTCGTCAGCTTCCGACGAGCTGGAGTACTCCAGGAGAGTCTCCAGGTGTTTCACGAGGACATCCTGGTGATCAATTGAAAATTATGATAACGTAACATATCGAGACTCGTCCGTGCATCGGAAAGCACGTAAAGGCGTCGTTTTATTAAAAAAAAATGATTTTAAAAAAAGAAGGTACTATGTTCGTATTTTTTTATGGTATAGAGTGACAAACGAGGAAACGGATCGCCTGATGGCGAGCGATTACCGCCGCCCATGGACACCCGCAACACCAGAGGAGTCACAAGTGCGTTGCCGGCCTTTTAAAAGGGGATTGGGCCTCCGGTAACCTCACTCACTCGGCGAAACACAACGTAAGCGTTGTTTGACGCCGGTTTTCTGTGAGGCCGTTGTATCACTCCGGTCGAGCCGGCCCATTCGTGCCGAAGCATGTTCAGCATGTTCACCAATATTTCAGTTGTATGTGGACCGAATTCAATTATTATTTTCTTTATATTAAAGAGTATACTCCTCAAGTGGTTCCATTCATATTTGGTGAATATCTGATCATAAACCTAACACACACACACATTACCTAATGTTTCGCGTTTAGCGGATACAACTAATTTATATAAAAAAAATATGCTTACATGTCTCAAAATGACTAGAGTTTTGTTATTATAATTATGACTCGATATTCTAATCGATGTGTTTGAGATCTTGCACGTATTCAGTTATGCGTTGTATATAGAAAATTACCTGCATCCCATCATCTTTATCCGCTTGTCCGATCGCCATCCTCACCATGACAGGTTCAGACCAGTCTTTACTAGATCTTCCTCGAACATACTTCCCAAGTTCAGATAATTCTGCCGCTGTGAACAATGGTAGGTATTTTACTTGATTATTTATTTAACACTGCTAAAGATTAACATACTATAAGTCCGATTCTAGGCGGCCTATCAAGATGAAACATGCACCAGATTTTAAGTTAGACCTCTAGCAATACATCGGTCAAAACTGCATTCAATTCCATGCAGTAGTTTTTGCGTGATGCGCGTACAAACATACAGACAGACAGACAAAAATTCTAATAATTGTTATTTTGGCTTTTGTTGCTTTAATAAAGAACCCTCATATTAGTTTTTCTTTAATATCTATAACGTACAGACATCGGCCTGTCACAATTTAATTATAGGTATAGATATACCAGACGCTCTGACCTCTAAGCCACCGCGAACCTTACCCGCATGATTGAAATTTTGCCTTCACATTCTGAATTTACGTCATAAGGTGACGTTCGCCGCCTGTCAATCCTGCCCGCGATTGAATTTTTTCCTTTACTAAAAAATAACTTAATAATCTTAGAATGGAAAATGCAAAAATATCATAAAAAGATAGTTATAGGTATCGGTATATAGATTAAGGCGTGCTAAGCATTTTAAAAGATATAAGTTCTTAAATTGTAAACATACAAATAATATCGGTGGTCTTTATTAGAGAATTGCGTTAACTGCGCCCGGATGATTGAAAACACAAAACAAAAATGATTTAACAAAATATGTACAGTCTTCAACTGTACATATTTTGCTGACGCGACGTTCGGCACGAGCGCGCGTCATATTATTACGAATTTGTAATATTTAGTTAGTGTGCATTTAGTACCAACTCGCGTAACAACTTAAGAGAAAGGAATCGTTAATATTGTGTTTACTTTGTACTTACGTTATTTACATTAAACTTAACTAAAGTGACAATAGCCTTGTGATCTTTTCTCTCCACACTCAACCAACAACAACACCAACAATTCTACAAGTGTACGAACCGTACAATTTTATTAGAATAAAACTTATTATAATTGATAATTAGCCTATGGTTCCTATTCGAAGTGAATTCACAATAAAATTATAAATATTACAACGATTGATTTTGCAACGTGCCATCACTGAACGCAACATCAGCTGGCAGTTTCCGCTGCTCGATCGTAGTTTCGACATCAGTTGGGATAATAAGGTATTCGCGATGAATGGGCAATTCCCTTCGGGTAGCAAGAGTTTAGTAACGTTTAGTGATTTTTGGTGTTCAGCGATACGCTCAATGAAAGAAGGTTTGGTTCTCACTAAATTTATTTACAAAAACGTACAATATTTATATAAACGATTTGGGATGTATTTTTATTTCTAAGGGTAGCAGTTTATTGATTCGACCAATGGCGGAGCCCGAGCACAATCCTTAGCTCGTGACGTAAGTCGGCGCGTTCGTATATAAGCGTACGTCCATATATAAACGCGCGGTCGATGTTTCCAACAGCAGTCTCCAAAGCAATGCGGCGCGGAGATGTCGCTCGTTAGGGTAACGGCGGCGCACGCGCCACCGGCGCCCGGCGAGGCGGCAGCGCAGCCCGACGTTCAGTCCAGTGCGCGGCGCGCTCCGGTCGCGGCCGGACGCGTGCTATGTATGACCGCTACATTACTCCCCCGCCAGCGAAGCGTACAGGTGGTTTGGAGACTCTTCCACATCTGGTTACGTAGCTGTATGTAGGTGCGTCTTGAACATCTTGTTTCTCCTGTAGGTCCGTATTGACATGGTATGCAGGCTTCAATCTATCTATCGATATATTTGAACTTCTTTTTTCTAGCTGCACCTTGTAATACTTATTGTTGCGGTCGATGACACGGTAAGGACCGTTGTAGTTAGGCGTCAGGGGCTTGCTCACTGCATCGTTGCGTACGTATACATGTGTACACTTGCTTAGATCTCCGTGGATGAATGTCGCTCGCTGTCTATTGCTGTTTCTTTGCACCTGCGCTTTTCTTAATGAATCGTCGAGGTGATTCATAAATTCCGATGACGTATTATGTGACGTTGTAGGTTCACCACAGAATTCTCCTGGTAGACGCAGTGTCTTGCCATACAATAATTCGGCTGTACTTGCGCCGATATCTTCCTTTACAGCTACACGTAGGCCGAGCAGTACTGTAGGTAATTCGTGCGTCCAATGTGTGGAATTAAGTCGCGCGGCGAGTGATGTTTTTAGCGTGCGGTGCCAGCGTTCAATCATCCCGTTTGACTGCGGGTGGTAGGCAGTAGTCCGTGTTCGCTGTATTCCCATGCGATGCATAAGTTTGTTAAACAGCTGGGATTCGAACTGTTGACCTCGATCTGTTGTGATGGTGACTGGACATCCAAATCTCGCAATCCATGTTTCATATAACACGCTGGCGACTTTCTCTGCTGTTATTTCTTCGATAGGCTGTGCTTCAGGCCATTTCGTAGCTCGGTCTATCATCGTAAGCAAATATCGGCAGTTGTTGGATAGTGGTAGTGGACCAACAATGTCGATGTGTAGATGTTCTAGACGTTCTACAGGTGCAAAACTTGCTATCGGTGCTTTCGTGTGTCTGTGCGTTTTGACGCGTTGGCATTGCACACAACCTCTTGTCCATTCGATGGCGTCACTCTTCATTGTAGGCCAGAAATAACGCGAAGTCACTAATCGCCTTGTCGCCCTTACGCCTGGGTGATTAAGATCGTGAATCGCTTGAAAAGCTTGTTGTCTGAACTCCGGTGGTAAGTACGGACGAGCAGATCCTGTTGACATTTCGCAAGCGATTGTTGTTGATCCCTCTGGAGGTGTTATGCGTTTGAAAGTATAACGATCTTCCTGTATCAGCTGTTGCAGGGAGGCGTCGTGAACTTGAGCCTTTGCTAAGTCATCGTAGTCGATTGGCGATGGACACACTATAGTTTCTACTCTCGAGAGTGCATCGGCGACGACGTTATCCTTGCCAGCTATGTGTTTTATGTCGGTGACAAACTGGCCGATGTAGTCTAGGTATCTTGTGCGTCGCGGCGTTTCGTTCTTGCTAATGGTCTTCAGTGCGTTGATTAGCGGTTTATGATCGGTAAAAACTGTGACGTCACGGCCTTCAAACATCCGGCGAAAGTGACGAACAGCCATGTAGATGGATAGCAGCTCACGGTCATAGGTGCTGTATTTCCTTTGGGCGTCATTGAATTTCTTTGAATAAAACCCAAGTGGCTTCCAATGTCCTTCCACTTTTTGTTGCAGAACAGCTCCTGCGCAGGTGTCTGATGCATCAGTCAATAATGCGAACGGTAAACTTGAAGAGGGGTAAGATAACTGCACAGCGTTCGATATATCTTCTTTGCACTTCTCGAAAGATTCTATTGCCTTCTCAGACCATTGAATAGCTGTCTTGTCATTTTTCTTTGAGCTATGCAGGTAGGCGTTCAACTCCTTCTGATGTTCTGCGGCGTAAGGAATATTTTCTCGATAAAAATTCATCATGCCGAGAAAACGACGCAGTTGCTGAATTGTTTGCGGCCGGGGGTATTCTGTAATAGCCTTTATCTTGTCGGTAGTTGGCTTAATTCCTTCGGCGGAAATTGTGTAGCCTAGGAACTCGAGTGTAGGCTGGCCAAAAACACATTTTGCGACGTTTATCTGCAATCCATTTTCGTTAAGCCTCTTTAAAACGTCTTCTAGGTCTTTTCTGTGCTGTTCTTCTGTAGTAGACGCTAGAAGAATGTCGTCGACGAATGGGAATACTGTAAGACCTCTCAGCACGCTGTCAATGTGACGCTGGAAGGTTTGGCCGGCGTTACGCAATCCGAAGCACATCCTTGTAAACTCAAACAGCCCGAACGGCGTAATCACAGCTGTCTTGGCAATATCTTCCTCTTTGTTCCGAACTTGGTAGTAGGATTTTTTTAAGTCGATTTTCGTGAAGATCTTCTTTCCTAATAAGCTGTAGGTGAAGTCCTGCAGTCTGGGTATGGGGTACCGATCTGGGACTGTAATAGCGTTCAGTCGCCGGTAGTCACCGCACACTCTGTATGTCCCATCTTTCTTCAAGACCATGTGAATTGGACTTGCCCATGGACTCTTTGATGGTCTGCAGATTCCTTGTTCCATCGTTTGCTCGAATTCTTCCTTCGCTGCCTTATACTTATGGGGTGGCAGTGGTCTCGCTTTGGCGTATAACGGTGGTGCCGTCGTTTCAATGTGGTGCTCCACCTCACTGTGACAGAGCTTGAGCGACGGTCGAGTGATGTCCGGATACTGCGCCAGTAGGTCATGGTACGGTTGCTGGCTGTTGACAGTGTTGATACTTTGTTCCGATGCAGGTGAAACGTAGCCAATAACAGACAGTCCGGTTTGTTTGTCGATCAGCCGCCGACCGTGGATGTCCACAGTGAGTTGATGTTGATGCAGGAAGTCAGCGCCTAATATCGGCCTAGTGACTTCAGCGATCACGAAGTTGCAGATGTAGGGCCGTCGTAACCCAATATTCAATACTATCGTCCTTTCGCCGTAGGAGGGTATTGACGTTCCGTTTGCGGCGTACAGGTTGCTCGTATGTTTCATTCTGCGTTTTTCTGCTTTTCGTATTGGTAGCACCGACACATTGGCACCGGTATCGATGAGAAAGTGAAGTCCAGTGGTTTTTTCTTTGATAAATAAACGACGGTGTTGGAACATTTCGTTGACTTCGGCGTCCGTCGCGGCTGAAGCCAATTCTAGTTTTCCCGTGTCTGATTGGGTTTCTTCTCAAAATTACAAGGACTTCGGCATCTGTAGGCTTCGTTCCCGAACTTCCGGTGGAAATAACACGTCGATGGTGCACGGTTTGCTGAGTTCGAACGTGAACGTGGTCTGCGTTGGTAATTATTGCGCGAACGGCGGTAGTTGTTCCGCGATCTATCCATTTTGAGCGCAGCGATTTCTTTTGTGAGCGACTCGATCATGGACAGGATTTTCTCGTCAGCTGATGATGATGACGATGACTGTGATGTCGCGCTGCTGTGACCACAGGAGCATACTGAGTGCAATTCCTTGGTCTGTTCAGCCATCTTGTCAGTCATTGCGGCCAGGGAGTCCAGTTTTGATTCCTCACTGACTCAATCACGTCGGGGTCACCACTTTAGTGATTTTTGGTGTTCAGCGATACGCTCAATGAAAGAAGGTTTGGTTCTCACTAAATTTATTTACAAAAACGTACAATATTTATATAAACGATTTGGGATGTATTTTTATTTCTAAGGGTAGCAGTTTATTGATTCGACCAATGGCGGAGCCCGAGCACAATCCTTAGCTCGTGACGTAAGTCGGCGCGTTCGTATATAAGCGTACGTCCATATATAAACGCGCGGTCGATGTTTCCAACAGCAGTCTCCAAAGCAATGCGGCGCGGAGATGTCGCTCGTTAGGGTAACGGCGGCGCACGCGCCACCGGCGCCCGGCGAGGCGGCAGCGCAGCCCGACGTTCAGTCCAGTGCGCGGCGCGCTCCGGTCGCGGCCGGACGCGTGCTATGTATGACCGCTACATTACTCCCCCGCCAGCGAAGCGTACAGGTGGTTTGGAGACTCTTCCACATCTGGTTACGTAGCTGTATGTAGGTGCGTCTTGAACATCTTGTTTCTCCTGTAGGTCCGTATTGACATGGTATGCAGGCTTCAATCTATCTATCGATATATTTGAACTTCTTTTTTCTAGCTGCACCTTGTAATACTTATTGTTGCGGTCGATGACACGGTAAGGACCGTTGTAGTTAGGCGTCAGGGGCTTGCTCACTGCATCGTTGCGTACGTATACATGTGTACACTTGCTTAGATCTCCGTGGATGAATGTCGCTCGCTGTCTATTGCTGTTTCTTTGCACCTGCGCTTTTCTTAATGAATCGTCGAGGTGATTCATAAATTCCGATGACGTATTATGTGACGTTGTAGGTTCACCACAGAATTCTCCTGGTAGACGCAGTGTCTTGCCATACAATAATTCGGCTGTACTTGCGCCGATATCTTCCTTTACAGCTACACGTAGGCCGAGCAGTACTGTAGGTAATTCGTGCGTCCAATGTGTGGAATTAAGTCGCGCGGCGAGTGATGTTTTTAGCGTGCGGTGCCAGCGTTCAATCATCCCGTTTGACTGCGGGTGGTAGGCAGTAGTCCGTGTTCGCTGTATTCCCATGCGATGCATAAGTTTGTTAAACAGCTGGGATTCGAACTGTTGACCTCGATCTGTTGTGATGGTGACTGGACATCCAAATCTCGCAATCCATGTTTCATATAACACGCTGGCGACTTTCTCTGCTGTTATTTCTTCGATAGGCTGTGCTTCAGGCCATTTCGTAGCTCGGTCTATCATCGTAAGCAAATATCGGCAGTTGTTGGATAGTGGTAGTGGACCAACAATGTCGATGTGTAGATGTTCTAGACGTTCTACAGGTGCAAAACTTGCTATCGGTGCTTTCGTGTGTCTGTGCGTTTTGACGCGTTGGCATTGCACACAACCTCTTGTCCATTCGATGGCGTCACTCTTCATTGTAGGCCAGAAATAACGCGAAGTCACTAATCGCCTTGTCGCCCTTACGCCTGGGTGATTAAGATCGTGAATCGCTTGAAAAGCTTGTTGTCTGAACTCCGGTGGTAAGTACGGACGAGCAGATCCTGTTGACATTTCGCAAGCGATTGTTGTTGATCCCTCTGGAGGTGTTATGCGTTTGAAAGTATAACGATCTTCCTGTATCAGCTGTTGCAGGGAGGCGTCGTGAACTTGAGCCTTTGCTAAGTCATCGTAGTCGATTGGCGATGGACACACTATAGTTTCTACTCTCGAGAGTGCATCGGCGACGACGTTATCCTTGCCAGCTATGTGTTTTATGTCGGTGACAAACTGGCCGATGTAGTCTAGGTATCTTGTGCGTCGCGGCGTTTCGTTCTTGCTAATGGTCTTCAGTGCGTTGATTAGCGGTTTATGATCGGTAAAAACTGTGACGTCACGGCCTTCAAACATCCGGCGAAAGTGACGAACAGCCATGTAGATGGATAGCAGCTCACGGTCATAGGTGCTGTATTTCCTTTGGGCGTCATTGAATTTCTTTGAATAAAACCCAAGTGGCTTCCAATGTCCTTCCACTTTTTGTTGCAGAACAGCTCCTGCGCAGGTGTCTGATGCATCAGTCAATAATGCGAACGGTAAACTTGAAGAGGGGTAAGATAACTGCACAGCGTTCGATATATCTTCTTTGCACTTCTCGAAAGATTCTATTGCCTTCTCAGACCATTGAATAGCTGTCTTGTCATTTTTCTTTGAGCTATGCAGGTAGGCGTTCAACTCCTTCTGATGTTCTGCGGCGTAAGGAATATTTTCTCGATAAAAATTCATCATGCCGAGAAAACGACGCAGTTGCTGAATTGTTTGCGGCCGGGGGTATTCTGTAATAGCCTTTATCTTGTCGGTAGTTGGCTTAATTCCTTCGGCGGAAATTGTGTAGCCTAGGAACTCGAGTGTAGGCTGGCCAAAAACACATTTTGCGACGTTTATCTGCAATCCATTTTCGTTAAGCCTCTTTAAAACGTCTTCTAGGTCTTTTCTGTGCTGTTCTTCTGTAGTAGACGCTAGAAGAATGTCGTCGACGAATGGGAATACTGTAAGACCTCTCAGCACGCTGTCAATGTGACGCTGGAAGGTTTGGCCGGCGTTACGCAATCCGAAGCACATCCTTGTAAACTCAAACAGCCCGAACGGCGTAATCACAGCTGTCTTGGCAATATCTTCCTCTTTGTTCCGAACTTGGTAGTAGGATTTTTTTAAGTCGATTTTCGTGAAGATCTTCTTTCCTAATAAGCTGTAGGTGAAGTCCTGCAGTCTGGGTATGGGGTACCGATCTGGGACTGTAATAGCGTTCAGTCGCCGGTAGTCACCGCACACTCTGTATGTCCCATCTTTCTTCAAGACCATGTGAATTGGACTTGCCCATGGACTCTTTGATGGTCTGCAGATTCCTTGTTCCATCGTTTGCTCGAATTCTTCCTTCGCTGCCTTATACTTATGGGGTGGCAGTGGTCTCGCTTTGGCGTATAACGGTGGTGCCGTCGTTTCAATGTGGTGCTCCACCTCACTGTGACAGAGCTTGAGCGACGGTCGAGTGATGTCCGGATACTGCGCCAGTAGGTCATGGTACGGTTGCTGGCTGTTGACAGTGTTGATACTTTGTTCCGATGCAGGTGAAACGTAGCCAATAACAGACAGTCCGGTTTGTTTGTCGATCAGCCGCCGACCGTGGATGTCCACAGTGAGTTGATGTTGATGCAGGAAGTCAGCGCCTAATATCGGCCTAGTGACTTCAGCGATCACGAAGTTGCAGATGTAGGGCCGTCGTAACCCAATATTCAATACTATCGTCCTTTCGCCGTAGGAGGGTATTGACGTTCCGTTTGCGGCGTACAGGTTGCTCGTATGTTTCATTCTGCGTTTTTCTGCTTTTCGTATTGGTAGCACCGACACATTGGCACCGGTATCGATGAGAAAGTGAAGTCCAGTGGTTTTTTCTTTGATAAATAAACGACGGTGTTGGAACATTTCGTTGACTTCGGCGTCCGTCGCGGCTGAAGCCAATTCTAGTTTTCCCGTGTCTGATTGGGTTTCTTCTCAAAATTACAAGGACTTCGGCATCTGTAGGCTTCGTTCCCGAACTTCCGGTGGAAATAACACGTCGATGGTGCACGGTTTGCTGAGTTCGAACGTGAACGTGGTCTGCGTTGGTAATTATTGCGCGAACGGCGGTAGTTGTTCCGCGATCTATCCATTTTGAGCGCAGCGATTTCTTTTGTGAGCGACTCGATCATGGACAGGATTTTCTCGTCAGCTGATGATGATGACGATGACTGTGATGTCGCGCTGCTGTGACCACAGGAGCATACTGAGTGCAATTCCTTGGTCTGTTCAGCCATCTTGTCAGTCATTGCGGCCAGGGAGTCCAGTTTTGATTCCTCACTGACTCAATCACGTCGGGGTCACCACTTTAGTGATTTTTGGTGTTCAGCGATACGCTCAATGAAAGAAGGTTTGGTTCTCACTAAATTTATTTACAAAAACGTACAATATTTATATAAACGATTTGGGATGTATTTTTATTTCTAAGGGTAGCAGTTTATTGATTCGACCAATGGCGGAGCCCGAGCACAATCCTTAGCTCGTGACGTAAGTCGGCGCGTTCGTATATAAGCGTACGTCCATATATAAACGCGCGGTCGATGTTGCCAACAGCAGTCTCCAAAGCAATGCGGCGCGGAGATGTCGCTCGTTAGGGTAACGGCGGCGCACGCGCCACCGGCGCCCGGCGAGGCGGCAGCGCAGCCCGACGTTCAGTCCAGTGCGCGGCGCGCTCCGGTCGCGGCCGGACGCGTGCTATGTATGACCGCTACAGATATACCAGACGCTCTGACCTCTAAGCCACCGCGAACCTTACCCGCATGATTGAAATTTTGCCTTCACATTCTGAATTTACGTCATAAGGTGACGTTCGCCGCCTGTCAATCCTGCCCGCGATTGAATTTTTTCCTTTACTAAAAAATAACTTAATAATCTTAGAATGGAAAATGCAAAAATATCATAAAAAGATAGTTATAGGTATCGGTATATAGATTAAGGCGTGCTAAGCATTTTAAAAGATATAAGTTCTTAAATTGTAAACATACAAATAATATCGGTGGTCTTTATTAGAGAATTGCGTTAACTGCGCCCGGATGATTGAAAACACAAAACAAAAATGATTTAACAAAATATGTACAGTCTTCAACTGTACATATTTTGCTGACGCGACGTTCGGCACGAGCGCGCGTCATATTATTACGAATTTGTAATATTTAGTTAGTGTGCATTTAGTACCAACTCGCGTAACAACTTAAGAGAAAGGAATCGTTAATATTGTGTTTACTTTGTACTTACGTTATTTACATTAAACTTAACTAAAGTGACAATAGCCTTGTGATCTTTTCTCTCCACACTCAACCAACAACAACACCAACAATTCTACAAGTGTACGAACCGTACAATTTTATTAGAATAAAACTTATTATAATTGATAATTAGCCTATGGTTCCTATTCGAAGTGAATTCACAATAAAATTATAAATATTACAACGATTGATTTTGCAACGTGCCATCACTGAACGCAACATCAGCTGGCAGTTTCCGCTGCTCGATCGTAGTTTCGACATCAGTTGGGATAATAAGGTATTCGCGATGAATGGGCAATTCCCTTCGGGTAGCAAGAGCAACAGAAGCCAAAAGAATGCCAAACAACAAAAGCTACTTGCTACGATTCCTGCATAATACGAATGACTTGACTGATTATTTTTTATGGCGTCATGAAAATGTTTAGCATAAATAGAGCCCATCAACATAAACAAAATTGAAATCGGCTCAAAAATAAGGAAGTTACAAGCATTTTAATGTTATGATACACAGAGATCGTACTATACTGGTTTGTGACGTCACAACTTACTGCCCCATACAAATCCTATACTAACACTCGTTTTGCGAGATTAACAAATTCAATTATTTTTTCAGAATACCAGTCAAATATCTACCCTATTATCTGCTTGTGATTTTTTTGCATTTTCCATGCTAAGAATATAAAGTTATTTTAGTGAAGGATAAATTGCAATCGGTGGCAGGATTCGAACGTCACCTTATGACGTAAATTCAGAATGTGAAGGCAAATTTCGATCAAGCGGGTGGGACTCGCGGTGACTTAGCGGTCAGAGCGTCTGGTGTATTTAACCAGAAGACGCAGGTTCGAATCCTGCCCGCGATTGAATTTTTCCTTCACCAAAATAACTATCTACCCTATTTTTTTATTCTTTGCCTAAAAAGTGTAATTAATTATTATTGTGTAGGTACTTACATCTAGGTAGATCGTTGATAGTGTCATATGATGTTGGAAAAGCGAGAGCATTCCCCGGACCGAAGCCCACGCGAGAGTGACGCGCTCTGCACACCGACATATCCGCTATACACGCCGCGTCGAGACGACCTGACAACACAAAACAATGTTATAACAGTATCATAAAGATGGGCAAAATTCTCCTACTGTTGGGCAAAAACGTCCCACTGTTGGGCAAAAACGTCCCACTGTTAGGCAAAATTATCCAATCGTTGGGCAAAAGTAACACTATGACCTGTGATCACAAAACACATAAAAGAATCTAAAATTTGGGCAAAACCGTCCCACTTTTGGGCAAAATTATCCAACTGTTGGTCAAAAATAACACTCGATAACCTGTCAACACAAAACACATCCCACCATTGGGCACATCACCCACTATTGGGCAAAAACCACTCAGTTGATCAAATTATCCCATGGTTGTATAAAATAATCCCTTTTAGGCAAAAATATCTCAAAACATAACTGAACTGAACAATGGGAAATGTTTTCGTCTGTCTATTTCCCAGTTAACTTCTAAACCACGGAGTAGATTTTGATGCGGTTTTAAATAAATTTAAGGATTATTATTTAAAGCTTTTTTAGACACTAGCTTCTGCCCGCGACTTTGTCTGTGTGGACTTCAGGATTGGATCCGACCTGGATAAAAAGTAGCCTATGTGTTGTATATAATCTATCTGTGTGCTAAATTTTATCCAGATCCGTGCGTCCGTGCGTTCTGGCGTAGAAGAGTAACAAACATCCATACATCTATACTCACAAACTTTCACGTTTATAATAATTAGTAAGGATAACTTGTGAACCGGGGCATTCATTGTCATACAGACAGACAGACAGACATGCACCAGTTGCGAGTACTAGGCATCTGACCATTTTTTTTAAGTATGTATCCCCGTGTGGGGACAGGTTAGAATACTATTCCTCACTGCCTTTCAGATAGGCATCCCGTAAGAGGCGTGAAAATATCTGACTTGCTCGGTGGTAGGAGCTCTAGTGGTCTGATTGGCTGGCGACCACCCTTACGTCGGAGTCTGTCGTAAAGCACCACAGTGTGTATTTCGACTTTTGCACGTTAAGTTCCCCTTCAGTTGCTGCAGCTCTGGCAGTCTGCAGTCCGTAGAGGCTATTAAAGCTCGGAAAAGCATCGGCTACTCCTCTGGTGTTGCAGGTGTCCATGGGCGACGATGACTACTTACCACCAGGTGGCTAGTCAGCTTGTTTGCTGACTTAACCAATAAAAAATAATTATGTATGTATGTACTAGAATATTTTTTTTAAACTCACCCGCAATCGTCTGTTTGAAGGGCGGCACTTTCCTGTGGTATTTCAACACTATGGAATGCGGCTGGACGATCAAAGGTTTCATTGGCATTTCTGTGAATGAAATAACTTTGAAAAGAGAACAAAATTAATGAATTGACACGATTGGCGTAACGGTTGAGCGATCGGCTTCTGCGCCACGTGTTGTGGGTTCGATCCTCACACGGAGCAAATATTTGTATGACCTACAGGTAGTTGTTCCGGGTCTGGGCGTGTGTGTATGTGAGAATTTGTGTTTGTAAACGCACCCACGATACAGGAGAAAATCCTAGGGTGGGGCAATGTTATTTAAAAAAAAATGTCGGGGAAAGGCGTGATTGTATGCATGTATGTTAAAATGTCCAGTATAACTATTTGTTCAGCTCTTACTTGCTGTGGCAATCCCTAATTCCTTTTGTATATTGAATAAATCTTATACATCAAACTGCAGAATTCTCAGCAACTAGTTGGAACAAAGTTGTAAAACATAATATTGTAATCAAGTTCTTTTTTATTTTAAGCTATTGCATAGCTTCTATCGCGGGCCTTGAGCGTGGGGACCGAATCCAGAAATTCCGTAACGAAAAAAACCTAACACGCTTGTCTCTTTAGTTCAGCAACCCGCCTTTAGGTGGCATTGGTTGTATTACATAAGTTGATAAAAAACGCTATGCAATAGCTTTACCGCGGCAGTCCCCGAGTGCCACACGTCTCTTTTTTTTAAAAAAAAAGAGTGTCTATGGAGTTTCTTGCCGGCTCTTCTCCATACGACCCACTTTTTGGAACCGTGCAAATAGTTTTGACTTTTCAAAAGTACCTATTTAGTGGTCTAATTGAAATAAAACATTTTGACTTTGACTTTGTATTTTTTTTGCATTTTCCATGCTATGATTAAAAAGTCATTATAGTGAAAAAAAATTCGATTGTGGACAGGAACCTGCGTCTTCTGGTTCAATACTCTAGACGTTATGACCAACTACGATATACATCAACCGGCGCGCGTCATAAAAATATTTGCTCATACAAATAAAGGAAGTAAAGATCATACAAATATTTGCTCATACAAATAAAGAAAGTAAAGATCATACAAATATTTGCTCATACAGATAAAGAAAGTAAAGATCATACAAATATTTGCTCAGTGGTAGGCAGAAACTATAGACCGCGACTTGCTACAATTCTTGCATATTTCTTTTGTTTCTTCCACATTCATACATTTTCTCATACATACACGCCAGTTGCGAGTGCTACGCACCTGACCTTTTTGAAGAATTTCGCAAATAAGATCAGCGTATGTCCTCTACCGGCGCTGCCGCTGACATTCGCGTTATAAATTCCTTTCGATAATCGTTTTTCATTAATTCTTTCAACATGTCCAAACCATCTCAGCATATTCTTTTCAATACGTGTCACTACATCATCTTTCAGCCCGCTCTGAATTAGTCTTCAGAGGGTCTTGCTCATACCTTCGGTCTCCGGCGCTTCCGTCTCTGAAATCTGCAGGTCTTCGCGTACCATGGAGGGAGCGAGAGAGGGTATTGTCAACAACGGCTTCGAAACTGGCACGAGCTGGTCTCCCGTCGACACTGACGCATCATCTTCTATTTCTGAAAGAGTCAAAATGATATACCCCCGTATGGGGATGGGTTAGAGTAGTGTTCCTCACTGCCTTTCAGATAAGCATCCTGTAAGAGGCGAGAAAATATCTGACTTGCTCGGTGGTAGGAGCTCTTGTGGTCTGACTGACCGGCGACCACCCTCACGTCGGAGTCTGTCGTAAAGCACCGTGGTGTGTGTTTCGACTTTTTTACGTAAGAGCCAGTTCCACTCGGATGCTGCGGCTCTGACAGTCTGCAGTCCGTAGGGGCTTTTAAGGCTCGGCAACGCATCAGCAACTCCTCTGGTGTTGCAGGTGTCCATGGGAGACAATGACTACTTACCACCAGGTCGCTCTTCAGCTCTTTTGCCGAGTCTCTTAAATGAGAAGTCGTAAAACATTGACTTTTAAAAGCTCCATTTACGGAAAAAAATTATACCACTAAGGTGGTAAACAAGCATACGGCTCGCCTGATGGTAAGCGGTTACCGTAGCCTATGGACGCTTGCAACACCAGGGGTATCACTCGCGATCCTGTAAATCAAGGAGGAATAGTTGTGCTGGCAGCATAGGAGACAATAGCGTGATGCTATCTATCAACACAACGCTTCCTCGTGGAGTTCTAGCGACCTTATAATGTGCAGACATTTCTTCATTGATTATTCTCGTCTTACCAGTGTCAGCATATAAGGACGCTTTCATTAGCTGTACGTTGTGACTCTGTCTATGTTCAAGGCGCGCCAATTCACTGGTAGGACTCTTTACGCCGTAAGCTGTAACAGACAACAAAATATCATAAATGCATTTACTGTCCCACTGCTGAGCACTGGTCTGCTCTCTCAGAATAACAGGGATTAGGATTGGCAGACTTCACACGCCGTCGAGAAAATCACTCAGGCATGCAAGTTTCCTCACGATATTTATTTTCGCCGCTTAAAGAACTGATAATCAATTTTAGAAATCAATATATTATTAAAGTGCCTCATTAGCCTAGCGGTCCTGAGTGCGACTGCTACTGTAATGGCGTGCCTCGGGTATCAAATTAAAGACGAGTGGATGCGATGAATATCTGTATAATAATCTCTATCTTACAAGCTAAGTTAAATAATATATAGGGTGGAGGCGCGTCACACACTACTCTACGCTAGAGGTCGAGCGAAGTATTATTGTGTTTTTCTATGAAATTCTCAGTACACTCAGCTCGGAGTTCTGAATTTGTGCCTGATTAATGGCAATAGGCTCCTATATTTTTTTAAAAAAACGTCGCCCCACACTAGGATTTTCTCCTGTATCGTGGGTGCGTTTACAAACTCAAATTCTCACATACACAAACGCCCAGACCCGGAACAACTACCTGTAGATCATACAAATATTTGCTCCGTGTGGGGATCGAACCCACAACACGTGGCGCAGAAGCCGATCGCTCAACCGCTACGCCAATCGTGTCGTACATGGGCCCTAAATATATCGGCGCGCCGGTATGTTTAGATTTAAGAACACCTCTGCCTAACCCTTCTAGGACGACAGGCGTGATGGTATGTTATGTAAAATACCTTTATTTTCCAAGTACAAGCTCTGTGACTCAGCATTATCTTCAGTGGTGTCCATTTCGAAAGCTGCAACAAAACATAATTATAAATACAGGTTTCTGACATTTATATGATAATTATACCCTGAAATAAAACTACTTTATAATAAGGTATAACACCCATTTTTGAAAAGAGCTTCAATTAGATTCTATCACTAATAAAAACACAACATTTTTATTCCATCGATAGTGCCATAAAAATGCATTTAAAATTAACATTTTTCAATTTCGTGCTTAATTTGACGAAAATGCTCGACGCAGTGGACGCCATATTGCTCTGTGGTTATGACGTCAGTTGGCTGTGTAAACAATAAAAGTACAAAGGCTGGACAGTTGACACTTTTTAGTTTACTTTACACAGCCGTATGACGTAATAACGTGGTGGCTACTATTTCATGGTGTTTAATAACACGTTCCTCACGTCCCAAAACGATTAACATACTATAAGTCAGATTCTAGGCGGCGTATCAAGATGAAACATGCACCAGATTTTAAGTTAGACCTCTAGCAATACATCGGTGAAAACTGCATTCAATTTCATGCAGTATTTTTTGCGTAGACAGACAAAAATTCTAAAAATTGTTGTTTTGGCTTCTGTAGCTCTAATAAAGATCTCCCATATTCGTTTTTCCTTAATATCTATAACTAGTGACCCGCCCGCGGTTTCACCCGCGCTGCCCCGTTCCTAAGAGTTGTAGCGTAATGTTAAATAGCTTAAAACCTTCCTCATGAATCATTTTATCTATTAAAAAAAACCGCTTCAAAATCCGTTGCGTAGTTTTAAAGATTTAAGCATACATAGGGACGGACAGACAGCGACAGCGACTTTGTTTTATACTATGTAGTGATGATGTACAGACATCGGCCTGTTTCAATTTTATTATAGGTATAGATTATCTATACTTATAATAAATCTGTAGAGAGGTCAATTCTGTACATAAAATATATTTCCAAAATAATAATAACTATCAGCGGGTGATTAGTAAAATTTTTGTCTGTCTGTCTGTCTGTCTGTATGTTCGTTATAGAAACAAAAAACACTCGACGGATTTCAACGAAACTTGGTACAATTGTTCTTTATACTCCTGGGCAGGTTATAGTATACTTTTCATCACGCTACGATCAATAGGAGCAGAGCAGTGAAGGGAAATGTTGGGAAAATGAGTGATTCATGAGAAAGGTTTCAAGCTATGAAACATCACGCTACAACCCTTAGGAACGGGGCAACGCAGGTGAAACCGCGGGCGAAGAACTAGGGAACAAAGTAACTATTCCACGCGGACGAAGTCGCTGGCAAAAGCTAGTACGAAATAAAACTAACATTTTCCGACAGCTTTTTGCCTAAGCTATCGCAATAATATATTTTTAGATTTTTTCTTACATAAAGTAAAATACCCTATTAACTAGCTGTCTCCTGTCTATGTGTCGCAATGCCACTTTTTTCATTACAAACCTTCTGAGACACGCACATAACAACTCACCAAAGTTTCATCGCTATAGGATGAATGGATTAACAATGCATAGAGGACAAACTAACAAACACTGACAAAAAATGCCTTGAAAATTAATAACGGTCACTGAATTTATCACTACTAGCGCCATCTCTTTATACTACGGAAGTACTATATATGTTTTGTTCCATGACCGATTGAACTAACTGCAAATTTTGTATCCTGATACATAAAGTAAGCACGACCCACCAGAGTCAAATAAAATTAAAGTTAAAATGAACATAACATAACATACCATCACGCCTGTATTCTCCGAAAGGTTAGGCAGAGGCGTACTTAATGTACACCCACAGTTCGCCGGTATGTTTAGGTCCCATATTATAGGGGGCGAGCCTATAGCCATTAACCGGGCACAAATCCAGACTCCGAACTGCTACTGAGAATTTCATAGAAAACTCAATAACACCTTGCTCGACCTGGGGATCGAACCCAGAACCTCTAGCGTAGCAGTCGCGCTTGGGACCACTAGACTAATGAGGCAGTCAGTCGGTAAAATGAACTAAATAAAAAAAATCCGGACACGCGCGAGTCGGACTTACACACCGAGGGTACAAATTTGTAGGTACATATTATAATTAATTACAAATGTAATTGTCAGATTTTTCCCTATACTGGTAGTATAAGACGGTATTACTTGACAAATTTCATAGTTTTAGGTCAACGGAAAATACACTATACATTTTGTTTCCCTTGAGTGTTGAAATATATACGTTTTTTGCGGCGTAAACGGCCGTATCTTTTTTTTACGTTAACTTAGAAGTTAGATTTTTTCACAGCTTCAAGGGACTGTAGACCTGAGTATATGGTTTTAATTTTAACTCGACACCTTCACGCGTTCCTGAGATCAACGTCTTAACAGACAGACGAACGGACAACAAAATGATCCTAAAAGGGTTCGGTTTTTCCTTTTGAGGCACGGAACCCTAAAAACAACTCTGACATACGACTATTTACTAGTTTTATGCTTTTCAGTTGACTTTATTGTCTGGTTTTAGATTTTGATATAGTTTCAAAACACAACCCCCACCCCCCCTACTTACGGTCATGATCGGAATAGGGGCAAGGGTAATGCTGATACTAATTTGTAAATATGATAAACCTCAAAGAAACGCTTTAAGTCCACTTTTAGCATACGCCGAAATGAGAAATACACTTCCCGAATGGGTCTTCCCTGATAGATATAATCTGGGTGTCTTTAAATCACGAGTGAATCGGTTTCTTCTAGGCAAGCGCGCTCCAAGGTAGATCGCAGTGTCGCTTAACATCAGGCGAACTGGCGGTCAAGCGTAAGCCTATCACGAATAAAAAAAAATATTTGGGGCTGCCTCATTAGTGGTTCCAAGCACGACTGCTACGCTAGAGGTCCTGGTTTCGATCCCCAGGTCGAGCAGTGTTATTAGGTTTTTCTATGAAATTCTCAGTAGCAGCTCGGAGTTTAGGATTTGTGCCCGGTTAATGACAATAGGCTCGCCCCCTATTACATGGGACCTAAACATACTAGCGAACTGTTGGTGCACATAAGTACGCCTCTGCCTAACCCTTCGGGGAATACAGGCGTGATGGTATGTTATATTTAGGGCTTTCTATAAACGCAACCACGATTATATCTATACCGTACTACTGATAGGTACCCTCTAACTGCTTCATTAGTCTAGTGGCCCTAAGCGCGACTTCTACGCCACAGGTCCTGAGTTCGATACCCACTTCGAGTATTGTTCATGAGTTTTTTCTAAGATATTCTCAGTAGCTCGGAGTTTGCATTTGTGCTCGGATAATGGCAATAGGCTCGGCCTAAACATGGCACAGGCATCGCCTTACATGGAACCTAAACGTGGCGATCAGTGGATACATATAACTACACCTCTGCCTATTCCCTCGGGGAATACAGACGTGATGGTATGAAGATTGAAGCGGCGGGAACCCTAATGGCTAGGGCGTCGGACTTGCGATCATGTGGTTGCCGGTTCGAAACCCACCCATTGCACTAACGTGAACCCACTCGTAACACAAGCATTTAGCTTAGCACGAGGGGTTAACAAGAATACTAGTAATGTGCGACCCACATTGCTAGTAAGCTTTTAAAAAAAAAGAAAGAAGTTTTTAATATTGTTATAATTAAACCAAATATTCTGCTGCTAAGTAGTAATGTGCTAACATTATTGTGTTCCGGTTTGAAGGGTTAATGTATCCAATGACATTACTGTGCAAATGAGACTTGACAACTGAGGTGTCAAGATGACAACGCGCGAGTGATACCACTGGTGGTGCTGACGTCTATAGGCTGCGATTGTCGCTTACCATCAGACGACATGTATGCTTGTTTGTTGTCTTATAACAATAAAAATATGTATTAACTAGTTACTGATGCCCGCAGTTTCATTCACGTCCCAAAAAGATTAACATACTATAAGTCCGATTCTAGGCGGCGTATCAAGATGAAACATGCACCAGATTTTAAGTTAGACTTCTAGCAATACATCGGTGAAAACTGCATTCAATTACATGTAGTAGTTTTTGCGTGATGCGCGTAAACAGACAAACACAAACATAGACAGACGGACAAAAATTCTAAAAATTGTTATTTTGACTTCTGTTGCGCTAATAAAGACTCCCCATATTCGTTTTTCTGAATTCTTAATATATATAATATACAGACATATATTATATGTTAAAATTTTATTATATGTATAGATAAGTGAAAATTCATAAAAAATTCTGCGTGTATATTTTTTAATATTGACAATAATTGTTGTTTGACAAAGGATAATAAGTAATACAATTATTGTTAAATTACAATCTATTTTTCTATATAATGATTTGGTATTAAATCTTAAAGATGTACTTATAAGAATGTATTTCTAAGTATAAACTATAGTTACTTTACCATAAATTACAAATTAGGTTTAAATATTGATACTAGCTGTAACCTGCGGATTCACCACCTAAAAATTTCCGGACTTTCATACAAACTTTGCCCCCGTTTTTCACCGTCTTAGGGGTAGAATTTCGGAAAATCTTTTATAGGACGCCTACGTCTTACAAAGAATACACAATCCAAGTTTCAGGTCCCTACGATTAGCGGTTTAGGCTGTGCCAATCCGTCAGTCAGTCATTCAGGACAAAGCATTTTATATGTATAGATGATTAAAAATACTTACTTAAATACTTAATATTATCATTACATAAATCTAAATATATATAAAACTGAAAGGTGACTGACTGACTGACTGACATAGTGATCTATCAACGCACAGCCCAAACCACTGAAGGGATCGGGCTGAAATTAGGCATGCAGGTAGATGTTATGACGTAGGCATCCGCTAAGAAAGGATTTTTATAAATTCTACCCCCAAGGGGATAAAATAGGCGATGAAACTTTGTATGAAACTTTGTCAATTTTAAACCGATCGGGCTGAGACTTTGCATGCATATAGCTACTATGACGTAGGCATCCTCTAAGAAAGGATTTTGATAAATTTCGACCTATGGTAGGGGTGAAATAGGGGATGAAAGTTCATATGAAACAAAGTAACTATTCCACGCGGACGAAGTCGCGGGCAAAAAGCTAGTCTAACATAAAAGGAGAATATAATATGATAAAACTTGACAGGATATTAATAAGTCTATCTAGAAAGGAAAATCTAGAAATGATTTTGACTTTTATTAGAGGTCTAGCTGTACGCCGCGGTGCCACCCGTTAAAAAATGACGCACTTTCATAAAAATTTAACCCCCCTTTTCACCACCTTAGGGGTTGAATTTCCAAAAATCTTTTCTTAGCGCTCGTCTACAGTGCAAAAGGAACCAGCATGCATACTGTTACGCCGAGTAACTAGGACGACGGAGATGGGTCACGGAGATTCTGGATTAGTCGATGAAGCAGGTAGAAAACTAACAAGAGGAATATGCTAGAATGCGGCACCCGCAACAAAAAGAAAAACAAACAAAACACAATAGCGTGAGACCGGGCTCAAGGTCAAGGATTAACAATGTCGATTGTAAACATCTGTTGTTCGCAAGTTGAATAAAGGACGTAAACATCTATTGTCTCAAAAATGCGGGCGGGTCGCATTCTTGAGATTTATCGAGATTTTTCGAATCCAGAATCTTCGTGGCTCATATAAATAATGGTCAACATCGAAGTGAAGATCGGAGTGAAGTACAAGTAATTATCAGTGCGACGTTAAGTGTAACAAGTGCTAGTATAGTGACTGTTCGTGTGATTTCTTTTTGGAACCGTGCAACTAGACTCAATATGAATACCATGACATGTAAAAGTATCTCTAAAGATCTACTTATAGAATAAAATAATTTCATTTCAATAACGTTTCATAAACGCTTGTAAAAGCTTATCTATACTTATAATAAATCTGTAGAGAGGTCAATTCTGTACATAAAATATATTTCCAGAATAACTATCAGCGGGTGATTAATGATCGATACTGACGCCAAAAATGCAATCAGTAAAATTTTTGTCTGTCTGTCTGTCTTTCTGTATGTTCGTTATAGAAACAAAAACCACTCGACGGATTTCAACGAAACTTGGTACAATTGTTCTTCATACTCCTGGGCAGGTTATAGTATACTTTTCACCACGCTACGATCAAAAGAAGCAGAGCAGTGAAGGGAAATGTTGGGAAAATGAGTGATTCATGAGAAAGGTTTCAAGCTATAAAACATCACGCTACAACCCTTAGGAACGGGGCAACGCAGGTGAAACCGCGGGCGAAGAACTAGGGAACAAAGTAACTATTCCACGCGGACGAAGTCGCTGGCAAAAGCTAGTTTGAAATAAAAACATTTGAACTTGATTTGAACTATACAAATTCAACCAAGATTAGGGTTGTTTTATTTATTAAAAAACATAAAGAATAAAAAAATAAACGTCAATGCGATAATAATAACAATTAATACGACACTTATTAAGTAAATGTTAGTGCATAGCATCGCCTTAGCCACTCGCTTATGTAGAAGATATTCCTCGTTGAACGGCGCTGAAGGGGGCATCTCGGGGTCTACGTGGGGTCTCGCGTAAGACTCGGACGCGGGGGTCACACCGTGAGTCGGGTTAAACCGATATGTCGTTACATGATTACCTGTTGGAACATGTCACGTAAACTAGATCGATGCAGTAGCTAGACTTAGTCGCACAATTTAGACGCACGGTTTAGTCGCAAGACTTAGTCGCACGTTTTAGTCACAAGACCTAGTCGCACGTTTTAGTCGCAGGACTTAGTCGCACAATTTAGACGCACGGTTTAGTTGCAAGACTTAGTCGCGCGTTTTATTCGCAAGACTTAGTCGCACGATTTAGTCGCACGGCTCAGTCGCAAGTCTACGTACCTTTGGCGGCTCCATTGAGCAGGTTCAAGGATGTTTGTTGCATAGCGAACAGGTTGTCTTCAGGCACTAGGCCGGCTGTGGAACCTAACCCACCCAGGCCTACTGAGGAAGGAGCCACTGGCTGCTTCGGTACTGAAACAAGAGTTACACACATAATGTATGTATTCCTCAAATGGTTAAGCAGAGGTGTACTAATGGTGGTGGGGCAGGTTCTGACTAGGCTTGATGAGGAAGTGGTTATGAGGAAGAGGATGCGGATGAGGAAGGATTAGAATTACGTTATATACCCGGCGTGGGGATGGGTTAGAATACTGTTCCTCACTGCCTTTCAGATAGGCATCCCGTAAGAGGCGAGAAAATATCTGACTTGCTCTGTGGTAGGACCTCTTGCGGTCTGACTGGCTGATGACTACCATGCATACCGCTGAAATTCGGCGGCCTTCCATAATACCATGTATTATGGAAGGCCTCGTGGCTACGTAATAACTAAGTTGATCAACTGATCTGTGAGGTTAAGCTTCGCTCGTCGCGGTCAGTGTGTAGATGGGTCACCATTCTCAATACATCGAGACCACTTTATGCCTCGGTAAGCACTCCGAGAATATCTGTCTATGACAATCATCAGTCACACGGTAGTCAGAAGCCCAAAAATCACGATTGTCGTACCCAAATTCCCGGAATTACCTCCAACTAGCAAATTTTTTTAATGTTATAAAACTATCATCGTCTTTAGTATGTTTGGCACCCAGGGACGATGTCGCTGCCATCGTAAGTATTGCCGTTTCAATTTCCTTGTTTTATAACATTATTCTTATCAAGAATAGCAGTGATAGCCTAGTGGTATGACCGTTGAACTGCCAAGTCAAAGGTCTCGAGTTCGAACCCAAGGCACGCACCTCTGGCTTTTCGAATTCATGTGCGTGTTAAATAGTTAATTATCACGCGCTTGAACGGTGAAGGAAAACATCGTGAGGAAACCTGCATGTCTGAGAGATTTTCTCGATGGCGTGTGAAGTCTGCCAACCCGCACTAGGCCAGCGTGGTGGACTGTAGCCTAATCCTTCTCATTCTGAGAGGAGACCCGTGCCCAGCAGTGGGACAGTATAATGGGTTGATAATGTATGTATGATGTATTTATGTATTCCTCCGCGAGGAAGCGTTGTGTTGGCAGTGTGGGGGACCGGTGGTGTTTTGTGACCGCCGCTGTCATGCATGACAGCATTTATGCTGCGGCAATGCTCGGCCTATATGCGGCAACGCGCGAGTGATACCCCTGGTGTTGCAAGCGTCCATAGGCTACGGTAACCACTTACCATCAGGCGGGCCGTACGCTTGTTTGCCACCTTAGTAGTATAAAAAAATAGATTTTTTTTTCTCGTAAAGTGAAAATGTTCACGGGTCGGACGGGATTCGAAGCTGCGTCTCCTTGATACACCAGACGCTCTGACCTCTAAGCCACCGCGATCCCCACCCGCCTGATTGAAATTTTGCCTTCACATTCTGAATTTACGTCATAAGGTGATGTTGACGACATCTATGAAAAGCAAGATAGATTTTCCTTTACTATAATAACTTTATAATCTTAGCATGGAAAATGCACAAAAAAACATTGTATAATGGTAATATTATTCTCACCAGGAGCGGAGGCAGTCTGCAGGGCTTGGTTGACCACTTGCCTCTTCAGCACGTCAGGCACCTCGTCGTCTTCATCGGAGTCTGTGAGGCCGTATTTGCTGAAGTGTTCCACTCGGAACACCCAGCTGCCGGTCTGAGGGCGGTATTCCACGAACTTGGTAGCGTGTTTGTCGCACACGCGCCGGAGTTTCGCTTCGTATTCCATTTTGAGGAGCCTGAAAAGAATACAAATATATATACCTCGTTAGTCCAATGGTCCTGGTAACGCCATCTGTCGTCATATCGTATGCAACTTCCTAGAGTTAACTTATCGGGATTCATAGATGGCAGGCTTTAACAAAATCTGTCTTATTAAATTTAAATCGTCTCATAACATTATACTGTCCCACTGCTAGGCACGGGTCTCCTCTCAGAATGAGAGAGATGAGGCTATAGTCCACCACGCTAGATGCGGGTTGGCAGACTTCACACGCCGTCGAGAAAATCTCTCAGGCATGCAGATTTCCTCACGATGTTTTCCTTCACCGTTTAAGCGCGTGATAATTAACTATTTAATACGCACATGACTTCGAAAAGTCAGAGGTGCGTGCCTTGGGTTCGAACTCGAGACCTTTGACTTGGCAGTCCAACGGTCATACCACTAGGCTATCACGGCTTTTTTTTATGACAATATATTATTACTGGCTCACCTTTCCGGATCAGTGATGGGTCTCTTCTCAGTCTTGTCTCTCGGCCAGACGCGGTCAAGAGTGACGATGGCACGTCTGTTCAGACCCTCACCCAGCGGCGGCTTCTCCGACTCCTCGGGGTATATTATCACCTCCTTGTTTAGGAAGTGGACTGAAAACGAATTAAAAAGTTAGTTTTTTATTTATAGAATTGAGTCGACAAACGCGCTGCCGAGCCATCTGGTTATAAGTAGTCATCGTCGCCCATGGACACCTGCAACACCAGAGGAGTTGCTTAAGAGCCTACGGACTGCAGACTGACAGAGCCGCAGCAACCGAGTGGAACTGGCTCTTACGTGCAAGTCATTCACACACCAAGATGCTTGAAGACAGACTCCAACTTAAGGGTGGTCTCCAGCCAGTCAGACCACAAGAGCTCCTACCACCGAGCAGTTTTTTTTTTATTATTCGTGATAGGCTTACGCTTGACCGCCAGTTCGCCTGATGTTAAGCGATACTGTGATCTACGATGGAGCGCGCTTGCTAAGAACAAACGTTACTTAAAGACATCCAGATTTATTATATCTATCAGGGAAGACTCACAAGGGAAGCGCATTCCAAAGTGGACTTAAAGCGTTTCGTTCGGGTTTCCAGTTTGGTCCAATTTCCATTTGGAATTTCCACAATGAATCGATGTCGCTTTTTCGTGCTTCTGGTCGTCCGATAGTAGAAAGGGCTAGGGGGAATAAGATCGTGGAGATCTGATGCACACTCTCCGAAATGTACACGGTAGTATTTTTTAAATTCAAATAGTATTACTTGTTTTTAATTTAAAAACATACAATTTTGATTACTTTCTTTTCTTTTTTAAAAAAACGTTGCCCCACACTAGAGGATTTTCTCCTGTATCGTGGGTTACAAACACAAATTCTCACATACACAAACGCCCAGACCCGGAACAACTATCTGTAGATCATACAAATATTTGCTCCGTGTCGGCTTCTGCGTCACAACACGTGACGCAGAAGCCGATCGCTCAGCCGTTACGCCAAACGTGTCGTCATTTACGACTTATAGTCAACTATTTTTCTTATAGGATAAGAGGGCAAACGAGCAGACAGATCTCCTGATGGTAAGCGATTACCGCCGCCCATGGACACCCGCAACACCAGAGGAGTCATAAATTCGTTGCCGGCCTTATAAAGGGAATTGGGCCTCCGGTAACCTCACTCACTCGACGAAACACAACGTAAGCGTTGTTTGACGCCGGTTTTCTGTGAGGCCGTGGTATCACTCCGGTCGAGCCGGCCCATTCGATTGAATGTTAACAGATTGAAAGACAAACAGATGGAAAACGAAGAACCCTTATTGGATGTTGAGGTAAAGAACCCTAAAAAAATAAAAGGAAATATAGCTACTCACCCAAGTTATCCAGATCCATGCCAGCGACGTCAATTTCAGAGTCATAATACACGTTGCCATAATTCTTGCGGCCGATAGTCAAATGCGGGACAACGCACGAGCCGTCCGAACGAATGTACCCTAAGATACAGAATAAAAAATTTAGTAGACGCGACAAATAAAAATATATGATTCTATGTATGACTGCCTCATTAGTCTAGTGGTCCAAAGCGCGACTGCTACGCTAGAGGTCCTGGAATCGATCCCCAGGTCGAGAAAAGTGTTATTATGGGTTTTTCTATGAAATTCTCAGTAGCAGCTCGGAGTCTGGATTTGTGCCCGGTTAATGGCTATAGGCTCGCCCCCTATTACATGGGACCTAAACATATCGGCGAACTATGGGTGTACATTAGTACGCCGTTGCCTAACCCTTTGGGGAATGCAGGCGTGATGGTATGTTATGTAATAATTATTATACATATCTACTTACTGATCATCTCATCCAGGCTGGGGATTGTGTAGTACCCCGGGCGGGTGAGTTTGACCCCCGTGGGGTGCGGGGGTGACGGGCGGGGGGACACATTCTCTTCCTCAGATACTGTGGAACAAAATTATTGGTTAGCATAATTTTTTTCATATACATAGCTTTTTAAATTAACTTTTTTTACACTTTTTCATTTCTTGATTATTTGATCACTCTCACAATTGACGAATCTAACGCCTCTCAAGCTAAAATCCATCAACACGTTTAGGCTTCAGAGTGTATATAACTATATACAGTACTAAGTTATTTTTTAGTAAAGGAAAAAATTCAATCGCGGGCAGGATTCGAACCTACGTCTTCTGGTTTGATATACCAGACGCCCTGACCTCTAAGCCACCGCGAACCCTACCCGCATGATTGAAATTTTGCCTTCACATTCTGAATTTACGTCATAAGGTGACGTTGGTGACATCTATGAGAGGCAAGTTACCTTACTTCTCAACCGCGGTTCGCGGTGGCTTAGAGGTCAGAGCGTCTGGTATATCAAACCAGAAGACGCAGGTTCGAATCCTGCCCGCGAGTGAATTTTTTCCTTTACTAAAAAATAACTTAATAATCTTAGCATGGAAAATGCAAAAAAAATCACAAAAAGATACATTGGCGCAGTCGGGTAAATACTTGTTTCGGGGGTTCAAAGTCTAGACTGCTCTAGAAATACTATGTAACTAGCTACTGTATGAATAACACTAGTATAACCGTATAGTCCACCGATCTGGTGAGCGATCTTCTCACAGCGGGAGCATCCAGCCTGCTCACCCCAGCGGTGTCGGCAAAAATTTAGCCTTTCTGCACTGCCCGTGGAAGTGGAGGTTACTGGAGGGATAGTCGGGATACAGGAGTGTATGAGGTTAGGAGTAAGGATGCCAAAAAAAACTGGACAAGTGCGAGTCGGAGTCGCCTACCGAGAGTTCCGTACAATGGAGGTTTTTTATGATTTAATTACAAATGATTTTTTCCTTACACTTAGCAGTATAAGACGGTATTACTAGCTAAATTTCATAGTTCTAGGTCATCGGAAAATACCCTATACATTTTGATTTCCTTGAGATTATCGAAATATACGTTTTTGCGGCATAACTGGCCGTATCTTTTTTTTACGTTAACTTAGAAGTTAGATTTTTTCACAGCTTCAAGGGACTGGAGACCCGAGTATATGCTTTTAATTTCAACTTGCATGCTTCTTTTGCTTCTTCCAAATTCATACGTAGGCTGTTCCAAAAGTTTTGCAAAACAAAAGTGTTTAAGGCGGATCGTTTCGCTGAGCCCGCGAAATTCAAATTTCGAGTGGTTTTTCGCAGTTTGTAGGTCTATAACAAGTTCTAGATTCATGGCAGTAGTAATCGCGACATCAACTATACAACATTCACAACTGAGAACTAAAACCTTTACTTATAAATCCTTATCAATAATGATTTTTAAGCAATGGTTTTAGATAAAAATTGTGAATTTTGTATAGTTAATGTCGCAATTACCATTACCATGAATGTAGAACTTATTATAGACCTACAAACTGCGAAAAACCACTCGAAATTTGAATTTCGCGGGCACAGCGAAACGATCCGCCTTAATAGCATTTTTCAAAATCCATGTCATTTTCGTTAACACAGTTTTACATACGAACAAACCAATTACTAAATATTTCTTCCCATTTATCTTTTGTAAGAGAAGCACAAGACGTATCCCAAGCACTTAATAATTCTTTCTCAGTTATGAATTTTCGCCTTGTTGACTATTAATGATAGGAGAAAGCCTAAAATCGCAAGGCGCAAGGTCCAGGCTAAAGGGATGCTGCAATAGTGTGAGGCCTGACTAAAAAAATTATTGAGTTAAAATTGTCCGAGCATTGTCATTGTCATAATGGAAGTGCCAAGTGCTCAGACGACGGTCGTCATTCTTTAACTTCTGTATAACTTGCGGCAAACAATTTCTTGTGTACCATGCAGAGGTGATAGTTTTCTGTGAATCCAAGACTACCGTTTCTATAAGATCTCTTTTAGCAACGAAACAAAATTGTATTGCAAGACTTATGGAACAGCCTACGTACATCTTCTCATACATACGCGCCGGTTGCGAATACTACCTATTATTATGTATGTAACTCAAACTCAAACTCAAATTTTTTATTTCAATTAGACCATATACAGGTACTTTTGAAATGTCAAAACTACATGCACGGTTCCAAATAGTAGGTCTTATGGAGAAGAACCGGCAAGAAACTCCATAGATACTCTTTTAAATAAATAATGTATGTATACATATTTTTTATTCTATCAATGTGAGTATTGGTATGGTATAAGCTTACCAGACAACGAATCAACGTTTTCCTTGTCGTGGGAGCGGTCAGACCGGACTCCTAATTCCCTGACAGAGTTTTCAGCTGATTCAGGGTTGCCAGCGAGTGGATTACGTAATGGTTTCGTGGTCAGCCAGCTCGCGCGACGCTCTGATACTTGGGATTGGACATCTTTGTCTGAAACAAGAAATTTGACAGAGAGATAGATTATACTTTGGAATAACACATAGGCTACTTTTTATCCAAGTCGGACCCAATTCTGAAGTTCACGCAGACAAAGTCGCGGAAGAGTTTTTTTTTTTGTTTTTAAAAAAAAAAACGTTGCCCCACTCTAGGATTTTCTCCTGTATCGTGGGTGCGTTTACAAACACAAATTTTCGCATACACAAACGCCCAGACCCGGAACAACTACTTGAAGATCATACAAATATTTGCTCCGTGTGGTGATCGAACCCACAACACGTGGCGCAGAAGCCGATCGCTCAACCGCTACACCAATCGTGTCGTCAATTTAGTAGTTTAAATCTATACTTATAATAAATCTGTAGAGAGGTCAATTCAGTACATGAAATATATTTCCAACATAAATATCAGCGGGTGATTAGTGATCGATACTGACGCCAAAAATGCAATCAGTAAAATTTTTGTCTGTCTGTCTGTCTGTCTGTATGTTCGTTATAGAAACAAAAACCACTCGACGGATTTCAACGAAACTTGGCACAATTATTCTTCATACTCCTGGGCAGGTTATAGTATACTTTTCATCACGCTACGATCAATAGGAGCAGAGCAGTGAAGGAAAATGTTGGGAAAATGAGTGATTCATGAGAAAGGTTTCAAGCTATAAAACATCACGCTACAACTCTTAGGAACGGGGCAACGCAGGTGAAACCGCGGGCGAAGAACTAGAGAACAAAGTAACTATTCCACGCGGACGAAGTCGCTGGCAAAAGCTAGTAAAGTCATAAAGTTCTGAGATATAAGCTTTGAAAGTTTGTGGTGGGGATTAAGTGGGGATGCACTGTCCCTTTGCCGTAAAACGAATGTCTAGATATATGTGGGATTGATTGAGTGTGTATCCGAATACTGTTAGTAAGTAAGCATATGATGGATGAATGTATTCGAACAGGTTGAGTAAAAGAGAAGTATATGTGGGAAAGGGACAAAAGATGAACGAGAGGGGACCGGAAGGAAGTAGGGAGACTGGAGGAACGATATGAGTAGTAAAAAAAAGGATAATGGTGGTTAAGATTATAAAAAATTAAGAAGAAAAAGTTGTAAGTTGCAATTTGAAGAAATAAAACAAGAAAATTACAAGGCATTTTATATTTAATACCTACATATATTATGATGAATGTCTAGATGTATAGAATTAGTATGGCGCACGCACGGTTTGACGTCACAAACCAGTATAGTACGTTCTCTGTCTAGCATAAAATTAAAATGCTTATAACTTCATTATTTTTGAACCGATTTTGATTAAGTTTCCGTTGTTCGGCTCTGTTTATGGTCAACTTTAAAAAAAATACAGTAACTAGCCTATCTTAACTTTTTAATACTCACCTATGTTGGGATACAGTCTCGGGGTAGGTTCTCCATCAGTGGATTTTTCCTTGTCATTCCACGGCAGTTTTGAAGAGATCGTCCTACAAACGGAAAAAAACGCGTTAAGGTCGAAAATGCCCTAATGTTTTTCTTAAATAGCAGTTTCGCTTCACAAGATGTTCTCTTACATGAAAGGAAGAACAAACAAACAAACACACACACACACACACGCGCACACGCACACACACACACACGCATACGCACACACACGCGCACAGACGCACTCACACACACACACGCACACACACACGCGCACACACACACGCGCACACACAGACGCGCACACACACACGCGCACACACACACGTACACACACACGCGTACACACACACGCACACACACACGCGCGCACACACACACACACACACACACACTATAAAAAATAATTTCCTATATCACACCGGGTACCACAGTAAAAAATGTATTTTCTTACAAAGTTTTGCAAAAACTTATTTACTTAAAAGTTTTTCATTTAAATTGCAATGTTTGTCTGTTAGTTTGTTTGTTTGTTTAGGTCAAATCTTGCAAGATGAATTACAATTGCTATATGGGGAGACTTGTAATCAGCAATTTGTTAGTAACATGTTATTTATAATGTCATAATTATGTCTATTAGTATGTAAGGCTTCTGTAAAAAAAGAAGAAAAACAACCAAGAAGTGTTGGACTTTGAGATGTTGGTTTGTTTTCATTATTGGCTAAAGCCGAATATGCAGCCGAAACCGAAGACAGAAATCCCGGCAAACACGAACTTTTTTCATAAAACAAATATACATACCAACTGCCATGTCTGTCAGAGCTGCCATCTGCATCTGTCAAAAAAAAACAGTTGATATTAACTTTAAAACAGAATTATATCTAAACAGCTACCACACTGGGAAACTATTTTTTTTTTAAATAACATACCATCATACGTATCACGCCTGTATTCCCCGAAGGGTTAGGCAGAGGGGTACTTAATGTACACCCACAGTTCGCCGGTATGTTTAGGTCCCATGTTATAGGGGGCGAGCCTATAGCCATTCACCGGGCACAAATCCAGACTCCGAGCTGCTACTGAGTATCTCATAGAAAAACCCAATAACACTTTGCTCGACCTGGGGATTGAACCCGGGACCTCTAGTGTAGCAGTCGCGCTTGGGACCACTAGACCAATGAGGCAGGGTTTTTTTAAAATAAATATCTACAATCAGTCGCAAGACGATAAGCAGATGGGTTGAATGAATATGGCGTTTAGGCGAAGAGACCAATGTCTCGTCTGCGTTTTTAGAGAACATCCTCCCTTTTCAGCCTTTTCACCATTGGGGAAGAATTTAGGAGATCATTGGCCAGGGTATTTGGATGGATCGTAAGCCGATCAGCATATTCCCTTTTGAATTTATCAATTTCACACTGAATGGTTGGAACGCCAAGATATTTGTGGATCTAAAAAATTGGATATGTGTGGGAAAAAATAATAGTTTGATTGATCTGGGAATCGAAGTGAGGACCTCAAGGGTAGTGGTAGCACATTATTTTTTTTCTCTCTTGGATGGCTAGTGATCGTGGTCTATTGAATTAAGTATATTAGGTATTATCCTGCACATCAAGCTACATGAGTCTCACATTATAATACTTAACAAAATTGTAAACAACCACAATGTCATAATTTTTATTTAAAAGAGTATCTATGGAGTTTGTTGCCGGTTCTTCTCCATAAGACCCACTATTTTGTCAATTTAAAATTACCTGTATTAATGGTTTATTTGAAACTAGCGACCCGCCCGCGGTTTCACCTGCGTTACCCCATTCCTAAGAGCCGTAGCGTAATGTTAAATAGCTTAAAACCATCCTCTTGAGTCACTCTATCTATTAAAAAAAACCGCTTCAAAATCCGTTGCGTAGTTTTAAAGATTTAAGCATACATAGGGACGGACAGACAGCGACAGCGACTTTGTTTTATACTATGTAGTGATATTGTAGTGAGAAATAATCATATTTATTATTATAGTTTCTGCCCACCCTTGTGGGACAAAGGCGTGAGTGTATATTTGACAAAAATAATAATCACTCACCTTTGTTTGAATATCTCTGGGCGGGTTCCCCGTCGCTGGCCTTCTCTTTATCATTCCACGGCAGTTTTGTAGAAGTGAGCCTACAACATAATTTCCAACTTAAAAATGCGAAATAAACTCTGTGTATCTGTCTATTTGTTACGATTTCACGCTGAACCAATTTTGATGAATTTTGGTAAGCACAAATATAGTTAGAACCCGTGCCCTAACCCGTCCCTATGTGGTGACGGGTTAGAATACTGTTCCTCACTGCCTTTCAGAGGGCCAAGTGTGTGATTGGCGATTTCCGTGACCTTCACCACTCTCCACCAATCAGAAACTCAAACTCAGTCGATGCGTAAAATCGAGTCGGTGATATGAAATTCGCACTAGGCCCTCAGATAGGCATCTCGTAAGAGGCGTGAAAATATCTGACTTGCTCGGTGGTAGGACCTCTTGCGGTCTGACTAGCTGGCGACCACCCTTACGTCGGAGTATGTCGTAAAGGACCGCGGTGTGTCGATTTTAGCGCGTAAGAGCCAGTTCCCCTCGGTTGCTGCAGCTCTAGCAGTCTGCAGTCCGTAGGGGCTCTTAAAGCTCGGCAACGCATCAGCAACTCCTCTGGTGTTGCAGGTGTCCATGGGCGACGATGACTACTTACCATCAGGTGGCTCTTCAGCTCATCTTAATTGCATAAAAAGAAGAACCACTGAGAAGGACCATGTGCGACGGTTATTTGGACCATACTGTACAGCCAGCACATCAAGCTAGCACAAACTGACAATTTTCCCCAATTGATAATAATCTCTATTGGAGATTAAATTGAAAATGGTTTGAAGAAATTTGACAGTTTTACCTTGACCACGACAATACATGGTGCTGTTACCATTCGACAATAATAGTACTTACCAACTTCCATGTCTGTCAGAGTTGGTGTCAGCTTCTGTAATAAAATAGAAATATTTATATCTCGGTTACGTGGGAGAGTCATGCTTCGGCACGAATGGGCCGGCTCGACCGGAGTGATACCACGGCCTCACAGAAAACCGGCGTCAAACAACGCTACGTTGTGTTTCACCGAGGGAGTGAGGTTACCGGAGGCCCAATCCCCTTTTAAAAGGCCGGCAACGCACTTGTGACTCCTCTGGTGTTGCGGGTGTCCATGGGCGGCGGTAATCGCTTATCATCAGGCGATCCGTCGGCTCGTTTGCCCTCCTATCCCATAAAAAAAATATATATTTCACTAAGATTTGTATCTTTAAAGATGTGTCACATGCGTTAATGTCAAATATAATAAACATAAAAACAAATATCTATTTATGCGACTAGAGACCTTCACCAGGTCGTTCATCTCGTTGGAGGTAGGGTTTAGCTACTGTAGTGATAATTTCACTTACGTCGACTGCTAGATTTCTTCAGGGAGACGTGGTCATCTTGTCTGCGATCCACTACATCAGTGTTAGGCTGTTCAGGGTGAGCGTCCCTCGTGGCTGGACCTCCGTCCGGCTGTACTTCTTCTTCTACAGACCTGAACATTATTTAAATATATAATATTAAATAAAACCACTTTTTACAAATTTCAAATTTAAAGTTACTTAAGTGAAGAAAAAAAAATGACTTCGGGCAGGATTCGAACCTGCGTCTTCTGGTTAGATACACCAGACGCTATGAACATTAAGCCACCTCGAGTCCCACCCGCCAGGTCAAAATTTGCCTTCACATTCTGAATTGACGTCATAAGGTGACGTTGGCGAGGTCTATTGAAAAGCAAGTTACTTTGCTTCTCAACCGACACGACTTACTTTACAGTAAGTACAATGTCGTATGATGTCACCTTACCTTGTCATAGCGTCTGGTGTATCTAGCCAGAAGACGCAGGTTCAAATCCTGACCGCAGTAAAAATGTTCCTTCACTAAATTATCTTTATAATCTTAGCATGGAAAATACAAAAAGATAAATATACAAAATGTTAAGAAAACCCTGTCCGACTCGTGAAGGTATCGTTAGGTATCGAGACCCGGATCTATTTATATAATCACTAGCTGACCCGGCAGACTTCGTACTTTCATATTTATTCACCTTTCAAACCTTCTCTGGACTTCTACAAATAATTCAAGACCAAAATTAGCCAAATCGGTCCAGCCGTTCTCGAGTTTTAGTGAGACTAACGAACAACAATTAATTTTTATATATATAGATTTTGAATTTACAAGAAAAAAAAATACCCCGAAAATCTGAAATAGCAATATTTACGGTGGACAGCGACACCGTCACTGGGTGAAATTCTCACATACACAAACACCCAGACCCGGAACAACTACCTGTCGATCATACAAACATCTGTTCCGTGCGGGGATCGAACCCAGAACACGTAACGTAGAAGCCGATCGCTCAGCCGCTACGCCAAACGTGTCGTCAATGTATATGTAATATAATATATAATCGTATGACCGTTGGACTGCCTAGTCAAAGGTCTCGAGTTCGAACCCAAGGCCCACACTACTTGTTGTGCGTTCGATACCCACACAGAACAGCGTAGCGGCTGGACGTTTGTGTATGTGAGAATTTCTGTTTGTAAACGCACCCACGATACAGGAGAAAATCCTAGAGTGGGGCAACGTTATTTTTTAAATACATATAGGGACTTACCTGCCAGTGTCATTGGTGATGTCGTTATAGTGTGTATCATTGGCTGATTGGTTCGGCCTCAATACCAGACGTTTTCGGCTCGGTTTCAGAGACAACTTGTCTTCCAAACTAGCATCAGACTCTTCTAGGCCATCGAACAGCGATTTCTGTGATGGATAATATTATTATTATTACAATGTTCCTTTCGGACTGCCTCATTAGTCTAGTGGTCTGAGGCGCGACAACTACATTAGAGGTCCTGGTTTCGATCCCCAGGTCGAGCAGTGTTATTGGGTTTTTCTATGAAATTCTCAGTAGCAGCTCGGAGTCTGGATTTGTGCCCGGTTAATAGCAATAGGCTCGCCTCTGCCTAACCCTTCGGGGAATACACGGAGACGAAATCGCGGGCAGAAGTGAAATGTAATGAAATTATATTTATTCTGCAAGTAGATCATTCTAGATACTTTTACATGTCAATGGTTTGGTTTTTTATAGCTAGATGGCTTCGGTATTTCCAAACTAACGACCTCTGAGAAGAAACACCGAAACAAACTGAGAATCATGGTCTGTTTTGTAGTCCAGACATGGAAGAACACTTATATGTGAGTGGCATGATGTAGGGTAATGTCTGAAATGGCCTTTTGAGGAAAGAACCATAGCAGCTTTGAGTAGACCAGTCCCAACTGACGGCACGCATGCATCAGTCATCGTGTAGCTCAACCATAATTTAGGGAGCCCAACGACCTGTCGCACGACCATACCAGATCAGCAGGACATACGTGTAGGTCAAATGGATTTCGTGTAAGTAAAAGTGTGTTACCAGTGATGAGTTACGGCACAGAGACGTGGTCGATTATTATGGGTCTTATAAGAAAGCTCAATGTCACTCAGCGAGCTATGCTTGGCATTTCTTTACGTGATCGAATCAGAAATGAGGAGATCCGTAGAAGAACCAAAGTTGCCGACATAGCTCGAAGGATTAGCAAACTTAAGTGGCAGTGGGCGGGGCACAAAGCTCGTAGAACTGACGGCCGCTGGGCAGAAAGGTTCTCGAGTGGAGACCACGCACCGGAAAGCGCAGTGTGGGACGACCTCCAACAAGATGGACGGACGACCTGGTAAGGGTCGCTGGGAGTCTTTGGATGCAGGCGGTATGTGACCGATCGCTGTGGAGGGCTTTGGGGGAGGCCTTTGTTCAGCAGTGGACTTCCGTTGGCTGATTGATGATGAAGTAAAAGTAAATCTGAGTTGTGACCTTGTCATGTGTGAGAGCGACCCTGGGCGTGACGGAGAGTCGTAGGGCTGTGGGTGACGTGACGCGGTAGGCGGCGCTGTTGGACCGGTCCAGCACGGCCTTCACGGCCGCGGGATTCGTCGGCTTCAGCACGTCCTCGCCCGTCGTCGCTGTTCAAATTCAAAGTCAAAATCAAACAATGAAAAAATCTTACACATCAAACTGCATAATTCTCAAACTATTTAAAACAAAGTGTAATGGCTAGGGAGTCGGACTTGCGATCATGTGGTTGCCGATTCGAACCCCACCCATTGCGCTACCGACGTGAACCCACTCGTAACACAAGCATTTAGCTTAGCACGAGGGGTTAACAAGAATACTAGTAATGTGCGACCCACATTGCTAATAAGCTTTTTTTTAAAAAAAAGACGTGTGGCACTCGGGGACTGCCGCGGTAAAGCTATTGCATAGCGTTTTTTATCAACTTATGTAATACAACCAATGCCACCTAAAGGCGGGTTGCTGAACTAAAGAGACATGTGCCGGTCGGAGTGGGGGGTGTTAGGTTTTTTTCGTTACGGAATTTCTGGATTCGGTCCCCACGCTCAAGGCCCGCGATAGAAGCTATGCAATAGCTTAAAAGAAAAATTGTAAAGATTAATAATAATATAATAATGTTTTTTTTACAGAGTGCCTAAGGAATTACTTGCCGGCTCTTCTCCATAAGACCCACTTTTTGGAACCGTGCAACTAGTTTTGTCTTTTCAAAAGTACCTATTGTAATGATCTATTTGAAATAAAACGTTTTGATCAATGACATCTCCGAATTCGCGTAAAATGGGGTAGCGTAATTCGGGGTGTTACTACTGTATAGATTTTTACTGTGGGAGAGCCATGTTTCGGCACGAATGGGCCGCCTCGACCGGAGTGATACCACGGCCTCACCGACAACCGGCGTTAAACAACGCTTACGTTGTGTTTCGCCAAGTGAGTGAGGTTACCGGAGGCCCAATCCCCTTTTAAAAGGCGGGCAACGCACTTGTGACTCCTTCGGCAACGCACTGACTGACTGGCTGGCGACTGACTGACTCCTCTGGTGTTGCGGGTGTCCATGGGCGGCGGTAATCGCTTACCATCAGGCTAACCATCCGCTCCTTTGCCCCCTATCCCATATAAAAACGCAACTCACATAAGTCTGGCAGTAGGTCCTTGAACAGCGGCGAGTCTCCGTAGGGCCGCGCCGCCATTGTCAGCATCTGCTCGTGCACGTTGCCAGCAGCCGACGACCCCGACAAACTGTTGCTGTAACAGAATAGAATAGAATAGAATAATGTTTATTGCACACCATATGAGAAAAAAATTAAAGATTTTTTTTAAAACTAAGCGTACAATGGCGGTCTTATCGCTAATAGCGATATCTACCAGACAACCTTTGGATGGACAGGAATGATATGAAAAAACGGGAGATTAAGGATCAGAATCATCATTATCAAAGCCAAAATCAAAATTATTTATTCAAAAATTTATTTAAGCGGCGGTAGCCTAATGGCTAGGGCGTCGTAATGGCTAGGGCGTCGGACTTGCAATCATGTGGTTGTCGGTTCGAACCCCACCCATTGCACTACCAACGTGAACCCACTCGTAACACAAGCATTTAGCTTAGCACGAGGGGTTAACAAGAATACTAGTAATGTGCGACCCACATTGCTAGGAAGCTTTTTTTAAAAAAAAAGGCACTACAGTACCCCCGAAATAACTCTGCGCGTCTGAAGTTATCCGCCAGTGGTTTTGTCAATCCTTACTACACCTCGACTTTTCATTGTATTCAGTAACTTGGCAGTTGAAGGGTTACCAGTTTTTGACAAAAAAAAAATAGTGATTCAGAATTAATGAAATTGAGTTAACATTTGTAATGTACAAACAAACAAAATATACAAACTTTTATATTAAAGTAAATAACTTAGGTAGAAGATAAAGAGATATGCGAGAATCGTAGCAAGTTGCGTACCGCTGAAATATGGAATGAACTTCCCGAGTGGGTCTTCCCTGATAGATATAATCTTTTGTACTTACTTGAGTAAGCTATTGTTGGTGTTCATGGCGCCCATTCCGAGTCCGGAGCCGCCGAGTGTGGCCGTATTATTGAACATACCACCACCCAGACCGCTGTCTAGACCTGTTAAAACAAAAAATATTTCGAGATATTTCCGGATTTTTTTTATACCGCTACAGTGGCAAACAAGCATACGGCTCGTTTGATGGTAAGCGGTTACCGTAGCCTATGGACGCTAGCAACACCAGGAGTATCACTCGCGCGTTGGCGACCCTGTAAATTAAGGAGGAATAGTTGGGCTGGCAGTATAGGAGACAATAGCGTGATGCTTATCCTATCTGCCTACACAACGCTTCCTCGCGGAGCTCTGGCGACCTTGCTCACCGTGAGGAACACGACATAGCACGGAGCTATGTTATTTGGCTACGATTTTCTGCAAGGTGGAGGTACTTCCCCAGTCGAGCAGCTCCAATTGTGAGTGGAATTATTCGATTCCACTATGCCCTACCTCTCTTAAATAATATGAATAGGTACAGTCACCGGCACAAGTTACCACAAACTGTCAAATTTCCCCAATGGACAATAAACCCTATTGTTTGGAGATTAAATCAAAAATCGATTTAAAAAAATTGACACGTTTTGAATACCACGATGTGACCGTACACAGAATGATTAAAGCCGCGGTAGCGTAATGGCTAGTGCGTCGGACTGGTGCTCATGTGGTTGTCGGTTCGAAACCCACCCACTGCACTACCGACGTGAACCCACTCGTAACACAAGCATTTAGCTTAGCACGAGGGGTTAACAAGAATACTAGTAAAGTGCGACCCACATTGCTAGTAAGCTTTATAAAACCAAATAAAAAGTAATAATCATAATGATTTAGTTTATTCCGTGACATTACTTTTAACGAAAAGTAAAATCTCCTTCAAAAACATAAAAAATAATAACATATAATCATGCCTGTATTAGCCAGAAGTGTGCTAATGCCACAATTTGCGGGTAAATTTAGGTCCCTAATAAGAGGCGATCCTATTGCCATTAACCAGTCACAAATCCAAACTCCGCGCTGCTATTAAGAATTTCACAGAAAAACCCAATAACATTACTCGACCTGGGAATCGAACCCGGGTCCTCTAGCGTAACAATCGCGCTCATGGTTAATGAGGCAGGTAATCTATACTAATATTATAAAGCTGAATATTTTGTTTGTTTGAACTTGTTCATCTCGGGAACTACTGGTTGGAATAAAAAAAATCTTTTTGTGTTGGAGAGTCTATTTATCGAGGAAGGTTATAGGCTATATAACATCACGCTACGACCAATAGGAGCAGAGCAACGCGGGTGAAACCGCGGGCGGGTCGCTAGTGTAAATATAACGCGATAAAATCCGTAAAATTTTAAATATGTCTCAAAAGGAGGTTGAATCTGTTATTGTGGCTGTTATTGTGAATCTGTTATTGTGGCTCTAATGTGACTAGAAGTGTCAAACTCACCAGTTTTAAAAGTATTATTCATAGTAGGTTGGTTGAACATGTTGGAGCCGAGCTGGCCGAACGTGGGCGCGGCCGGCTTGGGCTGGAACGTATTCGAGCCCAGGCCAGCACCCAACCCCGCACCTGTGGGAACAATTACAATATTTACTTATTCATATCCTAATAAGACCCAAAAACATTATTTAATGACAAAAAAAATTCACATTCCGGCCCAAAACAGATTAAGAAATCGTTAAAATACCACCCAGCGACCTAAAATTATGACCCGATATATAAAGCCATTTTTCGGTTTAATAAACCCGCTATATTAAATCTGCCCAAATTTGCATGAAATAGTTTATCTATAAGAAATACAATTAAAAGAATTTTGTCAAAAACATTACAACAAATCACTTTTATACTAAATTGAAGTCCTGGGCCGCAACTATTTGCAGCGTTTTTTAGTACATTGGGTCGCAATTTATATCGACCTAAATATAGGTTAGGTCTTACGAGAATATAACAATTCTCATTGTGTTTGGATTATGTGGTACATAAAAAAGCTAAAAAAAAATAAAATTATGAAATTCAGACCGTAATATTATGTCGTTCTCAAGCTAAAATCCTGTTATCGAACGTTTTGTTGGAGTTCAGGCCATTTTTTTTTATTCATGATAGGCTTACGCTTTACCGAAAAGAATCAAGAATAAAAAAAAAACATTTCGACGGCCCCTGAATCAGAAAATAGTTTAGAAGCATTATTATTATTATTATTTTAAATACATTTATACACTAGCATTTTCTCCTGTATCGTGGGTGCGTTTACAGACACAAATTCTCACATACACAAACGCCCAGACCCGGTACAACTACCCGTAGATCATACAAATATTTGCCCCGTGTGGGAAACCCACAACACGTGGCGCAGAAGCCGATCGCTCAGCCGCTACTCCAAACATGTCATTGATGGTCCTTGACCTTTTGACCACCAGCACGCCACGGTCGCGACAAGGTGACAGATTTCTATAGGAAATTCGGAGCGTGGCGGTGATGGCACGCTTTTTTTGCTTCGTCAAAGGGTTAAGTTTAATATTTTGAAATTCTGGTATCTGAGACTTGCGCGAATATATATTGAATTAAAACTACTTTTTACGAATATTATCGCGTTGTATTTATATTATTTGACTACAGACGTTTCGATGTTAGTAATTGTAACATTAAGACGTCCAACAACTTAGTCTACCCGTGACCATGGATGCTGTAAAGGATCCGAAACGTCGGGAGTCAAATAATATCAATACAACGCGATAAAATCCGTAAAAAATAACATTATTTCAATTTTAAATGCTTTATGTGGGTTAACCATGCTTTATGTGGGAGAGCCATGCTTCGGCACGAATGGGCCGGCTCGGCCGGAGTGATACCACGGCCTCACAGAAAACCGGCGTCAAACAACGCTTACGTTGTGTTTCGCCGAGTGAGTGAGGTTACCGTAGGCCCAATCCCCTTTTAAAAGGTCCGCAACGCACTTGTGACTCCTCTGGTGTTGCGGGTGTCTATGGGCGGCGGTAATCGCTTACCATCAGGCGATCCGTCTGCTGGTTTGTCCTCCTATCCCATAAAAAAAAATGATTTCTGTTTCCAATACTCACCAATGGCTGGCTGCTGTGAATTGAAGCCGAATGTCGGTTGCGTGGCGGCTGGCTTTCCGAATGTTTGTCCGCTGAACAACCCGCCCGCACTCGACGTGGCCGTGCCGAACCCGCCCGACAGAGACCCGAACGCTGCCGAACATAATACATCTCAATATTCATAGTATTATGGACAACAGGTATTTTATTGGTTTCTGACACTTACGCGAATATTAGACATTGAAATAAAACTACTTTTTACGGATTTTATCGCGTTGTATTGATATTAACAAAAATGTAAGGTAGCTGTTAGTAATTGTAACATTAAGACGTCCAACAACTTAGTCTACCCGTGACCATGGATGCTGTAAAGGATCCGAAACGTCGGGAATCAAATAATATCAATACAACGCGATAAAATCCGTAAAAAGTAGTTTTATTTCAAGGTATTTTATTCCTGGGATAGCTCGCAGCGACGTCACAATAGTGACGAGTTGACAGTTCCGATACTCTTAAAGAAATTTTTAATCCTTACTAATATTATAAACGTGAAAGTTTGTGAGTATGGATGTGTGGATGTATGGATGTTTGTTACTTTTTCACGCCAGAACGGCTGAACGGATTTGGATGAATATGATAATTGATCGGATAAAACGATCAATAAATTTAAAAAATAATAAAACAGTGACTGTTTTTGCGGAAACTGACGTCACAGTACACGCGGCCAATATGGCGGCGTTTAAATCTCCCGTATCTGATTGCAGTTTTAAAAGTTAATTTTTATGATTAAATATTAATATTTTTGTCAAAGAAATATTATTTACGGTGCTTTCATAATGTAATGTATTGATTAAAATTAAAAATATAATAAAAGACAAGCATATTCCCTATTAAAAAATTCCATTAATAAAGAAGCAAGTTATTCAAAAAATACATCTTGCTTGGCTAATTTATTATTGTTAAACCTGGGAATCGAATCCAGAACCTCTAACGTAGCAGTCGCGCTCAGGACCACTAGGCTAATGAGGCAGTAAACACTAGTAATAATAAAAACATATTTGTAAGCTTACCGGGCGCCTGTGTGCCAAAGCTGGGTGCTTGGGTCTTGGCTCCGAAAACGCCAGTAGTACCAAATGATCCGAACCCACTACTGGCTGGGGTAGTTCCAAAGCCCGTCGTCGCCGGCTTAGCACCGAAGAGACCTGTTGTTTGTTGCTGCAATCAGAAATAGTAGTAAGTTTTTGTTTTATTGGTTACTAGCTTTTGCCAGCGACTTCGTCCGCGTGGAATAGTTACTTTGTTCCCTAGTTCTTCGCCCGCGGTTTCACCTGCGTTGCTCCGTTGCTAAGGGTTGTAGCGTGATGTTTTATAGCTTGAAACCTTTCTCATGAATCACTCATTTTCGCAACATTTCCCTTCACTGCTCTGCTCCTATTGATCGTAGCGTGATGAAAAGTATACTATAACCTGCCCAGGAGTATGAAGAACAATTGTACGAAGTTTCGTTGAAATCCGTCGAGTGGTTTTTGTTTCTATAACGAACATACAGACAGACAGACAAAAATTTTACTGATTACATTTTTGGCGTCAGTATCGATCACTAATCACCCGCTGATAGTTATTTTGGAAATATATTTCATGTACAGAATTGACCTCTCTACAGATTTATTATAAGTATAGAAGATATAGATACGCTTTTACAAACGTTTATGAAACATTATTGAGTCTAGTTGCACAGTACCAAAAAGATGGTCCTATGGAGAAGAATCCGGCAAGAAACTCCAAAAAGGTAGCCAAGATCCAATCTCTCCGTACGAAAATTCATGAAAATTGGTTCAACAGTAAAAAATCTGAAAAAGTAACAGACAGACAGAGTTATTTTCGCGTTTTTAATAAATATTAGTATGGCTACAGATAAAATTTTAAGGTCTGACTGGCCGGCGACCACCCTTACGTCGGAGTCTGTCGTAAAGCATCTTGGTGTGTGTTTCTACTTTTGCACGTAAGAGCCAGTTCCCCTCGCTTGCTGCGGCTCTGGCAGTCTGCAGTCCGTAGGGGCTCTTAAGGCTCGACAACGCATCAGCAACTCGTCTGGTGTTGCAGGTGTCCATGGGCGACGATGACTACTTACCACATCTATCTATACTTATAATAAATCTGTAGAGAGGTCAATTCTGTACATGAAATATATTTCCAAATTAACTATCAGCGGGTGATTAGTGATCGATACTGACGCCAAAAACTGTCTGTCTGTATGTTCGTTATAGAAACAAAAACCACTCGACGGATTTCAACGAAACTTCGTACAATTGTTCTTCATACGCCTGGGCAGGTTATAGTATACATCACGCTACGATCAATAGGAGCAGAACAGTGAAGGGAAATGTTGGGAAAATGAGTGATTCATGAGAAAGGTTTCAAGCTATAAAACATCACGCTACAACCCTTAGGAACGGGGCAACGCAGGTGAAACCGCGGGCGAAGAACTAGTCTATAATAAAATTGTAACAGGCCGATGTCTGTACATTATAGATATTAAAGAAAGACTAATATGGGAGTCTTTATTGGAGTAACAGAAGTCAAAATATATTTTTTAGAATTTTTATCTGTCTGTCTATATGTTTGTACGCGCATCACGCAATAACTACTGAATGGAATTGAATGCAGTTTTGATATATTGCTAGAGGTCTAACTTAAAATCTGGTGCATGTTTCATCTTGATACGCCGCCTAGAATCGGACTTATAGTATGTTAATCTTTTTGGGATGCGAGTGAGACCGCAGGCAAGCTAGTATTATTACTACCATTTTAACTAACATACCTGATTATTTTATTTTAGTAAAGGAAAAATTCAATCGCGGGCAGGATTCGAACCTGCGTCTCCGCTCTACGAACGACGCTCTGACCTCTAAGCCACCGCGAACCTCACCCGCGTGATTGGAATTTTGCCTCCACATTTTTCCTTTACTAAAATAACTTTATAATCTTAGCATGGAAAATGCAAAAGAAAAAAGACGTGCGGCACTCGGGGACTGCCGCGGTAAAGCTATTGCATGGCGTTTTTTATCAACTTATGTAATACAACCAATGCCACCTAAAGGCGGGTTGCTGAACTAAAGAGACAAGCGTGTTAGGTTTTTTTCGTTACGGAATTTCTGGATTCGGTCCCCACGCTCAAGGCCCGCGATAGAAGCTATGCAATAGCTTAAAATCACACAAAAGATAACATACCTGATTTTGTGTGTTGGCACCAAATCCGAACGTAGATGAGTTAGTACCGAAAGCGGGAGCTTGCGTCGTGGTTGTCCCAAATAATCCCGTTCCTCCTGTGAACAAGAATTATACATATTTACGACACGTTTGGCGTAGCGGCTGTGCGATCGGCTTCTGCGTCACGTGTTGTGGGTTCGATCCCCACACGAAGCAAATACCTGACATTAATTAAATGTACATTTTAGCTATTAAATTGATAATAACTATTAAAAAATACATAATCATACTGTGGAGGGGCGAGGTATGTTGCCCCTCACACCAAAGGGAGGATCCTCCGACCAGGCGGGTGTTTTGCCTGGCGGGCCACGGCCCGACGGTTGATGTCGGGCGGTTGTATATATCCAAGTTGCGTTGCAAACTTCACTTGCGCGATTCAGGACTTGTTCGTATAGTTTGTATGTAGCGCGGTAGATATCGCTACAATACCTATCTAGTACCTTGTATCTAGGAAAATAAGTCCTCCTCTCTTCTAATATTGCTGTGCCCTACAGGGTCTATAATGGTTCTTATTTATTTATAACACCACCTCATTGTACATTATGGTATGTCAATAAAGAAAAAAATATTTGTATGATCTACAGGTAGTTGTTCCGGGTCTGGGCGTTTGTGTATGTGAGAATTTGTGTTCGTGAACGCGCCCACGATACAGGAGAAAATCCTAGTGTGGGGCAACGTTTTTTAAAAAAATAACAAAAAGCATAATTAAATTAAATATTTAGAAATCCCACTCAGTATCTGGACATGGTTACTATGTTCTTGCAATATCATTGAAGTAACAGGATACCAAATTTCTAATCGATCAGCAGGCTTACTCTTGAAAACAATACAATACCAATCCAAACGTGATCCGATTCCAATGTCAATTTGGCTGTCGGGCGATTTCGTACTCTTGAGCACAAATCCGTTAACCTTGTATCCCTGATTGGCCAATGGTTGGGTCGTTTCCCAATCCTATTTAGTTCACTCAATCATCGCGCAATATTGAAACAATTTGGCGCTAGTCTCGGATTCAAGAGTACGAAACTTGACGAAAAGGCACAATTCCAAAGTCGATGTATCGGAATTGAGTTCAAGAGTAAGCCCCCAGTCCTGTGGAAGTTGCAACAAATCCCATCACGAACCAGAAAAGAGCTGATAATCTTCTTGGTGACTTGATCGAGAGTTATTTTTTCTCAGAACACTCGAACTATCGATCAAGATCACCTTTCAAAAAAGAAAAACTGAATCAAAGTTGACGACACGTTTGGCGTAGCGGCTGAGCGATCGGCTTCTGCGCCACGGGTTGTGGGTTCGATCCCCACACGGAGCAAATATTTGTATGATCTACAGGTAGTTGTTCCGGGTCTGGGTGTTTGTGTATGTGAGAATTTGTGTTTGTAAACGCACCCACGACACAGGAGAAAATCCTAGTGTGGGGCAACGTTTTTTTTAAAAAAAAAAAAAAAAAAAAAAAAAAAAGTCGGTCCATTCGATTGGGCGCTACGATGCAACAGACAAATACAAATGTTAAACTTATAACACCCCTTTTTTGTGTCGGGGGTTATAAAACATACCATCACGCCTGTATTCCCCGAAGGGTTAAACAGAGGTGTACTTAATGTGTACCCACAGTTTGGGTAATAAGCCATTGCCATTAATCGGTCACAAATTCCCAAATTCCGAGCTGCTACTGAGAATTTCATCAACCCAATAGCACTTTGCTCGACCTGGGGATCGAACCCAAAACCTCCAGCATAGCAGTCGCATTTGGGACCTTAAGAAGTTATTTTAGTGAAGGAAAAATTCTACTGAGGGCAGGATTCGAACCTGTGTCTTCTTGTTAGATACACGGGACACTATGACCACTAAGCCACCGCGAGTCTCAACCGAATTTTTCTATCGAAGTTTTCCTTTACTAAAATAACTTTATAATCTTAGTATGGAAATTGCTAAAAAAAACTATTTTTTTTTAATAAAGCTTACTAGCAATGTGGGTCGCACATTACTAGTATTCCTGTTAACCCCTCGTGCTAAGCTAAATGCTTGTGTTACGAGTGGTTTCACATCGGTAGTGCAATGGGTGGGTTTCGAACCGGCAACCACATGATCGCAAGTCTTACGCCCTAGCCATTATGCTACCGCCGCTAAAACTAAATTAAACTTCAAATGTCACCCATCCTAAAAATGACCTCGCAAAATTGTCTTACCAGTGGTTGGTGTGGCTCCAAAAGCGGGTTTATTAGCACCAAATAAACCAGTAGTGGTGGTATTCTGCGTGTTGTTAGCGAAGGCGAAGGAAGACGTCGGCTGTCCGAAGCCCGTGCTGCCTCCCAGGCCTCCGCCCCCGAACACTGAGGGCGCACTCGTCGTGGGAGCTTGACCGAAGGCTGTCAATAAAAAATAACTGTTGGTTTTTGTCTTGCTCATGGTAAAATATGCAATTGACAACATTTTTTTTTTGAAACCAGATCGTAAAATAGGATACCCGTATATTTTACATAATATACCATCACGCCTGTATTTTTTTAGTTTTTTTTTTTTTTTTTAAAATCGTTGCCCCACACTAGTATTTTCTCCTGTATCGTGGGTGCGTTTACAAACACAAATTCTCACATGCACAAACGCCCAGACCCAGAACAACTACCTGTAGATCATACAAATATTTGCTCCGTGTGGGGATCGAACCCACAACACGTGGCGCAGAAGCCGATCGCTCAACCGCTGCGCCAATCGTGTCGTCAAATTCGTATTCCCCGAAGGGTTAGGCAGAGACGTACTTAATGTAAATTTAAAAAAAAGTTAAGAACATACCTTATAGAGACCCTACCATAAAACATTAATTGTGCACTGCATTACTAATTACCATTAACCATTACTAATTGACTGCCTCATTAGTCTAGTGGTCCCAAGCGCGACTGCTACGCTAGAGGTCCTGGGTTCGATCCCCAGGTCGAGCAAAGTGTTATTGGATTTTTCTATGAAATTCTCAGTAGCAGCTCGGAGTCTGGATTTGTGCCCGGTTAATGGCAATAGGCTCGCCCCCTATTACATGGGACCTAAACATACCGGCGAACTGTGGGTGTACATTAGTACGCCTCTGCCTAATCTTTCGGGGAATACAGGCGTGATGGTATGTTATGTGTCCATTACTAATTATGTACCTACCTACATGTTATTAAGACTAAAATTGATCCCACAGTCAAACTGTTTGTACAGTTTTGTGGGGCTTTGTGTTACTTCGTAAGACCTAATATGTACCTCATAAAAATTAAATAAATAAATAAAAATAAAAATACACCCACAGTTCGCCGGTATGTTTAGGTCCCATGTAATAGGAGGCGAGCCTATAGCCATTAACCGGGCACAAATCCAGACTCCGAGCTGCTACTGAGAATTTCATAGTAAAACCCAATAACACTACTCGACCTGGGGATCGAACCCAGGACCTCTAGTGTAGCAGTCGCGCTTGGGACCACAAGACTAATGATGGGCCATATTTTTTATTTTTCCGATATTCAATAATTTTCATATTTATTTTAGACTTTGAAGTTCTTACTATTCTAAACAGACGTAAGTGCCCAATGACGTCATTTGTACGGATAAACGTGTTTAACGGTGACATAACGTAATTTTTTTGACTCTCAAAACAATTGTCTTATGTCAATTTGGCATCTATTATATCTATTGATAACCTTACATTTCTATTTCGTTTTACTATTCTTTCGACAAAATTTAAATTTTCTCAGTTTCCGCCGTATAAGTGACGTCATCACACAATTAATGTTTTTTTTTTCGAAATGAAGAAATGAAAACAATTAATAAAAATGTTTTGGAACTCAGAATAAGAAAATAACGGAACGGTATTTTCGTGTTGGTGTTATAAACTTAAATAGTTATAAACTTACAAGTGTTTCCGAACAGCGGTTTGTTTTCTGTCTGCTGCTGGAAGCCTCCGAACACTCCACTGGTGTTCCCTTTCCTCCCTGCCACATAATCTTCAAGACGAAGCTCTTCCAATGATTTATTTTCATATTCCTGACGATAAAAAGTCAAAGTCAAAATGTAGGTAGTATTTTTCAAATATGAACTGAAATATGACGCCCTTCACCGTCCTCCTCGTGTTTAGGCTGGGAAGAAACGGAGCCATCCGGAGGAGACGCCCTGGAGGGACATACACCGACCTTAGAGGGGCGTCCATTAATTACGTTGAGGGGGGTGAGGGTGGGGAGGGTATTCGAGCTAAATTTATTTTAACTAATTTCCAAGCTATTTAATAGTAAAGGAAAAATTCAATCGCGGGCAGGATTCGAACCTGCGTCTTCTGGTTTGATATACCAGACGCTCTGACCTCTAAGCCACCGCGAACCCTACCCGCATGATTGAAATTTTGCCTTCACATTCTGAATTTACGTCATAAGGTGACGTTTGGTGTCAATCCTGCCCGCGATTGAATTTTTTCCTTTACTATTAAATAACTTAATAATCTTAGCATGGAAAATGCAAAAAAAAAACACAAAAAGATAATTTCCAAGCTGTTTCAAATATCAAATCTATTTCAAAGCTAATAATTTTATTTCAACAATCTGGGTGGCGAGTAATATTTTACGTACAATCAACCACCACAAACTGTCAAATTTGGGGTTTTTTTATGGGATAGGGGGACAAACGAGCAGACGGATCTGGTGTTAAGCGATACTGCGATCTACGATGGAGCGCGCTTGCCTAGAAGAAACCGATTCACTCGTGATTTAAAGCTCACTAACCTTCATACAAGTAATGCAGTGGTGTTTGATGTTGACGCTCTGCGATGTGCCCGACTTGACGACGACGTCGGTCCCGACCACCGGGTTGTACTTGACGTGGGCTGTGCCCGCTTGCTGTTGCTGCTGCTGTCCAAACGCACCTGCAGGGAAATCACGACTGGTAAGGTCCGGGTCATGGCAGAAAAATTTTGCTTATGCTATTTCAAGAAAGGTAGGTATAATGGAACTGAAGAATTCCACTCACAATTGGAGCTGCTCGACTGGGGAAGTACCTCCACCTTGCAGAAAAACGAAGCCAAATAACATAGCTCCGTGCTATGTTGTGTTCCTAACGGTGAGCAAGGTCGCCAGAGCTCCGCGAGGAAGCGTTGTGTTGGCAGATAGGATAAGCATCACGCTATTGTCTCCTATGCTGCTAACTATTCCTCTGTCAGGGTCGGTAACGCGCGAATGATACCCCTGGTGTTGCAAGCGTGCATAGGCTACAGTAACCTTACCACCAGGCGAGCTGTTTGCTTGTTTGCCACTTTAGTGGCATTTTCATTCATTTTAGTCAAATTTTGCATACGCACAGGAATTCTCTTCCCGCGACGGCTGCCAGCGACGGCACAATTTCCCGACCAGTGTTGCCGTTGATTGACAATTTCGATACCAATAAGGAACATTTTTATTGATCATGTAGATAAAATAAATTGCTTACTAGACCAACTATTTTTGCCTCTTGTTCTTCATCTTTTTAGTTATAACTGTGAACTGTTTTATACATATCTTGTTGTGTTTTTTTTTTTTGCATTTTCCATGCTAAAATTATAAAATTTTCGATAAAACGGGTGGGACTCGCGGTGGATTAGCGGTCAAAGCGTCTGGTGTATCTAACCAGAAGACGCAGGTTCGAATCCTGCCTGCAGTCAAATTTTTTCTTCACTAAAATAACTTTATAATACTCATTACTTACCGGTATTGTTTGAGAACAGAGTGCCCCCTCCGAGGGTATTGGTCTGTTGTCCAAACAGACCAGTGCCCGTAGATGGCGCTGAGCCGAAGAGGCTACCGGTAGCCGCCCCGGTAGTGGCTGGGCTGCCGAAACCGAAGCCTGGAGGGAAAGATTTATATGAAACTAGGTGTAGGAAAGGATGGATTTATACGATCTATCGCTCTTAGGGATAAGATTGCGATAAGATAGCATTGTACCAATAGGGAATACGCATGTCATTTATATATTTTTAATCATTTCTTTACAGTTTTATACGTGGGAGAGCCATACTTCGGCACGAATGGGCCGGCTCGACCGGAGTGATACCACGGCCTCGCAGAAAACCGGCGTCAAACAACGCTTACGTTGTGTTTCGCCGAGTGAGTGAGGATACCGGAGGCCCAATCCCCTTTTAAAAGGCGGGCAACACACTCGTGACTCCTCTGGTGTTGCGGGTGTCCATGGGCGGCGGTAATCGCTTACCATCAGGTGATCCGTCTGATCGTTTGCCCGCCTATCCCATAAAAAAAAACAGTAAAAAAAAATTCTTCGACAAAAATATTCATTTACTAGTGTAATGATTTTATAAAATAATGACAAGACATTTATAAAGGTTTCCTTATCACGAGCGACAGATGGCGCTTGTAGTTGAACTATTCGTTATTAAACGCCCTTTTTATTACAAATTAGTCAAGTATAAGTAGGTGTTATATTATCAATTTGTCTGTGTAATCAATTTATAACTATTGCTAAATTTAAAGTTAATCTAATGTATTTAAATTAATCAATTGATCATGCGTACTGTGTACTTCGCTCTGATTGGTCTAACCCAGCTGAGTGTTTGCCTACGTTTAAGAGTGGGGAACATTCGGCTGGTAATAGATCAATCTGTACTGGGACATTCGATTCCGAGGCGTTGAGCAGTAGACATAATATCTTATAAGCCAGTGCTGTTGTTGTATAAATTGTTAATAATTATTGAGCGATTAAGTGATAAGTGATTATTGATAATTACATACTGTTGGATGAATAAATACTTGTAATACTCAGTCTGAAGTGTATGATTCGTCACATTTCAGAAGTGGGATATGCCTACAAGAAAATCCACAGATACAGTAATGTTGAGTGACGTATGTCTAGAGGTTATGTGTGCCTACAATAGAAAGCCAAGTGTGCTTGAGTTACTAGAGGCTATGTATGCCTATTGAGCCATGTGTGCTTAGATTGTTAGAGGTTATGTGTGCCTACAATAGGAAGCCAAGTGTGCTCGAGTTACTAGAGGCTATGTATGCCTATTGAGCCATGTGTGCTTAGATTGTTAGAGGTTATGTGTGCCTACAATAGGAAGCCAAGTGTGCTCGAGTTACTAGAGGCTATGTATGCCTATTGAGCCATGTGTTCTTAGATTGTTAGAGGTTATGTGTGACTACAATAGGAAGCCAAGTGTGCTTGAGTTACTAGAGGCTATGCATGCCTATTGAGGCATGTGTGCTTAGATTGTTAGAAGCTATGTATGCCTATTGAGCCACGTGTGCTTAGATTGTTAGAGGTTAATTATTTTTATTTTATTTATTTAATTTTTATGAGGTACATATTAGGTCTTACGAAGTAATATAAGCCCCACAAAACTGTACAAACAGTTTGACTGTGGGATCAATTTTAGTCTTAATAACATGTAGGTAGGTACATAATTAGTAATGGAGTGCACAATTAATGTTTTATGGTAGGGTATCTATAAGTTATTTTATTTTTTTTATTTACACGCAGTTTTATAAATCTTATTTGGATATTCTCCAGTTTATCTATATAGGTTTTTAAATGTGAGGCCGTAGCAATCAAGAGCATAATCCAAAATAGATTCCACTAAAGAAGTATAAAGTAGTTTTAGTATACCAGTAGGAATAGGAGTTATGTGTACAATAGGAAGCCAAGTGTGCTCTAGCTACTAGAGGCTATGTACGCCTATTAAGCCAAGTGTGCTTAAAGATAGTAAGCCAAGTGTGCTTAAAGTTATTTTGGCCAAGTGAGTCAAAAGTTTTGGGCCAAGTGTGCCCAATAGGAACGGAACTATCCTCAGACGCGTAAGTAAAGCATGATTTATACTAAGAGAACAATTAAAAGAATTATTATGCGACTAAGTGCGTTGCAGATAGTTGTGTATATACCCTCTATTAATTTTATAAATTGGAAATGGGAAACATTTATTGGAAGACGTATATTTTTGATTGATCTTTTCATGCATAACTTCGAATTTATGGAGCTATTAATTTTAACCAGTTCGAGTAGATATTTTAGTAATATAAAATGAATTTAATAATAATAGAAAAAAAAAGGAGTTTTTAACTTGTTAGTGTCAAATTGAAACAATACTTATACATTTTTATGTTTTGAGGCCATGGAATCTGATGATACCAATGAATGATGATGAAACCAATGAATGCATACTCCAGACGAAGAGCCGCCAGTTTAGTCGTACAACCATTTACCAAATGTTATAACGAAGTTCAATCCCTCCAGTAAATCTCAGAGTATTGAAGGTTGTTTATGAAAGGTAAGTGTGTAATATATGAATGGGACGAGAAGCAGACCATACATTTTGCCCGACAAAAACTTGTCGGGCTAGCAAAAAAAAAAAGGAAAGGTAAAGAAATATTGGTACGTACAAATTCAAATCTTTATTGTTTTCATATATAACTAATTAGGATGTTACGAGTTACAATAATGTGTGTCAAAATGAAAAGGTACAACATGAAGTAATGAAAGTTTACGTGAATATTTTTATGATAAATTGATGCTGATATACAAGCTGATATGATATTAGTGATAAAAAGGCTGTAGGTTGTGCAACTCACGGCATTTATGATAAATCTATTAGAAATGGAGCTCAAGCTTTAAATTGTAATGAACCGGAAAGACTCTCTACATATTCTCAGTTCTCAGCATACCTAGTTAGAACCTATTTCTACAAATAGAAAGCGTCATGAACTCATGATCATACCTCGCCTTCGACTTCAAATGATACCTCCAATTATTTGTTTTAATTGTCGTCGTAAAGAACACTCTTACACCAGATGTCCCAAGTCCCTTGATAAGCGTCTAAAGTGTGACAGGGCGCTAGAACGAAAATTGCAAACCGACACCGTTAATTCCATGAATAGACCCAAAGTCAAGCGATGAAATAGAACGTAAAGTCCTTACAACTTCTACACACAGTAACAGTAATAACAAGTTTTACAAACGGGTAAATAATCGAGTTTTCGTTGGGATTGATAGATTATTAAGATTGGGTATAGTAGGACCCACTATTTGGAACCGTGCACCTAGTTTTGGCAATTCAAAAGTACCTGTATTATTGGTTTATTTGAAATGGATGATTTGACTTTTGACTTATGTAATGCGTGAATATGATGCAAACAGCCTTGACCCCGTGAAAACTGTGTCGAGATTACCTATAGTCAAAGGTTTTGGTAGTGACACCCGTATATAGTACGTTCTTAGGATTGATGAAATCGAATCGAATGTAAAAGTACCTACTTATGGTTAATTATGGGTTTATGCAGACTGCGTTATTCATTGGATAAAATTTTAAAGTCCTGAGCTTCGCAGCAAACCAATGATTTGGGCCCCTTAAAGCTTACCTTATCGGATTTCATTCAATTAGCCAGAAACAAATCGGAATTAGTTGAAGTTTCGGATTTAGGTTCTTCTTATCCTGGGAATGTTTATATAGAAGGTTATAATAGTAATAAACTTGGCAAAGAATATAACTTACCTCAAGGCACATATCGTCTAAGCATGGGTAAATGTCACCTTATTATCAAATTTAGCTAATCAAACCCTGAATTTTCCCAAAGAATTTTTCCCAAGATTCGTTGCATTGCGATGCTCTAATTGCAAAAGCAATGCCTTTTGTAAGAAAAAAAGAATTATATGCCCTAACAAAATCACGAGAGATATTACTGACTTGGCTCCTTTGATAAAGTCTGAAATCAAAGTCGGTCCCTCAAGTTGGCAAATGGATAAGCCTTACCTACGCATTATCGCAGTCGTATCGTGAATTTTTTGCATTTAACTTGAGCGAGATAGGTTGTAATAACTCTATTAAAATGAAGATAGACTTGCTTAATGATAGACCTGTCACACATAGACCCTATCGCTTATCGCACTTCGAGAGAGGACAGGCACGAGAATTTATTGATGACTTGTTGCGAAATGATATAATACAAGAATCCGATTCCGATTGTGCTAGTTCTATAGTATCATTTGGGTAGAAGATCAATTTCAAGCATTAAAATAAAAGTTTGAGTAATAGACCAACACTAGCCTCATACAATCCTAAACTTGATACGGAGTTGCACACAGATGTTAGTTCCTTAGGTGTGGGAGAAAGTACAGTGGCAGTCTAGCCTTCGGGTACTTAAGCCGGTTGCTTATTTTAGTAGGCAGACGACACCTGAAAGGCGTCATTTACAATCTTATGAAATTTGAAGTTTTGTGTTTATCTGTTGGGATTAGAATTTAAAATTGTAATAGACCATAATACGCTCCGAACCATACTAACCAAACGAGTATAGACCCGGTATTCGTATGACACATGTCGATGCATTAAGCCGAAATAACATTCTCTGCCTTCTGACATTAAAGACGAGTCTTCTGTTAAAGTATCGAGACTGACAATTGGATATTAACACTACAAATGTAGATCCAGACATTTCGCGTATACTTAAAAATTCTTAAGCCTGAATCTGACGAAGAATCTAAAGATATTAGGAAAAATTATGTTATTAAAAATCATAGAGTATAAAGAATTGACGATGAAATACGCCTAGTTGTCCCTCGTAGTGCTCGCTGGAAAATATGCCGTTATAATCATGATGATATAGGACATTTAGGCATTTCTAAAACGACTGAGAGAATTCAATCTGTCTTTTGGTTTCCAAGGCTGCGGCGATAAAATTCGGTGCATTCGGTACGCTTATAATAAAGATGATGCATCCAGACAAAAGACTGAATAATTGTATCCTATAGAAAAAGTTAGCGTCCCATTCCATACAATTCACCTAAACCATCTTGGTTCGTTTGTAAAGAGTAAAAACGGCAATGCCTAAATTATTACAATAGTTGATTGCTTTACAAAATATATATATGTGAAAGCGGTAAAAGACACGAAAACAAAAAAAAACAATGACTGGCTTACCATCTCCAATAATACCTGATCACGAGCTTTTGCGACAGTCATAGCACTAAACATGTCCCTATCGCTGTAGTTTGTCGCAGGGCAAAAAGTCAAACTGAAAGATATAACCAAACCATCTTAAACGCATTAGCAAAACATAATGACGGAAATGACGAACGCAATTGGGAAATGTGTCTTGGCAAAATCCAATGGGGTGTAAATAATTCAGTTAATTCTTCTACCAAAAAGACTGCCATAGGGGCTTTATTTGGCACCACAATAAAAATACCTCGAGAACTAAAAGATATCCTAAATGACGATGTATTTAAAAACAGACTAAATAAACACCTATTACAATAATGTTATTACATGTACACGCTAAAAGAATTCTTTGAAGATAAAAATAAAAGATAATTAAATTATAATTAATAACAATAAAATCTTTGTGCAATAAAAACAATTACCAAAATAATAACAATACCTTAAATTTCTGTAAATTGACTACCTAAATGGTTATTTAATTTTAAGTAAAAGTTTATAATTTTATTTTCTAATATTGTAATTTGTTAAATTATAATTATGTAATTAACTTGTTAGTACCCATGTATTCTATGCTGTGCCCCAACGGGGTTTCATGTTGATACTTACCAAACTAGAGATCTATGTATATTTACACATGAAGCAATAAAGAACTTTGACTTTGACATTCAGAGATAGAGTAATAAGTTCGATGTTGGAGCTGACATTATACAAAACATGTTACAAAGCGTAAGAGATGAGGTCGTACTAATACTAAAGTCGCGAAAAACACTATTATGATGCCGGTAGCACCCCTAGAACCTATAAACAAGGTGATTTGACTAAGGTTACCAGAACTGACTATAATAATAAAGGCAATAAAACTTTTTAAATTCATAGATCTGATAAAACCACAGAAGTTTTGGGCAATGACAGATATAAAATCACTGAAATTCCGGTTTTAGCAAACTTAGAGATTCATTTAAGAGTGTCGTTTCCGCTGATCGTGTTAGACCTTATAAAATATAAATAAATATAATAAAAATGTAAATATAAATATAAATTCGCCTGACCATAAAGATTCATCGGATCGTAATAGTAGCCCATCTTCTGAAAGCAATAATGATAACGACAAACTATTTCATAGAAAGGAGTCGGACATCAATGAATAGCCGAATGTAATGATTTTGCATTTTTGATTCGTGTTTGTTCAAACAGTTTAAGCATGTAATATTTCTGTATGTATGACTTATGTTATTGAATTACGATAACGTGCGTCAGGAGTTCGCACGTTGTCGGATGGCCGAATGTAATGATTTTATAAAATAATGACAAGACATTTATAAAGGTTTCCTTATCACGAGCGACAGATGGCGCTTGTAGTTGAACTATTCGTTATTAAACGCCCTTTTTATTACAAATTAGTCAAGTATAAGTAGGTGTTATATTATCAATTTGTCTGTGTAATCAATTTATAACTATTGCTAAATTTAAAGTTAATCTAATGTATTTAAATTAATCAATTGATCATGCGTACTGTGTACTTCGCTCTGATTGGTCTAACCCAGCTGAGTGTTTGCCTACGTTTAAGAGTGGGGAACATTCGGCTGGTAATAGATCAATCTGTACTGGGACATTCGATTCCGAGGCGTTGAGCAGTAGACATAATATCTTATAAGCCAGTGCTGTTGTTGTATAAATTGTTAATAATTATTGAGCGATTAAGTGATAAGTGATTATTGATAATTACATACTGTTGGATGAATAAATACTTGTAATACTCAGTCTGAAGTGTATGATTCGTCACACTAGCTTCTGCCCGCGACTTTGTCTGCGTGAACTTCAGAATTGGGTCCGACCTGGATAAAAAGTACCCTATGTGTTATTCCAGGCTATAATCTATCTGTGTGCCCAATTTTATCCAGATCCGTTCAGCCGTTTTGACGTGGAAGAGTAACAAATATCCATACTCACAAACTTCCACGTTTATAATATCGGGTGTACAAGAAAAAATGACATAATATATTGAAATGGGTGAAAGCATACCGTAATAGTATGCTATCACAAAAAAAAAAAGAAAAATAGTTTTTCCTCGCTTGTGGTCTGACTGGCTGGCGACCACCCTTATGTCGGAGTTTGTCGTTAAGCAGCTTGCTTGTCGACTCTTGCAGCGTAAGAGCCAGTTCTCCCTCGATTGTTGCGGCTCCGGCAGTCTGCAGTCCGTAGCGGCTTTTAAGGCTCGGTAACGCATCGGCTACTCCTCTGGTGTTGCAGGTGTCCATGGGCGACGATGACTACTTACCACCAGGTGGCTCGTCAGCTCGTTTGCCGACATAATCAATCAAATCATATGAAGAGCGGTAGGGCATGGTGGAATCAATCTCTCAATCAAATCAATCAATTGGAGCTGCCCGACTGGGGAAGTACCTCGCAGAACATCGTAGTCAAAAAACATAGCTCCGTGCTGTTGTGTTTCTAACGGTGAGTAAGGACGCCAGAGCTACGCGAGGAAGCTTTGTGTTGGCAGTGTCGGGGATCGGTGGTGTTTTGTTACCGCCGCTGTCATGCACTCTCCTAAAATTTACAGGGTCGACAACGCGCGACTGATACTTTCTGGTGTTGCAAGCGTCTACAGGCTACGGTAACTGCTTACCATCAGGCGGGCCGTATGCTTGTTTGCCACCATAGTAGTATAAAAAAAATCCATAAACAAAATAAATAATAAATTACTCACTACCGGCAGGTTTAGCTCCGAAAGCTGTCTGATTATGCGTATTCCCGAACAACCCTCCTCCAACGGTGGAGGTGTTCCCGAAGAGTCCCCCGCTAGCCGGCTGGGTGCTCCCGAAGCCGAAGCCCGAGGTGCTGGCGCCGAAGCCCCCGGTCGACGTAGACGCCGCCGGGCCCCCGAACAGGCCGCCCGTGGCGTTGGTGGTGCCGAAAAGACCTGGTGAGTTTGAGGGAATTGTAATAAAACGAAAGTTAAAAAACTAAAAGCCAATTAACGAAAAAGCATTAAGAGTCCAGTGGACCGAATTTATCTTACAAACGTAATACCGAAATAAATCGCCATTCAAACACAATTTAATCAAATTCTGTTATTATTATGTTGCCGTTTTTCCCAAAAGACTTCACTGGAAATAAATGTAAGCGAATGCAATTTTTGCTAACTTTACCAAGTTTGGAAAGATTTTCCGATCTTTTATTTACAGTGAAGTAGTAGTAGACGAAATAGTACCGTGGGAACCTAGATTAACTGTATCTAAATCCGAATAAAAACATAATTTGATTGAATATTGCCTGGATGACGATTTATTTAGGTATTACGTTATTGTGGACAATTCAAGCTCCGCCGGACCCTTAACAGATCGTATGAAAAATACATACCTCCGCCAGTGGTTGGCTGGGTGGACGTGGCCGCTCCGAAGGCTGGGGGAGCGCCGAACGCGCTTGTCCCCGTGGTCGGCTTAAACCCCCCGAAAGGGGACGCCGTTGAAGTGCCCGAGTTGAACGACCCTGGGGACAAGACGATTCATTATCCTTCAAGAATTCGACAAGCTACATCACACTTCATCCTACATACAGAATCACAAAAAAAAAACAGCTGTTCCATACACTCTGACGAGTTCAGATTACACAAAATGTATGGGAAAAGCTGTTTTTTTTTGTGATTTCAGGGTTGGTTCCATAGTAAAAGTTATTCCTAGTGATGAGTATAATACCGTCCTTTCGGCATTAAACGACTTAAATGTGACGGTGTATATTTTAATACTAACTTTCGCCAGCGGCTACGCCCGCTTGATCAACGACCCATGTTCCACTTCCCAGAACAAAATAATCAAACAATTTTCCCGTTTTTGCAACATTTTTGAATTGTGCTCCGCTCCTATTGATCGTAGCGTGATGAAAAGTATACTATAACCTGCCCAGGAGTATGAAGAACAATTGTACCAAGTTTCATTGAAATCCGTCGAGTGGTTTTTGTTTCTATAACGAACATACAGACAGACAGACAAAAATTTTACTGATTGCATTTTTGGCGTCAGTATCGATCACTAATCACCCGCAGATAGTTATTTTGGAAATATATTTCATGTACAGAATTGACCTCTCTACAGATTTATTATAAGTATAGATATAGATTATAAATTGTGTTAGTATAATAAAAACTTAGTCTAAGTTAGTAAACACTTCACTTAGCACTAGTCAATATGCGTTCTGGTGGCACTTGTCACCGGAAGCGACGGAACACCACATCCTGCGGCCAAAAGTCCTCTTCCCAGACAAGGTGCAGATAAAGACCGGTTTTTAAAAAGTAAGCAACGCGCGAGCGACACCTCAGCTATTGCAGATGTCTATTGGCTACGATAGCTGAAGATTATGTTTTTTTTTATAATTTTATTTTATTTTATTCGTGATAGGCTTACGCTTGACCGCCAGTTTGCCATAAAGGTTTTGAGCATGAGTGTATTTATATCAATTATATATCAATACCTGTTTTTATATCAAATCTGTCGGTAGATTTGCTTATAGATGTAGAATTTTGACTGCCTCATTAGTCTAGTGGTCCCAAGCGCGACTGCTACGCTAGAGATCCTGGGCTCGGTCAAATCGAGCAGTGTTATTGGGTTTTTCTATGAAATTCTCAGTATCAGCTCGTAGATGGATTGGACCTAAACATACCGGCGAACTGTGGGTGTACATTAGTACGCCTCTGCCTAACCTTTCGGGGAATACAGGCGTGATGGAATGTTGTGTTATGAATTTTGACATAAGCTCCATACAGCTACTGTCAAAATCCTATCTCTAGTAAGCAAATCTACCGACAGATAAAGAAACCGGCCGATAGTTGGAAAAAAGTAAGGATAACTTACCCACCTACCCGATGCATTGCAATTAAACGCAAGTGCTGATAATAGATAGGTTTTTTTTTAAGGGATAGGAGGACAAACGAGCAGACGGATCGCCTGATGGTAAGCGCTTACCTCCGCCCATGCACACCCGCAACACCAGAGGAGTCGCAAGTGGGTTGCCCGCCTTTTAAAAGGGGATTGGGCCGCCGGTAACCTCACTCACTCGGTTTTCTGTGAGGCCGTGGTATCACTCCGGTCGAGCCGGCCCATTCGTGCCGAAGCATGGCTCTCCCATGGTCACAAAATCAATGAAAAAGTTTTTACTTACCAAAATTGGCCGTGGTAGACCCGAATGCAGGTTTCTGGAACATTATGATGGCAGACTAGTTTCCTTATGACTGATTCACTTCACTCTTATAGCTATATCAGATTTTGAGCATGGTGTCTTCTGAAACAAAAATAAAAACAACATTATTAATAGATTACATTTTCGACTGCTACGGTAGAGGTCCTGGTTACAATTGCTAGGTAATGCAGTATTATTTTTTATAAAATTCTCAGTAGCTGCTCGGAGTTTGGATTAAAGATAAATACAGACTAAATACATGTTTATAGTAAGTTTAAGTAAGCCATAAAGGTAATAACTTTACCACTATCACTACATAGTATAAAACAAAGTCGCTGTCGTTGTCTGTCCGACCCTATGTATGCTTAAATCTTTAAAACTACGCAACGGATTTTGAAGCGGTTTTTTTAATAGATAGAGTGATTCAAGACGAAGGTTTTAAGCTATTTAACATTAAGCTACTCTTAGGAATGGGGCAACGGGGGTGAAACCGCGGGCGGGTCGCTATTTTTTTTTGTAATAAATCATCACCAGTCAACTTTCCTATTATTACGAAACGGAGTGCCTCTAGAATTTAGTTATAAATAATGTTTACTTAAAATACTCGTTATTTTTGTGAAGGAAAAATTCATATTCTGGCACCAGCCCACCCCAAAAAAATAACATAATTTTGATATTTAGTTAATGGTTAATGGCAATTGATCGCAGTGATAACCTAGTGGTATGACCGTTGGACTGCCAAGTCAAAGGTTCGAATCCAAGGCACGCGCCTCTGACTTCGAAGTCATGTGCGTATTAATAGTTAATTATCACGCGCTTAAACGGTGAAGGAAAACATCGTGAGGAAACCTGCATGACTGAGAGATTTTCGCGACGGCGTGTGAAGTCTGCCAACCCGCACTAGGCCAGTGTGGCGGACTATAGCCTAATCCCTCTCATTTGAGAGGAGACCCGTGCCCAGCATTGGGACAGTATAATGGATTGGTTATATAATGGCATTTGGCTCGCCCTACATGTGGGTGTACATTAGTACACTGTACTCTGCTTAACCCTTCGGGGAATACAGGCGTAATCATATGTTATGTATGTACTTTATATTATACTAGCTTTTTGCCCGCGACTTCGTCCGCGTGGAATAGTTACTTTATTCCATATGAACTTTCATCCCCTATTTCACCCCTACATAGGTCGAAATTTATCAAAATCCTTTCTTAGGGGATGCCTACGTCATAGTAGCTATATGCATGCAAAGTCTCAGCCCGATCGGTTTGAAACTGACAAAGTTTCATACAAACTTTCCTCCCCTATTTTATCCCCTTGGGGGTTGAATTAATCAAAATCCTTTCTTAGCGGATGCCTACGTCATAACATCTACCTGCATGCCAAATTTCAGCCCGATCTCTTCAGTGGTTTGGGCTGTGCTATGATAGATCACTATGTCAGTCAGTCACCTTTGAGTTTTATATATATAGATTATTGTTCTGTAAATAGCTGACTGATATTAGACAGATGTGCCTTATCAATGACATTGTTTTAGGGTTCCGTACCGCAAAAGGATAAAACGGAACCCTTAGGCTGCTGCCGCACTGCTAAGTTGACTGCGACGCGACGGAGATTTTATAAAAACGGACACATAATCAAATTATACGTTTATTTGAGTTTGTTTTTACGAAATTTTAATGATTATTATCCACATATTTTTATTGATTATAATATACATCATGAACTGTATTTTTTTCAATTCAATTTCATTCTTAATTGTATTACTCAAACTGTAGCTAATGTAATATGTAAGTTTTAATTTGTAATTCTTTCCTAGATAATTTTAATCGTTTAATCTCGAACTAATCCGAATTTTCCTTATTTTTATATTAATTACTAGCTTTTGCCAGCGACTTCGTCCGCGTGGAATAGTTACTTTGTTCCATATGAACTTTCATCCTCTATTTCACCCCTACATTGTAGGTCGAAATTTATCAAAATCCTTTCTTAGGGGATGCCTACATCATAGTAGCTATATGCATGCCAAATTTCAGCCCGATCCCTCCAGTGGTTTGGGCTGTGCGTTGATAGATCACTATGTCAGTCAGTCAGTCACCTAACGTAAGAGTAGACATATATAATCAGAAAGCTCCGAACTGCTAAGCTATCGGGAGTTACACGTGTTATTGTGATTCAACCATAAAAGATAGACATTTGCTGTCGTGGAATATTTTTTATATAATTTTAAGGAGAACATTTCCGTCATACATGATTTCTGTGTAGCTTTAACCATTAAGGCTGCACACGCGACGGAAGCTTAAAAAATGGAGTAAGTTCTCTCGTTTTCCCAAGATTTCCCTTCACTGCTCTGCTCCTATTGATCGTAGCGTGATTAAAAGTATACTATAACCTGCCCAGGAGTATGAAGAACAATTGTACCAAGTTTCGTTGAAATCCGTCGAGTGGTTTTTGTTTCTATAACGAACATACAGACAGACAGACAGACAGACAGACAGACAGACAGACAGACAAAAATTTTACTGATTGCATTTTTGGCGTCAGTATCGATCACTAATCACCCGCTGATAGTTATTTTGGAAATATATTTCATGTACAGAATTGACCTCTCTACAGATTTATTATAAGTATAGATTTACAAGATATCCTCACATTATATGTATTATTGTTCGAATAATTATATTATAGGTACCTACTAAGTATTATGTATTCTTTATGTAAGTATTGTGACTATTTTCGTTTACGTAACATTTATGTTTCCCGCTTCCGTGCGTGCCAACTGCAAGGGTGCCAACTGAAAATCAGCGCTGGGCATTTGATACCCAACACATGCTGAGTTGGTAACCCATTCGGTACGGACATGTTGACAACTTTCTTTCTATTGTAATTTTATTAATTGATATGATTAATTTCTTTTTGATGTGTATGTGTCCATCTGTTCTGTTCTGTTCGTCTGAATAAATGTTTTCAATTCTATTCTATTCTAATCCTTTTGAATTTTGATTGGTTTGTGTTCTTATACACAAACCAATCAAAATTCAAAAGGATTCGGAAGCCACATAATTGTAAACCATACGTGTTGTATACACAAGCTGTGGGAAAACCTTAATAAATAAATCGCCGTCGCGTCGTAGTCGCTTCAGCAGTGCGGCTGTGGTCTTAAAGTATCACTTTGTTGTCCGTCCGTCTGTCTGTCAAGACCCTTTATCTCGTGAACGCGTGGAGGTATCGAGTTGAAATTAAAACCATATTTTATATGGTACTCGGGTCCACAGTCCCTTAAAGCTGTGAAAAAATCAAACTACTAAGTTAACGTAAAGAAATGCCGCAAAAAACTTATATTTCAACACTCTCAAGGTAATCAAAATTTATAGGGTTGACCTAGAACTATGAAATTTGGCAAGTAATACCGTCTTATAATTACAAGTATAGGGAAATATCTGAAACTATACATTTGTAATTAATTATGATAAATGTACCTACAAATTTGTACGGAACCCTCAGGGGGCGAGAGACTCGCACTTGTCTGGTTTTATTTCACAACATAAGACACGATCGTGTTTTATAATGACGATTAAAAACAATCTATATCTACTTAAATACTTCCATCTTTATCTATTTATCTATCATCCATCTTTTTGTGTTTTTTTTTTTACATTTTCCATGCACTTGCACTTTATAATCTTATTATAAAGTTATTTTAGTGAAGGAAAAATTCAATCGCGGGCAGGATTCGACCCTGCGTCTTCTGGTTAGATACACCAGACGCTCTGACCGCTAAGCTACCGCGAGTCCCACCCGCTTGATCGAAATTTGCCTTCACATTCTAAATTCACGTCATAAGGTGACGTTGGCGACATTTGTTGTATCTAACCAGAAGACGCAGGTTCAAATCCTGCGCGCGATTGAATTTTTCCTTCACCAAAATAACTATCTATCATCTATATAAACAAAAAAGTATGTTTGTATGTTTATCCTCTATGCATTGATAAATCATTCATCGTATTGCGACGAAACTTTGGTGAGTTGTTATGTGCGTGCCTAGGAAGGTTTATGACGCATGCCGGGTGTCAGCGGGTGTCAGCTAGTACATATTATAAAATAAAGTACGCCGGCGCGTCTGTCTGACATTTCATGCGGTTGTCATCAATAGACAGAGTGGTTCATGCAGAAGATTTTAATCTATCAAATATCACGCTACAACCCATAGGAACGGGGCAAAGGGGGTGAAATCGTGTGCGAAAAGCTAGTAATATTATAAACTAGCGGCCCGACCGCGGTTTCACCCGCGTTGCCCCATTCCTAAGAGCCGTAGCGTAATGTTAAATAGCTTAAAACCTTCCTCTTGAATCACTCTATCTATTAAAAAAACCGCTTCAAAATCCGTTGCGTAGTTTTAAAGATTTAAGCATACATAGGGACGGACAGACAGCGACAGCGACTTTGTTTTATACTATGTAAGGATAAGGATATCAATAATAAATAATACTAAAATATAAAAAATACGTAAATAATTTAAAATGAACTTACTTGCAACACGCATAACAAATGAATGTTATGGATAAAACTATTTTTGTTTTCGAAACTGAACAATGTTAAACTTGATTCAAAATGTTGTATATAAATATGTGTTTTGTTTATGTCGAAATATATATGTTATTATGTATTTCAACCTCATACAACAGCCGTGTTATCGACCAGCGTCGATGGAAGTAATCGTTGAACTGAATGAAATCGTTTAGAAGGCGAGAATTTATAAGGCGTGTCTTTTTCCTTGTAGCAAAATATTACGCAATTTTGTGAAAGTATTTGAGATATTTTTATTTACAGAGATTTTTCGAAATTCTACCCCTAAGCTGGTGAAAAGGGGGTGAGTTTGTATGAAAGTCTGTCATTTTTTAGCGGGTGTGGCGACCATAAAATCACGTAATTAGATAAGTCACATTTTGAGATAAGATTAAGTAATACGCACGTGCCACATTAGTATACAGGGTTAAAGGTTAAGCCTTTAACCCTGTAATATAATATAAGGTTTAGTTTTAAAATTTTTAGTTTCAAAATAAACAGACAAAAATACCATCTCGTTTCTCACTTATTTCCGTGAAAGCGGGTTTAACCGAGGGGTACAGCTAAACAGTAAATAAAATATGAGTAAAGAGTTTTCCTTGACCCAAATACTTTATGGATTACTCACAAATGATTGCACAATAATTTCGCAATGTTTTGTAAATATTGCGTCATAGTTTGTTTGAAATAAATTGCAGACATGACGTAAGTTCTGTTTATAAACATTGTAGGTATATGGTTTCAAATTCAAGGTTTTTTGTGATAAAATAACATTTCATATCACCACGCCTGTATTCCCCGAAGGGTTAGGCAGAGGCGTACTAAAGTATATGATAGTTCGCCGGTATGTTTAGGTCCTATGTAATAGGGGGCGAGCCTATTGTCATAAACCGAGCACAAATCCTAAACTCCGAGCTGCTACTGAGAATTTCATAGAAAAACCCAATAACATTTTGGACCTCTAGCGTAGCAGTCATGCTCAGAACCCACTAGGCTAATGAGACTTGTGTTCTTGTGTTTGATATTTTATTTTATTTTTGGTTTGATTATACTTGCGACCCGACCGCGGTTTCACCCGCATTACCCCATTCGTAAAAGTCGTAGCGTAATGTTAAATAGCTTAAAACCTTCCTCTTGAATCACTCTATCTATTAAAAAAACCGCTTCAAAATCCGTTGCGTAGTTTTAAAGATTTAAGCATACATAGGGACGGACAGACAGCGACAGCGACTTTGTTTTATACTATCTATGTAGTGAAGTTAAATAGTTTATTTTGTTAATGAAATGAAATGAAATGAAATGATATTTATTTCTGTAAATAGATCTCTCAAGGATGCTTTTACATGTCTTTTTTTTTAAGTACTAGATGGTGTCGGCATTTCCTAGCTGACGACCTCTGAGAAGAAACACCGAAACAAACTCAGAGAATCATGGTCTCTTTTAAAGTCCAGACATAATACTGTAAGAATATGTGAGTGATACAATGCAGGGCAGTGTCTGAAATGGCCTTTTGAAGAAAGATCCATAGCGGCTTTGAGTAGACCAGTCCCATCCGACGGCACGCATGCATCAGACATTATGTAGCTCGACCGTATTATAGGGAGCTCTACAATCCGTCACACGACGATACCAGATCGGCGGAACATTTGCGTAGGCCCCATAAAAAAATCTCGAAGCCACCAGACAGTTAAAAGCTAAAAGACGTAGTATACCTAGCCTACATCGTACTCACATTTACATAAAATCCTTTTAACATTAATTTAATTGCATTATTTATTGAATTTAAGTGTAAAATTTGAATCATTTTATATTATAATTGCAAAATGTCAGAGAATGTCAGATCAGAAATAATAAAATAATAATGTCAGATATCAGTCGGTCAGTCAGAGTTATTATCAGTAAAAATATGTGTAATGGCCTCGTTCATCAGAGCGGCTCAATCCCAGGCATTTTTATCATCTAAATAATCTCTTACTGAATAGAATCCTTTGAGACACAGTCTCCGTTTAACAATGGACTTAAATTTATTAAGACTTAATTTTTGTATGTTAGTTGGGATTTTATTGTACAAGCGTATACATTGACATTTGAATGATTTACTGATTTTCTGGAGCCTGGTAGTAGGAACAACAAATTTATTCTTGTTCCTAGTATTAAGATTATGGATATCACAACGTTTTGTAAAGAGATTAATATTCTTGTGTGCATATAATAAATTTTCATAAATAAATTGTGAAGGAACAGTCAGTATATTAATCTCCCTAAATTTTTCCCTCAGTGAATGTCTGGGACTTAAATTGTAAATTGACCGAATAGCCCTCTTCTGCAGCACGAAAATAGTTTGGATATCGGCAGCATTCCCCCACAGTAGAATACCATACGACATCACACTATGGAAATAACTAAAGTACACTAAGCGAGCTGTATCTATATCTGTTAAACTACGTATTTTTTTAACGGCGTATGCTGCAGAACTGAGCCTTTTGGACAACTTCTCTATATGTGGGCCCCACTGAAGCTTAGCATCTAGGGTAATACCCAGGAATACTGTAGTTTCTACAAGATCCAACTCTTTGCCGTTTATGAGTACGCTGGTCTCCACCTGTCTAACATTAGGCGTGGTAAATTTAATGCATTTGGTTTTCTTTTCATTTAAAAGCAAATTATTAGCATTGAACCAGTGTACCACCTTTGAGAGAGCACTGTTGACATCGTCAATATCTGGGTTCTAGCGTTTTAATTTAAATAGAAGTGAAGTATCGTCAGCAAACAGCCTATGTCGTGGTTATCTCGTATCAAATAGGGCAAATCATTAATATATATTAAGAATAGAAATGGGCCAAGAATTGAGCCTTGAGGAACTCCCATTGAAACTACAGACCCCGAAGACCTCTTTCCGTTGACGTCCACTTTCTGAATCCTATTACCCAGGTACGAAATAAGAAGATTCAGAGAAGTGTTTCTCACACCATAGTGGTGTAACTTCCTGATCAGTGTTTCATGAAGAACACAATCGAATGCCTTAGATAGATCACAGAAAATACCCAGTGCATCGCGTGAATTCTCATGCATCAAAAATGTGTCCTAAGAGTTCAACACCGGCGTCGGTTGTCGAACGACCCCTGGTAAAGCCAAACTGTTTACGATTGATAAATTTATTTTCATAGAAGAACCTTTGCATTTGATCTAGTATTATTTTTTTGAAAATTTTACTATGTTATGTTATGTAGGTATGCTTGACTATGTCAATAAACCTTGTTTTCTTTTTAAGCTATTGCATAGCTTCTATCGCGGGCCTTGAGCGTGGGGACCGAATCCAGAAATTCCGTAACGAAAAAAACCTAACACGCTTGTCTCTTTAGTTCAGCAACCCGCCTTTAGGTGGCATTGGTTGTATTACATAAGTTGATAAAAAACGCTATGCAATAGCTTTACCGCGGCAGTCCCCGAGTGCCACACGTCTTTTTTTTTCTGTTCAACTATACCTATGTAAAATGTCATTGGTGTTCCTTGTCTTTCGTTTTTTTTTATGTGATAGGAGGGCAAACGGGCAGGCGGATCGCCTGATGGTAAGCGATTACCGCCGCCCATGGACACCCGCAACACCAGAGGAGTCACAAGCGCGTTGCCGACCTTTTAAAAGGGAGTTGGGCCTCCGGCAACCTCACTCACTCGGCGAAACACAACGTAAGCGTTGTTTAGCGCCGGTTTTCGTTGTCCTTAGATACTAATCCACCAGCACCAGCATATAGTACTACATGACACTGGTAGATTAGTCGACATCGACTCATTGCCATAAGCGAAAAAAAGAAGTTAATTGTTCAAAAAGTTGATCCTATGGCGAAGAATCCGGCAAGAAACACCATGGAACTTTAAAATTAAGAGAACGAGCGAACTGTGGGTGAACATTAGTACGCCTCTGCCTAACCCTTCGGGGAATACAGGCGTGATTGTATGTTGTATGTTGTTGTCGTATTACTCTGATATGATGATGAGATGGGAATATATGTAAGTATATATTTTATTTTTTTATAAAGCTTACTAGCAATGTGGGTCGCACATTACTAGTATTCTTGTTAACCCCTCGTGCTAAGCTAAATGCTTGTGTTATGAGTGAGTTCACGTCGGTAGTGCAATGGGTGGGGTTTGAATCGGCGACCACATGATCGCAAGTCCGACGCCCGAGTAATTAGGCTACCGCCAATTAGCTTTTAGATGGAAAAATTTAATCTAGACAAAAATGCGTATGGATGATTTTGGGGGTTTCCTTCTACATAGTGGTACCATACATGCAGTGTCTGTGTAATAGACATTTTTATTGTCAAATCAAATTGTGTGATGGTGATAGGACATTTTGATGATGTCACAATAAGTAGTTATTATTAACCCAACTTTATCCTTACTAATATTCATAAACATAAACATACTGATCTGTATGGGGGTTGAACCTGCAACATGTTGCGCAGAAGCTGATTGCTCAGCTGCTACGCCAAACGTGTCGTCAAACACATAATTACACCTATGCCTAACCCTTCGGGGAATACAGGTGTGATGGTGTGTTATTAACTTACAGCAATAACGCATTATTTTATAAAATTATTTTAGTAAAGGAAAAATTCAATCTTAACATGGAAAATGCAAAAAAAAATCACATAAAGATAGTTAAAAGGTAAGGTGGCATCGTACGACATTGAACTAACTGTAAAGTAAGTTGTGTCAGTTGAGAAGCAAGGTAACTTGCTTTTCATAGATGTCGCCAATGTCTCCGTATGACGTAAACTCAGAATGTGAAGGTAAATTTCAATCAGGCGGTGGGGTTTGCGGTAGTTTGGAGGTCAGAGCGTCTGGTGTATCCAACCAGGAGACGCAGGTTCGAATTCTGCCCGCGATTAAATTTTTCCTTTACTAAAACTAACTAACTTTATAATCTTAGCATGGAAAATCCAAAAAAAATCACAATAAGATTTTTTTGTTTTTTTGTAATAGGCTTACGCTTGACCGCCAGTTTACCTGATGTTAAGCGATACTGCGATCTACGATGGAGCGCACTTGCCTAGAAGAAACCGATTCACTCGTGATTTAAAGGCACCCAGATTATATCTATCAGGGAAGACCCACACGAGCAGCGCATTCCACATTTCAGTGGTATGCATTATAAATGAGGACTTAAGGCTTTTCGTTCGGGTTTTTGGAATGTCCACCGTGAATTGATGATGCTTTGATAAAGATATTGGATTGTTCTATTTATTGATATATGTATCAGTATATTTATTCCAAAGATGACTGCTATGTTATAAGTCTTGGTTTAGATCTCAGATCAAGGAAAGTTAGTTACGTTTTTTTAAAAATCCTAAGTAGCAGCTCAACCCACATATTAGCGAAATGAGGGTCTGCATTATTAGTTTACTAATTTTTTTTCTGATACTATGATGATGGATGATGCAGTCTCCCAATGAGTTTAATTTAGGCGGGAAACGTGGAAAACACACTGGCTCACTAGCACATTGTGAATATGTACCAAAATTCCAAAATTAAAATAGGTAAAAGAAAAAGGTAAGGCTTAAAATATAACCTTATTTTTCAAGTTTTAGTTTTCTAATTTTCTTCCAGTTCACGAGAATTTAGATTTCCTTTGCTTGTAAAAATTTGGTAAATAAGCTTATAAAGTTTATAAAAATTTGGTAATAGCACAATAATTTAACAAAATATTCCAAAATATGACATATAAGGCGACTAAATTGATCGGGGAGGTCGTCAGAAATTTTACGAAAGTTGCCAAAGTCGCATTTTATTTAGTCAGGTACGAGGTTATAAATATATTTTAACCCTCGGAAATCATAATAAATAGAATGATTAATTGTAATATCTACGAAATACGGTAAAAATTCATCAAAATCTAAATTACATCGAGAAAATATCAGTCATTACTGAAAGGCGGTTACACAGTTCAAATCGGAAGGTTTATACAAACACACCAAGTTTTTTGTCTAAAATCGGAATACTTACACGAAACAATACACTGAAAAACGGGCAATCGGCAAACGCCGACAATTTCTTCACGAAATACAACAGAAAGACAGTTATTTTATCACTTTTTAACAAAATTCAGCAAAAAACACCATGCAAAATCACTTGCACACACAACTCCAGAACAGAACTCCTCCAGAAAATTATAATCTGTGCTGACCACAGACAATGTAGCAAGTAGTAGAAAATGAAGACACTGAGTATAGCCAGCTTTTATGATTAGATAGTCGATTTTTTATGTCTTTGGATTTCGCGTATTCCTTAGAGCACGTAACTATGGAGATGGCATAGGAGCGAATCACTGCGACCGCGACGTAAACTAAGCACACTACGAAAATTTTACAGTTACACGCAGACACAATATGTGTCCCATCGGTATAAACACACGCTATTAAAAATTAACCCCACAATTATTTATTTATTTTTCTATCCCTTTTTCTGTTGTTATACGGCACATAATATTATCTCGGCATAGTTCTATAAGTCATAAACCTTCTTTTTCCCCAAATTAAGCTCGTACCGAGGTACGGTGTTAAAGTAGTAGAGATTATTACTCGTAGAATAAATGCAATATACTTATAGAATGACAGTCATCGAAAGTTTTATACTAATATAAATCGAATTCAAGTTTGGACCATACTCAATTTGCCTTCTTAACTTTTTATTTAATAAAAAAATAATAGCAATCATTTCTATAGCATGAAATAGTCTTAAAAGTAATAAGTACAGTTATATTCCCTTCATAATAAATGATTTCTCATTCAGTACCTAAAGAGAATATGATTTTGACAGAATCTATAATTTACATTTGGAGATGTCTTCATATGGTTACCATTGTTTAACACAACAGAACCTGTAAATGTGTATACATTGTGGCATATCTAAGTGGACATCTAATTTTATATACGTGTTTTGATGATGTGTGTGTTTTACCACATAGCTGATTTATTTTCTTTTAGTAACATCGAGTTCTCAAATGCTGAGAACCTTCTTCTAATATTATCAACTTTGGTCAAACTCTGACATTCAACGTTCACACATCCTGTTCCTGGTCGCAATATTTATCAGTGAAGAATGTAACACATTTAATTATTTTAAAAGATTGTCCAAGGATTTTCATACCGAATTTTTCTCAATAGGATCAACCTTCGGAACCGTACAACTAGAATTATAAGGTTTCATAAACACTTGTAAAAGCTTATTTGAAATAAAAACATTTGAACTTGAACATTTTTGATTGAATGTTAATACTTTAATATATTTATAACATTAAACAATAAACACTAGCAGGACCGGCACGCGTTGTCGCAGGAACCCGATTGCGATGCCACCTACCGGCGCCCAAGTGAATCTTCCCTGATAAATATAATCTGGGTGTCTTTAAATCAAGAGTGAATCAGTTTATTCTAAACAAGCACGCTCCATCGTAGATCGCAGTATCGCATAACATCAGGCAAACTGACAATCATGCATAAAGGTATCACGAATAAAAAAATGTGTGTTGTGAATCTAAACCATCCAGGGACCCATTTAAACACACATCAAATTAATCAAAATCACTTCAGCTGCTCAGGAGGAGTTCGCACCTGAGGTTCGGACAATGTGCAGAACACCATCAACTGGCCTTACCGAAGCAGCATACAACGCCATGTTCATTTTTGTCCGTGTTTTATTTCGGACAAATCTGTCAATCCGTGAGAATTTCGTGAAGTTATTAGTAGTTTCGAAAAAGAAATATATTCCAAAAAACAAAAATAATTTTTGAGTGATGTTTATTTTTCCCCAAAAAATTTATTAAGTAAAAATATTTTGAATGATTTTTTTTATATCAGTAGGAGCAAACGAACATGCGGATCACTTGATGGTAAGTGACTACCGCCGCCTATGGACATAGCGACATTGTAGCGGTCACCAATGCGTTGCCGGCCTTTTAAATGTATTATGTATTTTCTTGAAGGCCCCCTTGTCGTATTGATTCGGGAATACTGCCGCAGGGAGGTTATTCCATAGTTTACAGGACCTCGGTAGGAAGCTTCGTGTAAAACGAACTGTGGTGGATTGCCAACCATCGCGGTGGTGACGATGGAACTTAGTTTTATGGCGTGTGGTGCGATTGTGAAACTCAGCGGCTGGTATTTGCCCAAACAATTCCTCAGAACACTCCCCATAATAAATTCGGTAAAAGACGCATAGAGATGCAATGTCTCTCCGTAAGGCCAGAGGATCTAGTCGCTATTGTACGGCGGGGTTGCACTGGCATGTTGGCGTGGCGCCCTGTCGTTACGAGCGAACGATATACAGTCGCACATTAAGAAATTTGTGCTTATTGAAAACTTGCATATCTTCGAAACGGATAGAAGATTCCTTATTTTTATTTTCTTAATCTTTTATTTATAATATTTTAATCGACTCATTAAACTCAGAGTTAATTTTTTAACACCTTATATAACATTTATTGTTTTTCTTATCTGTACAGTGTTTCCTATTTTAAGTATTTTACCTAGCAACAAATTCTGTTAATATTCAAACTTGTTTTATCTGTTGTGTTGGTTATTTTTATTTTATAAAAATTCTACGTCGTTAATTACGTAAAGTGCAGACGGAGGATCGAAAAAAAACCAAAGTTTTTATAACTGATTTATTATAGAAAGAAATTACAATTTAAAATTATTAGTGAAACCTATTCGATGCTAGAATATGGAATGACAAAAATCTATATTAATATTATAAAGACAATTAGTAAAATAATTAGTTGTTATTGTCGAATTTTGCTACGTCGGCGGCTCGAGGCGGGATGTGCGTCATCGGTGCAGTTACCATGCGCTGAACGTAAATTGAAGGAATTGCTAAGTCGGCCGTATTCATTAGGGATCCGTATGTAACACGTTTGTGTTATTGTTTACTATTGTCTAATTATCAAAATAAATCCACTGCTGATTTAAATACTCTTTATTTAAATTTATATAATATAATATTTTGAATAACAACAAAATTGTTATTATGTGTTGAAAGAAAAACACACAGCGTCGATATGAAGAAGATTTTGTGACTTACCATTTTTTCCCGCAAGGCTGGTAACACTACCTGTTTGTCTCCGGTTGGACACCAATTTTTCTTGGGGTTGGGTTGCGTGAGATTTGCAACCCTTTACACCTGTCATAGTGTCTTCATTCACCAGGAAGATCTTCCTGCGACGCTGTGTGTTTTTCTTTCAACACATAATAACAATTTTGTTGTTATTCAAAATATTATATTATGTGTTTACTTAAAAACACACAGCGTCGATATGAAGACCTGTTTGGTATCTGCTGGTGACAAACACAAAACGCTATGTGAAAGAATAAAATGTATAAATTATTATAATAACAGTAAATTTTACCATTCAATATAATTTACAGTAATCTTACTACTGTTGGAGGACTCTGAAGAGATCATCTGCTAGTCATCTGCTGATCAAAACATAATAATATGACATTTGAATATAATTAATATTGGGGTACCAAGTATTCTGGTCCAAAAATTTAAAGAGAAACTGAGCTCCCTTAGTGTATTATTTTATTTAATTACAGTAAAATCTGTAGAATTTTCCGACAGCCTGTCTACTTTTCCTTTTTACCCCACCAGAATTTCATCAATTTAATAATTCTTTATCCAGCTGGCCGAGGCTATACCAACCTAAAGTAATCTTGGATTGCTGGCGACCCCACATCTTACATAACATATTTTACCCACACAATAACCTGGTTTAAGTTGGGTGTGTTTTAGCAGTCAATTGTAATATATAATTAAGGGGACCAGACCTTCTGCTTAGCTTATCCTGTCTTTTGGTACAAATATGTGTAATACTGTTTGATCTAGGTGGATCAAACTGGAAAAGGTTGTTTATTTTGATATTTAAATAACAGTTACATGCCATAACTACCATGTCAATCTTATAATCACCCGAAAGATATACCTTTATGTACAACTTATAAATTCTGGTAATGTCAGATCATGTACCATGAATGAACATGTTGTGCTGTCGATAGTGCAGCCTCAACTTCTAGCTAGAATCTGTAAAATATAAAATTAGCCAATCTATGTCTCCAGTACTAAAATAATACCATAGGAAAAAAATAATAATAATTCAGAAGTTGTAAGTAGTAGATAAACTATTTAATGTAACTTTATCGTGTGACTGTTTACTCCAGTTAAAAGTCCTTGATTAACAAGTTTTACTTTGTGATAACATCATTAAATCCATCTTCTGATGGCTGAATAGTACATGTCTATAGTCAATTTCCTCCAACTGGCACAACAACTGACCTAACAGTTGTTTCTCACAAACTGACCAGTTGCTGGTCTGTTACCCCTACCTCCACCTTACCCAGCCTGTACTGGCAGTAGGTATATTTGTCTTGAAGGCTGATTGTCCTAGGTCTATTCGACTCTCCGGGAGTCTTGGATTCGACATCAAGTCCACATACCATGGTGCAAGGAGGCGTGAGAATTTATCACCAGCCAAAATAGTTTATCCCAGTTTGCTGCTATTGTAAAGCACTATCCTGTTTAAAGTTGCCAATACTCAAGAGGTGAGATTGGACCCTTAGACAAAAGAGAGATCCATCTCGGCCGAAATTTCCACCTTTGGCTGAAGGCATTCCAGTAGATTACAAATTGAACTTTTCAGTTTAATGTCACATATCTGTTGACCACGGATGCTTCTGCAGACGGTAATGGATCTAAGTACGTCTGAAGTACCCCAACGATGAAACAATCGGTTTGTTGCCGTGGGCAACAGATGCCATTCGTATCATCTCTGCTGATGCCTAGAGAGGCGGTCGGCAGTGCAGTTGTACCTCCCCGAGAGGTAATGGGCTGACAGGGCTATGCTATGTCTGAGTGTCATCTCTACTGATGCCTAGAGAGGCGATCAGCAGTGCAGTCGTACCTCCCCAAGAGGTAATGGGTAATGGGCTGACGGGGCTATGTCATGCCTAAGTTGACACTCAGAGATGACTGTCTGCTGATGCCTAGAGGGGCGATCAGCAGTGCAGTTGTACCTCCCCGAGAGGTAATGGGTAATGGGCTGACAGGGCTATGTTATGCCTGAATGTCATCTCTGCTGATGCCTAGAGAGGCGATCCGCAGTACAGTTGTACCTCCCCGAGAGGTAATGGGCTGACAGGGCTATGTTATGCCCGAGTGTCATTTCTGCTGATGCCTAGAGAGACGATCGGCAGTACAGTTGTACCTCCCCGAGAGGTAATGGGCTGACAGGGCTATGTTATGCCTGAGTGTCAGTCTCAACAACTTGCAAGTTAAACATGTCCAATAGTTGGACTAGTCCAGAAAGTGGGTATTCTGCAGACAATGTAATTGATTCCGAATCAATGCATGTACTGCAACCACTCATTCCCGTATGATTGCAGTCTCAGCTGTCTTTATTGAGATCCCTCAACCTGCATCTGCTGCATTGGTTGTTATGAAGGGTGTGTCAACACATGGCAACAATGTTTTGGGAACAGTGAATCTAGTTTTTGACTATTCAACTTTTTAACTGACGCCCAAATGGAAATACAAATTCTGACTTGCAAAATACCACAAACCATACAATCTGTTATTTGGACCATCCATCCTTCAAAGCAATCGAAATGATATTTGTAGTGCAACTGTAAAGATTCACATGCTGTAGTAGGTACAGTTGCTGTTGTAGAAAGACCTTGGTCTTGACTACTTGGCTCTACCAATGGTGATTGGATAACCCTGTGATAGGAAAATGTCTAGAGCAACAAAAAAAAAAACAATTTTTTTTTTTTTTTTTTTTTTCTCTCATCTTTTCTTAGAGTTCTTTTAATTAACCCCTGGCAGTCTACCTGCAGTACTGGTCAAGAACTTATTTGGGTAGCTTATTTGCCATGCCATAGATTCCAGTAGTCCCACAACTTCCGCAGTTGGAGATCAACTTGGACCATGCCATAGATTCCAGTAGTCCCACAACTTCCGCAGTTGGAGATCAACTTGGACTGGTCTGGTAGACCAAAAGGATATCAACTAAGTAGCTTAGAACTCAATTCCTTTTGAAACGAAGGATCTCCGCGATCCAATTGGGTTGCAACAGTGCAACGAGTCGATGCCAGACCTAATGGCAGAGATGGACATTTGTAAAAAATTCGCCTCAACATACTCAGATAATAACAATGAGTGTATATCCAGAATGTGAAACAGACATTTGTGTGCATTAAACATAACTCTTGAACATCTAGTCTCAAATCTGATAGGGTTGTGGTTATCAAGCACTTTTGTGCCCCAGTGTGTAGTAGTATTTAATGTGTACAGTGTAATTCGAACACTTATCAGTCCAAGACTGAACCGAGGTTCTTTTGGTATTTAACAATGTTTTTGACAAGAAACTTAGAGTCCCTTGTTGTTGTTATTGTAATTATATAATATTGTGCTACCACTTGCTATCATCTTTCCTGCCAAAGTATTAGTATTATAAAATTAGTGCTTTTTCACTCATGGGGCATTCATGCATTTAAGTATTTAATCTCACCATACCCACTAGGGATGGGAAATCTTATGAGAATAAGGTACAAAAATAAATATTATATATTTAGTATAGATGTAAGAATGCTAATTGTTGCCACCTCAATAGACCGAACTACAGTCAACCTAAGAGGACTGCATTAATATCACTGGTGTAGCTTATCATATATCATATTTATTGAATGACTTACAATTTGATTTTACATAATTATGATTTGGCATACTTAGCCAAGTGTTAATATAGCCGAGGTATTGTATTATGTATTAAACCAATGTCCCACAATTGTAGGCTTTTATGTACTGTACAGATACATATTATACACTTGTGATATCAAACAATCATTTCTACCCCCATCAACTTCAAAAAAAAAAATGAAATTCTGAGAACCTGAGAGTCTCACAGAATTTTTATAGTACTTCTACACTTTTTCTAGGTATACAGTGGCATTGGCTCATATCAGGCATCAAAGCTCATCACATGTTAATAGTCGTAAACAGCCTCCGAGGCAAACTCTCTTATCAAATCCGCTTTGGCAAGAGTAGTCTATACCCCTGTAAGGGTTTAATTAATATTGTGCCTAAATAGCCTGCCTAAGCAGTTTTATTTGTTTTGCCGTATCTGTTACAGCGTGGTCTCCCAAGGTCTAGGAAAAGGGATTGACCACAAATTCCACCGTGGAGACGGGCTATGTGTGCTGTATCAATCTTGTATATATGTAGGTAGGTAATTTGACTTACTTGATTTTATGTGTACGTGTGTAGGTACTCACTGTCGCAGTCACTTGACCTTAGCTCGTCGCTCTCTTGGAGGTAAGCCTCGGAGTCCGAATCCATTTGTGCTTACTCCCATATTACCTACACTACCTTATTACTAGGATTACTAGATGATGAATTGAGAACTCATTTTTCTTCACTAGGAATACAGTTCAACACTTTTCTCACCAATAGTTATGAGCTATATATACTTTTGCGCTTCCGAGCACTAAATTTAACTATAATTCTGCATAAATAAAAGCATGATTTTCATAAAAACTTTCCGAAGAAAAGTTTTCCGTGCGTCACGCGGGAAAATCACAAAACGCTATGACAGGTGTAAAGGGTTGCAAATCTCACGCAACCCAACCCCAAGAAAAATTGGTGTCCAACCGGAGACAAACAGGTAGTGTTACCAGCCTTGCGGGAAAAAATGGTAAGTCACAAAATCTTCTTCATATCGACGCTGTGTGTTTTTAAGTAAACACATAACAATAATTTTATACGACTTCAACTTCATAAAGATGCAAATACCAAGCTTGCTAGGTATGTTTTGTTCATATAAAGCGAGACAAACATAGATCTGTCCATTCAGTCTGTTGCCTATTGTGTGTCTGTCTTAGAAAGAAAGAAACAACTGCATTGCCCGCGCGCGTCTTCTGCCACGGATAGCCTGTTTCAACTTTCATATTTTGTGACTGCTAAATTTAACACCTATCTTAGAAATTATTTAACAGGTGTTAACACTAAAAAATATTTAACACTGTTAATTTAGCAGCTTATTAAATTTAGACTCAACTCTACTCGTCGCCATTTGCATTATGCGTCATTCAGTGTCAACTTTAGTTTCACAAAACAGAGCAGCGCTTCAAATTGAGTCAAAAATTATGCTGTCATTTGTACGCCATAGCCTATCCATTATATTAGTATAAAGTTCAGTGGTGTGACTGATTTAGAACTTTTTCTTTATCTTAGTCGATTACAATCGACTAATAACGTGATTTTTTTTTAATGTTTTTCATATATTTTTTGGTATGGTATCATTTTCAATGGCGGAAAAGCGGCAATCGTCGCCATCGTATACCTAGTTGATTTTTCATTGAAATGCTATTATGTCGAAAATGGATCGCATACTGAATTCTAAAAAAGATAAGCAGACAATTTACGAGATATACAGAGCATGTCGTCTGTGTGGAGCGGGGGCTGGCTACAAAATGCCGATAATACAAAACGTAGTGGACGTCGACGACACCGATGTGGAATTAAAACAAAAAATACGGGAATGTGTACAGATTGAGGTAATTTTAACAGTAAAAGTTCATCAATTTTATATTTTTGTTAATTAAGAACTAAATTCAGATTCCCTATATAACAGCTTGTTCTATTTGATACGTTTGTAAAAGCCTTGTTTGTTGTCAAACAAATGAGTGAAAGTATGAAGAAAAGTTGCAAAAAATGTTTCTAAATTACACACACAGCAATAAGAATCATAGTTGAATATTATTACGACTTATATTAAAGTCGTTATGTGATCCATGCTTCATATTCCTCGATATTGGCACATTTAAAATCTAGGTTATGTACCTAGAGATTGCATTTTGATTTTGTACCAAAAGGGATAATAACTAAATATACACGTTAATGAGCTATACAAACAAAGCAGAAATGATCATAGAAGCTTTATAAGTTATATGCAAAATTGAACCCAGGACAGAACTATGTTAAATTTATTATCACTTGCACTCCGGCCTGTGTCATAGATATTATAGACTGACCCTTATATACTCCTAAAAAAGGCAGCTCTCTTAATAGAAACTGTATGGTTGAATTTACCAATACAATTAACAGACAAAGTAGATTTGATATCTGGGTCAAGCAGTTTGATTGGAATATTCTACGAAATTTTCAGTAGCTGCTCGAAATTTAGTTGAAATTATGAAATGAAATGATATTTATTTCTGTAAATAGATCTTTTAACCCTTTGACCGTCAAGTCAAAACAGAAAAAGTATTTTTTTAAAAAAGTTGCCTCACTATGATATTCTCCTGTATTGTGGGTGCGTTTACAAACACAAATTCATACATACATTCACGCCCAGACCTGGAACCTGTAGATCATACAAATATTTGCTCCATGTGGGGATCCAATCCACAACATGTGGCGCAGAAGCCGTTCACTCAATCGTTACGCCAATTGTGTCGTCAAACTCAGTATGCCCTCAGTGCTGAACTTCTGAAATTCCTATAGTAATCCGTCACCCAGTCGTGACTGTAGAATGCTGGGCACATTATGGTTTGGGGGTCAAAACGTTAAAGACACATTTACAAGTCAATATATATATTTTTTTAACAAGATGTCGATAGCTATGTTGAGGTGCCATATAATATGGGTGACTAGAACACCTCTGCCTATCCCTTTGGGGAATATGTGCATATGTAATATGGGTGAGCCTATTACCATTAACCAAACACAAATCTAAACTGAGCTGCTATAGAGAATTAGATAAGAAAACCCAATAAGAAAGTTTTACTTCAGTGCATCGACTGCCTCATTAGCCTAGTGGTTCTAATGATACTGCCCTGCATTGTATCTCACATATTTGCTATTATTATGTCTGGACTGAAAAGACCAAGACTCGGAGTTTGATTCAGTGTTTCTTCTCAGAGGTCGTCAGATAGGAAATGCCAGTGCCATCTAGTTATATGTATAACTGTAAAACACTGACATTGTAAAATATTAATTTATAGAACTAATATAATTTATATTGTCATATTTCATTTCAAAATTACAGGTTCACCAAGACGACAAGATGCCTCCACTTATATGTGAGCTCTGCGTTGATAAAGTGAATGATTTCTACGAGTTCTTTGAGATGTGTCGTCAGACCAATAAACAGACTAGACTACGACTAGGTCTGCCTCCGCAGTCCATGCCCCGTGGAACGGTAAGTGTTCAATTTACAATTTCGTTTAATAATATCAACTTCGGTCCAACTTGGACATTAACATGGTGCCACTAGGATTATTTTAGCGAGGTGCATCTCTCAAAGTCAGCGTCAAATGTTTTATTTCAATTAGCCCATTATTATAGATAGCCATTATCAAGAACTACAAGAACTACAGATACTCCAAAAAAAAGACGTGTGGCACTCGGGGACTGCCGCGGTAAAGCTATTGCATAGCGTTTTTTATCAACTTATGTTATACAACCAATGCCACCTAAAGGCGGGTTGCTGAACTAAAGAGACAAGCGTGTTTCTCTTTAGTTCAGCAACCCGCCTTTAGTTGGCATTGGTTTTTATCAACTTATGTAATACAACATGCGTGTTAGGTTTTTTCTGGATTCGGTCCCCACGCTCAAGGCCCGCGATAGAAGCTATGCAATAGCTTAATAAAAATTATAACACTGTTCTTATAATGTGAGGATCATGCAGCTTGATGTGCAGGATAAAATTAGTAGGCTGTGATCCCTTACCTCCAAAAAAAATAAAAGTTACTGCACATATGAGCCGACCAGCCCCGCCAGACGGCGCCCGTTCACGAGAATGACGTGTGTGTCAGCGTTGTCTGCCTCGACCATGTTGTAGGGAATAAAACGACTCGACACAATGCCAGCATCAGCAAGACTCTTCATCTATACATTACACAATGTTGGGCATTGATGCGCTCTTCTGAGGAGCAGCCCCTCCACTCCACTCCACGATTACTAAGCCCCCCTATTAGCGACGCGCGAATTCGAGAACCCCATGGTAGCATGGGGTTCTAGAATTGCCGGGCATCAGGCATATACATACCTGAGGGATTTTCTCAGCGGGGTGTGGAGTGCCAACCCGCATTAGGCCAGCATGGTGGACTATAGCCTAATCCTCCTCTCACTCTGTGAGGAGACCGGTGCCCAACCATTATATATATATTAGAGGGTTTATGTAAAAGTGATTTTCTTAACGCGGCCTTTCAGAAAGGCTATGTTTAGACTTGTTATATCGAGTTTTTGACTGATTGGTATTAACTGAACTAACTAGCTGTTTCTTATCTTTGCAGCCAGATGCTGGTGAATGCATCTTAGGTCTTACGGAGCCTGTGTATGTTAATGATGATTCTGATGGAGAACCGCTTGCTAAGCACAAGAAGCTGCAAGGCAAGGTCAAGGTCAAGAAGGAGCCGGAGTTGAAAGTCAAGGTATACATATCACACTATCTTATAAAAACCCTGTCCGATCCGAAAGTTGTACATAGGTATCCCAATTATATCACCAAATAAAATAACAAACATTAAATATTAATGAAAACAGTCTGCTATAGTTTACCATAACCATCGTAGTCCTTTTTTTATGGGATAGGGAGACAAACGAGCCACAGAACAAAGAAGTACCTAGAAGCAGTAAGTGGGCGTAACCTTGTTTCCACTGGTCTGGTACGATGTACTCACTTGCCGTATAAAGTGCTCTCAGTCGCGTTCTCAGATACCCAACGCGCAAACATGCGTTCATGTGCAACAACTTTAAAAAATCTAAAAAAAAATAATAAAAGGCCCTTTTGTGCCATTTAAGAATACAAAAACCATAGCTGGGGTAAAAATCTATCACATGAAGGGATTTCGTATCATCGGGAAGTATTATTTTCAGTTTATTACAATAAAATGATAAAATAAGTTTGAATTTTCTTCCGCCAAACATAGCACAAAAATGACAATCTAAAGTTATCCCTCTTCCTATAGAAATAGAGTTGATTTTCTTTTATTGGCAATCAATTGTTCTAGAATGTTTGCTTACCTAACCAAATTGATGCCGCTATTCAATTAGTGCATGCAATATCGATAAAATGTTATCGACTATTTTTCATTTTTTAAATTACCTATATTACTTTCCAGTATACTAAGAAAAATTTAGCTTGTGATGCAAATTTTTAATCTCGTAAACATGATGAAGAATCCGTAAAATCCGTAGTGCGTTATTATAATATGTCTAATATTCACGTAACCGTCTCAGAAGTCAGTATGAATTACGGAGCTAAAACTATTTTAGAATCCAAAATACTAATATAATTAGATGTGCTTACTAGATAGAATTTTGACATAAGCTCCATACAGCTACTGTCAAAATCCCATCTATAATAAGCAAATCTACTGACAGATTGGATTTTTCTATGAAATTCTCAGTAACAGCACAGAGTCTGGATTTGTTACCGGTTAATGGCAATAGGCTCGCCCCCCTGTTACATGGGACCTAAACATACCGGCGAACTGTGGGTGAACATTCGGTGGTATTTTCAACTCAACTCTTCGAGGAATGCAGGTGTGATGGAATGTGTATTGAAAACCGGTAATCAGTTATTTCAGTTGATATATTTTTTTAAGTTAAATAATTTATAGAAATATAAATAATTATGTTGATATTGTTCAAGTCGAATGCTATTTAACGGTATGTTTAGGTCCTATAATAATAATAGGGGGGCGAGCTTATCACTTTTGACTGGGCACAGATCAAATCGATGCGAGCTGATACCTAGAATTTCACACCAACACCCAATAACACTGCTCGGCCTGGGAATCAAACCCAGCAACTAGCTTAGAAGTCGCACTTGGAACCACTAGAATAATGAGGCAGTTTAATTTGCTTGCTATGTAGCTGTTATCTCATAAAATTTTATAACGCACTATTTAACAACGTTAGTAATACATAATAATAATATAATAACAATAGGTACTAAACTATATTATATCAGAAACGATGTTTGGTATTTACTTTAACATTATATCTTCACTTTATTCACTTATTTTGTAGTATCTGTATCGATAAGTTCACAAGAATGTATTATATGGACACATCACTATTGTCGGTATGCGTGACACACGATTTGTCATTCAAAATCTTCTCTTATAACAAGCACCATAGAGTTTTATTCGAAAAAAATTGTTATAAATGCCATCTAGCGTGGAGTAGCGGTACTTCATCGTATTGAAATCGATTTTAACTCCAAAAGAAAATAGTCGTAAAAGGTTATAGACCTATTTGGTAATGTGAATTATGTGCAATTGTTATAAGGTTGAATTCAATGCAAATAGTTTAGTGTGTTAAATCTGATCGTGATTGTTATTTTTGACCAGTCATAATCCAGTTACAATAGTGTGTGTAAGACGTAAATGTGTGAGTTTGGCAACACTGGTTTTCATACAAAATAGGCATTATGCTAATTCCACCTATTTAATGTTCCGTGAAACGAGCAGACAGAGCGCCTGATGATAAGCGATTACCGCCGCCCATGGACACCCGCAACACCAGAGAAGGCACAATTGCGTTGCCCGCCTTCTAAAAGGGGATTGGGCCTCCGGTAACCTCACTCACTCGGCGAAAAACAACGTAAGCGTTGTTTGACGCCGGTTTTCTGTGAGGCCGTGGTATCACTCCGGTCGAGCCGGCCCATTCGCGCTGGAGCATGGCACTCCCACGTTAGAAATCCCTTATCCTTAATATACTTATCTTTTCGTGATTTTTAGCTGGCTTAGAGGTCAGAGCGTCTGGTGTAGCAAACCAGGAGGCGCAGGTTCGAATCCTGCTCGCGATTGAATTTTTCCTTTACTAAAATAACTTAATATACTTGTCACCCAGTGATAGTGTCGCTTTACGTTACTTTGCTTCTCAACCGACATGACCTACTTTACAGTTACTTCAATGCCACCTTACCTTTTAACTATCTTTTTATACAAAACTAGCGACCCGCCCGCGGTTTCACTCGCGTTTCCCCATTCCTAAGAGCCGTAGCGTAATGTTAAATAGCTTAAAACCTTCCTCTTGAATCACTCTATCTATTAAAAAAAACGCTTCAAAATCCGTTGCGTAGTTTAAAAGATTTAAGCATACATAGGGACGGACAGACAGCGACAGCGACTTTGTTTTATACTATGTAGTGATAATTATGTAACCTTAAGAACCTATCTATTCTTTTCTACCTATTATACCTGTGAAGATTATACCATTTAGTTTTAAAAGAGTGTCCATGGAGTTTCTTGCCGGATTCTCCTCTATAGGATCAACCTAACCGGCGGCGACGTACTTGCGATTATGTGGTTGCCGTTCGAACTCCACCCATTGCACTATCGACGTGAACCCACTCGTAACACAAGCTTAGCACGAGGTGTTAACAAGAATACTAGTAATGTGCGACCCACATTGGTAGTTTTTTTTTTTTAAAGAAAAAAATAAATGAAAAAGAACCTTTTGGACCTTGGAGGTACGGACAGACAGCGACAGCGACTTTGTTTTATACATATTGTTACGCCGAGTAACTAGGACGACGGAGATGGGTCACGGAGATTCTGGATTAGTCGATGAAGCAGGTAGAAAAGAAACAAGAGGAATACGCTAGAATGCGGCACCCGCAACAATAAGAAAAACAAACAAAACACAATAGCGTGAGACCGGGCTCAAGGTCAAGGATTAACAATGGCGATTGTAAACATCTATTGTTCGCAAGTTGAATAAAGGACGTAAACATCTATTGTCTCAAGAATGCGGGCGGGTCGCATTCTTGAGATTTATCGAGGTTTTTCGAATCCAGAATCTTCGTGGCTCATATAAATAATGGTCGACAGCGTCGGCAAGAGCAGTTCAGATTTGGACACATCGAAGTGAAGATCGGAGTGAAGTACAAGTGATTATCAGTGCGACGTTAAGTGTAACAAGTGCTAGTATGTAGTGAATAAAGTGACTGTTTATTTCGGTGAAATCCGGAACCCCAGCTCGTAACACTATGTAGTGAAGATAAAATAATTAGTTTTTCTTATAGATTGAAAAGAATGTATTGGACACAAGATCCAGCCGCCACAAATGTAGCAGGAGGGCGAGCACCCCTCCCAGACTGACGCGCCACAGCAAACACGCTAAAGATAACTTGTCACTCAGTCGACTGCAGGTAAGCATCAAAGCTGATCTTGAAATAAAACTACATTGATGACACGTTTGGCGAAGCGGCTGAGCAATCGGCTTCTGCGCAACGTGTTGTGGGTTCGATCCCCACACGGAGCAAATATTTGTATGATCTACAGGTAGTTGTTCCGGGTCTGGGCGTGTGTGTATGTGTGAATTTGTGTTTGTAAACGCACCCACGATACAGGAGAAAATCCTAGTGTGGGGCAGCAATTAAAAAAAAAATGGATTTTATCCTATGTCGGGAATTACAATTTCGATAACTGCTGGGGCAGACGCCCTCCGGCAAGATGGAGTGATGATTTGCTAAAGGATGCTGGCGGTAGCTGGATAAGGCGAGAACAGGGCAAAATGGCGAACATTGGGGGAGGCCTATGTCCAGCGGTGGACTGCAATAGGCTGATGATGATGATACATACCATCACGCCTGTATTCTCCGAAGGGTTAGGCAGAGGTGTACTAACGTACACCCACAGTTCGCCGGTATGTTTAGGTAACATGTAGTAGGGGGGCGAGCCTATTGCCATTAACCAGGCACAAACCGAGCTGCTACTGAGTATTTCATAGAGAAACCCAATAATATTTTGCTTGACCAAAAAATCGAACCCAGGACCTCTAGCGTAGCGGTAACGCTCAGGACCACTACACTAATGACGCAGTTTATTATAAATAATAAAAAAAACATTGATTTTATTACGGACTGCAACTGGTTCATGTTCATGTTGCCTGCAGTTTCACTAACGTCCTTAAATGATTAACATACTATAAGTCCGATTCTAGGCGGCGTATCAAGATGAAACATGCACCAGATTTTAAGTTACATCGGTGAAAACTGCATTCAATTTCATGCAGTCGTTTTTACGTGATGCCCGTACAAACAGACAGACAAAAATAAAAATAAAGCTTATTTTGGCTTCTGTTGCTCTAATAAAGACCCCCATATTAGTTTTTCTTTAATATCTATAACGTACAGACATCGGCCTGTCACAATTTTATTATATGTATAGATATTGATTTATGTATTACCCATTACAATTTTCTTTTTTAGGACAAATCGAAATCACCGAAGGTCACGCCCAAGTCTATATTGAAGAAAGAAAGTAAGGTAAAAAAAAACTTATAACAAAATAAATACTGCTTTCCCTAAATATTATAAATCAAAGTCTCCCCGCCGCCTCTGTCTGTCTGATCACGTTAAGGCTCCTGCGGAGCTTGAATTGCCTACAAAAACGTAATACCGAAATAAATCGTAATCCAGACAATATTCTATCAAATTATATTATTATTCAGATTTAGATACTGTCAATCTAGGTTCCTACGATACTATTTCGTCTACTACTACTTCACTGGAAATAAAAAACTGGAAAATCGTTCCAAATTTGGTAAAGTTGTCAAAAATTGCATTCGCTTACATTTATTTCCAGTGAAGTATTTTGGATGAAATAGTACGTAGAACGTAGATTAACGGTATCGGAATCCGAGTAATAACATAATTCTATGAAATTGTGTTTTAATTACTATTTATTTCGGTATTACGTTTGTATGGGCAATTCGCGCTCCGCCGGACCCTTAAACTCAAGAACTACTGAACGCTGAAGGCTGTGGCTATTATGCCAAGGTTGCCTCACTGCTAAGCAGAATAATTGCGAGTAGCAACAGCATACTGAAAGTTATTACGGATAACTTACTTTTACGACCAGAAACACGAAAAAGCATCATCGATTCATGGTGGACTTCAAAAAACCCGAACGAAACGCTTTAAGTCCACTTTTATCATGCGTGCCGCTGAAATATGGAATGCACTTCCCGAGTGGGTCTTCCCTGATAGATATAATCTGGGTGTCTTTAAATCACGAGTGAATCGGTTTCTTCTAGGCAAGCGCGCTCCATCGTAGATCGCAGTGTCGCTTAACATCAGGCGAACTGGCGGTCAAGCGTAAGCCTAACACGAATAAAAAAAAAATAGCTGTCCAATTCTGCGTCATCATGTTAGGGTGCTGGTAGAATGATTGATGCAAGATTTATTATTAGTAATAATTAAATAATAATAATATAGAAGCCTTTATATATGTTTGTTGTATGTATTATGTTAAACTAGCGACCCGCCCGCGGTTTCACCCGCGTTGCCCCATTCCTAAGAGTCGTAGCGTAATGTTAAATAGCTTAAAACCTTCCTCTTGAATCACTCTATCTATTAATAAAAACCGCTTCAAAATCCGTTGCGTAGTTTTAAAGATTTAAGCATACATAGGGACGGACAGACAGCGACAGCGACTTTGTTTTATACTATGTAAAGATTTTAATGTAACTATCCTTACTAATATTATAAACGCGTAAGTTTGTATGTATGGATGTTTGTTACTCTTTCACACTAAAAACAGCTGCACGAATCTGGATAAAATTTGGCACAGAGATAGATTATAGTCTGGAATAATACAGGCTACTTTTTATCCAGGTCGGACTTAATTCTGAAGTCTACGCAGACAAAGTCGCGGACAGAAGCTAGTAAATTATAATTTTATTTGAAACTAGATCGAAAAATAAGATACCCATATTTTTTATTTTCGCGATACTCAATCATTATCATATTTCTTTTCGACTTTAAAGTTCTTTCTGTTCTAAACAGGCGGAACTGCCAAATGACGTCATTTTTACGGCTGAACGGTGACATGACGTAATTTTTCTGACCCTTCACCAACTGTCTTATGTCAGTTTAGCATCTATCATAATTATGCATGACCTTACATTACCTATTTCATCATTTATTTACTACTACTACTATTATTACGACAAAATTTAAGTTTTATCCATTTCCGCCGTATAAGTGACGTCATCACACGTTTTTTATTTTTATTCGAAATAAAAGAAAATGTTTTGGAACTCAGGATAGGAAAACAAAGAAACAGTATTTTTGGTTTGGGTTGCTTAAATAATTTTGAAATGTTGTCAATTTAGCTTATCTGATAATGTTTATAATGATTACGCGGTATAAGTGACGTCATCACACGTTTTTTTTATTTTTATTCGAAATGAAGAAATTAAAGAAAATGTTTTGGAACTCAGGATAGGAAAACAAAGAAACAGTATTTTTTTTGGGGCTTAATAATTTTGAAATGTTGTCAATTTAGCTTATCTGATAGTGTTTATAATGATTGTTGTCAGACTGAAGACAATTCCTTGCTGACTCCGCGTTTGAAGCGCTCCAGGGATAAAGAGCCGGTCAAATTGGAGACGCCTGTCAAAAAAGTCAAGTACGTATCGCTAGGAAGGATTGGGTGAATATTTGAGAACATTAGAACATCATTAACCTCATCCCAAAGCTATACTTCGAGTTTTAATTGTATTCAGTAACTTGAAAGTGGAAGGGTTGCCAGTTTTTGACAAAAAAAAAATATCTTTTTGTGATTTTTTTGCATTTTCCATGCTAAGATTATTAAGTTATTTTTTAGTAAAGGAAAAAATTCAATCGCGGGCAGGATTCGAATTCGAATCAGAAAAAGATAGTTAAAAGGTGAGGTGGCATCGTACGATACTGAACTAACTGTAAAGTAAGTCGTGTCGGTTGAGAGGTAAGGTAACTTGCCTCTCATAGATGTCACCAACGTCACCTTATGACGTAAATTCAGAATGTGAAGGCATTTCAATCATGCGGGTAGAGTTCGCGGTGGCTTAGAGGTCAGAGCGTCTGGTATATCAAACCAGAAGACGCAGGTTCGAATCCTGCCCGCGATTGAATTTTTTCCTTTACTAAAAAATAAAAAAAAAAATATTTATTTTGTATACTCATTATTGTACACCAAAAAAAAAGTTACAGACAGGACATAAATCATTTTTTTAAATATACAATGGGCGGCCTTATCGCAACCAGCGATCTCTTACGAAAATATGATAGTGAGGCGGTGAAAGAATGAATGAAATTATTATTTTAAATTTAATAACGTCTTAAAGTGTTTAATAAGTCTTAGCAGTGATAGCCTAGTTGTATGACCGTTGGACTGTCAAGTCAAAGGTCTCGAGTTCGAACCCAAGGCACGCACCTCTGACTTTTCGAAGTCATGTGCGTATTAAATAGTTCATTATCACGCGTATAAACGGTGAAGGAAACCTGCACGCCTGAGAAATTTTCTCGATGGCGTGTGAAGTCTGCCAACCCGCACTAGGCCAGAGTGGCGGACTATAGCCTAATCCCTCTCATTCTGAGAGGAGACCCGTGCCCAGCGGTGGGACAGTATAATGGGTTGATTATGTTAACGTCTTAAAAACACGATGTACATTATTAAACATTGCAGAAGTTTGTCAGAGGAAATAAAATGACAAAAAAAAAGGAAAAATCTGAAAACTGTACAAATTTATACGGAACCCTCGATGTGCGATTCCGACGTTGTTTTAACTAATCTTTCTCTCACAACTTGTCTATTTCCAGGATCGCTTTGAAGTCATCTCCTCACTCGACGCCGAAATCCTCGCCGCGTATCAGCAAGTTGGGCAAATCTCAGAAAATATCGCCCAAACGCGCCCCGTCACCGCCGCCCAAGCTGTTCAAATGTAGTGTGTGTGGACAGGCCAATAAGACTCCACAGGCAACTGGCAACCATATGAGGACACATGTTGTTACTTTTACTAGTCCTAGGTAAGATTTAATAATATCTCGAGCTATATACTACCTGTGTGCGATAAGTTGAGACCTGAGCGCAGTGACGTCACAAGCAATCAATCACTTTATTTGTTTGAATATCACTACATAGTATAAAACAAAGTCACTGTCGCTTTCTGTCGGTCCCTATGTATGCTTAAATCTTTAAAACTACGCGACGGATTTTGAAGCGGTTTTTTTTAATAGATAGAGTGATTCAAGAGGAAGGTTTTAAGCTATTTAACATTACGCTACGGCTCTTAGGAATGGGGCAACGCGGGTGAAACCGCGGGCGGGTCGCTAGTGTTACATAATCTTTACATCTATGCTAATATTATAAAGAGGAAAGATTTGTATGTAAGTATGTTTGTAACGAATTGGCTCAAAAAGTACTGGACCGATTTCAAAAATACTTTTGCCGTTAGAAAGCTACATTATCACTGAGTAACATAGGCTATATAACATCACGCTACGGCTCTTAGGAACGGAGCAGCGCGAGTGAAACCGCGAGCGGGTCGCTAGAATATAATAAAATTGTAACAGGCCGATGTCTGTACATTATAGATATTACAGAAAAACTAATATGGGGGTCTTTATTAGAGCAACAGAAGCCAAAACAACGATTTTTGTCTGTTTGTACGCTCATTACGCAAAAATACTGCATGGAATTGAATGCAGTTTTCACCGATGTATTGCTAGAGGTCTAAGTTAAAATCTGGTGTAGGTTACATCTTGATACGCCGCCTAGAACCCGACTTATAGTATGTTAATCATTTCGGGACGTGAGTGAAACTGCGAGCAACAGCTAGTACCGTCGCCCCGTAAAGCACAAATTAGAAAGAACATAATATTTTCGTTATAATGGAGCTTGAAGAAGGTTTTGTTTTTTTTTTTAAATATTGTCCTTAAGGCGGATCGTTCACCTGAGCCCTCCAAATTCAAATTTCGAGTGGTTTTTCGCTTTAATAAGTCCTACATTCATGGCAATGCTAATTGCGACATTAACTATACAAAATTCACAATGTTTATCTAAAACCATTGCTTAAAAATCGTTATTGTAGCTAAAAGTAGTGTAAAATGTCATTTTTTACCAACTACACAGTTTTCGGCAAGTTTTTGGCTTGATAAGGATTTATAAGTAAAGGTTTTAGTTCTCAGTTGTGAATGTTGTATAGTTGATGTCGCGATTACGACTGCCATGAATCTAGAACTTGTTATACACATACAAACTGCGAAAAATCACTTGAAATTTGAATTTCGCGGGCTCAGCTGAACGATCCACCTTAACGAGGTTTTCACTGCACGGCGACGATAAAGGTCTTGAAAATTTTAAACATTTGATCTGATAAAAATAAAGACAATTTTATTTGTTAAAACATGAGACATACTCACATAGGCATGGTATTCTGCCATTTAAGGCGTACCAATATTACAAAGTATAGACGTCTTATAATGAAATGTCAAAACAGAATACAATTTGAAGTTTTAAACGTATTACAACTATAGATGGGTTTCTGCCCAGGCATTTTGGGCGAAAAAAATAAATGCCCTGGCATAAACCCATCTATATAGATGGGTTTATGCCAGGCGTCCGGCGTCAAACAACGCTTACGTTGTGTTTCGCCGAGTGAGTGAGGTTACCGGAGGCCAAATCCCCTTTTAAAAGGTCGGCAACGCACTTGTGACTCCTCTGGTGTTGTGGGTGTCCAGGGGCGGCGGTAATCGCCTACCATCAGGCAATCCGTCTGCTCTTTTGCCTTCCTATCCCATAAAAAAAAACATAACAAAAAACAGTGACATGACGTCATTTCTCCTTAAAAAATTGTCTCATGTCTATTTGGCATCTATCATAATTATTCATAACCTTACATTACTTACAGATTTCGTTGTTGATTAACTATTATTTCGACAAAATTTCAATTTTCTCAGTTTTCGCCGTATCAGTGACATCACACGTTTTATGATTTTTATTTTATTGTTTACTTTAATGAATATATTAATGTTTGTTATTTTATTTAGTGATGGGATTGGGATACCTTTATGCCCCTTTCCGATCGGACAGGGTTCTTAAAAAAATGTATAAATCGAACGGGATCTCGATACCTAACAATTTTTTTTTTTAAAGGGGTTGGACAGGATTTTCTTAACACAATGCATGCAAATGTTACTTGCGTGATTCAGGATTTGTCCTTCGAGTTTCGTATATAGCGCGGTAGATGTCGCTGCAAGCTTGTTGTTTTTTTACAGATTAGCGTGTAATCCTTGCGGGTTGTGGTTCTCCTCGGTGGATGAGGCGTCCTCCCATCATAAGCACCATAGAAGCAAATCGAAGCCGTACAACTGTAGACGATGTACTGGAGACTTCAAACACATGTCTGCTTATGACGAGTGAGTACACCTTTACGTATATATCATCACGCCTGTATTCCCGGAAGGGTTAAGCAGTACTGTATACCCACAGCGAGCCTATTTTCAGGCGCAAATCCAAGCTGCTCCGAGCTGCTACTGATTTTTCATAGAAAAACCCATATCGCAAGTTATTTCAGTGAAGGAAAAATTCAATCGCGGGCAGGATTCGTACCTGCGTCTTCTGGTTAGATACACTAGACACTCTTACCGCTAAGCCACCGCGAATCCGCGAGATTTTTTTTTTCTGGATAATGATCTAGAAAAAAAAAACGATAAAAGAGGCATTGCAACGCATGACGGGGGACAGCTAGTAATCAATAAAAAAAACCGGACAAGTGCGAGTCGGACTGGTCCGTCCACCGAGGGTTCCGTACAAATTTGTAGATACATAATATTATAAAATTACAAATGTATAGGAAGTTTTTTTCCCTTTACTTGTATGTAGTATAAGACGGTATTACTTGACAAATTTCATTCGGAAAATACTAATGATTCCTTTGAGTGTCGTAATATACGATTTTTGCGACATAAAAGGCCGTATCTTTTTTTTTTAGGTTAACTTAGAAGTTTGATTTTTCACAGCTTCAAGGGACTGTAGACCTGAGTATATGGTTTTAATTTCAATCCGATACCTTCACGCGTTCCCGTGATAAAGGGTTTTGACAGAGAGACGCACAGACGGAAAACAAAGTGATCCTATAAGGGTTCCGTTTTTTCTTTTTAGGGTACGGAACCCTAAAAACAGCTTTTACGAGAATCTCTTCACAACGAATATTATTTCAGGCACTTTGATAAGAACCAATGCATACCGTGGGAGGAGGTGCCGGATGTCAAATGCGACGAGTGCTGGCACCTGTTCGCTACCACCAAGCTGCTGGAAGACCACAGGTGCCTGGGAGAAGACCACAGACCTGGTGGTGAGTTGACACTACAATTTTTTTTTTTATGAGATAGGGGGACAAACTAGCAGACGGATCGCCTGATGGTAGGCGATTACCGCCGCCCATGTACACCCGCAACACCAGAGGAGTCACAAGTGCGTTGCCCGCCTTTTAAAAGGGGATTGGGCCTCCGGTAACCTCACTCACTCGGCGAAACACAACGTAAGCGTTGTTTAACGCCGGTTTTCTGTGAGGCCGCGGTATCACTCCGGTCGAGCCGACCCATTCGTGCTTACCATCAGGCGATCCGTCAGCCCGTTTGCCCTCCTACCCCATAAAAAAAAAACATTTATGAGGTCATCAAAAGCAGTCCAGTAGCTAATTGCTCAGTTTCAGTAACGATTTATGTTATACTGTGCAGGTAAATGCAGTAAATGCAACAGGAGTTATGCCTTGCTGAAGAATTTGAGGAAGCACGAAGAAAGCTGCACCGCGAAGAAGAAAGGTTAGACTTTTGACATGTTACTTTGGAATCGAATAATAGGGAATATGCATAAGATTCAAATTTGAGTAAAATATTTTTAATATTTACTGCTAAAGAATGATGTCCACGCTATCATCGCTTTTCCAGCAAAATTTTTATTGTTAAAAAGTGCGTGCCAAATTTAACAGATCAAAACGGAACTTACGACAAAGTCTACGCTGAGACGCTCTCATGACGTCACCGTAAACATTTAGGTTTGTAATTACTAGGTATAAAATTGATTTCAGTCCTCTCCCATGTTCAAATTGGTTAGTAAATTACAAAATCTAGATAATTGATTGGATAAAACGATTAATAAATTTTATAAACGATAAAACAGTGACTTTTGCGGAAACTGACGTCACAGTACACGCGGCCAATATGGCGGCTTTGAAATCTCCCGTATCTGATTGCAGTTTTGAATATTTATTTTTATAATTAAATATTAATATTTTCGTCAAAGAAATATTTCTCACTGTGCTTTAATAATGTAAACTATTGATTAAAAATAAAATAAAAGAAATGCATACATTTTTACGTGGGAGAGCCATGCTTCGTCACGAATAGGCCGGCTCGACCGGAGTGATACCACGGCCTGACAGAAAACCGACGTTAAACAACGCTTACGTTGTGTTTCGCCGAGTGAGTGAGGTTACCGGAGGCCCAATCCCCTTTTAAAAGGCAGGAAACGCACTTGTGACTCCTCTAGTGTTGCGGGTGTCCATGGGCGGCGGTAATCGCTTACCATCAGGCGCTCCGTCTGATAGTTTGCCCTCCAATCCTATAAAAAAAATATTATATAAAAAAAAATATAATCTGATCTCGATACCTACCAATGCCTGCACGGGTCAGACAGGGTTTCTTACCAAATTGTATTGTGAATTCTTCCGCAGGTGAACTGGCAGTGGATCCAGTATTGCTGGGAAAGCTGAGGCCTATACAAGTGAGAGTGTCTCGCTGCGATCCGCTGCTCAGCAACATCAAACAAGAACACTACGACGTGTCCAATGTTACACCAGTTAGTAGAATTTTCCTTTGTTCCTTGTATCGTGGATGCTTTTTACAAACATAAATTATTACATACACAAACTAAACAATACTACGACTACGAAACTGACTGCCTCATTAGTGTAGTGGTCCCAAGTGAGACTGTTACACTAGAGGTCCTGGGTTCGATCCCCAGGTCGAGCAAAGTGTTATTGGGTTTTGCTATGAAATTCTCATTTAATGGCTATAGGCTGGCCCCCTATAACATGGGACCTAAACATACCGGCGAACTGTGGGTGTACATTAAGTACGTATTTATGGTATCAAATTACAACTAAATATATTTTCGAATTTTTATTTTCTATAAAAAATTCTATAAAAAAGTTGACTTGTAAAAGTGTCTAAAAAGATTTGTTTACAGACATGAATATACATAACATACCATCACGCCTGTATTCCCAGAAGGGTTAGGCAGAGGCGTACTAATGTACACCCACAGTTCGCCGATATGTTTTAGGTCCCATGCAGTAGGGCCTATTGCCATTAGGTAACCGGTCACAAATTCTTAACTCCGATGCTACTGAGGTTGTCATAGAAAAACACAGTAACATTTTGCTCGACATGGGCTTCGAACCCAGCGCAGCGGTCGCAGTAAATAAACATAATTTCTTTAATTTATTTTGTTGTCCACAGGACTTCGGCTTAGACAAAAACTGCTTCTATCCCTACATATCATCCGTATCCAGTGTAAGCATAAAATCCGAACCGGATTTCGACGGCATGGTCGCAATTAAAGATGAAATCAAAGCAGAATTCTGCACAGAAGAAGACTACGTTCACTGGGACTCGGAAGAGAGTGACAGCGGAGAAGAGGACTCCTGCCAACACGTACTGAACCCGTACACCAAGAAAAAGAGAGTCGATAGTCTTGCTACTCTTACTCTTAAGACAATCTTCTCTCAAAGATGCTTAGGTAAAGTCCCCAGAAAGCGCAGAAGAGTTAAACGTGAGAAGAGTGTGTTTGACTCTCTTCTCGGTAATGATTCCGATGATAAGGTAACTAGAGATATAAATAATATTATTGATAATTTAGGTAATGATGATGATGAGTTAGATGGTGATGTAACTAGTAAGATCAGTGATGAAAGTCAAAAGGATAATGATAAAAGTGAGAACGGTAATGATAAAATCATAGTTTTCGATGATATTGATGAGAAAAGTGCTGATTTTGATGTGAAAAGTGCTGATTTTGATTATGGAAGTCGAAACGGTAACGATAATGATGATGTTAATGTTAAAAATGACGCACAAAATAAAAACATTGATGATATGAAAACTTCGAATGACGATGTCAGTATGGACGAGGGTAATACTGAGAAAAAAGATACAGTAAAGATTGATCAAAATGATATTACGAACGCTGGCATTGAAAATAATGATCAAAATAGTACACAGGATGAAACTGCAGAAAAAGACCTAAATGGTCCATCCAATGATATATGTAAAAATGATTCTTCAAATCATGAAGAAAATGATATTAACAGTAAAAATGATGTTACAAATGAATGTAATGATGTCAGTTCAAATAGTAATAAGGGTAATGTTATAGAAGATAATGTTAAGGTTAATAATGGTTCTAATAACATAAGTGTTGATACTAAAGTTGACAATTGTAAAGATGAACATTCTATAGTTAAGGAAGAGGAGGCGGAAAGTAGAGTTAATGACGTAGAAAACGAAGTTAATGATCTAGAAAATAGAGTTAATGAGGCAGAAAGTACAGTTAAGGAGGTAGAAAGTATAGTTAATGAAGTAGAAACGAATATAAATGATGAAAACGATGAGAATGATGCAGAATCAATGAAAAATGATGCGAGAACTGATTTTGATGACCTCAGTCGTTTAGATAATAGTCAGGACTCAAACTCGGTTGGTACCTTTAATGAGAGCTTGCTCAATGATAACACGCAGAGTGACGTCATTAGCGAAAGCGAGAAAGAGACAGAAAAGGATTTTAACGCCAAATGCGTTAACGATAACGCGACATCCATGTCTGAGTTAAACGCAGAAAATGAAGAAAAATCTCAACGCGACTACTTTTCACTGGAAAACTTGAGTCAAGATTCAAAAATGTCCGATGTTGACATGAATTTAAATTTAGATTCAAAGACTAACTACAGTACGTTTAAAAATGACGGTGACAATACTAAAAATAGTAATTCTGACAATGATTATGAAAAAAGTGAAATAATTAGCGATAAAATGACCAAAAACTCTACCGATTCTGAAGAAATGGACGATAGTAAGCTTATGGAAGCGTTAGACGCAGAAATCGGTGAGACTAATGATACGCAACGCCATGGTAATGAAGAAAGCGATAATTGTAATGACAAAATTGCACTCGAAGACTTAATATCGGGAAAAAATCCCGAGAAACCGTTAGACGTGGATATTTTACCGGACGAGTTCAATTTTGATGCTTAAAAGTCCGGCGAACCGAATTTCTCTTACAAACGTAATACCGAAATAATCGTTATTCAAACACAATTTAATCAAATTGTGTTATTATTCGGATTCCAATACCGATAATCTAGGTTCCTACTCTACCATTTCGTCCAAAATACTTCACTGGAAATAAATACAAACGAATGCATTTTTTTATAACTTTACCAAGTCTGGATCGATGTGCCGGTCTTTTATTTCCAGTGAAGTAGTAGTAGACGAAATAGTATCGTAGGAACCTAGAGTAACGGTATCCAAATCCGAATAATAACATAATTTGATAGAATATTGTCTGGATTACGATTTATTTCGGTATTACGTTTTTGTGGGGAGTTCAAGCTCAGCTGGATCCTTAATTCTGCGCACAGGCAGTCCCGGTACTACGATTTTTCCCGGGACAGAAACTTGATAGTGACTTCATTCATTTGACATAAATTATTTAAAAAAAATACAGTTGAAATATTTTGGCGCCCTGTGGCTTTGCGTCCCTAGATCCGGTGCTGCGCATAAGCACATATCCGGATATTATATTGTGAAAAAAATCATAATTGAATGAAGGTATCCACTTTGATTTTAATTAAATTTGATTTAAATTCGAATCGATTAGATTTTTTTCTAACACGTTAATTTTCCACATTTTTCGTGAGTCGGAATTAGTTTTTAAGAACAAAATAGCAATTATTTGTTACGCTAGATTCACATAAATCTTTTAAATGGGGTCATTTTAGCCCCGAGAAAGGCATGCTTTATACCATTTTGTATCAATCGTTCTGCTATGTAACAATAAATTTACTCTCGCAGTACAGTATATAATGTTTTTGTCTGAATATAATTATATTTTTTGTTAATTAATTTGTATTTTATGTTCTTTTTGTCGCTATGTATGTATATCTAATGTACATATTATATATAAAATAGTCATAGATTACATTTATACCTACTCGTGCGCGATAAATTAAGATCCGCAGGCTTACTCTTGAAAACAATACAATACCAATTCAAACGTGATCCGATTCCAATGTCAATTTGGCTGTCGGGCGATTTCGTACTCTTGAGCACAAATCCGTTAACCTTGTATCGGCATCCCTGATTGGCCAATGGTTGGGTTGTTTCCCAATCCTATTTGAAACAATTTGGCGCTAGTCTCGGATTCAAGAGTACGAAACTTGACGAAACGGCACAATTCCAATGTCGATATATCGGAATTGAGTTCAAGAGTAACTGTGAGCGCAGTGACGTCAAAGACGCGTGCTTGTACAGTGCACAAAAAAAATATCACAACATACCTACGCCCGACTGATTAGTTTAGTGTGACTGCCTGATTAGTCTAATGATCCCAAGGGCGACTGCTACGCTAGAGGTCGATCGAGGGTTCGATCCCCAGGTCGACCAGTGTTATTGGGTTTTTCTATGAAATTCTCAGTATCAGCTCGGAGTCTGAATTTGTGCCCGGTTAATGGCAATAGGCTCGCCCCCGATTACATGAGACCTAAACATACCGGCGAACTGTGGGTGTACATTAGTACGCCTCTGCCTAATCCTTTGGGGAATACAGGCGTGATGGTATGTTATACCTCCGCCCGTCACTGCAATGTAATAACGATTCTATTTGACTGTTAAGACTATATTATTATAATTATGTTTCATTATGTACTAAGCTAGTAATAAAATTGCGTTGGCTACAGTACGACACGGGCGCCCGAGGGGAAGTGAGAGGGAAAGCGGGCGGGGAGTCGCATCCCACGCGAGTCTCAACTTATCGCGCATGCGTAGTACTATCGGCCAACACCATATCTAGCCACCGTAAGGGCTACATTTGCTTGCAGCCTCGGCTGCTATTCCAGTGCTTACCTACGCTTATCAACCACTAGCATCTTCCTTTTTATGATGTCGAAATCGTATCTCTAATCATATAAAACAAAAGATATTTAAATAAAACTACTTTTTATGGATTTTATCCCGTCATATTTATATTATTTAGTTCCTAAAAGCCAACACCACCGTGTGCACGGGATTTTGTTTTCAAAATGGCTAGATATGGAGTTGGCTGATAGTACTTAGATTTTGCACTGTGTCTGAAATTTGTTACTTAAGGCTAAACATCAGGCGATCCGTCTGCTCGGTTGCCCTCCTATCCCATAAAAAAAGAGCCGACAAGAAACTCCATAACTCCATTATCGCACCAACTATAACGATCAGCCAGCAGACAAGAAAATTACCTCCTGTAAATCAGCCTTTATATACTTGTCTCATTGTAAAAACAGCAATTAGGGAGGTATCAATAAGTGAATCTATATTATTAAGATATAGTTAACATAAGCTTATACATTAGCATAACTATTTTTTGTAAATATGAAAATAAATAATTATAATGTTTCGTACATAATATAGTTATTGCGTTTCATTTTATAATTCCATAATGATTAAGAGTCCGGCGGACCGAATTTTCCTTACAAACGTAATACCGAAATAAATCGTAATTTAAACACGAATTGTTATACGGTTAATCTAGGTTCCTACGTTACCATTCCGTCCAAAATACTTCACTGGAAATAAGTGTAAGCGAATGCATTTTTGAAAACTTTACCAAGTTTGGAACGGTTTTCCAGTCTTTTATTTCCAGTGAAGTAGTAGTAGACGAAATAGTACGGTAAGAACCTAGATTATTGGTATCCAAATCCGAATAATAACACAATTTGATAGAATATTGTCTGGATTACCATTTATTTAGGTATTACGTTTTTGTGGATAATTCAAGCTTCGTCGGAGCCTTAATACAATTCTGTTTGTCAACTGCTGCGCACAGATCTACACTCAGAATGCCATGCAATCTTCATATTATGGCAATAGTTATTTAGGGTTCCGCAGCCAAAGGGAAAAACGGGGCCCTATTACTAAGACTCCGCTGTCCGACTGTCTGTCTGTCCGTCTGTCACCAGGCTGTATCTCATGAACAAAATATTTTTTGATCCCTCAGATTATAAAAACATAATGTACACGTATTTTTCTTTTGTTTCAAACAAAAAAAGGCGGCGATACCGTGCATTTAAGTTTCGCGTGACGTCACGGTTTCGTACAATTTTTACGAAATAGTGACGTCACAACCTCCAACTCCTGAACAATGCTCTATGAGTTTGTCAATTCTTATTATTTTGATGAAGCAAAAAATATTATGTGTCCAATATTTCTGGGTAATCTAATTGACGGACCAAATATATTCACTCATTAAAGAACAAATTTTTTTAAAGAAAGAAATGTTCGAATTTGTATTTAAAAAAGAGTATCTATCTATGGCATTTCTTTCCGGTTCTTCTCCATAAGGCCCACTATTTAGAAACATACCATTAAGAGATGTAGGGCTAAGTGGAATCGAATAATTCCACTCACAATTGGAGCTGCTCAACTGGGCAAGAAGCACTCACAACGTGCTGTTCGACTGGGGAAATACCTCCACCTTGCAGAAAATCGTAGCCAAATAACATAGCTCCGTGCTATGTTGTGCTCCTAACGGTGAGTAAGGTCGCCAGAGTTCCGCGAGGAAACGTTGTGTTGGTAGATGCGCAACGAAAATTAGACATGACTACACTGAATAAATCGATAATATGATATTAGGTACTTTGCTTATGTATGTGTGATGGTGGAGGTGTGTGGGTCACGCACTAAATATTACTTGGTCAGCCCGGAAGCCCAGTCTCAAACTGCCGATATGTGCAACCGCTCCGTGCTTGATATTGCGAGTCGGGTAGCCAATGGATGGAGGCCCTATAAAAAAAAATGATTGTAAAAATTGCGCATTTAAAAAGAAATATATTAAGTATCTCGTTATTTTATGTCTTCACTTTATTCAATTCGTTTATTGCTATACCAACCCATTTTTTTCCTGGCCTTCTTGCAATCGAAACGTTCATTCCAAAACAATCTCACAGCAATTATTATACTGGGCTGGAACGTGGATGAATCCACATATCTCATCTAAAATAAATGGTTTGTATCTATAATTGTAAACTTTAACGGTAGGTAAATGTTATTATATAAGTTCAATTATTATTAATTATTATTAACTCACCGTCTCCTGTCACTGTCACTACCAACTGTTTGTTAATCGTGACGACATTAATATTAATATTATGCACTTTTTCATCCATCTTTATGTATATATTATCTCCGCAAAAGGTATTTCTTAATTTTAAGCATTGTCCTAAGTAAATGCCTACAACACAGTGCACAATCGTGTCTGCTGCAGTCGGCTGCGTGCAGCGCAATGAATCAAATGAATGATCTAATAGCTGTATGTATCTATTCATTATACATTTAATATAAGAAGTAGGTACTGTGGGATTAGAAGTCTCACTGCCCCGATGGCAACTGGCTTAGACCGGTTTAGTTGCTACCGTGCTGCGTGTAGTGTGGCGATGCAAAATATTCTTCTTCTTATAATTATTATTTATATAAGTATTTGTCTATTGAACACGGTCGCTCTTAATAATGTATTATTTATACATTATTTATTTATTATACAACTATTATAGGTATTACATAACTGATTTACATCCGTAACTCCTCGCAAGGGTCCGGTTGAAAATCAGCGTCAAGCACTGGTGGCTTGACAAAATGCTGAACTGGTCCTATTTGGCACAGCCGCGAGACACAGACTGCTTATGAATACACTTATACTATTTACTTGTGTGAACTGCGTAAAGCTGTGCTAAATAAATTTCTTTTCTTTCTTTCTTCTTTCTAGTGTGGGGAACCGCCTCCTACTGTTTTCGCTGGGGAGAAGAAGCGGCGCAACACTCCCCAGCAACACATTTCTATCTGTTAAGTTATTAAGGTGTTAAAAGTTACATCAAATATAATTTAAATTTTTGTTTGAGGTTTCTCATTGCTACATGTCAGCTGGCGCACACATTATCTTAGGGTATCAAAGTTAATACTCAAGCATTACATTTATAATATTAGCAAGCCTCTTTTCTATTGAGTTATCTATATGATACATATATACACTCACGCCTTTCTCCCACAGGGGTAGGCAGAAACTATAGACTGCCACTTGCTACGATTCTTGCATACTTCTTTTGCTTCTTCCACATTCATACATCTTCTCATACATACACGCCGGTTGCGAGTGCTACGCACCTGAACTTTTTGAAGGATTTCGCCAATCAGATCGGCGTATGTCCTTCTAGGGCGACCTCTACCGGCGCTGCCACTGACATTCGCCTTATAAATTCCTTTCGTTAATCGTCTTTCATTCATTCTTTCAACATGTCCAAACCATCTATTTGATATATTTTTTTAAAAAGCTTACTAGCAATGTGGGTCGCACATTACTAGTATTCTTGTTAACCCCTCGTGCTAAGCTAAATGCACGTGTTACGAGTGGGCTCACGTCGGTAGTGTAATGGGTGGGTTTCGAATCGGCAACCACATCATCGTCACTCCGCGCTAGCCATTAGGCTACCGCCGTTACTTTTGGAGACGGTGAACCTGGTGAAGCTTAGCTACAATAACGCAGCACAGTTTTTAGTTACCAGTTGTGAATGTTGTATAGTTAATATCCCAATTACTACTGCCATGAATTTAGAACTTAATATATAGAGTGGATACCTAATTTGCATCCTGCTTTGATGATGTGTGTATTTTCACATAGTTCATTTATTTTCTTATAATGACATCGAGTTCTCAAACACTGAGAACCGTCTAGTAATTATCGACTTTGGTCGAACTTTGACATTCAATGTCCACACATCCTTTTATTTTATTGCAATATTGTACCAGTGAAGATTGTAACAACATTTATTTTAAAAGAGTGTCCATGGAGTTTCCTGCCGGATTCTGCTCCATAGGATCAACTTTTTGGAACCGTGCAACTAGAATCATAACGTGTTATAAACGCTTGTAAAAGCTTATTTGAAATAAAAACATTTGAACTTGATAAATACCCAATATTTACAAACCATTTGATTGAGAAGGTTTCACAAGTGGCGCCGCGCGTATCGTTAAGTCAAAAAATCTTTCGTCACACAAAATAATTGTAAAAAAAATATCCAATAAAAATAAACTATTAAACGTCGTTGTTGATCGCGATAAGGACATGTGGCATGTTTTATACAGTGGGATATTATTTTTAATATTCTGTGAGTGATTTTTTAAATTCTATTTTTCTATAATATTATAATACTAGCTTTGTCGCGTGGAGTCCAGAATGTGGTCCGACCTGGATAAAAAGTGTTATTCCATATAGCCTATGTGTTATTCCAAGCTATAATCTATCTGTGTGCCAAATTTTATCCAGATCCGTTCAGCCGTTCTGGCGTGAAAGAGTAACATACATACATACATCCATACTCACAAACTTTCACGTTTTTTATTCGTAAGGATTTTATCCAGATCCGTTCAGCCGTTCTGGCGTGAAAGAGTAACAGACATCCATACATCCATACATCCATACTCACAAACTTTCACGTTTATAATATTAAGTAAGGATTATTTGCTCTTACTGATACAATAAACATTTGACGACACGATTGGCGTAGCGGTTGAGCGATCGGCTTCTGCGCCAGTGTTGTGGGTTCGATCCCCACACGGACCAAATATTTGTATGATCTACAGGTAGTTGTTCCGGGTCTGGGCGTTTGTGTATGTGAGAAATTGTGTTTGTAAACGCACCCACGATACAGGAGAAAATCCTAGTGGGGCAACTTTTTTTTTTTAAAAAAAATATCATTTAAATGTATGGAAATGTAATACTTTTGGTCAATAAATCTTAGATAGATATTCTTATAATTTTTTCGAACCTCTTTTTTTTATCTTGCGAGATCGAGCTTTACTCTTTTTTTTCTTATTCGTGCTAGGCTTACGCTTGACCGCCAGTTCGCCTGATGTTAAGCGACACTGCGATCTACGATGGAGCGCGCTCGCCTAGAAGAAACCGATTCACTCGTGATTTAAAGACACCCAGATTATATCGATCGAGGAAGACCCACTCGGGAAGTGCATTCCATATTGTATATCTTTAGAAAATGTTCAGCGTTGATGCTAAATACTACTTAAAAAAAAAATGCTACATATCTAGTAAAAAAATTAGGCAATATTACACAGCTTTTGAACCTAAAATTACTAAAAAGTAAGTCCTGTCAATTAATAAAACATAGTTCTTTTTTATACCACTAAGGTGGCAAATGGGTATTTCTATCGTTTCGTGCAAAACACGTGTTAGTAAGAATAAAAGCTAAACTAAATAAGTCTAAGCCACCAAATATTTTTTATATTCTAGGTATGTTGCATATGTACATCTGCCACTGGAAAATAATAATATCAGGTACATTGAAAAAAAGATTTAAAAAAAATATATGCCTAAATATCATTACCATCACTGGTCAGAAATCGATTTCTGGTAGTTGTAAGCAAATAACACAAAAAATTGGTGTATTACTATATATTATTGTTTTGTTATATATAAAGTAAATATGCAGCAATAAAAAACGAAAATAAATAATCCTTTCACGATTGTTATTTAGATTTGCTGTGATGAAATAAGTTTGACCAAAAAAAATAATCATTACCGTCAACTGAACTTGAATAAAAAAAACATCCTTTACGGACGCGCTGAGTGATGTTCCCTGCCTCTTTTCCCTTTGCACGATCGTCGCCCAGTTGATCAGTGAACAGAGACAGGGCGGGCATCTTGTAGTTTGTTGAGAAAACAACGATGAAGACGAGATTATTAGGCGTGGTAAGTTTTTTTTTCATTACCATTAATGATATTTTGAGATAAAGAGTAATTGTTTTTTTTTGTATGATGGATGTCAACATGATAACCATTGAGTTTATGTAGTTTTTTGATCTTATTGCTTAACATTTTACAGTTATATAAAGAGCATTTCTAAAAAAGTGCGAGAATATCATTACCATTCCTTTCATTACCATAATTTACCATCAGCTATTTGGAAAATGGTAATGATCATAAAATGATGGTAATGAAGATTAGTATAACAACTGATCTTACATGTTCATAATATAGATGATTTTTTTCTCAATGGCCCTTTTTGATAATACATATGGAGCCATTAAAAAATATGTATTTCATTACTGGTTGCGATACAAATATGTTCATGTATAATGATATATAAATATTAAATAATTCTACCTATATCAATATTAATTATTACAGATAAGAATATGGCTAGAACAAAGTCGAAAATACTCGTGAGGAAAAGTTAGTTGGAGCAAAATTACGTAGAAGAAAGCAGGACGAAGAAATTAAAAAGGGTCCCGAAAAATATGCGATACAAAAAGAAAAAGAAAGACCGAGATACTTGAAGCGAAAGGAACAAAAACAAATAAAGAGTGTGGCTGATATGACGCCTAGAGAAATAAGGCTACAAAGAAAGAAATGGAAGGAAAATAGCAAACGATACACAGAAAAAAGAAAACTTATAGAAGAATACAACAATTGTTAATAGATGACCCACCCTCAATTGATCATGAAGACGATGCAAATATAGTTCTTCAACAAGATTCATTAGAAGAAACATCTCGTGAAACTGAAAGTTAATTGATAAAGACTATGGCAAAAAAAGAATAAATGAAGCTACGCTACAAGCACAAGAAACAAATAGGCAAACTAAAACAGAAAAACTAAAACAGAAACTGAACTGAATATGAAAAAGGCTTTGAACATTTTGTTTCTGGTGATAGACATCAAAAAGGAAAAGTGAAAGAGAAAATTAGAAGACCAGTAAAGAGGACAGTAGTGAGAACCTATGTCGATGACTCTTCGGATGAAGATTTATTACATAGCAAAGCAGAATGTAAGCAAGGAAAAGATGAATTTGAAGATAAACGCGATGTGATAATATAAATTATTATTGTAGTGATTCTTCTAATGATAATATATTTTAAGCTCAAGCTGCTTTAACTTCTTGGGGCTGAGCAATTTAATAATGTGGAGTTTGATTATTTACAAAAAATATTTTGAACGTTGATATGTTACACTATTGATTGAAACTATTATGTGAGTAAAACTCAATTTAAGTACTTATTTAATTGTTATAAAAAGAAAAACGGATTTAAATTACATTTTTTATTTACATTCTCAATACCAATAGCATTTTCTTATCACCATTGTCCCTAATATCATTCCCAAATTTCTTTCCTCATTACCATACCTACGAAAAAAATTATAAAGGCCATATCTTTGCCAATTTTACGTATAATTTAATGATACTCATATAGCTAGTTTATTTTTCAAGTAGTTATGCATTGGCACTGAAAAAATTAAATTCTATTTTTTTCTCGCAAATCCTTTCAATTTGCACGAAACGCGAGAACTACCCAAATAAGCATACGGCCCGCCTAATGGTAAGCGGTTACCGTAGCCTATGGACGCTTGCGACACCAGGGGTATCACTCGCGCGTTTCCCAAATCTTTTCACACACTTTTTGAAGAACCCCATAATGTAGTCCTTTGGGAAAACCTTGGCGGAGAGCTGATTCCACAACTTGAGTGTGCGTGGGAGGAAATTCCTCTGGAATCGCACAGTATGAGACTGCAGTGGTTCTAAGGTATGTGGATGAACTCTACGCCGATGGCGAGAAGTGCGGTGATAGAAAGTAGCTGTTGGCATCATATCAAACAATGCCTCAAAACACTGCCCATTGTACAAACGGTAGAACACACACAGTCTCTCCTCAGACTTGAGGGTTGTACGCCGTTTGTGAGATTAGGATCGTTGACAATCCTAACTGCACGTTTCTGGACCGAGTCAAAAGGATCAAGTTGGTGCTCCCGACCATAGGTGACAGCAGTACTCCATAAGGGGCTAATAATAATATGTGTAATCAATAGATGTCGGTGACGTCACCTTATGAGGGATACTAAGCTAGAGAAATTCGACATCGCAGGTAGTGGTGTCGGTAGGTAGCTTATTAGGCTAAAGCTTACGCAACCTAAGTATATCTACGCAATATTCTGCGCAACTTAGATTTTTCGTTCAAAAGAACCTTCTCCTTATAATAACAAAGCACAACTACAAAACAATTAGCGAAATCGGTCCAGCCGTTCACGCGTGATGCCGTGACCAAGGGAGATACGGATTAATTTTTATATACTTATATAGATTAATCTCCTAAGGGTCCGGCGGATCGAATTTTTTATACAAACGGAATACCAAAATAAATTGTATTAAATTACAATTTAATCAAATTGTGTTATTATTCGGATTCAGATACCATTAATCTACTTAGGTTCTTTCAGTACCATTTCGTCCAAAATACTTCACTGGAAATAAATGTAAGTGAATGTAATTTTTGATAACTTTGCCAAGTTTGGAACTATTTTCCGGTCGTTTATTTCCAGTGAAGTAGCAGTAGACGAAATGGTATGGAAGGAACCCAGATTAACGGTATCCGAATCCGAATAATAACACAATTTGATAAAACATTATTTGGATTACGATTTATTTTGGTATTACGTTTTTGTGGCCAATTTAGGCTCCGGTCCCTTAAACGATGAAGGAAAAAATCTTGAGGAAACTTTATTCTGCCATCTCAGAAGCCAGCGTAGTTAACTATAACCTTACCCCCTCATTCTGAGAGGAGAGTCGGAATTGGGTTGATTATAAGTTAAGTTATTGAAATTGATATAACGTAGGTACAAAATAACAACAAGAGTTAGGTAGGGATGCAGGTACCTAGCTGTCTTGCTGATCTGATATCGTCATGCGACAGGTCGTTGAGCTCTCTAAATAATGATTGAGCTACACGATGACTGATGTATGCGTAGTATTCTAAAAACAACGTGTGTAATAATATCAGAAGATTAACTAAAGATATTTAATAATCATAATGAAGCGGCGGTAGCCTAATGGCTATTGCGTCGGACTGGCGAGCATGTGGTTGCCGGTTCGAACCCCACTCATTGCACTACCGACGTGAACCCACTCGTAACACAAGCGTTTAGCTTAACACAAGGGGTTAACAAGAGTACTAGTAATGTGCGACACACATTGCTAGTAAGCTTTAAAAAAAATCGCGCGATATGTGTTAAAACGCATATTGCATACATCTAAGGCAAAAGTCTCTTGCCATTGATTGCTTAGAAATGTAAAATTCTGCCTGCATACCTCTTTGATTAACTTAAAGTTTATCTTCTAATTGTAACAATTTTCAGATTCCATCCCTTCAATTCGAACAGTGAGCCTAAGAATCGATGGGCTGATAGATTTGGGCCCACATTGGAGCTACGAGTATCGAGTATTGAGTCCCCGAGATGCTGAAACCAAACGCGACAACGAGGGTCAGCTTCCATTGGAAACCCAACCTAAATATTATTTCAACGACGAAGAACGTTTGCGCGAAGATGAGGAGAGATTGCGCAAAGCAGAAGAGAGTCTGCGCTATGAAGCGGACCTATTGCGCAAAGCTCAGATGGAAACACGTCATACAACTGATAGCCACAACCATCATCAAATTAAACCCGAATCCTATCAGTACCATCAACCTCACATCGAATTCCACAGATATCATAAAGATGAAGAAAAAGTAAATGAACCATCAGGGCATAGAAACCAAAAAAAGAAGAAATCACACAAACGTCACCGTTCTTCGCACAAAACCGAAGAAAAACATAGCAAGCCAAAGGCCAGTGAAGTGCCCGAGTTGTTGGTCACTGAAGTGCCGGTAATAACTCTACCGGAACAATCTAAAAATTATTTCTCAGAAATCGTAATACAAAATATGCCTAAGTTTAATTCAGAAACTGGACCGGAACATGAGAAATCAGTTGAAGTAAAACAGGTGAAAACTAGGACGACAAGTACATCGGCAAAACCAAGTACGTGGAGCTCGGCCTCCGACGAAGACTCCTCGTCAGACAGCTCTTCAACTAAAAAAGCAGGTACAATGTTTAATATGGATGATTTCACTACTACAAGAAAGCCTAGAACTCCACCTAAAGTAGAAGAAGAATCATTAAAAAAGAAGGCACACGAAGGAGATGTAGATACTGATATTAATGATGACATCGTAGTACTCGGTGATGTCAATATAAAAACTTACCACGGACCTGTAAACGGAGAAAACAACACTTCTGATACCACAACAAACATTACGACGACAACAACCGACGTTTTAACAAACACAACGACTACGACTACTGAAGTAACTACTGTAAGAACTGAAGATATTTACAATAATCCACATAAGGTTAAAGACGATGAAAAAATCAATGAATTTGCTAACCATATCTGTAAACAAACACTTAAAGTTTTCGACGCTATCAAACAGCAAATCAGTGAATTTAATTTGAAGATACAAGTCGATGTTATAGCAAAGAGTTACGAACATAAATTCAAAGAGTTCTTGCGAGAAACCAGTAATCAGAAAATTAAAACGAGGTTGGGTACTCAAAAGGTTATACTGAACACAATTGATATGTCCAATCTAATTATAAAGAGGTTGATTAATTATATGTTCGGAGAAATGGATAAAAAAGGTACATTGAGACACAGCGCCGCTACTGCCAACATATTTCAGAAAGAAGTCGATAAGGAGCAGCGCCTAGAATTAAACCATGCTTGTAAAAAGTTCGGAATCTGTCGACTTGGTAGCGGTTTCCCCGAATTCCTAACAGATATTTTCACTACAGTTTTAAAATGTGACGACAGAAAGTTCAAACAAACTATTGACGCAGTGACTGAGGTCGTTGAGAATACAGATTTTGACAGAGCATTAGATTATCGTACTGAGAAAAAATTGAAATCGTCTATGAAGAAGGTTGAGCAACAAGATAATAAAACATTGAGGCCTTTATTCGTGATTCTTAAAAATATTGTTATGAATAAGAATAAGCCTTTGATCATTACTAGCTCAGTTGCTGGTAATCAAATTAACTCCACATTAGCATTTCTAGAAATTATAGATTTGTTAGACCAAAATATGCCTAGAAACGAAGCTAACAATTTAGAATGGAATGATATTAAGACAAGTCTAAAAGATTATTCGGAAAGCAAAAGACACGATGTACAAGATATTATGGAAACTTTAATAAAACTTTTTAAAAAGACTCTTATGAGCCTGGACTCGTCCAACCAAAAAATTATCTCTAAAAATATTAATGTTCTCTTAGATTAGTTGGTAATGTAATAAACATGATTTGGATTTAAATTATTTTTAAATTTTTAATAAAAAGTTGAATGTTGAGCTTGGAATTTTGGATTCTAAAGGTCTTTTTTAAGACAAAAGGTAGCCTATGTCCTTCTCCAAGGTCCAATCTATCTTTAAACTAAAATTCATAAAAATTGGTTCGTCGGTTTAGGCGTGAACATACACAAACAGAGTTACTTTCGCATTCATACCTACTTAATATAATATGTAATTTTACCGTGTGTCTCAATTATGTGAAATTATGGTGAACAGCTAATCCAATGCAGATACGTCGCAGTATATAAACGGAAAAGCGATTAAGAATTGATGAATAAATAATCGAGCTCCCTAAGGCACTTGTCCCACCGCCGACGATGAACGAGAAGCGAGTAGAGCTTGAAACTAAAATAGTAACGAGTTGGCGAGCAGCGGGAAGCGAGTGTGTAGTTCCGATAGTTTTGTCGCTGAGCGATAAGCGAGTGTGCGAGTGTGACGGGCGATTACTTGCGCCACTCGCACGGCAGTCCTGCACAAACCTGCATGCGCGAGACACGTGTTCCCAAGGAGAAAAGAGCGAGAGATGTGAAAGTATCCGACAATATCCCTGTCGTTGAAACACAAAACTGAATTCATCTAAACAATTATAAATCTCGGCGTGAGTTCTGACTGCCTAGCGAGCATCGCTGAGCGAGTATTATCTTTGATAGCTCTTGTCGCTCAGCGACAAACTAGTGGAGCGAGTCCTCACCGGCAGTGAAAACAGTCAGCGATCAACTATATATGCATCTCTTTTCTTTACACGGAATGTATATCTATTGTACGTTTCTTGAGCGAGAAAATAGCCGATAGGTAGTCGTTTCCTCGCCGGCGGTGGGACAACTGCCTAAATAATGGTTGAGTGTGGTTGAGTTGTACACGATGACTGATGTATGCGTGTCGTCAGTTAAGACAGGTCAACTCAAAGCTGCTATGGCTCTTTCTTTAAAAGGACTGCTCTACATCGTAGCACTCACATGCACTCACATACACTCACACTCTCAGTTTTATTGGCGTTTCTTCTCAGAGGTCGTCAGTAAGGAAATGCCGATACAATTTAAATCATTGACTTGTAAAAGTGTCTTTAAAATATCTATTTACAGAAATAAATATCATTTATTCATTTTAATCAGTAAGAACAATAATCACGAATATGAAACGACCCCAATTGTTTTTTTACCCAGTAAGTATTTACTTACATTAAAAACTACAGCAAAATCAGACTACCTGCGTCATTGGTCTAGTGGTCCGGTACGCTGGTGTCTAGCGAAGTGTCATTAGATTTTTCTATGAAATTCGCAGTGGCAGCTCGTAGTCTGGATTTGTGCCCAAATAATGGTATTGCCATTCGTGGCTCGCCCCCTATTACATGGGACCCGAACATACCGGCGAACTGTGGATGTAAATTTACTAATTTGACGCCTCTGCCTAACCCTTCGGGAAATACAGGCGTGATGCAAAACAACTTGCGGAAAACTTCAGCCCACAGAGTACTTTTTATATCGAAATAGAGACCAATCTTCAACATTTCGGAGAGTGTGCATCAGATCTCCACCATCTTATTCCCCCTAGATCTTTCTACTATCGGACGACCAGCACGAAAAAGCGACATCGATTCCTGGTGGACATTCCGGAAACCCGAACGAAACGCTTTAAGTCCACTTTTATCATGCGTACCGTGTAATGTGGGATGCGCTTCCCGAGTCGGTTTTCCCCGATAGATATAATCTGGGTGTCTTTAAATTACGAGTAAATCGGTTTCTTCTAGGCAAACGCGCTCCATCGTAGATCGCAGTATCACTTAACATCAGGCAAACCTAAACGCCTATCACGAATAAAAAAACATGTTAAAATGGGTAACGTAGTAAGATAGAAATAGGTACTACATGTACATATATACGGATTGCGGCGTACGGAGTAGGTAAGTACCTACACTATACAATTTTATAATAATAATAATAATTTCCGCTGTTGCCGCCTTCTGCCTGTACTGGCAGCTGTTTGGGGGGCCCAGCTAGTGAGGTGGCAAGTCACCGTCTGCCATCCCTATGGATTTTTATTCGAGGCTCAAGGCAGACGCCGTTTTCTTCCGGCAATAGAAGTTATCGGTCCACCTAACACCCACATCCATAATCCCATTTTTAATTTCCATATTTTACAATAGTCCTGCACCCGCCCGGAATACTTCATGGCTGTATTCCCATAGTGCAGTTGTGGAGTGTCCCGGGTGTATGCCCCATCCCATATTAGATCAAAGTTCTCCAAGGGGCCTCTGCGCGTTGGACCTGTGTCCCCCCGCAAGCCTTCCAAAGGACCGGATGTCTTCCTCACGGGAGGCATGCCGTGATATCCAAAAAGGAGATAATAATAATAATTAAAAAAACATTTATTGATCCATTGTTACATTATTAACCTTATGATTAGTAAGTTTTACATTTATATTCTATTTATAACTACATTGATTATGGCGATGGTCCCCAATCTAGGCAGCACCTGTCTCTTGAGGACCTGGAATTTATAAGAATTTATATTAATTTTAATATGACCCAGGGTTGCTTCGGTCGCGCTGTTTTTTTGATCCGGGTAGAATCAACACTCTAACGGGTGTAAGAATACAATTATATTATTACCTAATTGGCACCCTGTGTAGGCATGTCCGTGTTTCAAGCAATATTTTCCGCCCAATTAATAAAAAATCAATAAAAGTTTTATCTAAAAACTAATTGTTGTAACTACTGTTACACTGTAATTTTTATTAAGTTACTTTTCAAACCGCACGGAAGCAATATGCGAGAGAAGTTATATATATTTTTATATATTATATTTCATAGTATTGGCGTTGGAAGATGTGGTTACCCCCCTGTGAGTATTAAAATAATATTTTTTTTTCACAGAAAACCGGCGTTAAACAAGGCTTACGTTGTGTTTCGCCGAGTGAGTGAGGTTACCGGAGGCCAAAACCTCTTTTAAAAGGCCGGCAATGCACTTGTGACTCCTCTGGTGTTGCGGGTGTCCATGAGCGGCGGTAATCACTTACCATCAGACGATCCGTCTTCTCGTTTGCCCCCATATCCCATAAAAAAAAAACGATGAAAAATAAGCATATCCAGAGCCGCCTTAAGCGACAAACTGCAGCATATAGCCGCCAGTAACACCAGTGGTATCACTCGCGCGTTGTCATCTTGACACCTCAGTTGTTAAGTCTCTTTTGCACATTAATGTTACTGGATACATTACCACAATAGTGTTAGCATAGTATTCCTTATTGGCAGTTGGTTCGCTTGGATCGCCCAATTCAAATTTCAATTCCTTTTTTGAAATTTGTAGTTCTTTACTACATTCCAGATTCATATCACTAGTAATTGCGACATTATTCACACGACGACCTTGGGCCTTGGGCCTTGGGCCTTAGGTCATGGGCCTTGGGCCTTAGGTCTTGGGCCTTAGGTGGAACGATAAAGAGGATGTTACAATCGTTGCGGGCGTTTAGTGGAACGTACTAGCCATACTGGTGGGCGTAGCTGATGTAGAGGTTGCCGCAAAGAGGTGACGTGCTCATTGTGGGATTGCTGGTTTGAAATCAATCATAAAAGAATTAACAATCATTTTACAACGTTTTACGTGAACGATCACTTCGTCTTCCTTTTTCGAAGTGAACAGTGATCCTATTTTAAAATATAAATTATGATCTTAGATCGGTGACGAAGTGCAGGCAGGCAGTGTGTTACTCCCTGCCTCCAGAAGAGGGCGTTACCTGGCCAACATTGTTAGGAGACAAGCAGTGGTAAGTAAAAAGTAAATAAAAAACAAAATAAATGGTAGAGCCAACTACCTTTTTCTTAACATTTTTTTTAACTTTAAATATAACTATCTAAGACCAATTCCAGTAAAGACATCAACAAAAAATCACAACCATGAAGTTTCCATAGAATGGAGTATAGATGTGATGTTAAAAATATGAATCTTTTTCAGGATGGCACAGGTATCAAGTTTAATAAAGATGCAGACAGGGTAAGATTCATATTTTTCAATAAAAATTCTTAATCTTAGATTTATTTTTGGGGTCTGACTGGCTGGCGACCGGGACCTTACGTCGGTGTTTGTCGTAAAGCACTTTGGTATGTGTTTCGAACTTTGCGCGTGATAGCCAGTTCTCCCTCGGTTGCTGCGGCTCCGGCAGTCTGCAGTCCGTATAGTCTCTTAAGTCAAAGTAAAAGTCAAACGGTTTTATTTCAATTAGACCACTAAATTAAGGACTTTTGAAAAGTCAAAACTAGTTGCACGGTTCCAAAAAAGTGGTTCTTATGGAGAAGATCCGGCAAGAAACCCCATAGATACTCTTTTAAAAAAAAACATGATTACAATATTAAGCTTTACAACTTTGTTCCAAATAGTTGCTGAGAATTATGCAGTTTGATGTACAGGATTTATTCATTATCCGAAATCCGGCCGGATACCGGATAGTAATTCAGTATCCGGCCGGATAGTGAAAACGAGGCTGGATAGGCCGGATACCGGATAGTTACCGGATATCCGTTACATCTCTATATATTATGCCTGAGTGCTATAGATTACTATTTATTTTGGTATATATATATTTTCAATATTACGCTACGATTCTTAGGAACGGGGCAACGCGGGAGAAACCCCGGGCAAGTCGCTAGTATTATAAATAAATTAAAAATTTACCTTTTAACCCTCCAACTTCCTCACAGAACTCTGAAGAAAATTATGAAATGAGCTATTCTTCTTTTAGATGAACGCAGAAGCTAAGAAGAAGGTGGACGTGTTATCAGAAGAGCTTCTACCATACATAATAGCAGAACAAGAGAGACGCACCACTTTATACAAGAGAGTCATGACCGCTATTCAGAATGGGGAGAAAGGAGTCACCATCGCTGAAATCAGAAACAAACCGCCCGCCATTATAAGAAAAGGTATTTATGTGGGCATTGTACTATTTGAGCTGGAATAAAAACTCCGCAGGTTGATGAAATCATTTCCAGTTTATTTTATCGCATAGAAACAACGTCTTCGATCTGATCCCTCTGTCATCTGTCACTCAACTGTCATCTGTCAATCTTCTTTTTTAAATAAATCACGTCATGAAATCATACATTCTGAACATACATTCGTTATCTCACTCACACCTTACCAGTTATAATACTTCATCTCATTCACTCATTACGTTCCAGTCCTACAACACGTTTGCCTCATTAGTCTAGAAGTCTCAAGCACGACTGCTACGCTAGAGATCTTTGTCGAGCAAATTGTAACTGGGTTTTTCTATGATATTCTCAGTAGCAGTTCGGAGTTTGGATTTGTGCCCGGGTAATGGCAATAAGCTCGCCCTCTGCTACATGGGACCTAAAAATACCGAAGAACTGTGTGTGTTCATTAGTACGCCTCTGCTTAACCTTTTGGGGAATATAGGCACTCTCACATATTTGCTACTAAGTACTATGTCTGGACTTTAAAACAGACCATGATTCTCTGAGTTTGTTTTGGTGTTTCTTCTCAGAGGTCGTCAGCTGGGAAATGCCGGTATCATCTAGTTATAAGAAAACAACACTGACTTGTAAAAGTGTCCATAAGAGTCCGGCGGAGCTTGAATTGCTCACAAAAACGTAATACCGAAATAAATCCTAATCCAGACAATATTCTATCAAATTATGTTATTATTCCGATCTGGATACTGTTCCTCTAGGTTCATACGGTACTATTTCGTCTATTACTACTTCACTGGAAATTAAAGACCGGAAAATCATTCCAAACTTGGTAAAGTCATCAAAAATTGCATTCGCTTATATTTATTTACATTGAAGTATTTTGGACGAAATGGTAGATTAGGAACTTAGATTAACGGTATCGGAATCCGAATAATAACAGAATTCGATTGAATTGTGTTTGAATTACGATTTGTTTCGGTATTACGTTTGTAAGAGAAATTCAGTTCGCCGGACTCTTAATAGATCTTTGGCATGATGGTATGTTTGTTTTATAGGTCTAATGTACCGCTGTCCTACAAACCGTGCGCCAAAAGAGCCGGACGGTTCTGGGGTTATCATGTGCGAGGAGAACGTAGACCCCACGCCGATCATGTACGAGTCCTGCCTGTCTGCAGAGGATAAGGAATTATATGTCGCTGAGAATAAGTACTTCTTTTGTAATCGTGAGTATTTTCGACCGACTTTAAAAAGGAGGAGGTTCTCAATTCGACTGATTATTTTTTTTCAACAAAACATAAAACATGATTTTATGTGCGAAACAGTTTCTGACACCGACTTCCGAAATTGTTTCACACATAGGTAACATTATTTTATGTTTTGTTTTTGAAGGTGGTTTTACTTTTTCTTAAAAGTCAACAGTTTGGTATAACGATGCACCCCAATTTTTGTTCGAGTTGGCATAGCATGTCCATCTAAAGTAATAACATACCATAAAGCCTGTACTCCCCGAAGGGTTAGGCAGAGGCGTACTAATGTACACCCACAGTTCGCCTGGTATGTTTAGGTCCCATGTAATAGGGGGCGAGCCTATTGCCATTAACCGGGCACAAATCCAGACTCCGAGCTGCTACTGACAATTTCATAGAAAAACTCAATAACACTTTGCTGGACCTGGGGATTTAACCCAGGACCTAGACCTACGCTAGACGTAGCAGTCGCGCTTGGGACCACTAGACTAATGAGGCAGTCTATCTATTTCTGCTGAAAAGCCTAGGAGGTCCTAACGTTACGCTATTTCCAGGCCACAAGGTTGAAGGACCTGACCTTCCTCGAAATGGCACCAGTGTGATCGGCTGCGCGCCATGTGAGCGCACGTCTCTCAATTACACTAGCCAGAAGTGTGCTCTGGAGGATACAGACGACGTGGTCGTGCATTACCGCTACTACCCGGATAGGGTGAGTACTGGGCATGGGGGTGAGTAATGAGGTAATAGCCAGCGGGATGACCGGGGATTATACCACCCGCATAGCACGGCGCATCTGTAGAGAAGGGGTCTGACGCCATTTAAGAGTCCGGCGGACCGAATTTCTCTTACAAACGAACAAAGAAGTCTATTATGGAGGGGCTGTAGTCCCTAAATCCGGCCCTGACGTGATGTAATATGTGGTTAGGTGAGGTGAGGTCACGCATAGTGAGATGAGGTGAGGCAGTACGCTTTTAAATTGATCTTTAAATCTTCTAAGCCTCTGCACTGTAGGAATGCACCTCTGTCCCTTTTCAAGCGTGATAAAAGGCCTATATATTTCCAGACGTATAAATTCGTGACGGAGTTGGACCCAGATCGTGAGGTCTGCGAGCACTGGACCCCATGCCAAGTTGGATATATCTTCAGCTTGCCAGGACCCGACCAGGCCACGCCTGCAAGCGAATTGTGGCGTAAGTTTATTTCAAACTACCAAAGTTTTGGAAGAGCTGGAAAGGGCCGACCTTGGCGAACGTACCACAACCAAACTGCGGACGTTCTCAAACAAGGTCAGATTAAGAGCACCCTAAACCGACGATCACGCATGATGAGGTTAATGACGTAGCTCAGAGGATCTCAAACTTATTTCGTTTACCTCCTTTGAGAATCAATTATTTTTTAGCGCCCCTCAATATTTTTAACCTTACCATATCTTAAACCGCTTTAAGAGGCCGGCGGACCGAATTTCTCTTACAAACGTAATACCGAAATAAATCGTAATTCAAACACAATTCAATCGAATTCTGTTATTATTCGGATTCCGATACCGTTAATCTAGGTTCCTACGTTACCATTTTATCTAAAATACTTCACTGGAAATAAATAGAAGCGAATGCAATTTTTGATACCTTTTCCAAGTTGATGGCGACACGTAGCGGCTGAGCGATCAGCTTCTGCGTCACGTGTTGTGGGTTCGATCCCCACAAGGAGCAAATATTTGTATGATCTACAGGTAGTTGTTCCGGGTCTGGGCGTTTGTGTATGTATGAATTTGTGTTTGTAAACGCACTCACGATACAGGAGAAAATCCCAGTGTGGGGCAAAATTCCTTTATAAAAAAAAAGTTTGCAACGATTTTCCGATGTTTTATTTCCAGTGAAGTAGTAATAGACGAAATAGTATCGTAGGAACCTAGATTAACGGTATCCAAATCCAAATAATAACATAATTTGATAGAATATTGTCTGGATTACGATTTATTTCGGTATTACGTTTTTGTGGGCAATTCAAGCTCCGCCGGACCCTTAACAACGCAAATTAACACATTATACCGTAAAAACATTCATTCTGAAAAAAAAAACGAAATGCTATTTATGTTATTGAACGGAATAGTGTAGTGGTAACTATGTATATCCACGCCTTCTGTAATTTAGACGTGGACAGGAATAAAATCATGTGAAAAAAATGATAAATTTTTACTTGTTTATTTCGTAGATCAAAATTAATATAGATTCTGAACAGCCTCTGTAAATTTGACTGGTCTTCAAAAAATAACCCTGTATATGTATAGAATTTGTATGTATTTAACTGCATTATTATCAAAAAATATATGTTTTCTTTTATTACAGGTGATTACAGTAAGTAGATTTAGGGTGTATCCTGCCCGCGATTGAATATTTCCTTTACTGAAATACTTACTTACAGTATTACATGGGTAATACTGAAAGTACCCATAAAGACACAGGGGGCACAGGCCTCGGATCCCTGTCTTGTACCCCTACAAGCCAGGCGCGAGGGGCCTAAGAAACACTCGAATTAAAATTACTTACTTTTAAAGGGACTTCAAATTGTTTTATTTTTTTATACCACTAAGGTGGCACACTGCCCGCCTGATGGTAAGCGGTTACTGTAGCCTACGGACGCTTGCAACACCAGGGGAATCGCGCGTTGCCAATCCTGTAAAATCTGTATAAGCACCCCTGAATGGCCCAAGATGGCGTTTGGTACTTTTCAACCTATATATATATATATATATATATATGTAACTGTTGTTTATGTTTTGTTGTTTCTGCCCACTTATTTGGGAAAATAGGCGTATCTATATGTATGTATTTAAGTAACTACCAACCATTTCTCCGATTATCTGGTAGCAAAAGAGCGGCTGGTCATCACGAAATCCTCTTAACATCAAGAATAATCGTAATTTTACCCCGTGTGGGGACGGGTTACAATACAGTCCTTCACTGCCGTTCAGCTAGGCATCTCGGAAGAGACAAGGACTTTTTCGGGTGAGAACTAGTTCCCCCTCGGTTGCTGCAGCTTTGGCAGTCTGCAGTCCGTAAAGGCTCCTATGGCTCGGCAATGCATCAGGAACGTCTCTGATCTTGCAGGTGTCCTTGGGCGTCTGCGTCCACGCATCATACCCTTATTTGCCGACTTAACTAATAAAAAAAATACTAATGAGTATCGTATTATTATTTTAGCTGGAGGCAAGTATTTTTTAAATAATGGAGTAGCTTTATGAATAATTGGGAAATAATTAATTTGCCAAATATATTTCCTATAGGTATTTATTATAAATTTAGTATCCTACTATATTTTGGGTCAAAATACTATATATAACATAATCAACCCAAAATCTCTCAGGCATGCATGTTTCCTCACGATATTTTCCTTTACCGTTTAAGCGCGTGATAATGAACACTTTAATACGCACATGACTTCGAAAAGTCAGAGGTGCGTGCCTTGGGTTCGAACTCGAGACCTTTGACTTGGCACTCCAACGGTCATACCACTAGGCTATCACTGCATTTTACTATATATATATACTGTTGAAAAAAATAAAGCAATCAAGTAAACTATATTTTAGCCAGCTATAATCTGTTTATTATCTACGTTATTGTAATGCTCCAAACGTTGCCATAACCGAGCCTGTAATGATAGCATATGTTCAAGTTCAAATGTTTTCATTTCAAATAAGCTTTTACAAGCGTTTATGAAACGTTATGATCCTAGTTGCACGGTTCCAAAAGGTTGATCCTATGGAGAAGAATCCGGCAACAGTACACTCTTTTAAAATAAATAGTGTTACAATCTTCACTGGTACAATACTATTGCGATTTAAGGACCATTGGACTGCCAAGTCAAAAGTTTCGAGTTCGAATCCAAGGCACTCACCTCTGACTTTTTGAAGCCAGGCAGTTAATTATCACGCGCTTAAACGGTGAAGGAAAAGATCGTGAGGAAACCTGCATGCCTGAGAGATTTTCTCGACAACGTGTGAAATCTGCAGTAGGCCAGCGTGGTGGACTATAGCCTAATCCCACTCATTCTGAGTAGCAGCAGCAGTGGGACAGTATAAATGGGTTGGTATGGTATGGTCGTTGGTCCCCCTAAATTATGGTTGAGCTGCACGATGCATGCACGGATGCATGCGTGCCGTCAGTTGGGACTGGTCTACTCAAAGCTGCTATGGTTCTTTCCTCAAAAGGCCATTTCAGACACTACCCTAAATCGTGCCACTCACATATAAGTGTTCTCCCATGTCTGGACTTTAAAACAGACAATGATTCTCTGAGTTTGTTTCGGTGTTTCTTCTCAGAGGTCGTCAGTTAAGAAATGCCGAAGCCATCTAGCTATAAAAAAACCAAACCATTCACGTGTAAAAGTATCTCTAATTAAATATTGATAATGATAATTAATATGATGATATTTATTTCTGCTAGTATTTAAATATAATTTCAATGTTATATTTTTTTATGGGTAATGAGGGCAAACGAGCAGACGGATCGCCTGATGGTAAGCGATTACCTCCGCCCATGATATATATTTCCTATATTCCCCTTGACATTTTGCAATTCTAGGAAAAGGCTACAATGCTAGATAACTACATAATTACCTATAATTAATTACCGTATGTAATTTTGTGTTATAGATACTGATGAAGGTATTTTTTTTTTCTTAATTATATACAGCAAATAATGCCGTTTCATTTTATATAATTTCCTTGCTGTACAATAATAGCATTTTATTTCTTATAATATTGAAAAATATTTACATAAGAGTCCGGCGGACCGAATTCTAAGACAGTTTAATTAAATTGTGTTATTATTCGGATTCAGATAATGTTAATCTAGGTTCCTAAATTATCATTTCGTCCAAAATACTTCACTGGAAATAAATAGTTATAAGCAAATGTAATTTTTGATAACATTGCCTAGTTGGTAATTATTGTCTGGTCGTTTATTTCCAATGAAGTAGTAGTAGACGAAATGGTACGGTAGGAACCTAGATTAACGGTATCCGAATCCGAATAATATCACAACTTGATAAATTATTGTTTGGATTACGATTCATTTTGGTAAATTACGTTTTTGTGGGCAATTCAAACTACGCCGGAGCCTTATGTAAGTAGGTCAATAAAGTTTATGTAATGTATTTAATTTTTTTTTTAAACTTCCCAGAAATTTCAAGTAAGTGGTTTCGTTATTTTAATAAAAACATAAGTTTACCTAAGTATATATTTTTTTTATTTTGTCCTCTTAAACAAGAAAAATCAGTTTTATAATGATGCAAACTGATCTATATGGATATATATAAATTTATATACATATAATAAAACAATATAAAAATGTGTTTCTACATTGATATCAATCAAATCAGCCTATTGCCGTCCACTGCTGAACGTAGGCCTCCCCCAAGGAGTGCCAACATTGATAACATTAAAAAAAAAATTTTGGGCGATGGAGAAATAGTAATAGAGTAAGAATAAAAAAAAACTGTCTGTTTGTACACGCTATTCTCCGGAAATACTAGACGGATTTGAATGAAACTTTTGTTTTAAAGCTATTTATTCTGGGCAGCATATAGGGTAATATTTGGAAATTGGAACACCATGATGCAGGACCATAATGGTCCAGCTAAACTATAAGGAATATAGAAATGACGCCTTAGCAAAAGTTGTTCAGCCTGATGAGCATTTTCTGTTGGGGTATAAAAATCGAAGATCTGGAACACCTGATTCAGAACCATAATGTTCCAGCCAATGAGCTGATGAGCATTATCTGTTGAGGTATATAGAAAAATGAATATTATTTGATTATTTTGACCTGGAAAGTGCCATGGGTCGTTGATACAGACTTTAGGTGACAGCAAACTTCACGCGGGCGATGCCACGGGCGGATGCTAGTAAATAGCTAGGATTTGGAGAATAAATTTAAAAAAAAAAGAATAAATGAAAAAAATTAATAATTATTTCATTGTATCATATTAAGCTAATAAATGTATAAAATATCTATAAAAACAATTAGTAATATCATTTCTTTTTGCCATTTTAGAGGAAGGTAAGTTTCGATACTAAAATGAACATTTTTCGACTTCTTTTTGCCTAATCTCAATAATATAATTTTTTTTTTATTTATTGTCATAAATTTTTAAGCACATTATAATGGATTTCCTTGGCCCCTGCGCTTTTCTTATACTTATAGAGTAAAATACCCTATTATGATTGACGGGGACATGGCTAACATGTATATAATCATGGATAAAAGTAATTTATGTAATGTTTTTTTCACAGAAATCGTACCCCGTAAGTAATTATTAATTATTTTTGTTATATTTTTGGAGGATGCCTTTTCTGTCGGTTAAATAAAAGTAATGTTTATATTTTCAGCTCTTCCTGGTAAGTAATAGCTACTTACTGTTTGTTAAAAAATTTATTACAGTATTACAAACAAGCATAGGACTGCCTGACGGTAAGCCACCGCCGTCGATAGACGTCAGTAACACCAGGTGGTATCACTCGGGCGTTGTCATTTTGACACCTCAGTTGTTAAGTCTCGTATTTAAATGCATATGCCTAGTAATGTCACTGTTTAGATACTACCCTCTAATAGGAAAGCGATAGTAGGGTACTTGACTGCTTTTTGATTTATTAAAAATAATACTCATTTTTTAACTTTTTCAAAAAGTTATTAAAAATATTTTTAATAACTTTTTTCATTTATATTAATAAAAATTTAATTTTTATTAAGCTATTGCATAGCTTCTATCGCTGACCTTGAGCGTGGGGACCGAATCCAGAAATTCCGTAACGAAAAAAACCTAACACGCTTGTCTCTTTAGTTCAGCAACCCGCCTTTAGGTGGCATTGGTTGTATTACATAAGTTGATAAAAACCAATGCCACCTAAAGGCGGGTTGCTGAACTAAAGAGAAACACGCTTGTCTCTTTAGTTCAGCAACAAGCCTTTAGGTGGCATTGGTTGTATTACATAAATTGATAAAAAAACGCTATGCAATAGCTTTACCGCGGCAGTCCCCGAGTGCCACACGTCTTTTATAAATAATTTGTAGACTGAAAAAGTAATTTAAATCAAGTCATATAGTTCTAAGATATAAGCTTTTAAAGTTTTTGGTGGGGATTGAGTGAGGATGCTCTGTCCCTTTTCCGCAAAACGAATGTCAGCATAGCAGTATAGAGTTTGTATGGCGCATGCACGGTTTGACGTCACAACGTGCTATATTACATTCTCTGTCAAGCACAAAATTAAAATGCTTATAACTTCTTTATTTTTGAACGGATTTTGACTTTGTTTTTGATGTTCGGCTCTGTTTATGGTCAATTTTTTTCAGATCATTAATGAATATCAGGGAACTAGCCCATTGCCTGGAGCCTACACGGTGTCGGGTTGTGTTTTAAGAGATTTAAGTTGTAGATGTTACTTGCGCGATTCAGGATTCGCTTCGTTGTAGTTCTTGTGTAGCGCGATAGATGTCACTACTACACATACTTAAATATTACTTATATGTTGATTTCCAGAGGACGACAAAAACGAGACGACGTTCCCTACCGATTACTACGCGACAAGCACGAGAAGAGTTCCCATACCAATGGGATTTAAATTCCACGGAATTGGCAAATATATGCCCAATGGCGAAAAGGTAAGGACTTACCACTAGGCATCGAAATGATTGCTACTTGTCATTCATTTTCATTTGATGACATTATGATTATTTTTCACAGCGATTTCACATGCGAAATTTCGCAGCCTGCTACTTTTCGTTAGCAATGAATATTCATTCAAAATAATTTATCACCTTACTTGCTATTTTGCTACTTACAATGAAATCGTGAACAAAATGCGTTTTCATTTTGTGGAGACAATAAAAATATTTGCCTTTTATCCAGGGAATTTATTAATATCGCAGTTTTATTTTACAAGACATTTTTCGGAACAAGCACATGCATAGACTTCTTACCATAGACTAAGTATAGATAGTGATTTACCTTTTAAATCATAGATAACAAAAACAATTAGTGAGGTGTTACATATGTAGGATGAGAGAACGGAACGTACAAAAGGTGTGTGAAATGGAATGTATAGGAGTGAGTGAAAGGAATAGATAGTCAGAAAGGGAAGAAGGAAGAAATGAAAGATGGCGACGGGGACCAGACGACAGACGTGAGGCGAGTGTGGTGTGTGCTAGGAAAAAGGAATGTAGAAATAAATTGTACTTGAAAGTAAAGCAAAATAAAACTAATATTTCTATTTATAGAAATATTTTCATTAAAGCCCCGATCCTACACACATATCTCAACACATGGCAGCATCAACTTCGTTATTACTTAGCCAAAGATAGAGCATCTATTTAAATTTTATACATGTAAGTTACATTTAACATACATGGTACCTGAATAACCAAAAGACCTCAAACAGGTCGGTTATAATCAGTGATCGGAATAGGTAGAGCTATTTTCGTTCATTGGCCGCAAACATATATAATATAGACATACCCCGGGATTTCGACTAAAATCCCGGGGTATTAAAAATAAATGAATGTAGGAAACAGAAAAATGTAATAGTTTGTTTTAAGTAAATCATTGCACACACGACGTTGCCAAACTTACATCAACAACATCGGATGTCCGAAGTTGCAAAAGTTCAATGCGCACATGCGCGTTGTTGCCGTCCTTGCAGGATGCAAAACACACCTTGTGGAAACAAAAGAGAACAATAGCGGGAATGCGGGATACTCTTTGCCTAACGACAAGTATGTATCGTCTCTTTCTAACGTATAACAATTTTCTATCAGCAATTAATTCCGGGACGTAGGGCATGTCCATATTATTACATCATACCACAAGTACCAAAAATAGCTCTACCTATTCAGATCTCTGATTATAATATCGAGTCATAATTATAATAAAGAAACCCTAAAGTCATTTTGAGACGTGTAGTTTAAGTATATTTTTTTAAGAAATCAGTTATAACAGCTAAATTCTAAACTCGTATACTCCGAACTGCTATTGAGAATTTCAATTCTAACTCGTTAATTTATTTTAATTTTATTTTCAGATACGTATCAGCACTCTGTCTGGTGTAAGTTTTGTATATTTTATTACGATTATTTTATTTTGTTATGTTACTTGCATGTTAAGACGCTTCCTAAAAGCTATGGCTATATCTAAAAGCATGATGGCATTTGTAGACAGGCATCCACCTCTTTTCCGATCCGAAGTAAACGTATAAGGGTACAAATTGCATTGGCATAACATACCATCACGCCTGTATTCCCCGAAGGGTTAGGCAAAGATGAACTAATGTATACCCACAGTTCGCAGGTATGTTTAGGTCCCATGTAATAGGGGGCGAGTCTATTGCCATTAACCGGGCACCATGCCATTAGCGTAGCAGTCGCACTTGGGACCACTAGACTAATGAGGCAGTCAGTGCATTGGCGAAGCAGTTTAACGAAGAAAAGTAATTGTATTTTGCTTCAATGTTTTTTGAATTTTTGAACTGGCTACTAAGCTATAAATAGTCGCTGGCCTAATCTTGGTAGACTCCACATGGTTTTCTCACAATGTTTTCCTAGTAATTAAGTATTAACGCACATGATTTAGAAAAGTCAGAAGTTTTCTTACAGATTCAGTCCCAATAACAAATCCGCCGATAGATTTGTTTACTAGGAATAGGATTTTGACATAAAGTCCATACAAATAATGTCAAAATTCTATCTCTAGCAAGCAAATCTATCGACAGGTTTGTTAATGGGACTGGCCGTTAAATATAACTTAGCATGCTATATCATATTACTAGCTCAAGGTATACAGAAGGATTTTTTTTTTCTTTTCAGTCCCTGTCAGTAAGTTTTTATTCATAGTTTACATAAATATGTATAAAAATTAATCCCTACTTTCCATGGTCACGTCATAACTTGAGAACGACTACCGATTTCATTCATCTTTTTTTTTAGTTTTCTAGAACTTTGTAGAACGTTCTTACGGAAAGAAAAATTATGATAATTGCAGAAAACTTAAACTGTTATAACCTTCACGCCTTAGACATTTCGCGCGGCGCAAATGCCGTAGGATGTCGTTCAAGGTCTTTGGATAATAACATTTTATTGGGGGCACCAGGTAACGGAGGGATGTTTCTATGGATGTTTTTAAAGATACTTAGGAACGTGAACGTGGTTCTCTGTACATGACCTTTAGCACTGATCTTTGGGCTCTTTTAAGTTGTATCATGGTGGATATCCACTCCACCCCATACGTAATACAGTAAGTGAGGACTTATTGGTTATTTTGCGAATTAGTTTTCTTGTCCTCTTGGCTACTAATTCAATGTGGACTTAATGGAGAAGTGTTGGTCAATTAAGATTCCATGATATTTGGTGTGTGCTTTTTTATTTCGTCACAGTTGCAAGAAGACTGTATGCAAAAGCAAATGTAGTGTTTTTAAATATTTAGTGTCAGCAGATTGTAGTCCAACCAGTGTTTAATCTTTGTCATACTATGTTGGGCCACTCCAAATAGATTTATGGTGGAAAATAATAACTGTGTCGTCAGCATAACAGGTAACATCTGTGTTATGTGAGATTGTTCGGTGTATGTCGTTCATATATAATAATGAATAGTGTTGGGCCGAGAACCCTGCCTTGTGGCACTCCAAATGCAACCTTGTTTTTACTGCTAATGAGATCTCATACTTTCACGCATTGATATCTATTTGTTAGATAGGTTTCGAACCACTGAAGCGAAGAACCTCTGACGCCTAACCATTCAAGATTTTTCAGAAGTACAGGAATTGTGACCGTATCAAAGGCTTTCGCCACTTATTGTTGTTATCTAGGTGTGATGTCACAAGTTTGGCCAGCAAGCTCTCAAATCTTCTGTGTTTTTGCCACATCTGACGCCAATTTGTTTATTAGTTAATAAATTGTTATTTTCTAAGTAACATGTCAATCGATGGTTTACTATTTATTCAAGGATTTTGGAAAATATTACCAATAGGGATATGGGTCTATAATTAACAGGGTTTTGTTTCGAACTATTTTTGTGAATTGGACTGATGACAGCCTGTTTCCATTTATCAGGAAATGGCCCAGAACTTAGGCTAATGTGGGTAAGGGGTCCTGCTATTTCGTTTGTTACGGCTTGTTAAATAGGGGTATTATACCATCAATTCCTGGAACGCTGTTTTCCGATTGTCTATTATTTTAACTACCTCCACAGCGTCAGTGGGTTGCATAAAGAAACTTTTAACTAATGGCTCTCCTAGTTTTGAGATCACTGTATCCGTTTCATTTATTTCTGAAAGTACATATGTTATTAGCAAGATTTTTCCCTAGCGAAGAAAAGTATTCATTACTATCAATTGATTCCTGCGGGTTAGTTTTATATTTTAACTAGCTTTTTGCCCGCGACTTCGTCCGCGTGGAATAGTTACTTTGTTCCCTAAGAACTTTCATCCCCTATTTCACCCCTACATAGGTCGAAATTTATTAATTATTTTGCCCGCGGCTTCGCTCGCGTTAAGAAGTATTATTATTAATATTTTGTTCGTCTTCATTTATTCGTTCGATTAGGTACTGATGTTGTGAGTTCAAACTAATACATTTACATCCTCCATCATCCCTTATTTTATCCCCATGGGGGTTGAATTTATCAAAATCCTATTTAAGCGGACGTCTTCATCATAGTAGCTCCAATCTTTAATTTCAGTTCAATCAGTCGAAAATCTAAGAAGATTTATAAAAACTTTCATCCCCTATTTTATCCCCTTAGGGGTGGAATTTATCAAAATCCTTTCTTAGGGGACGCCTACGCCATAGTAGCTATATGCATGCAAAGTCTCAGCCCGATCGGTTAAAAATTGGCAAATTTTCATACAACTTTCATCCCCTATTTTATCCCCTTGGGGGTAGAATTAACAAAATCCTTTCTTAGCGGATGCCTACGTCATAACATCTACCTGCATGCCAAATTTCAGCCCGATCCCTTCAGTGGTTTGGGCTGTGCGTTGATAGATCACTATGTCAGTCAGTCAGTCACCTTTGAGTTTTATATATATTATTTTAATAAATCTGTAGGGTTGTTTTTATTACAGCTGTATTCACTAATGTTTTTGATTGATTGCTATAGTTTTTTAGTATTTAGTTTATTTTCCTGCAGTTTTGGCTGATTGAACGATTTAAATCTGAATAATTCTTCCAGCGATTTGTTCAATTCGGCACAGATAAGTGTGCAAGATTTCCGAATAATTCTTTTTTCAATTATTTTTTACAAATTTCATACAAGTAATTCCAAAATTCGATACTTTTGGATCCGTCACTTAATAATTGTGCGTTCCTTTAATCTCTTTATTTTTACTTATTTCAGAACTCTGTACACATAAATGTATATCATGAAATCCTCGGTGATTTCGTTAAAGTTACCTTAAGGTTTTCTCCACTAAAGCCAACGGACCTTACCACTTACTACGTCAGATTTGAAGCAATCAACCCACAGCCTTTGAATTTTACTTACACGCCTTTCATTACTATAAGTAAGTTATTTTTTTATGGGATAGGGGGACAAACGAGCAGACGGATCGCCTGATGGTACGCGATTACTGCCGCCCATGGACACCGGCAACACCAGAGGAGTCACAAATGCGTTGCCCGCCTTTTAAAACGGGATTGGGCCTCCGGTCCCCTCACTCACTCGGCGAAACACAACGTAAGCGTTGTTTGACGATGGTTTTCTGTGAGGCCGTGGTATCACTCCGGTCGAGCCGGCCCATTCGTGCCGAAGCATGGCTCTCCCACGTTATTTTTTTCATAATATGACGATATACCATTATATCTCTATTCCTCGATATTTTAGGCAGACTGCAGAGGTGTACGAATTTACATCCACAGTACGCCGGTATGTTTAGGTTATACGTCCCTAATAGAGGGCGACCCTTTTGCCATTAACTGGGCACAAATCCAAACTCCGAGCTGCTACTGAGAAAAGCCCTTCATAGAATTTCATATAAATTGGTACCCTATGTATCAATAAATTATAGGCTGCTGTGTCTTCTATACTGTGGGTATATAAATGTTACTCTACTGGTTTCAGTCAGATACACAATTTAACACAATTTACAAGAATTTAGGGTATGTACTATTGAAACTATTGAAAAGGAAGAGATACAAAGTGTAAAATAGTAAATACGTAGGCTGTTCCATAAGTCTTGCAATACAGTTTTTTTTCTTTGCTAAAAGAGATCTTATAGAACGGGTAGTCTTGGATTCACAGAAAACTATCACCTCTGCATGGTACACAAGAAATTGTTTGCCGCAAGTTATACAGAAGTTAAAGAATGACGTCCGTCGTCTGAGCACTTGGCACTTCCATTATGACAATGACAATGCTCGGACAATTTTAACTCAAGATTTTTTTTAGTCAGGCCTCACACTATTGCAGCATCCCTTTAGCCTGGACCTTGCGCCTTGCGATTTTAGACTTTCTTCTATCATTAATAGTCAACAAGGCGAAAATTCATACCTGAGAAAGAATTATTAAGTGCTCGGGATACGTCTTGTGCTTCTCTTACAATAGATAAATGGGAAGAAATATTTAGTAATTGGTTTGTTCGTATGTAAAACTGTGTTAACGAAAATGACATGTATATTGAAAAATGCTATTTAAAAATACTTTCGTTTTGCAAAACTTTTGGAAACAGCCTACGTACCTATATGCCAGCAAATAAAATCAGTTTACGGATTTTATCGTGTTGTATTTACATTAAGAAAATCCCGACTTTTCGGACCCTACAGCGGTCACGGGCAGACGCACAACGATGTCTATGAAAATACGTAAACTGATATTATTTCAATATGTCTAATATTCGCGTAAGTCTCAAAAATCAGTATGCAAGGTAATTATCTTTTTGTGATTTTTTTGCATTTTCCATGCTAAGATTATAAAGTTAATTTAGTAAAGGAAAAATTCAATCGCGGGCAGGATTCGAACCTGCGTCTCCTGGTTAGATACACCAGACGCTCTGACCGCTTACTTTTTACCCAATTCTTTCGGGACCAATTCAGTCGAACGTTTCGGAACATCGGGAATTATATAATACTAGCTTCTGCCAGCGACTTTGGATAAAAAGTAGCCTATGTGTTATTCCAGGCTATAATCTATCTGCGTGCCAAAATTTATCCAGATCCGCTGAGCCGTTCTGTCGTGAAAGTGTAACAAACATCCATACATCCATACTCACTTTTTTTTTTTTCAAAGATGTTGCCCCACACTAGTATTTTCTCCTGTATCGTGGGTGCGTTTACAAACACAAATTCTCACATACACAAACGCCCAGACCCGGAACAACTACCTATAGATCATACAAATATTTGCTCCGTGCGGGGATCGAACCCACAACACGTGACACAGAAGCCGATCGCTCAGCCGCTACGCCAAACGAGTCGTCGTTCACGTCTATAATATTAGTAAGGATTAATACAACGCGATAAAATCCGTAAAAACGAGTTTTATTTCAAATCTTTCTCTACCTATTTTCTTACAGGTTCGGGTGTGACTCGCCTCACGCCTCTAGTCCTGGAGATGATGCCAGGGCAGAGATTAAATACCACCACGATATACTTCACGTGCAGTAAATGTATGGTTAGGGGGATCATGCTGCGCGTAGAAGATAGCACCATCCGTAATGTGGATATAGATAAATACAGGGTGCGCAAGTTTTATGACGAGTAAGTAATTCCTTTAATATTTTACAATGAAAAAAAGCTATATATACATAAGATGTCTAAAAGACAGAGGCGTGACTACACGTCAAAGTATTCCTCGGTATCGCTGTCGTCCGAGAAGGTGCCCAGAAGACTGGCAGCATTGCCACGCTGAATGGCAATGCTTATGCGCTGTCCTAGAAACAAGCCAGCCCGCTGGTCACGCGAGGTGTCGACCAGTCGCCTCGAAATTTCCTTGAAAAGGAGACGAGCACTCAGACCCCACGACCCGAGCGTTTCGACCCCAAACGGCTCAAAAATATAGTTACCCGACAGGTTGCTATACGTTCGCCGTTTGAGTCTCTAATAATAATTCTAGTAATTCATTATATACACATAACATAACATAATCAACCGATTATACTGTCCCACTGCTGGGCACGGGTCTCCTCTCAGAATGAGAGGGATTAGGCTATAGTCCACCACGCTGGCCTAGTGCGGATTGGCAGACTTCACACGCCATCGAGAAAACCTCTCAGGCATGTTACCTCACGATGTTTTCCTTCACCGTTTAAACACGTGATAATTAACTATTTAATACGCACATGACTTCAAACAGTTTTGCAGACTGCAAAAAGGTAGCCTAATCGAAGCGGCGGTAGCCTAATGGCTAGGGCGTCGGACTGGCGTTCATGTGGTTGCCGGTTCGAAACCCACCCATTAGACTCCTGCCGTGAACGCACTCGTAACACAAGCATTTAGCTTAGCACGAGGGGTTAACAAGAATGCTAGTAATGTGCGACCCACATTACTAGTAAGCTTTAAAAAAAAAGTCAGAGGTGCGTGCCTTGGGTTGAACTCGAGACCTTTGACTTGGCAGTCCAACGGTCATACGATTAAGCTTTCACTGCTACCTTAGGTATTAAAGTAATTCCTTGCAAAAGGAAAATTGTGAACACTTCCTCTGTACATGCGATGTAATGGCTAGAAAGCTAATGCGCCTCTTGGGGCAGAGTTATCCTCTTGGATAACCCTACTTCAAGAGACGCAGAGGATTAAAGACTCATACCCCCAGGCCAAATTCAATTCCAATTCCAATAAATTCAATAAATTTAATAAAAAAATCCCAATATTTGGTTTAAAATACCATAGCTGCAAAAAAACTGTACGTTCTTACCTACAAAACCTAAATTACGACGAAACTGAAGAATTCCTGAGGAAGTGACACAACAGCACACACACCCACGCACACACCCACACGCACGCACACACGCACACACACACACGCACACACACACACACACACACACACACACACACACACACACACACACACACACACGCACGCACGCACGCACGCACGCACGCACGCACGCACGCTCACTTACTCATACATACTCACGTAATATACTCGTATACAAGTTTTTCAGTTATGTAATCACTATTCCTTATTTGCATTCACTTTATTTTTCCGTTTTAATTGTTGTTAAGTAACTTTTCGAAATATCACACGCTGTAATTCGACCATACCGAGGGATCGAACCTGCTTCTCCTTAACACAGGTTACTCTGTACCCTAGCTAGGAGAACAGTACTTCACCCACTAACTAGATTAAGAAACGATGTATGCCTGTGTTAATATTATCTTAACATGTAATCTGGTCCTAGTTTATCAATAAATAAATAAATAAATAAATTAATGTTTGAAGAACTGGGTGAGAATGAGGAATAGGTATCTAGGGGGAGCACAAAATATTCCACGGATCGCCTGATGGTAAGCGATTACCGCCGCCCATGGACACACGCAACACCAGAGGAGTCACGAGTGCGTTGCTCGCCTTTTAAAAGGGGATTGGGCCTCCGGTATCCTCACTCACTCGGCGAAACACAACGTAAGCGTTGTTTGACGCCGGTTTTCTGTGACGCCGTGGTATCACTCCGGTCGAGCCGGCCCATTCGTACCGAAGCATGGCGTTAAAAAATTGTGCAAATAGGTTTCAGGGGGGCATAATTTCAGATATTGTAATTATATTTTCGGAAAATAATAACACACACATATTAAAAACCACTGTAATAGGTTCAGTACAAATCTTTTCTTTCAGGGCTTGCGCTTATTCTGTTACAGGTTGATAAGATAATGTTTTTTTGCTTCTTTTATTGCAGGAAGGGGATAGAGTGAGTATCTGTAAATAAAAATAGTTAAGGGAAAGTCAAAAATATTTATTGCTTACCTACTTAAAATTGTGTACTGTTTATGGTTGTTTAACAAAGGGGCTTGAAGATGTTGGTTTAGCGAGGCGTCCGCCATTTCAATGTTTCATAAAACGTAGTGACACCGTTTAAAAAAAAAAAGACCACTTATACATATTTATATTCATATATTAATTGCAATCCATAATATACATATACAGGTGGTAAGAATAATAGAACATATAATTCGATGGCTGATTTTTTATATTATATACCTCCGATCAATCGTCTAAACCAGGGGTTCCCAATCTTTTTCAGTCCACGGCGCACATACAATCTTTGCTATTTTGTCTCGGTGCCCTAACCTAGTGTCCCCGCGTGGGGACGGGTTAGAATACTGTTCTTCACTGCCATTCAGATAGGCATCCCGTAAGAGGCGTGAAAATATCTGACTTGCTCTTTGGTAGGACCTCTTGGGGTCTGACTGGCTGGCGACCATCCTTAGGTCGGAGTTTGTCGTAAAGCACCGCGGTGTGTGTTTCGACATTTGCACGTAAGAGCCAGTTCGCCTCGGTTGCAGCGGCTCTAGCAGTCTGCAGTCCGTAGGGGCTCTTAAAGGTCGGCAACACATCAACAACTCCTACGGCGTTGCAGGTGTCCATGGGCGACGATGACTACTTACAGATGGCTTGTCAGCTCGTTTGCCGACTCAATTCCATATAAAAAAATCTAGCTGGGCGAAGCAGATAGGTAGATACTATACTAGATACTAGTTGATTGCTTCACAGCGCCCTTCTTCACTTTTTACAGCGCCCCAGGGAGACGCGACGCAAACTTTGGTAACCCCTGGTCTAGACTATGATTTGAACCATAAGCATAAGTGTTCTTCCATGTCTGGACTTTAAAAGAGACCATGATTCTCTGAGTTTGTTTCGGTGTTTCTTCTCAGAGGTCGTCAGTTAGGAAATGTCGAAGCCATCTAAAAACCCAAACCATTGACATGTAAAAGTATCTCTAAAGATCTACTTGCAAAATAAATCATTTCATTTCATTTCCTATTAAAAAAACACTAAAATCTTTTCACTCGTATTTTTGTTCAGGCAATCGTATGTAGAGATAGACTTTGACGAATTGACACCGCACGACTTTGGCGATTACTTCCTGATGATTCAGAATAACGATGGAGGCGAAGAAAGGGTTAAAGCTTTAACTATTAAAGGTAAGCATTTTTTTCTCTTCTTAGTCGGGCACTCCTGACAGAGTGGTCGTGGCTGTCGATGGACAGGGTTGCATCCCGGCATCACCGCTGGCTTCAAATGCTGCTGCACGTCGAGTGATGTTCCTCAATTTTTGGCGACTTTCAGCATTGCGAGCACACTGTACTGCGGTAGATTGCGTAGCTTTCGTGATGAGGTCAATCCAGCGAGTTGGAGATCGACCACGAGGTCTCCTGCCTTCTATGCGGCCTTGTACTATAAGTAGCTCCATTGAGTCTTCATTTCTGGAGATATGCCCAAAGAACTTCATTATTCATAGCTGCACAATCGACGAAAGTCTGTCTTGTATGTGAAGCTCTTTGAGGATGGAGTTATTGGTGCGGAACGCTGTCCAGGGTATTTTAAGCATACGTCTCCAACACCACATCTCCAGTGCATCGATTTTCCGGCGATCTTGCAGCTTGAGTGACCAAAGATTGTGAAGAAGCATTTTTTTTATGGGATGGCAAACGAGCAGACGGATCGCCTGATGGTAAGCGATTACCGCCGCCCATGGGCACCCGCAACATCATAGGAGTCACAAGTGCGTTGCCGGCCTTTTAGAAGGGGATTGGGCCTCCGGTAACCTATCTCACTCGGCGAAACACAACGTAAGCGTTGTTTGTCGCCGGTTTTCTGTGAGACCGTGGCATCACTCCGGTCGAGCCGGCCCATTCGTGCCGAGGCATGGGTTTGACTGACATGTCTTTATGGACACTCTAACAATTGAGTCGAATCTAACGACAACTCTCAAGCTAAAATCCATCAATCCGTTTAGGCTGTAGAGCGCGACAAAGAAATATATATTCGTACAGTGGCGACCAAAAGTCCATAGGCAATCTCACAACGCAATAGCTTGACGTTTAGTTTGACTTACGACCTTCTATTCATTGTCGTTAACAAGTGACAAGCACTGGCTGTATCGAGCTCGCTCGTACTGTTCATAGCAATGTAATCCTTAACGTGCTTATGGACTTTTGAGCGTTTACTGTACATACACTCGAAATACATAACCCTCCTTCGGGCGCAGTCGGATAAAAAGTAGGGGTTTAATGTATACACAACAGCATTTATTAAGTTAGTATAGTTAATGTCGCAATTACCATTGCCATGAATGTAGAACTTATTATAGACCTACAAACTGCGAAAAACCACTCGAAATTTGAATTTCGCGGGCTCAGCTGAACGATCCGCCTTAAGTGCCGACACTAAATTACAGTTTAATACATTTTTTTTTATATTTCAGCACCTTGTAAGTTTTTTTGTTTTGTAAAAGTTTTAGTATTCGTTACTAAGTAGTTTATTTTGAAAAATATATATAATCAATAATATATATATTTTACTGGTTATTTTAAAGGCAAAAATTATAAAGATAAATAAACGGAAAGGATGCAATATCTAATTGAAGCGGCGGTAGCCTCGGAGCGCCGGACTTGCGATCATGTAGTTGCCGGTTCGAAACCCACCCATTGCACTACCGACGTGAACCCACTCGTAACACAAGCATTTAGCTTAGTACGAGGGGTTAAGGTAAGGGTTAAGGTATTACATTGCCCAATGACCTTGAGGATTTAGTCTTTGTGCTAGTATTTGTTAGTCACAGGCATTGCGGGGGTGCTTCACGCGGGGTGCTAGTGAGGTTTCGGGTATTTCTTTATTATTTCAAAATATTCAAAGAAATAAGAAAATAAAAATAATTCAAATTGTTAATTACGTCATTACAATTTTCTTGGTATACTATTCACGAGTAACAATTAAGCCGTCAAAGAGAAAAAATACAAATTAGGTTAAAAAAAGGCCTATTTACTTCAATTATTATCCAAAATCGGGGCAAAATTACAAAAATTTTAAATAGTTAATACAATTTATTTGTGATGGCCTTAAGTATAATATATATTTTTTATATTGCAAACGCACGTAGGGATTCCACTAGAAACTTCTTTAAAGCTGGGGTGTTTTTTGGATTTGAGCGATGTAATGCCCTTAACAAGAATACTAGTAATGTGCGACTCACATTACTAGAAAATAAAATTGCAAGAGATGATGAGTGAATGCAAGCGTTATAAGAACAACAACTCAAGTAATATTTCATTAAAACTAAATAAAATCTGTTTTTATTTCAGCCAGTGGTAATAATTTTTTGATGACTAGTTGCTGTTACCTGCAGTTTCACTCACGTCCCAAAAAGATTAACATACTATAAGTCCGATTCTAGGCGGCGTATCAAGATGTATAATGCACCAGATTTTAAGTTAGACCTCTTTCAATAGATTGGTGAAAACTGCATTCAATACCATGCTGAACCTAGTTTTTTCGACGGATAGACAGACAAAAATTCTAAAAAATGATATTTTGGCTTCTGTTGCTCTAATAAAGACCACCCATATTACTTTTTTAAATAGGATAGGACGGCAAATGAGCAGACAGATCGCCTGATGGTAAGCGATTACCGCCGCCTATGGACACCAGCAACACCATAGGAGTCACAATTGCGTTGCCGACCTTTTAAAAGCGGATTGGGTAACCTCACTCACTCGGCGAAACACAACGTAAGCGTTGTTTAGCGCCGGTTTTTTGTGAGGCCGTGGTATCACTCCGGTCGACCCTGCCCATTCGTGCCGAAGCATGGCTCTCCCACGTAAATACAGATTATCTATAATGTACAGACATCAACCTGTTACAATTTTATTATTTTTTATAAAATATAATGCTATAAATTTAAATTCGTCACAGAAAAATATTAAAAATTACTTTTCTTATTATAGATTCGGGTAAGTGAGCCTTATTTATAATTATAATGGCGGATGACTTTTCCCTAATTCTTGATAGGCTTACCCTTAACCGCCAATGCGACACTGCGATCTACGATTTGGGGCGCTTGCCTAGAAGAAACCGATTCACTCGTGATTTAAAGACACCCAGATTATATCTATCGGGGAAGATCGACACTCTATGTAAAAAACTTATAATACGTAATGCAAGAATGTTCTATCTAGACGCAAGGGTGGATCTTAAGGGAGATGGGCCATGAACTCATGACCGTGGTGAAGTTTTATGCCTTGATAAGGATTTTTAAGCAAAGGTTTTAATTCTTAGTTTTGAATATTTACTTTTGTCCTGTGCCTAGAACGGCTGTGAAAAAAAAAATTTCGCGGGCTTCGTGTACGGTCATCCTCGAAGAATTCAAAATTACTCATTAAACGTCAAAATAGTCAAAATATTACATGTAATAATAATATTGGTTTTTTTTCAGAAAACGGTAAGTAAAGTTATACTATTCCTCTGTTGCAGAAACTGCGTTACTGTCAAATAATGTCGCACTGCTAAATAAATTGTAGGTAATTTATGGGCACCCGGTCCCTGAAAAACTAATTATCAGATTATTTTGAGATCTAACAACTACTTGTCATGTTGAAATAAAATACTTCCAGTTTGTCACGGTCCTATGTAAAAAGGGGGGAAATTAACCGGGTTCAAATTCAAACGTTGTATCAAATTTCCTATTGGAAATACTAATAAATGAATAAAAAGATCTTTTAAGGACACTTTTACAAGTCAATGTTAAATATTGGAACGAAGTTCCTTATCGCGCGTTGTGAAAGGGGGCTAGACGGAAAAAAATCTTACGAAAAGTTGTCACGACACTTTTTGCTATAGTAAGCTATTGTAAGCTGTGCGGCGTGCGCATGTTTCTCTGTCTGTCTCTCTCTCTCTAATAAGATAGTAGTTCCTTTCGATTAATTAGTGAAGGAATTGTAATAAAATTTTATTTAAAAATAAAAAATAAAAATGTATATATTTTTTTTTATATATAATTTTTTAACTTCGTTCCATCCGGGCGTACCTTGACACCTCTCATTTTTTTTTTACTAGATAGCACCGAAATTTCTTAACTGACGACCTCTGAGAAGAAACGCCGGGATAAACACAGAGAATCATGGTCTCTTTTAAAGTCTAGGCATAATACTTAGAAGCAAATATGTGAGTTACAATGCAAGACAATGTCTGTGATGAAGGAAGAGCCATAGCTTTGGCTGCCATCTGACAACGTGTAGATCAACCATAATCTAGGGAGCTAGATAACAATTTTGCCGGACAGCGACACAAAACAGTGGTCGGCGGAAGGAGTGCCATTTAGGATGATGACCTCAAATGTGGACCTTAAATGTCAACCTATGTTAATATGGACATACCCTGGGATCCCGGGATTGTAAAATTGTCGAGTTTAGTCGAGCGGAGCCCGGGAAATAGCTCGTATTAGTTTAGATTGTCGCAATTATTAGTTTAAGATATGTACAATAACTTTTAAGAAAAAGTAAAACCGCTTTCAAAAACATAAAAAATAATGTTATGTGCAAAACAGTTTCGGAAGTCGCTGTCTTTGATTTGATCGGATCTTTTGATTTCGCCACCGACTTCCGAAACCGTTTTGCACATAAAATTATTTTTTATATTTTTGAAAGCGGTTTTACTTTTTCTTAAAAGTTTTTTTTTAACATTTTTAGTAGCAAGTAAAATTTTACGTGTACCTAGACGCCTTTATCATTTACTCGGTCGTTACGTGTTATTATCATTTAGTTCTAAATTTTGTGATCTTGACCACCTCTGAGGTGTTACCTACCGATCAAAAAAATAATCATGAAAATCGATTCATAATTGACGGGATAATCGCATGACATACATACAAAAACAACAAACATACAAAAAAAACACAGTCGAACTGAGACTCCTCCTTTTTAAACTCGGTTGTAAATCGCAAAAGTTTAACAGTGTACCGACCCTACAGAGTCACCTATTCAGTAAATAAGAACTAGGCTAAGGATTACATTGCTATGAACAGTACGAGCGAGCTCGATACAGCCAGTGCGCGTCACTTGTTAACGACAACGAATAAAAGGTCGTAAGTCAACGTCAAACTATTGTGTTGTGAGATTTCCTAGGGACTTTTGGTCGCCACTGTACCTTTGTATAATTAAAAAAAAGTAGTGACACTTTTACGGTGCGGATTTGTAAATTATATTTCAGTAATATTATATCGAATTATTATATGTGAATCTTTAACATCCCGGGATTTTGAGATGAAATGGTATGTCCACGTTATGCCACGATCAACAAATCCCGTGAAATGGCACTACCTACGCCAACCACTGCAAATGAGCTAGCATCTGCAGGGTCAAATGTTCCACTGATCTGGTATCGTCGTGCGACGGGATGTTGCTGCTTATTATGTTGCTGATAATGTTCCTTAGATTATGGCCGAGCTATCCAATGACTGATGCATGCGTGCCGTCAGATGGGACTGGTCTACTTAAAGCCGCAATGGCTCTTTCTTCAGAAGGCCATTTCAGATAATGTCTTACATTGGAACTCACATATTTTTTTTTTTTTTTATAAAAACGTTGCCCCACACTAGGATTTTCTCCTGTATCGTGGGTGCGTTTACAAACACAAATTCTCACATACACAAACGCCCAGACCCGGAACAACTATCTGAAGATCATACAAATATTTGCTCCGTGTGGGGATCGAACCCACAACACGTGGCGCAGAAGCCGATCGCTCAACCGCTACGCCAATCGTGTTGTTGATACTAAGTCTCTACTTTAAAAGATACCATGATTCTCTGGGTTTGTTTCTTCTCAGAGATCGTTAGTTAGGAAATGCCGGTGTCATCTAGTTAAAAAAAAACTTATAAAAATGTCCATAAAAGATCTATTTACAGAAATAAATACCATTTACTCACACTGTTCTTTGATTAATTAATATAATTAATTAACAGTTATCACCGTTCTTCGGGCTCGCTCGTCGGTGGTACCTGGAGAGCACTATGATCAGACTGTATCTTATAAATGTGACGATTGTGAGCTCAGTGACGTGGTCTGTCGAGGAGAGAGCGTGCTCACTGGAGGGAGAATCACCCTTATACCTACTTCCAAAACTATCAATTTTAATTTCCCTGGGTAAGTGGCATTCGGGGCACATAGCTTGTAGAACTGATGGCCACTGGTGCAGAAAGGTTGTCGAGTGGAGACTACCCACCGGAAGACTTAGTGTGGGAAGACCTCCAACGAGATGGATGAGACGAACTGGTGAAGGTCGCTGGGAGTCGCTGGATGCAGGCGACATACAACCGATTGTTCTCGAAGTCTTTAGGGGAGGCCTTTGTTCTGTAGTAACTAGACGTCTTTTGGCTGATGATGATCATGATATGATGGATAATGAGTAAGAACTTTTCGCATACTGCCAAGGATGGATGCAAAGCAGTGGAGTAGCGTGAAGAGGGCCATGGCTCCCGGGCCGGCGATGCGTAAACAAGAGGCGGTGGTGCATGGCGGTTTTGTTTTTCGGGTCTATTGAACTAAAACCACTTTACGGATTTTATTGCGTTATAATTCACAAAATCCGTAAAGTGGGTTTATTTCGGGTCTATTTGTAGTAAGTAGTGTTGTAAAAACGACTTCGGTCAACAATAGCAACTAGATATAGGGTACGTATAAAATCAAAGGTAAATGCTGTCCGCGTGAATATTAAATTTTGTTCAAAATTTGATTAAAACTTAAAATATAACTTATTATTTGTTAGATTAAAGCTTAAAATAAAATATAACTTATTCTTCATGTACTTACCGAAAGTAAGTACATGAAGGATACTCCGGCCGTTAAATTGCGTTTTCGGGAATTATTTTGCATCTTTTGAATACACACTGCGGCATTGTGAGACGTGTTTACATTGGCTGTGTTTCAAGCGAACTAAACAAAATAAGAGCTCACGTCTCAAGTGCGCTGTTATTTACCGAGACGTATTTTTTGCGCCGACCCGATATCTAGTTGCTATCGTTGATCGAAGAAAAACGAGCGCTAAGGCCAAGCCTCGAGAGCTGAGCCCTGAAGAGTCGAGCATTAACGCTCAAGCGCTCAAAAGAAAGCCTGCAATGCTCTGCGCGTCCAATATAACAACGCGTTCCGCGGCTTATTGGGGCTCCCGTGGCGGTGCAGTGCTTCCGGCATGTTCGGTGACCACAGCACGGACGGCCAGGCGGTGCTACATAAAGGAACGGCCTCCCTGTGGTCCAGGGTAAAGGCGAGCACCAACACACTTCTGAAGGTGATATCGGACAGAGTGGAAAGCCAAATCCTGAGGCATTGGTCGGACATGCATGTCCAAAATAATGATTATTTTGATTTTACTAACATAGATATAAATACAAACCATGGACATAATATGGACTATTATCAATTATTGTGTGCTTGGTCTGAAATAAATATTTTCATTTCATTTCAATAAATAAAACTAAATTGTGTCTTTAAAAAAATAAATAAAATATTCAAGGAGAGTTTAGAATACAGATTAATAATCAGAATATAATTTTGAATACAATGATGTGTTGTTAACCGTACTTATTTTATTTTTTTCAGTTTTGAGGATGCCAATGCTTGCGTTTATATGGGTATTTTTAAGCAAGGAGATACTACATACAGGAAGATCTTGTCTATACTTGAAAGTAAGTAGGTACTTATTATAATTAGCACACCATGAACAGTGATAGCCAAGTTTTTTTTTATGTGACAGGACGGCAACCTAGCAGACGGATCGCCTGATGGTAAGCGATTACCGCCGCCCATGGACATCCGCAACACCAGAGGAGTCACGAGCACGTTGCCGACCTTTTAAAAGGGAATTGGGCCTCCGGTAACCTCACTCACTCGACGAAACACAACGTAAGCGTTGTTTAACGCCTGTTATCACTCCGGTCGAGCCGGCCCATTTGTGCCGAAGCATGGCTCTCCCACGTAAAAAGTGATATCACTTTTTACGTGGGAGAGCCATGCTTCGGCATCGACCATTGGACTGCCAAGCCGTAGGTGTCGAGAGCACGCACGCACCACTGACTTTTCGCAATGATGTGCGAATTAATTATCACCCGCTTCTACGGTTAGGACAAACATCGTAGGGAATGGGCCTATGAAAAAAATATATCGATATTTATCGTATCGATAATTTTATTTGTAGTATCGATAACTATCGAGTGAAAAATAACGATATTTCAATATATGGTTATTTTATTTCAAAACGTGCGCGAGTTACACGTGAGGATTAAAAAAACCAGCCAAGTGGGAAGGGTTCCGTACCATTAGCTATTAAAACGGTAAAAAAGTCATGTCTGTTGTATGGGAGCCCCTTAAATATTTATTTTATTTTGTTTTTTAGTATTTGTTGTTATAGCGCCAACAGAAATACATCATCTGTGAAAATGTTAACTGTGTAACTATCACGTTTCATGAGATACAGCCTGGTGATAGACGGACAGACAGACAGACGGACGGAAGGCGGAGTCAGTAATAGAGTCCCGTTTTACCCTTTGGGTACGGAACCCTAAAAAGCTCATCTACAGACACATACACTCACGCTACCTCCCACAGGGGTAGGGAGAAACTATAGACTATAAAGTGGATATTTTAGCCACTGTTAATTATTCTGTGGCTCATCCATATTAATTACCCGACACAATGCACAATAAAGCCAATATTTTCAATAGTAGATTAATTAAAAAATATATGTACTAAAATGGCTATTAAATCTAGACTATGAATGAAAATCTTCTTAAAATTTTTAAAATGATAGGTTAAAACCAAAAGGCATACTTATATGAGCCCGCACTCATACTAACATACATCAAAATGCACGTACACACACACACACACAAACGCGCACACACACACACACACACGCGCACCCACGCACACACACACGAGCGCGCGCACACACACACACGCGAGCGCGCGCGCTCTCACACACACACACAGGCACACAATAGTACCGCCGTCCTTGTCCTTGGACCTTGGACCAAAAATATAATGTAATTAAATATAAAACCTAACTGTATTAGGGAAGTCACTGTTTCCTGAGATACAGGTTGTTACCTAGTTCAGGAGACAGAGCTCCATTGTATTGTGAAATATTTGGATGCTAATAAACGTTATTTTAATTAATTTTACGTATTTTTCTGATTACAGACGGCTGTAAGTACAATTTTATATTTATTCTTTATTGTACACAGAAAATACATTTTTAATAACTTAATAATTATAAGACAAACAATGTATAAAGGCGAGCTTTAAAACACTCTTGAGTTTTATACCAGCAAACTTTTGTGTAATTATTGCTGAATCAAGATTTATAGACAGGGAGTGAAGTATATGTTTGCAATTTTTAATATTTTTTATAAATTCTATGTTTGTTTTCCATTTCCTTACAATAATCATTAGGTACCTATTAAAGTTATTTTAGTGAAAGAAAAATTCAATCTCGGGCAGGATTCGGACCTGCGTCTCTTGGTTAGAAAAACCACACGCTCTGACCGCTAAGCCACCGCGAGTCCGACCCGCTTGATCGAAATTTGCCTTCACATTCTGAATTTACGCCATAAGGTGACGTTAGCGACATCTATTGAAAAGAAAGTTACCTTGCTCCTCAATTTTTCCTTCACTAAAATAACTTTATAATCTTAGCATAGAAAATGCAAAAAAATCACAAAAAGATTATTATCATTATTACCATATTTACAAGTGAAGTGATTTTTTGTCTGTTTTGAGTCTGAAAAGATTTTAATTGTTATTATAAATTACTTAATTTACTTTTAGCGCCATGTAAGTAAAACTTTTTTTTATAAAATTCTTTGCCGGTCTTACATTGTTAAGAAAACCCTGTCCGATCCGTGAAGGGATCATTAGGTATCGAGATCTAATTCTATTTTAATCTGAAAAAGATTATACACCGTGACATTTCAGTTGTTTTAGAGCCGAAAGGACGATATTATACTCATCATTGGGAATACCTTTTACTATGGAACCAACCCTGAAATCACGAAAAAAACAGCTGTTCCATACATTTGTGTACACTGAACTCGACAAAATGTATGGAACAGCTGACTTTTTCTGATCTTTTTCAGATTGCAAGTAAAAAATCTGAATCTAAAGTGAATAAACTAAAATAGACAGTGGCAATCGTCACTGGGTGCCAAATATAGGCTACTAAGCGAAAAAAAATGCTAGTTTTTTTTATAGGATAGGGGGGCAAACGAGCAGACGGATCGCCTGATGAAGCGATCACCCCCGCCCATGGACACCCGCAGCACCAAAGGAGTCACAAGTGCGTTGCCGGCCTTTTAATATTGGATTGGGTCTCCGGTAACCTCACTCACTCGGCGAAACACAACGTAAGCGTTGATTTTGTGGAATTCGTGGTTATATGTTCACTTTTATAAAATGTTAATGTTTCTTATTTTATTTAGTGATGTGATTCGGATACCTATAAGTAATACCTATTGTGTAAACCCGAGTGCGAATCATTTACGACGCCAATTGTCTTACACCGAATTTTCAATATAAAATTCACCGTTGAAAAACGTAACGGTAACGTAACCACAATCCATACACAACATCAGTTAGAGCACTCGCGCATTGTCATCTTTACACCTCAGGTGTTACTTATTATTAGCCTCCCTTAAAAGGCCTCCCGGCCTCCCCACCTTCCATTAGGCCTGCCACGATATTGGTTATTACTGTTTGGTTATTGACGGTTATTTATTAATTTAAAATAATGTTACAGCAATCAAGCTTTCGACCGTGCCGTTAGTTCCCCCACCGGCAGAGGGAGAGCAATTTGAACAAGAAATAAAATTCAGTTGCGGTGGCGAATGTACCGTGGAGAAGGTAATAAGTAATAAGGGGCTGGCGACGGAGTCTAAAATACTCATACAAACGTAATGCCAAATTAAATCGTAATTTTAATTTAATCGTGTCGGAGATTTTCCTCAAATTATCCGATACAAGCCCCGAGCTTAGTGCAGAAACTACCGTAAATCGTACATGACTGAAAAACGTAATACCAAAATAAATCGTAATCCAGATAATATTCTATCAAATTAATATGTTATTATTCGGATTTGGATACCGTTAATCTAGGTTCCTACAATACTATTTTATCTATTACCTACTACTTCATTGGAAATAAAAGACCAGAAAATCGTTCCAAATTTGGTAAAGTTACCAAAAATTGTATTCGCTTGCATTTATTTCCAGTGAAGTATTTTGGACGAAATGGTAGAGTAGGATCCTAGATTAAGGGTATCGGAATCCGAATAATAATTCTGTTCCGGATACCGTTAATCTAGGCTGATTAACGGTATCCGGAACAGAATGACAACATCCTATGACAAAATATGGTTTGGATTATTTTGGTTTTACGTTTTTCAATACGCAATTTAGGGTCCGCCGCACCCTTAAGGGCATTACATCGCTCAAATTCAAAAAATCATCCTAGCTTCAAAGAAGTTTCTAGTGGAATATTTATGTGCGTTTGCCATATAAAAAATATATGTTATACTTAAAGTCATCACAAACATTTTTATTGTTTAATTTTTTTAATCTTATGTATAAAAAAAAGTCTTAATTACATCATTTATAGTATTATAACTTAATAATGGCTGGAGCTATTTTTATGATCTGTCTCCGCCCCGAGTAGCAGAATAACTATTAAATCGTCGGAAAATTCACGAAAAAGAATTATGTATGGAACGCGAGTGAAACTGCGCGCAAAGCTAGTATCAAAATTAATCTTAATTCAAGCACAAATTAAGTAATGTAATTGTGTTATTATTCGGATTCGGATACTGTTAATCCAAAATAGGTAGGTACTTCATTGGAATTTATTTCCAGTGAAGCATTTGTTTTTCGCAATTTTTAGGTCTATAAATACATTCTAGATCCATTGCAGTAAAGCGACAATATTGACAACTGAGTAGGTACTAAAACTTTTGCTTAAAAATCCATATCAAGTGAAATATTTGCTAAAATCGACAATATACACCACTTTTAGCTATAATAACGATTTTTAAGCAAAAGTTTTCGGAATTCCAAGTGGTTTTTCGCAATTTGTAGGTTTATTACACATTATAGATTGATGGCAGTAGTAATAGTGATATTAACTATACAATGACGACACGTTTGGCGTAGCGGCTGAGCCGGGCTTCTGCGCCCTGTGTTGTAGTTCGATCCCCACACGGGGCAAATAGTTCTATGTTCCGGGTATGGGCGTTTGTGTATGTGAGAATTTGTGTTTGTAAACCGAGAAATTGTGTTAAAAAAAAAGTGTCTTTAAAGCAGAAATAATATCATTTTACAGATCAGTGTGAACGGCATACCGTTGGAGACACAGACAAGGAGGTCAAATGTTGGGTCTATAGCTTACTACTTATTGGGCGAGCCATCGCCAAAACAGGTAAGTACCTATATCAAAATCTAAAATGTCTGTGTCTTATTTTCACTGTGAACAGCCTGTTATTTTAACCGCCGACGCAAAAACGACAACTTGTTATAAGTTTGACGCACGTGTGTGTGTATGTATGTATGTGTGTGTGTGTACCCACAGTTCGCCGGTATGTTTAGGTTCCCTGTTATGGGGGCGAGCTTATAGCCATTAACTGGGCACAAATCCAGACACCGAGCTGCTACCGAGAATTTCATAGAAAAATCCAATAACACTTTGCTCGACCTGGAGATCGAACCCAGGACCTCTAGTGTAGCTGTCGGGCTTGGGACCACTAGACTAATGAGGCAGTTTCTTAAAATGGGCACCATATTCCGAGGTATTTTTTCTAAATACCTAGGATTAAGGCGCTAATTTCAGAACCCCTCGAAATGGGTGCCTTTACCTTATTACCTACTAGCTTCTGCCCACGGCTTTGTCTGCCTGGACTTCAGAATTGGGTCCAACCTGGATAAAAAGTAGCCTATGTGTTATTCCGGGCTATAATCTAGCTGTGTGCTAAATTTTATCCAGATCCGTTCAGCCGTTTTCCCGTGAAAGAGTAACAATCATCCATACATCCATCCATACTCACAAACTTTCACATTTATATTAGTAAGGATGTGTTTTATTGCAGCCTGGCGAGTTCGTCATAACTATACGAATAACAGAGTTCACTTCCACCTACGAGGGAGTTTATCAAACAGTATTTGTCTTGGAAGGAGAACAAGTTACTAAAAGTATTTTGGAAATTGGGTATGTATACTTTTTTTTAAATCCCGGTATGGGATATGGCGCCTCACTTTTTGTGTATTTGCCAGTGTCAAGTATATGGAGGAAACAAGTATTATTTATTTATTAACTCCCGTTATGGGATTATAATATATGGCGCCACACTTTCTGCGTTTGCCAGTGTCAAGTATACAAAATAATCCCCAGTAAAACAGTGGAAACTTCACTAAGGCATCGATGGAGTTTAGGAGTGACCACAAAAGTCACGATTTTCAATTTTATATCATTTGCCTACACTCGCACACGTTCACGAACACATAATGGTTAACTATCCACTATAATTACACATAAAATTTCGGACAAACACAAGTTTTGGAAAATCTTTATATATATAATTCTTCTGTGAGTGTGTATGTGACTGAACTTCTCTCAAACGACTGGACCGATTTTGATGAAATTTTTTGTGTGTGTTCAAGGGGATCTGGGAATGGGTTAGATTCACAATTGGACCCGGTAGGTGATGCTGCAATCGAGTTTTGGGTTATTTTCAGGGCAGGACAACGTCTGCTGGGTCCACTAGTAATATATAAAACCGACAAAGTGCACTTTACATTTTCCCGCCTAAACTCCGTATGTATACTTTTTTTTTTTTTTTTTTTTTTCTTTCTTGATGGCAATTGAGTCGTTGTCGACTATTCTGCCAGTGTCAGGTATATTGAGGGCGGGCAGATCTGGCTTTACGGAAATACGGCAGGATGTTGACTTCGTGGTAGGTTTTAGTCTAAAATAACGAACACAATATTAGTCACAGTTAAAACACGATGGTTAGTAGTTTATTAGGTAGGATTATATTAATATGCATGACATTAAAATTAAATAGATAACACCAATGTTTCTCTACATTTTGAGGTCATTATCATTTAAAAATTTTGATAGAATTTGGATTAGGGATGGGGAGAAATGGCATAGAAGTGATTTAAAGTTTATGGGGAGAGGTATTTTAAGTTTTGGAAGTAATGAATAAAGATTAAAAGAGTTGGAATTAAAAGAACATTCAAAAAATATATGGTCCAGGGTGCCTTCATCTAAACCACATTCACACAGGGAGTTGTCACGAACATGAATCTTATTAAGGAATACTGGGCTGCAGCAGTGGCCGATTCTAAGTCTGCACAGGGAAGAGACAGTTCTTTTTGATAATTTTGGGCATTTGAAAAACCAAGGTTTCCTCTGCAGGTTAGGCTGTATGCTGGCATAATATTTTCCTTTCTGTTTGGAGCTCTCCATCCATACATTGGACCATGAGGAAAATAATTTTTCTTTGGAACCATTTTTCAAATCATAGTTGTGCACATTGAAGTGTCTCCTATCTACGTGGTTAGTCGTAGAAAATTTTGCTAGATAGTCGGCACATTCGTTACCCACAATGCCGGAGTGACCAGGAATCCAGGCTATTTCAATATCTAAACCCTTGTTATGACAATTAAATAGTACGTTTTTTATTTCTACAATAATTTTGCTGTGAATTTTTGAGTATAGTTGATTTTGTTTTATAGCCTGAATACTACTAAGGGAATCTGAAAAGATGACTGATTTTTTAATGTTATGAGCATCTATAAAAAGAATGGATTCTAATATGCCAATGCATTCCCCAGTGAATACTGAGGATTCTGGTGGGCATTGAAACAACATCGAAATTCTGGAATTCTGATAATAAATTGCCACTCCTGTGCACCCTGACGAGGATAGTTTTGAAGCGTCAGTATAAAAAAAGTGCCAACCTTCCCAGTATCTTCTAATGGTCAAATCAAATTCGCTTTTTATATTTTGTGAATTTTTGGAGATTCCAAGACTCGGGACAACTTTCGGAACGAAATGGATGGCTTCATATGACGAAGAGAAAACAGGAAGAATGGGGTATTGACAGACGGGAGAGGAGAGATGTTTAAGTTCACGATACCTAAGAATTAATGGGGGGACTGATTTGTTTTTCCAGTAAGGGCTATTATAAGACAAGTCAATCTGTTCTAAAACAGGAAGTAAGGGATGTGAGGATAGGGAAAAAACTTTTGTTAGGAACCGGTCTGCCAAGTATTGTCTCCTTAGGTATAAAGGAGGATCTGTGCATTCCACTTGAAGTACATTAATTGGGGAGGATTTCATGGCTCCGATTACAATCCTAAGGCATTTGGCTTGTATAGAGTTCAACTTATGAAGGGCTTCCTTATTACAAGGTTCTAACAAGTAGCTGCAATAGTCTATCACGCTCCTGACTAAGGCATTATATACTAACTTAAGTGTATAAGGGTGAGCTCCCCACCAAACCCCAGATAGAGCCTTAAGAATCGTAACTGAACGTTCACATTTTTTAATAACATTATTAATGTGATCAACCCCCGACAGTTTCGAATCCAAAGTAACTCCTAGGAATTTAGCTTGTCCTGTAACTGGAATAACCTGGCCATCGATATTGACATTTGTCTGTGGAATCAAGCGTTTCCGAGTGAATATAACGGCTGAACTCTTTGGGGCACTTAGAGATAACCCATGATTTAGTAACCACTGGTTTAATGAGGACAAAGAAACGTTCATAGAAAGAGCGGCATCTTGTACTGAACTGCCAGAGACCAATAATGCAATATCGTCAGCATACTGGAGTATTTTACAGTTAAAATTTAAACAGGAAGGAAGATCGAAAGTATAAATATTATAAAGAAGGGGACTAAGGACTGAACCTTGAGGCAAACCTTTCCAAACAGTTCTTCGTTCCGGGGATTCACCAGGGATCCTTAATTGTAGAACACGTTCGGAGAAGATGCTGCAAATGATTTGACAGATCCTAACCGGGATTCTCAGCTTTAGCATTTTCTGCCTGAGAAGTAATAATAATAATAATAATAATAAAATCTTTATTTATCCAAAACATACAGAGTTTGAAATACAGTTTGATATTAGGTTTGAAATAGATTTATGTTTTATGTTGCAATTTTTGTACAAGAAATAATACACTACCTCTTAAGCTAGGGTATACCTGTATTATAAGAGGTAGTTGACGGTCAGTAATCAACAAAAACTTACATCTCGAGTGGACTGTGTCATTCTACTGTATGGTATAAGAGTAGAGCTGTATGTTGTGTGTTTGTGTGTGTGAGTGGTGTTTTCATAGGGTTGTGTGTGTGTAGGTGTGTGTGTATGTGTGTGTGTAGGTGTGTGTGTGTGAATGTATTAAACAAGATAGGTGAGTAAAGACTCCGTGTAAGAGTAATCCTTTAGGAGCAGCCACTCTGTTACTTTAGATTTTAGTGCATGTGAATTTAGATTTATAATATTGAGATGTTTGTTAATATTTTTATAGATATGAGTGCTTAGTGTATAATATTGATGTTTGGCGAAGGAGGTCTTGTGTTGTGTAATTGGTGGGACGTACGTGCGTTTGTTTGTAACAGGAGGGGGAAGGCCTGCGTGCTTTCTAAGGGTGGATTTAAGCACATAAAGCTGCCGAACCGTCATAACTTTAAGGTCACAGAACAGTTCAGTTGTTGGATATCGGTAAGGCTTTTTCGTCATGACTTTAAGTATGGCTCGCTGTGCTCTTTCCACCCTCAGAAATCTAGTCTTAGCCGCTCCGCCCCACGTAACTATGCAATAACCAATCACTGATTGGCATAGTGCAAGGTACACCATCTTTAGAGTTTTTAGGTCGGCGGATGCTCTAAGAGACTTAAATATATGTATTAGACGTAAAGTTCTGGTGGTGACGGCGTCAATTTGTTTGTCCCATCTCAATCCGTCGTCAATGTGTACTCCGAGGTATTTAACGCTTTCGGATCTAGCAAGCGGAGGACAAGTGCAGGGGGTGGACGAGTTTGTGCAGAAATGAGGAGTTATATTAAAAGAAGAAGGAGATGGTCTAGCGTTATGTCGTATAGCAAAGGGAATATAAGTAGTTTTTTTTAGGTTTAATGTGAGAAGGTTCGATTTTAACCACATCATAACTTTAGCCATGGCCATCTCCGCATTTGCTTTCACAATGTCCCAAGTGATTCCATCTACAAGAATTGCAGTGTCATCAGCGTAAGCGTAGATTTTACCATTCGGGAGGCTCAGTCTGCAGAGGTCATTTACGTAGATCTGAAATAGAGTCGGGGACAGGATCCCTCCCTGGGGAACACCGTAGGACACGAGAAACTCCTCACTTAGGTGAGTATCAATTTTAATGCATTGCCTACGGTTTTTTAGGTAGTCCTTAAATATTTCAAGCGGCATTCCACGCACACCGATACTTTCCAGCTTCATGATGAGCTTGGGAACAGAGACCGTGTCAAAAGCCTTCGAGGCATTTCGATTTTTTATCTAGATTTGCGGCAACCTGTTGCGTGAAATCCAGTACGGCATCATCTGTAGAAAGAGTTGTCCGAAACCCGTATTGGTTATTAGCAATGAGTTGGTGTTTGTCGAGAAATTTTCGTAAAGAGTTATTAAGGATTTTTTCGAGAACTTTAGAGAGTGCGGGTAGGACCGATATAGGTCTATAGTTATTGACACAGTCTCTGTTTCCTCCCTTGTATATTGGATGGACCACAGCTTTTTTAAAGGCCTCCGGAAAGACTCCCTCCTGCAGGCACCGATTAAAAAGGTAAGTAATTGGTGGGACAAGTACATGTCGACAGCTTATCAATATAAGTGATGATATGCCGTCCCAGCCGACTGCACAGTCAGGACGTAGTTGTAGGATAAGGGAGTCAACATCAGCTTCATCCAATTCCAGGATGGTAAGAGAGTTCACAGGTGAGTTTCGGGTGTCCGTAGGTAAGGGTGAGAGATGGCCACCGGCCGGTGATGATGTAGTGTCATTAATTATTTTAGAAGCCAAGTTTTTGCCAATATTGGCAAAAAATTGGCCTACCTCATTAATCGCGTGTTTTGGGCTGTCCCGTATTGTAAGTAGCTCCACTGGGCTGAGTTTTGGTTTGTGGGTATTAGTTATTTGTTTGATGGTTTTCCATAGGTCTTTAGGATTATTTTTGGCTTTTTCAAGCTGGTCGGTTTCATAAGACTTTTTTAGTTTCCTGAGTAAGTTATTGCAAAAGTTACGATATCGACAATATGTAGTTCGTAGAATGATATTATCTGGTGATTTTTTAGATTTTATGTGCATTTTATCTCTATGCTTTATACATTTTAAAAGACCAGGGGTTATCCAGGGTTTAATGATTCTCTTCTGTCTTGGGATTTTAACTTGTTTTGAATGACTTGATATTACTGATTTAATAATACTGATGAATTTATTCATTGCCTCATTTATGTTCTCGACCTTATATAGTGCCGTGAAATCCATAGTTTCTAAGTCCTTCACAATAGCTTTGTGGTTTAGGGTGGTATTTGCATATAGTTTGTGGGAGGGATTGGCATTTTTCAAGTTTAATAGTAGTGGTTTGTGGTCTGTTATGTGTGTCTCTAAAACTAGTGTAGTAGTAGTAAGATAAGATTTCAGAAATATATGATCCAAGCAGTTTTCATCTCGAGTGGGGAATAAGTGAGTTGGGATAAGACCATGAGATGCATTTAGCGTGAGATAGTCCAAGGTTCTTTCATTCATATTAATTTGTTTTATGTCTATGTTTAGGTCACCTACAAGCGCGATATTAGGGCATATAGATTTAATATTGTCGTAAACATTTATCAGACTAGTTGAGAAATTGTCAAAATTCTCCCTCGAGTTTAATGAGGGCGAGCGGTAGATCGCTACCACCGATATTTTTTTGTCTAGGTGACAGACTAGACAGTTTCCACCCGCAAATTCAGGCTCTGATACTGTAGTTTGCAGGCTTGATTTTGTATAAATAATTACTCCGTCATTTTGATTACAGTTTGTATTTGTGAAATGCGACTCAAAACCGTCTAAAAATGGTACATTGTTGGTTTTACTGAGCCAGCACTCTGTTAGGACAATAATATCAATGTCCATATTTAACCGATTCAACAGTACTTGTAGGTGTGGAAAGTTTTTGTTTACACTACGGATGTTTAGGTGCAATAGATTTATATTTTTTCCAGATGTATCCGTATAGCCTAGACATTGTTCTGGAGTGCAGACAAAAGATTTTCCCTGGGTTATTTGATCAAGGTCATTATTGACGTTAATTAAGTTTGCCATTAAGAGAAGAAAAATAACAACAATAAAAATAATTTGCAAAAACTGGTGAGAGTCCGAGGGGTACAAGAGTCCCGATGGGTGTTAGATAATAAAGTAATGGGATTAGAGCCTTTAAACGGTTGCATGTGTATGTGTGAGCAATTGTAGGAATGTATGAAAAGTTATTGTTATTGCAGACAGTGTTTTGATGTGTGTTGGTTTTTTGTAAACGGTAGACGTAAGTGTGTGTAATTAAGTAGATAACTAATTGTAAAAAAATGAAGGAATTTTCATGTTTAAGTGACATAAATATCATGCATTTCTGTAGTCAGATATTCAGTTTAGGTATGTTGGCATTGAGGTCTTGGATACATTTTTCTGAGTTGATCAGGACTTGCTTGTCACCTACTTGCTTTCGGAGGAAAATATTTCCGTTGCTGGTCCAGCAGAAACTATATTGATTATCCTTTGCAAATTGTCGCGCCAAGTAGAACAGCTTCTTCGAGCTGGCGGACAGCCGTTCTTCAACATAGATGGCCTGGCGTTTGCCTGGGACACCAATCAATTCCGTGTTGAGTTTGTCTTCTTTTGAAGTTTTAGTTTTGTTGTATGATCGGATAGCTGTCAGTAGGTTTTGCTTGGTATGTACCGTTGTAAACTCTGCTACGACTGGACGTGATGTTTGGCTGGGTTTTCCGGGCTGCCGATACACATCACGGATTTCGGATTGAGATATAGGTGTTCCAACAAGCTGGCTGATGTTGCAAATGGTATTTGATAATTTGTCTGTAGTTTCATTTTCCAGTTGCGGAACATTTCTTATTTCGACACATGCTGAGCGTGTCTTATACTGCAGATCTCTTATTTTAAGCTCAAGTGTTTCTATGTAGCTTCTCTGTTCTTTCCTCTCTTCTTTTAGGTTTTCCACCTCTTTTTTCATTTCCTCGAATTTTTCGTTGAAATGTTGCATCGACCTTTCGATCTCGGCATTAGTCTTACGAATCTGGGTGTTTGACCTTTGAATATCAGCATTTTGTGCTTTAATCTCAATTACGTCCTCCATTAATTTTTGTATCAAAGTCATTTGTGACTCCAGCATCTTAGTCACCCGGGTATCTTGATCATTTCTCCATAAACTGAGCAGATCAGTTAGTTCCTGTTTATTTAAAGCAGGCTCAATTTCTTGAGGATTCTCTCTTCTTGCTCGTTTGCCTCTATTCGTAACATGTTCACTCATGTCGATTGCCGCATTTATGTCAGGTTCAGATTGAGTCTGACAGTGGCTTTGCAATTTCGGTGGTGGAGTGCGCTGAACGCCTGCCATTTCGCAACAAATATTTACCTTAGATGTATTTTGCAGTTATTTGCAAAGTCTGCTAAACTATTAGAATAGATAAACACTTGCCGGCGTAATACTTCGGCGTCGTAGCCGATAACAAATCCGTAGCTTACTCGTAGCACTCTTGTAGCCCTGGTCGCACGCAAGTGGGATGAAGTGGGAGGAGGACAGAATCATAAGCAGCTGATATATCCAGAAAAACGGCTACCACCGACTCATTTCTGCTAAGGGCCAGTCTAATCTCGGATGTGATGATACCAACACTATCCGCTGTACCCAGGCCCTTCCGGAAGCCAAATTGGGTCTGTGGCAGTAGTTGTCTGTTTTCTAAGGACCACTCCAAGCGGTTTTTAATTAGATGTTCCAAAAGTTTTAACAGTATGGACGATAGTGCTATTGGTCTGTATGAGCAATGGTCACTCGGATCTTTACCAGGTTTCAATAGGGGGATGACAACCTGAACCTTCCAGGCTTCGGGAATATAACCGGATGTGAAACAGAAATTGACCAAATCCAAGAAGTATTTATGGCTTTTTATACCACCTTTCGCGATAAAAGAGTAAGGGAATCCATCTATTCCAGGCGCAGAATCTTTAACATGAGATAATACAGTTTTAAGTTCATCTGTTGAGAATGGTATATCAAGTGGATCATCAGATGTACTAATATCCAAGTAAGTAAATGCGCATTCATCAACATTCGGTACGTAAGGTGGGGCAATTTTGATAAAAAATCGGTATCCTAACTCCTCGGACAATGTATTTGATGGGGTTGGTAAATAACTGTTTCTAAAACATTTCAACTTTTTCCACACTAGGGATGACGGGGTAGATGGATTCAGTGACATACAAAAATTCACCCAACCTTCTCTCTTCTTTTTTCGAAATAGTTTCCTGGACCTAGCCAATTTCTGTTTGAAAGAAATGAGATTATCCTGGTTCATGTTGGAGTTATAAGTCTCTTCAGCCTCATTCCTGGTCCTGATCATTTTAGTACATTCACTATCCCACCATGGTGGAGAAGGTATTTTTCTGGATTTGGGATTTTTAGTAGAAAAGCAATCATCGGCTGTAGTAGTAATGGTAGTGGAAAAAGATTGAAAACAGTGCTGGGCATTATTATCATTTATTGGAGATAAGGAGGAGGTTCTTAAATCTAATATTTTACTATAAAGGTCCCAGTCAGCTGAATGGAGTTGGTATTTTAATAGGGGGGATAGGGGTCTGTCAGGAAGGGATTTGGAAGGTAGTCTGACCATGATGGGGTAGTGATCACTTCCATAGGTCATATTTAAACGATTCCAAGTAAGAAGGCCAGCTACATTGGATGAGCAAATTGTCAGATCTACACAGCTACGATTCTGACTAATTGATTGATGACTACGAGTTGCACTGCCATCATTGATGACACATAAGTCAAGCTCATCCAATATATCCACCAAACCAATCCCAAAATTATCACATATTTCGGATCCCCATCGATAGTGGTGACAATTAAAATCCCCCATGATTAGGAGAGGACTATTCACAATACTTAATAGATTTTTTATTCTTGGGAGGTCTTCCATATGTGGATGAGCAATATAAAAGGAAAAAATTATTATATCCTCAGCCTTAACAGCAATAATATTAATGTTATCGCCAATGGAGGGTAGAGGAACAGGGGAAAATGTCACCATGCTATTAATGAGCAAGGCGCATCCCCCATAACCGTCAGATCTATCTTCGCGTACAATCCCGTAACTTGGGATCTTAAAATTACTATTAGGTAAAAGCCAAGTCTCTGCAATGCTGCAGATTGATGGTTTATATTTATTTATTAAATATATAAGCTCGTGTTTCCTAGGGATAATACTTCTCACGTTCCATTGGAGAAATGTAAGGGGATGGAACATTATTAATGTATTCCAAAATTGATGACAGTTTTAATGCAACGTGGTCAGGTATAGTTTGTGTTGGGTTGGACAAAACAGAAGTTAACATGTTCGATAGGGTATTTAGGATATTTGTTGGATTTTGCATACTACACATATTTGAGTCTGCGATTTCCGCAGGGAAAGCACAGCCATTTTTGGAGGGGGAGAAAGAGTAGTTATGGATTAGAGCATCATGGGCTTGCTTGTCGTAGCTAGGGGAAAGAGGGATGTGTGGTTTGGGTTTAAAGAACACTGTTTTACGGTAGGATTTAGTTGGAGTAGGGTGTTGGGACTGATTAATAATTGTTTTAGGAGACATAGGCTGACGGGAAACTTCAGCATAGGATTTGGAGACCGGGGGAAAAACTTGACTAGCTTCAGCATAGGAGATTGATTTATCTGCCATCAAAGCCTTAATACCCTTCTGACGACCTAATTCGGGGCAACTTCTATCATTAGCGAAATGGTTACCAGAGCACAAAACACATACTGCACCATCAGGGGGAACTTCACAACCACTGCCGGGGTGATCTTGACTGCATTTATAACAGCGGGGCTTAGAACGACATGTAGTACGTGTGTGACCAAAGCGGCAACAGTTGAAACACTGGATTGTTGGGTACAAATATCTCTCTACAGGTAACGCAGAATAAAAACAAAAAACCCTTGTTGGCAGAATCTGTCCATCAAAAGTTAATACAACTGTTTGGGTTGGTTTCCATTCAGTTGTACCTAATGAGCTAATTTTTCTGTTTAGTCTCCTAGCTTTAATAATGTGGCCACATCCAGGAGGAACCTTAATATTATCAATTATTTCTTCTTCTGTCCACTCCGTTGGAACATCCCTGACAATCCCCATCCTGGTAATATTAAATTGTGGGATAGAGGTAACATAATTTTGTTTAATAAGGGCAGCATTAATAAGGAAGCTGTTTGCATCTTGGTATGATTTAAATTCTACTGAAATACGGTTTCTGCCTAACCGTTTGATTCCATCAGGAAGAATATTACTGATATTATTTTTCATTAAAAACATACCAAACTTTACCGGATGGAGTGTAGTGCCAGAGGTTTCTTGGTCTTTTTGTGAAACATGGATAATGTATGGTGGATTGTCCCTGGCTGAGTATGTTTGTCTACCAATTATTTGTTTAATCAACTTAGGTGGTTTATTTTGGGAGATTGGAGGAGAGAGGGCAGGTCTTTTCCTGTTAACATTATCAATATTATTTATCTCATCAGGATCACTGGGTAGGGTGACAGTAAGGACGGGAGTAAATTCAAATAAATCACCATCAGAGGGGTCAGGTGGGTCAGGGGGCTTTTTTGAATCCATTATGGATGTGACATCAAAAAGGAAAAATAACCAAACCTCTAAATTATACACGCACACACAATCTAAGAATAGACTCGACAACAGATAGAATGAAAATGATTATTAATTGCACTGTATATCGAAAAAATTCGTAGGAAACACAAAAACACGTTGCTGAGCCTTCACCGCTACCAACGAAAAAACCTGTATTTCGTATGTATACTTAAAATTGTATTCAGCAAGTTGACAGTTGAAGGGTTACCAGTTTTTGACAAAAAAATGATAGTGAGGTGGTGAAAGAATGAATGTAATTGAATGAACATAAGTAATGTAGTTAAATGCGGACTATTATTTTAAATTTAATAACTTATCTTAAAAACACGATTATAAAAACACGAAACACACTATTAAACATTGTAGAAGTTTGTCAGAGGAAATAAAATGACAAACGTAAAAAAAAAGTAAAATTAAATGATTTTTATTCTTAGTTTATTTCTGTTAGCAGAAAATAAAAAAGGATATTAACTAGTTTCATTAATAATTATTCGTTTGTTCCACATCTTATATACGATTTTTTAAAGGTTTATTATGTTAAAGCATTTTTATCATTCGTTCGCAAAATCGTTCACTATCCCAACACTATTAGTCGTAATATGGTAACATTATTTTTCTTTGAACTGTCAAGTTACTGAATACAATTAGAAGTCGAAGTTTAATCAACAATCCATTTTAAGGCGGATCGTTCACCTGAGCCCGCCAAGTCAAATTTCAAATGGTTTTTCAGTTGGTGGCTCAAACTCAATTGTTTCATTTCAATTAGACCATATACAGGTACATTTGAAATGTCAAAACTATATGCACGGTTCCAAATAGTAGGTCTTATGGAGAAGAGCCGGCACGAAACTCTATAGATACTCTTTTAAATAAATAATTGATGTTTACATATTTTTATTCTATCAATGTGAGTATTGTGGAGTTTGATGTGAGTGAAAGTAGGTTACCCTCCAAAAGATAACATAACTTAATCCGGATTGACATGGCATGTAACAGTTGACCAGTCCCGACAGACAGCACCCGTTCACGAGCATGACGTGTGTATCAGCGTTGTTCGACTCAACCAAGTTGTAGGGAATAAAACAACCCGACACACAACGCCACCATCAGCAGGATATTTATGTGAGCATGACAGCCTCTAACTGCCAGAAAATCGAAAGACTTATCATAGGTTTTGTGAGCGTAACGTACACAGTCTACACAATACTCACACTTCACAAATTATTGTTACCATTTAAAAGGACAAAAAAAACATGTCCAGAAATAGTAAATAAAACATGTCACTTGGAAAAATAAAACAAATGAAAACAAATGAATGCTCAGGTGAATGGTTAACCTTATACAGCATTTATAGCGATACTATTTTCTGAGACTTTGTTTTATGGGATATAAAGGCAAACGAGCAGACGGATCGCCTTAAGCGATTACCGCCGCCCATGGACACCCGCAACACCAGAGGAGTCACAAGTGCGTTGCCGACCTTTTAAAAGGGGATTGGGCCTTCGGTAACCTCACTCACTCGGTGAAACACAACGTAAGCGTTGTTTAACGTTAGTTTTCTGTGACGCCGTGGTATAACTCCGGTCGAGCCGGCCCATTCGTGCGGAAGCATGGCCCTCCCACATACACCCATAATAAACATATTGTTAAAATAGTTACCAATTTACCACGCGTTTAAACGGTGAAGGAAAACAACGTGAGGAAACCTGCATGCCTGAGAGATTTTCTCGACGGCGCGTGAAGTCTGTGGTGGACTATAGCATAAACCCTCTCGATCTGAGAGGAGACCCGTGCCCAGCAGTGGGACAGCTTATCGCATTGATTAACTGTTTAACAAAATTTTTACACATGGGTGTGCCACAATCAATTTTTGTAGAATTAAAAAGTGCAGTTAAAAAGTTTTAGAAAGAATTTCTAAGCGCTAGAAACACTGTTTCTGGCGATCTTTCAAGTAAATTTTTGAGGACGGAAAATGATCATTTCTAACTGACGCATTCTGTAGTGCTACTCTTCTCCTTGCAAATCAATTTTGGTTTGCTTCGTTACATACGAGTATTTTTCTTTTTGGGTCACGCGAAGCATCTTTCAAGCGTTTGGCAATATCCTTATAAAGAGAAAATGCACTCGGAGCCCATAGCGTTAAAAAAATAATATAATAATAATAAATAAATTCTTTTTTTTTCAGTCGACCATCGGCGGATGCTGGCTCAGGTAAAATAATCAATAATTTTTCAACAGTTTACAATCTAACGGTGGCCTATCGTCAAATTATGAATAGGTGTAATAGAAGTAACCGGAAGAAGCTTTCTAAATAACAAAATTTCAAGATTATTAAGCCACCAAAAAAAAAAAATACTGTGTCTTTGTATTCCTATCCTGAGTTCCAAAATATTTTAATATTTTTTTTATATTTCTTCATTTCCGAGAAAAAAAAACATAAAACGTGCGATGACGTCACTTATACGGCGGAAACTGAGAAAATTGAAATTTTGACGAAATAATAGCATGTAAATATGTAAATCAACAACGAACTATGTAATGTAAGGTTATGATAGGATAGATGTCAAACCGACATAAGATAACTTTTTTAAGGGTCAGAAAAATGACGTCATGTCGTTTGAATGATAAAATGATATTTATTCCGGCGGACCGAATTTCTCTTACAAACGTAATACCGAAATAAATCAAATTCTGTTATTATTCTGATTCCGATACCGTTAATCTAGGTTCCTACATTACCATTTCGTCCAAAATACCTACTTCACTGGAAATAAATGTAAGCGAATGCAATTTTTGATAATATTTACCATGTTTGGAATGATTTTTTATTTCCAGTGAAGTACTAGCACGGTAGTAGAAATAGTATCGTAGAAACCTAGATTAACGGTATCCAAATCCGAATAATAACATAATTTGATGGAATATTGTCTGGATTACGATTTATTTCGGTATTACTTTTTTGTGGGCAATTCAAGCTCCGCCGGACCCTTAATAGGTCTTTTAAAGATACTTTTACATGTCCATTTTTTAAGTAGTTACAAGATGGTGTCGGCATTTCCTAACTGACGACCTCTGAGAGGAAACACCGAAACAAACTCAGAGAATCATGGTCTCTTTTGAAGTCCAGACATAATAGTGTGGAGGGGCGAGGTATGTTGCCCCTCTCACCAAAGGGAGAATCCTCCGCCCAGGCGGGTGTTGTGCCTGGCGGGCCACGGCCCGACGGTTGATGTCGGGCAGTTGTATATATGCAGGTTGCGTTGCAAACTTCACTTGCGCGATTCAGGACTTCTCCAGTTTGTATGTAGCGCGGTAGATGTCGCTACAATAGTATTAGAATATGTGAATGCTCTGAAATGGCCTTTTGAAGAAAGATCCATAGTGGCTTTGAGTAGACCAGTCGCATCCGACGGCACGCATGCATCAGACATTGTGTAGCTCAACCTTATTATAGGGAGCTCAACAATCAACGGATCAAGAGATCAACGGGTTTAATCGTAAAAATTACTTCATTTTTCTCTTACGTCTTTTAAGAATAGAAAGAACTTCAAAGTCGAAAATAAATATGAAAATGAATATAAATATGAAAAATCGGGAAAATAAAAAATACGGTACTTAATCTATTTTTCGATCTAGTTTCAAATAAAATTATAATTATGTGGGCGTTAACATTGTTTAAATCACAGGGTAGGTACTTATTGGGTCACGTTATTAGGGTTCCGTACCCAAAGGGTAAAACGGGACCGTATTACTAAGATTCCGCTGTCCTTCCGTCTGTCACCAGGCTGTATCTCATGAACCGTGATAGTTAGACAGTTGAAATTTTCACAGATGATGTATTTCTATTGCCGCTATAACAACAAATACTAAAAAATATTTAAGGGGGCTCCCATACAACAAACGTGATTTTTTTGCTGTTTTTATAAATAATGGTACGGAACCCTTCGTGCGAGAGTTCGACTCGCACTTGGCCGGTTTTTATTTATTTATTTATATATTACTGTACACCGTTAGATTATAAAATATCGAAAAATTTTACCTGTTTACAACTTTTCGTCAGTTTACAATCTCGCTCGACAAAGAGGCGGTGCTTGTTTCGAATGTTTTATAAAAAAGCTATGACATTTAGTCATATTTTTTAAAGTCAAAACTAGTTTTGACTAGCTTTTGAATTTCGTAGATGCTGGTACCGATGAAGACAAGAAGGGCGACGCTGACGGAACGGAGGCCGCCTCCGAGGGCGCCGACGACACTGCCGACGGTGAGACCACCCCCGAGGGCCCACCAGGGGAAACAGATGTAACAGAAGCTGATCCCGAAGACACAACTCCCGAAGAACCAATTATTAGAAGAGTGAGAGTTTCTATTCCCTTTACTATTTTTAAACATATTTCATTAGTTTAGGGTCTAGCTATCTCTAAAATCTGTTATCTAGGGCAAGAAGAAATGAATGAAAGAATTAAAACTCTGGATTTTGGAGTTTCGGGTTTATTTGAAATAAAAGATTTGTCTTTAACTTTGACGTTGAACAGGCCGATGTCTATACATTATAGATATTAAAGAAAAACTAATATGGCCCTCCCATATTAGTTTTTCTTTATTAAAGCAACAGAAGTCAATATAACAACTTTTAATATTTTTGTCTGTCTGTATGTTTGTTCGCGCATCACGCAAAAAGGAATACTGCAAGGAATTGAATGCAGTTTCACCGATGCATTGCTAGAGGTCTAACTTAAAATCTGGTGCATGTTTCATCTCAATACGCCGCCTAGAATCGGACTTATAGTATGTTAATCTTTTTGGGACGTGAGTGAAACTGCAGGCAACAGCTAGTATATTATACGTAAATATATATAAACGTGTAAGTTTGTGAAGCAACAAACATCCATACATCCGTATGGATGTTTGTTGCTCAATTAACTGAGATCGGCTGAACAGATCTGGATGAACTTTGGTACAGAGACTGGAATTGCGGCACATAGGCTACTTTTTATCCAGGTCTGATACAATTCTGAAATCGACGGAGACGAAGTCGCGAGCAGAACCTAGTGATTTGTAATATTGTACTTTATATTACTTTTTAGTGGTCAATAAAGTATAATATTCTATCTGTTCAATAAAAGGATAGGTAGAGGCGTACTTAATGTGTATACCCACAGTTCACCGGTATGTTTAGGTCCACAGGCATGAGGGTACAGGACGGCAAACGAGCCGATGGACGATATGCCTGATGGTAAGCGATTACCGCCGCCCATGGACAACCGCAACACCATAGGAGTCACAAGGGCGTTGCCGACCTTTTAAGGGCGCCACTCACTCGGCGAAACTCAACGTAAGCGTTATTTAACGCCGGTTTTCTGTGAGGCCGTGGTACGAGTATCACTCCGGTCGAGCCGGCCCATTCGTGCCGAAGCATGGCTCTCCCACGTAAACAATAAAAAATCACTGAACGTATTATTTAAATCCAAAAGCCATTTTGGAGGGTTTCTGAACTATAATTTACTACTTGACACTTTCTATATCGTCGCCGTGCAATGAAAACCTCGTAAAGCACAAATTTTTGGGGCTTCAATTTAATAAATTTATTTTTTGGAATGAAAACTTCGTCAAGCAAGCAAGGTTTTCACTGTACGGCGACGATATATGTCCCCCATTTGAGTCGGATCTCCTTTCTTCTACACTCCATATTTTTAACAGGGTCTGTTTTTTTTCTTTAGCGCATGGAAGCGGCACAGACAGTGTCAAATTCAAGTGCAACGCTTGCAACACAGAAAACGACACCAGCGTCCGCGGCAGGATAGGGAACCAACCAATCAAACACACGACTTTCTTTTTAAAAACGGATTAATTATTATTATAATCAATATCAATTATTAAAGTGAGCATCAGAATTCTTTGTTTCATTTCTTACATCATCATAAGGGGTAGAGGAAGGCCAAAGATAAAATGGATGGATTGTGTTAAGAGTCCGGCGGACCGATTTTTTCTGACAAACGTAATACCGGAATAAATCGTAATCCAGACAATATTCTATCAAATTATCCTACGATCCTATTTCACCCAAAATACTTCACTGGAATTAATTTCAGTGAAGTAGTAGCAGACGAAATAGGATCGTAGGAACCTAGATTAACAGTATCTAAATCCGAATGATAACATAATTTGATAGAATATTGTCTTGATTATGATTTATTTCGATATTACGTTTTTGTGGACAATTCACGCTCCGCCGGACCCTTAAGGCCGATATGATGGGAAAGGGAGTGAATGATGAGGTGACGGCTGATAGGGATGAATGGAAGAAAAGAACATGCTGCGCCGACCACAAATAAATTGGGACAAGGGCAGGAAGAAGAAGATTTCTTACATCATCCTTTTAACCTTTTCCTAGGTATGTTGGGTTCAACTTGCAGTACAAGGAAAGAATTGCCATTCGTCGGCCTAATAATCAAAATTCGTAACTCCAAAAAAATACGATATTTACTTTTTGATGCCATCTGATGTCTATTTTAATATTTTTTTAAATAAAAATAAATAACATAAATCGTTTTTTTTTTAATTTACATTACATTAACCGTAAAATTGATTATTATACAATTTATTTTAAAAAAGAAACAGTGTTTTCTCGCTCCTGCAAAATTTGCTCAAACGGAGTTACGAGTTTTGATAATTAGGTCGACGCATTGGACCTCCGAAACAAAATATTTTTTTATTGGGATAGGGGGCAAACGAACAGATGGATCGCCTGATGGTAAGAAACTACTGCCAATGGACACTCGCAACACCAGCCCTTTAAAAGGGGATTGGGCCTCCGGTATCCTCACTCACTCGGCGAAACACAACATAAGCGTTGTTTGACGCCGGTTTTCTGTGAGGCAGTGATATCACTCCGGTCGAGCCGGCCCATACGTGCCGAAGCATGGCTCTCCCACGGTAAGCGAAGCACGGCTCTCCCACGGTAAGCGAAGCATGGCTCTCCTATGGTAAGCGAATCATGGCTCTCCCACGGTAAGTAAGTTCCCCAGTATGTTTAGTTTCTATGTAAAAGGGGGCGAGCCTATTGTCATTAACCACAAACAAATCAAAATCCCCAAACTTTGAGCTATTATTGAGAATAACATATAAAAACCCTCGACCTGGGAATCGAACCCAGGACCTCTAATCTAACGTAGCAGTCGCGCTTAGGACCACAAGGCTAATGAGGCAGACACTTTTTTCAGGGCCCATCGAGGAAGGCCCATCAGAACATTCGCTTCCATAGTTTGGAAACTACTGATCTAGATTATCTATGGTCACTGTCACGCGCCGATGAAAGTTTCCCGCCAATTCTATTAGCGACAATGTACTAAAAACTAACAAAAACACATAAATGTAAACCTAACCTCTTTACGCTAATGAAGTGTCAAAAATAAGCAAGTTGTACATCGTGGCTATGCCTGTGTCATTTACTTAATAATATAAAATATAAATTTTATTATAAAGACTTTTTATTGTATATGACTTTTGGAAGCAGTGATAGCCTAGTGGTATGACCGTTGGACTGTCAAGTCAAAAGTCTCGAGTTCGAACCCAAGTACGCACCTCTGACTTTTCGAAGTCATGTGCATATTTAATTATCACGCCTTTAAAACGGTGAAGGAAAACATTGTGAGGAAACCTGCATGCCTGAGAAATTTTCTCGATGGCGTGTGAAGACTGTGAAGTCTGCCAACTCGCACTAGGCCAGCGTGGTGAACCGAATATCAACCAATTGGTTGATTATGTTATGTATGACTTTTTATAGGTGCGTCGTTACGGTAGACATTCCAAAAACCCGAACGAAATGCTATATGTCCACTTTTATCATGCGTACCGCTGAAATGTGGAAAGCGCTTCCCGAGTGGGTCTTTCCCGATAGATATAATCTGGGTGTTTTTAATACACGTGTTTGTCGGTTTCTTCCAGGCAAGCGCGCTCCATCGTAGATCGCAGTGTCGCTTAACATCAGGCGAACTAGTGTCCAAGCGTAAGCCTATCACGAATAAAAAATAATCCCCAGTATTATTATTCTTTTTTTTATGGGATAGGAGGGCAAACTAGCAGACGGATCGCCTGATGGTAAGCGATTACCGCAACCCATGGAATGCAACACCAGAGGAATCACGAGTGCGTTGCCGACCTTTTAAAAGGGGATTTGGCCTCCGGTAACCTCACTCACTCGGCGAAACACAACGTAAGCGTTGTTTGACGCCGGTTTTCTGTGAGGCCGTGATATCACTCCGGTCCAGCCGGCCCATTCGTGCCGATTCGTGCCATATTTTAACATTAAGATATTAAGGTCTAACCCAACGTGCATTATAAGGGTCCGGCGGAGCTTGTATTGCTCACAAAAACGTAATACAGAAATAACTCGTAATCTAGGCAATATTCTATCAAATTATGTCATTATTCAATTCTCAGTAGCAGCTCGGAGTCTGGATTTGTGCCCGGTTAATGGCTATAGGCTCGCCCCCTATAACATGGGACCTAAACATACCAGGCGAACTGTGGGTGTACATTAAGTACGCCTCTGCCTAACCCTTCGGGGAATACAGGCGTGATGGTATGTTATGTTATGTCATTATTCAGATTTGAATACCATTAATCTAGGTTCCTACGGTACTATTTCATCTACTACTATTTCACTGGAAATAAAAGATCAGAAAATAGTTCCAAACTTTGTAAAGTTATAAAAAATCGCATTCGCTTACATTTATTTCCAGTGAAGTATTTTGGACGAAATAGTAGAGTAGGAACCTAAATGAACAGTATCCGAATCCTAATAATAACAGAATTTGATTAAATTGTGTTTGAATTACGATTTATTTCGGTATTCTGTTTGTAAGAGAAATTCGGTCCCCGTTAAATTACATTGTAAAACCATTCATTTGAAAATGTCAGAAAAAAACGTAATTCATAAATATTGCGGATTTGTGGTCGTGTGCGTGCATTGTTTGCTATCATAATAATATACTGAATTGTGTAGGAACTATAACCACGCGTTCTGTAATTTCGAGGTTGACAGGACTAAAACAATGTGAAAAAAAAAATTTAATTTTAACTTTTTTACTTTGTAGATCGAAAATATTATCGATTATTTAATTCCCGACGTTTCGGATTAGTAATTGCAACATTAAGACGTCCAACAACTTCGTCTACCCGTGACCATGGATGCTGTAAAGGATCCGAAACGTCGGGAATTAAATAATAATAATACAACGCGATAAAATCCGTAAAAAGTAGTTTTATTTCAATTTCTTATATTCGCGTAAGTTTCAGAAATCAGTAAGCCGTTTTTACGTGGGAGAGCCATGCTTCGGCACGAATAGGCCGGCTCGACCGGAGTGATACCACGGCCTCACAGAAAACCGGCGTCAAACAACGCTTACGTTGTGTTTTGCCGAGTGAGTGAGTTTACCGGAGGCCCAATCCCCTTTTAAAGGGTCGGCAACGCACTAGTGACTCCTCTGGTGTTGCGGGTGTCCATGGGTGGCGGTAATCGCTTACCATCAGGCGATCCGTCTGCTCGTTTGCCCTCCTAACCCATAAAAAAGCGTCTGTAAATTTGGCCGGTGTATACCTATGTATACACGGGTAGTTTTCAATGACCGGTTTTTGAATTTGGTAAGTAAGAAGCAACATGAAACCCCGTTGGGGCATAGCATAGTTTAAGTTCACTTTCAAATGTGTTTATTTCAAATAAGCTTTTACAAGCGTTTATGAAACGTTATGATTCTAGTTGGACGGTTCCAAAAGGTTCTATATCTTTTTTTTAAACTTACTAGCAATGTGGATCGCACATTACTAGTATTCTTATTAAGAGTCCGGCGCAGCGAATTTCTCTTACAAACGTAATTCCGAAATAAATCGTAATTCAAACGCAATTTAAACAAATTCTGTTATTATTCGGATTCGGATACCGTTAATCTAGGTTCCTACGTTACCATTTTGTCCAAAATACTTCACTGAAAATAAATGTAAGCGAATGCAATTTTTGATAACTTTACCAAGTTTGGAACTATTTTTCGGTCTTTTATATCCAGTGTAATAGTAGTAGACGAAATCGTACCGTAGGAACCTAGATTAATGGTAGGTATCCAAATCCGAATAATAACATAATTTTATAGAATATTGTCTGGATTACGATTTATTTCGGAATTACGTTTTTATGGGCAATTCAAGCTTCGCCGGACCCTTAACCCCTCGTGCTAAGCTAAATGCTTGTGTCACGAGTGGGTTCATGTCGATAGTGCAATGGGTGGGGTTCGAACCGGCAACCACATGATCGCAAGTAAGTACGTCGCCCTAGCCCTTAGGCTACCGCCCGGTTAGGTTGATCCTCCATGACACAGGAAGAAACTCCATGGACACTCTATAAACTAAATGGTATAATCTTCACAGGTATAATAGGTAGAAAAGAATAGATAGGTTCTTAAGGTTACATAATTATCACTACATAGTATAAAACAAAGTCGCTGTCGCTGTCTGTCCGTCCCTATGTATGCTTAAATCTTTACAACTACGCAACGGATTTTGAAGCGGTTTCTTTTATAGATAGAGTGATTCAAGAGGAAGGTTTTAAGCTATTTAACATTACGCTACGGCTCTTAGGAATGGGACAACGCGGGTGAAACCGCGGGCGGGCCGCTAGTGATTAATAATATTAATTTTATTTTCTCATCATCACATACATACATAACACAATAACAATAATAACAATTAATAAATATTAATACTCAGGATCTGCCTTATTAGTCTAGGTCCCATACGCGACTGCTACGCTAGAGGTCCTGGGTTCGATCCCCAGGTCCAGCAAAGTGTTATTGGGTTTTTGGAGTCTGGATTTGGCCCGGTCAATGGCAATAGGCTCGCCCCCTATTACATGGGACATAAACATATCGGCGAGCTGTGGTTGTACATTAGTACGCCTCTGTCTAGCCCTTCGGGGAATACCGGCGTGATGGTATGTTATGTAAAGTACCTATTGGTGTTGCAAAGCTGATATATAGCATTTTCGAGTACTAGGTACTTATATAATTCTACATCAGTTTAAAGTACACCCAAAAAATACAACAACAACCCTGCTCTCTGTCTAACTGCTCGAGGTATACAGGCGTGATGGTATGGTAAATACCATTTTTTTACACACAAACATACAAATCGCAAAGTTTTTATGCGTAAAGAAGTCGATGTCATACTTTCGCCGGGCACAGAAATACGGCATAACTGTTTATTACATCTAGTGTCATTTCTGACTGCAAGGAGTTTGCACGCCTTTCCAACCGCCGTCCGCGCATTTTCGTAATAAGATTTTGTAAAAAAACACAGATAATACCAGGTTTTACTAAGAATATTCAGGATAAAAAGTGTTTTGAAGTGTATTTTCGTGTTTGTTTCGAGGTGAGTGACTGTATTTTTTATGATAATTTATGAATTTGTGAGTACCTACATATTTTGTTGTAAGTACGAATAAATAATTGTGGACACTAGGCTTTACACCTGGATTTGCTGTCTGGCAGTGTTACCCGCGTTCATAGGTATTCATAATCCCACAAATTCATTATTCATTCTTCACAACCGTACAAGATATCTAAAATCAAACACACGAAAATTTTAGTTAAAATTCCTACCTATTTTATTTAATCCCTTTTTTTCGTTTTTATTCGTGATAGGCTTACGCTTGATCGCCAGTTTGCCTGATGTTAAGCGATACTGCGATCTACGATAGAGCGCGCTTGCCTAGAAGAAACCGATTTAATCCCTAAAATCATTGGATTAAAATAGAATTTTAATTTAATTTTTAGTAAAATGTTCATTGAAATCCTTTGAGTCGTTTCCGAGTTCTATTAGAGACAAACTTTTAGGAAAAATATCTAAACTTCGAAACAATAATTTAAAAAAAAAACACGATTCTTAAACTGTCAATTAACAACATTTAATTTTTTTATCACTCATATATTAGCCTATTGCCATTAAGGCGCTGACAACACCCAAATAGGCATATCTCAAACAATTTTTTAGCCAAACCCATACAGTTTGTGATAGCGAAAAAAATATATGTTAATCTTGAACATATTTCGGAGAACATAGTTGTATTCAAAACATGTTTTTGAAAAGTTTTCTCGATACAAAAAAATGGTAAACTAGCCTCTTAAAACGACCTTCCAACAAAAAAATCTGTATTACTAATCAATGCACATTGGTCAAATTAAGTACAATAACATATCACATTTAAATACAGAACTTAGTTGTTTTATATTTTCGAATACTTAACAAATTTTGAAGTAATTAATGTTTTATGGTTTTGTAATAAGTTGCGAGCCTTGCATCATCCCACTTCTCTTTCTTTTCTATGCAATCCGACAGTGAGCGCATAGGCGCCCTGCTAGATGGACGTATGTCGCTTTATTCCGCGCGCTATCCGTCATTACGTATTTTGCTGTATGACAATTTCAAACATAAACATACCTACATATTTTATTTTCTTCTCAATTTAATTAAAAGGATATAGTTGTACGATAAATATAGTTCTAAGCTGTAATTATAAACATTTAGAGTTCTAAGTTGTAAATATAAATAAAGTTCTAAGTAGTGAAAATAGTTGCCGTGAAAAATGAGAAACAAACAAAAATGCCGGAGGCCAGACAAAAAGCGCTTTTATACTAACAAACAAAAACATCTCATGGATATAGAATGTGACAAAACAGATACACGAACAGAAATGAAATTCTAACTAAATAACTAAAATGAAACTTACGTTATTTTCTACAACTGATAGCGCAAATTCGGCTACATTGTCAGTGTTCGATTAGTCTAGCGGTAAATGCAAAGGATTCGGAAAAAGGAGTTTCGAGTTCGCGAGCTGGCGACTAGTGTAATTTAAGTTTTTGATCTTTTATTATTTTATTTTAAGTTTTTAGAATAATAATTATTAATTTTAATAATTTCCTTGAATTATTTAGTTTTATCTACAGTAAAAAGAGACGTTTGGTTATTATTTACCATTATACCTATCTTTACAGGTCTTAAACCGAATGCGATAGTGTGGCAACTTACCTATAATACTTTAACAGTTTAGACATCTTATATACAATAAATACACTTACTAATAATAATATAGTAAGTATAAATACTACTAACAGTAATAATAGTAATTCACCAGTAAGATTGTGATGTTACAATCATATTATTTTATGTACGTATAATAATTTATTATTTAGCGAGGATAGCGACAAAAAGGATCCCCTTTACTTTTAGAAAAAAAAGTCACGAATAAATCCAGTGATAAACATCAAATTTCCATAGACCTATGACTCTCTTAGAACTGGACCTATAGGAAAATACTCGTAACTTTGTCTATTGTTTCTTGCCCATTGTATAGGGTCAAAATAAATTAGCTAGCGAAACTCTGCAGTCGTGATGGGTCTAAACATGATCAAAAAGACAACCACGTGCGTGTCTTTTTGAAATTCTGTTTTCTTTATGTAAACTTCACAGACGTAATGAATATCGATAACTAAACACGATAAAACAAAAAATAACAATTTTTCTCAGCAAATATTTAAGTAAGAACACCACCAGCGGTAACTGACCCCCAAAAAATCAAAATTATTATTTTGGCGTATTTAGATATCGATACCCATCATGTCTGCGGAGTTTTGCTACCTACCTAATTTAAGTTGACCTTATATATAAATCACCGTGCAGGCTTTGCTATTTTTTATTAGACCTGAGAGATACATTTAGTGCTGAAAAAAGATCTTCCAAATCTGAATTTATTTTTTTGCAGATTACAAAACGTTCCAGTTGCAGTTACATCAGAAAGTGATAGTATAGTGACCCCTAAATTTTACTATACTCCATTTGGTTAGGTACTTAACTAAAGGTAAACAAATCATAAAAAAGGTTCTTTTATAGGGCCATTTTTCCTTTCGAAATAAAACGTAACCAAAATAATTTTAATAATATAAAACCACATTTTACTTTTATATACTAGCATATTTAACTACTTTGTTTAATATTAAATGGTTATTATTAATTCTTAAGCTTGTGAACAATTAATTAAATTAAAAAATATAATTATGTCATAACGTATTGCAATGTGCCTACTAAAAAGAACCTAAAAAGACAGGTATTCAAAACATTATTCTACGTATTAGACTTTTGATAACTCGAAAAATTGAGAAGTAGTACTGCGAGGAACCGCAGCAAAATATTTAACCCATATTACACTTAGTCGGGTAACCAGACGCCATTCGTGATAGTTTGTTTACTTTACTTTCGTTCGTTTTTGTGTTTCTTTTGCCATAAATTGTGTTAATTAGTTATTGTTTTGTTTGTTCGTTGTTTTTATTGATTGTTAGTTGTGTTGTTATTAATTTTAATCATTAAAAAAGTGATCCTGAGTCCTGTACTAGGTGACACCTGTGATCGTTTTAATATTAGTGTTGATGATTGTTTTCATCTGATTCAGATTAAAACTTATAAAGTCAATTAATGGTACCTATATTCATTTCACTCCCAATTCATATTATTGTAATGAAAGGTTGAACAGCCCTGAACGCCGCCATTTTTATTGTTTACCTTTTGGTTAAGTACCTAACCAAATGGAGTATAGGTCATTCAGTATCAAGAATGAGATGTGTACAAATTTCCCTAATATTATAAATTAATATAAAAAAGTCGATAGCATATGCCTATCTCCGACGGATAACTCACAATAACTGCTTTTACTATTAAAATTTTAGATTAAAAAGGAATACATTTTTGCGAAGCTTATTTAACCCATATGTATCTATTAATCTGTATCAAAATAAATGTGTTTATTAAAACGGAAATTAAATATAGAATATTTGTGCCCTTAACTTTATATAGTTTAAACAAATATCTTAGAAGATATCGCAAAATAAAAATATTCGCGGGACAAAATAATTACGCGCGATTATGGAGTCCGAGGAACCTCATCTTTCGGACTCCATACATCTTAAATCCCTCTCTTCAACTGAAACCTACTTGGGTATGTCGGAGGCGTTAGGAATCAAAGAGGATGACATGAAGCAATCATTACGAGAGCGCTTCTTTGGCCGTCTGAAAAAAGTACTTAAAAGTCTTTTATCAGGCGGAAATAAGGTGCGCGCCTATAATGGTTGGGTCATGCCAGTCTTGATGTACTCCTTCGGTATACTCAAGTGGACGCAGATGGAACTTGATGCTCTGGATAGAAGAGTCCGTACATTGTTGACTACAAATCGATTGCATCACCCGCGTTCATCAGTTATGAGACTGTACATCCCGCGGAAATGTGGAGGGCGAGGCTATTTAAACGCTAAAACCCCCCACAATCGCGAAGTGTACAGGCTTAGACAGTAGGTACTTCCTTAAGACTGACGTGGGGATGCACCGAGATGTAGTTGCAGGGGATAAAGGATTCACCCCGCTATCCTTGGCTAAAGAGAACTCGCGCAAACCTATAACACTTGATACTACTGGCCGCAAGGAGATATGGCAAAGCAGGGAACTTCACGGACGCTTTTATCGGGCCCTTCATGGACTCGATGTAGATTTTTTAGCGTCTGTGTCCTGGCTACGCTTCGGGAACCTCTTTGGGGAAACCGAGGGTTTTGTCTGTGCAATTATGGACGAAGTTATAATGACGAACAACTACCGGAAATATATTATAAAGGATGGCACGATTGACATTTGTCGGGCGTGTCAACGCCCAGGAGAATCGATCGAATCGATATTATTTCTGGGTGTTCTCATCTTGCTAACAGCGAGTACCTGCACAGACATAACCTAGTAGCTAGGATTATCCATCAGCAACTTGCTCTAAAATATAAACTTGTGGACTCAGAGGTACCATACTATAGGTATGTTCTTGATGATGGTTGTGTAACTCTGTATTGGGATCGATCTATCATCACTGACAGGACTGTTATTGCCAATAAGCCTGATATAGTGGTGATAGATCGATCAGAGCGCCGTGGAATTATTGTTGATGTCAGTGTTTCGCATGACGAGAATCTCGTGAAAGCTGAAAAAGATAAGCAAATTAAATATCTAGACTTGGCGCATGAGATTGTCGACATGTGGGATGTTGACTCGGCAATCATTGTACCGATAGTTGTGACCGCCAATGATCTAATAGCCAAGAGCCTCGACTCACACCTATGGAGGCTCTCGTTAGACAGCTGGGTTAAGGGCCTGATACAGAAAGCGGTACTCTTGGATACGGCGCGTATTGTTAGGAGGTTCCTTTCTGTGGGGCCCTGACCGCCGGTAGCTTGGACCCTGCTCCCGATACCGGTGGACTACTATTTTTTTATATTTTTAAATGTTTTTATTTTTATTTTTAAATTCAAATATTTGAAAATGTATTTAAATATGTACATAATGAATAAAGGTAAGAATAATTAAAATTAACAAGAAGATTGAAAGAATTCCGCAAAAGTTCTAGTATCAGTTTACCCGCGTTCATATCCTCAGTCCACAGTACCGAAAAGTTAGCCAGAGATATCTTAGGACCTTCTGGTTGATTTGGAAGTACCGTTTCTGACTGACGCTATGACCGTTTGGAGAATGGCTTGTCCCAGTGCTAATTTACTCCTGGTCCCATCTTCCCAAAGGCTTTGGGATGAGCCGCTTTGCAGTTTGACGCGGAAAGAACTACTTAATACATCAGTCAATACTGCGGAGCGTGCTCGTCTGATGGCTGTGGGTGAATGGGAATCAGGTCTCTAGCTTCAGCGATGCCGAGGAATACTTTGAAGCTTAGTCACGCCTTTGTCTTTTAGATTTATATATATATATATAGCTTTTTTTCTTACTTTCATGTATTTTATGTAAATATTCTATAATAATACGTTTCTTTTCATAATCTATATAGTTTATCGTTAGTGGTACATAAAACACAAACGTGAGTAGTGTACTCCTTTAAAATAAAAACATAATAATATGTATAAATATTTTCGACTCCACATTCCACATGCTGGGGACCACCTGAGCTAGACCAATATATTTTTATATAAAAAAGCAAATAAACAGTGCATGTAAAACTAATGAAAATTTTGCTAATATATGTAGGTAGTTTGAGTTTTTATTTTCCTTACGCTTAGGTATATTGTTTTTAATTAATTGTAAATAAAGTTTCATAAAATAATTACCTATACATGGGTACTTGATTTTTTAATCGTCCTGTCTAATTTGTTACTAGTTCTTCGTACAGAGCAATAAATACAACAGCGCCATCTATTGACTCAATGTTCATTATTGACCGCGTCGCTTTGTTTCTTATTTGGTAGTTCGCTGTATCACCGCCCTTTTAAAAAAGAGCGCTAGGTAATCGGAGCAATAGTGGGCGTGGCTAAAATACCGAAACATCGAATTTCATTAGCTGTTGTCAGCGCCTTAACCGGGCACAAATCCAGACTCCGAGCTACTACTGAGAATTTCTTTCAAAAACCCAATAACACTGCTCGACCTGGGGATCGAACCCAGGACCTCTAGCGTAGCAGTCGCGCTCGGGACCACTAGACTAATGAAGTAATCAGTGTTAATTTTGTGTCGTTAAATTTATACTTATGTTTGAGAAGTCCCCAGCATAACAAAGGAGGTGTCTTTTATATTTGTTTGTTAAAAAGCTAACTAGTATCTAATTTTGGTCACACATTACTAGTATTCTTGTTAACCCCTCGTGCTAAGCTAAATGCTTGTGTTACGAGTCGGTACACGTCGGTAGTGCAATAGGTAGGTTTCGAACCGATAACCATATGATCGCAAGTCCGACGCTCTAGACATTAGGCTACCGCCTCTTCAAATTAAATAAGAAGAAAATTATGATTAATTTTAAACTTGAATCATTCCATCTTACATGCTACAGTGGTGTCAATCAAGATGCTAAGCGTGGCTCCTGGGCTATATTCCCAGGTTTCCAGAATGTGGATTTGTGCCCTAGTAATGGCAGTTGCCTCGCCAAGTCGACACCTATTACATGGGACCTAAACATATCGGAAATTAAATAAGTTCTCCAAAAAAAAAAAAATCAACTTCAATAAAAAAATATTTATCGGCGAAAATTACGTGTACCTAGACGATGTTATCGTTTACTGGTGTTATTGTCAGTATCTTCTAAATTTTTTGATCAAATCTTTATGGGACCATAACATAACATACCATCACACATGTATTCCCCGAAGGTTTAGACAGAGGTGTACTTAATGTACACCCACAGTTCGCCGGTATATTTAGGTCCCATGTTATAGGGGGCGAGCCTATAGCCATTAACCGGGCACAAATCCAGACTCCGAGCTGCTAATGAGAATTTCATAGAAAAACCCAATAACACTTTGCTCGACCTGGGGATCGAACCCAGGACCTCTAGTGTAGCAGTCTCACTTGGGACCACTAGACTAATGAGGCAGATCTTTATGGGACCACCTATGAAGTATGATCTGCCGATCAAAAAAATAATCTGTTCATGGTAAACTTTTTATGAGACCATTAAAAATATCAATCAACCAGCCATTGGTTCGGCTAGCTATTACCCTCTCTTACACATAAGACCGGCACCAAACAGTTTTACTGCGTTCTGTCGTGTGTATGCGAATCCAAATTTGAGCTTTTCATCACCATAGTACATACAACTACGGTCAAACACATTGCAGCAATAAAAAATATCAAAAAAGTATATTCACGACAGCCGATAACGGTGTCGTAGTCTAGAACATTGAAACACACAGAATCTGATCAGCTCTTACTTGCTGTGGCAATCCCTTTATTTCTAAATATAACACCAACTTATATTGAATAAATCTTACACATGAAACTGCATAATTGTCAAATTATTTAAAACAAAGTTGTAAAGATTAATATTGTAATCATGTTTTTTTTTAAAAGAGTATCTATGGAGTTTCTTGCCGACTCTTCTCCATAAGACCCACTTTTTGGAACCGTGCAATTAGTTTGACTTTTCAAAAGTACCTTTTTAATGGTGTAATTGAAATAAAACATTTTGACTTTGACTTTGAATCATCAAAATCGGTTCATAATTGTCGGAATAATAATCGCGTAACAAAGACACAAAAAAACATACACTCGAATTGAGAACCCTTTTTGAAGTCAGTTGAAAATAAGATAACGAACAAGCATACGTGTCATCTGATGGTAAGCGACAACCGCAGCCTTTATACGTCAGCAACACCGGAGTGAATATTAGAACAATATTTAACAAATCATCCTTCTCATCACAGTAATTCTCTCTTTTATAGTTCAGATTGTTTTTATTCTTGTCTTATTGCTTGACGACAGTGGTGTAGTTTAAGTTTTCAATAACATAATTGTAGTTTTAAACATCTGGATTCTTAACTTTAAGATCAAGTTAATGACGTTGTATTGTTTTTTAAATATTTTTAGTCTGTGGTATAACTCGCGCGTTGTCATCTTGACACCTCAGTTGTTAAGTCTCATTTGTGGAGTTTAGGCGGGAAAATGTAAAGTGCACTTTGACGGTTTTATATTATTTTCCAAAACTTGTGTTTCCCCGAAGTTTAATGTGTAATTATAGTGGATAGTTAACCAGTAGGTGTTCGTGAAAGTGTGCGAATGTAGGCAAATGATATAAAATTGAATATCGTGACTTTTGTGTTCACTCCTAAACTCCATCGAAGCCTTAGTTAAGTTACCACTGTTTTACTGGGGAGTATTCTGTATACTTGACACTGGCAAACACAAAAAGTGTGGCGCCATATCCCATAACGGGATAAAATGAAAAAAAAAAGTCTCATTTGTCCAGTAATGTCACTGGATACATTAACCTTCAATTAGGAACACAAAATGTTAGCACATTATTGCTTACCGGCGAGAAGCGAGGAGATTGGTAGGAAGAGTTGTTGATGCGTTGCCGAGCCTTAAGAGTTCGGCGGACCGAATTTCTCTTACAAACGTAATACCGAAATAAATCGTAATTGTAACACAATTGAATCAAATTCTGTTATTATTCTGATTCCGATACCGTTAATCTAGGTTCCTACTATACCATTTCGTCCAAAATACTTATATAAATACATATTTCCACGCCTATCTTCCATTGAGGTAGGCAGAGACTATAGATTTCCACTTGCTACGATCTTGGCACACCACTTTCGCTTCATCTACGTTAATTAATTCAAAATACTTCACTGTAAATAAATGTAAGCGAATGCAATTTTTGATAACTTTACCAAGTTTGAAGCGATTTTCCTGTCTTTATTTCCAGTGAAGTAGTATTAGACGAAATAGTATCGTAGGAACCTAGATTAACGATATCCAAATCCGAAAAATAACATAATTTGATAGAATTTGGTTTGGATTACGATTTTTTTGGTATTACGTTTTTGTGGGCAATTCAAGCTCCGCCGGACCCTTAAGAGCCCCTACGGACTGCAGACTGCTAGAGCCGCAGCAACTGAGGTAGAACTAACTCTCACGCGCAAAAACCGAAACACAAAAAGAATGATTTTGTTATAAACTTTCGAATTTATAATCTTTTAACGAATAAAGATTCTATTCTAAAAGGCCGCCAGAGAGCATTTCTTTGTGAAGAAAAAAACTAGCGACCACAAACGTATGTGCTAAACGCCTTTCACTAGTTAGCGTGAAGCAACATGGACTCAATATGTCCGTTGCTAAACGATTTAGTCTCATGTTTAGCACTTTGAAGACACTCGTAGGTCATAAGTTCAAATTTATAAAGTTGTTTACTGGTTTTAGATGCTATAGGAATAGGGTTGAAATCCGTCCGGGTTGCCATCCGTCCGGGTTTTCTTGGATTTGTCCTAGTTAAGAGGGCATCCAGGGAACGTCCGGGTGGGTTTTCGAGAGGAAACTGTTTCCTAGTAACCTCTTGCTGCCGCTGCAACACGCGCAGATGGCTGCTACGTGCCCCGTCCATATCCGAATTCCTATCTCCAAAATACGGTGTTTTTACGCTTCTTATCTTAGTTACCAGATTTTAGAGGAGGCACCCCTATATAGACAGCACAGATTGTTAATTTAGGCTCTGCATCATTGACATAACGGCTAAAGATACAGGTTTCCGAGTCTGTGTAGCGTTGTCTTAACGGTATTTGCTACAACCTAACTATGCATATTACTTAGGTATACGTTAAATTATCTACAAGTAACCTAATAACATATCATCACGCCTGTATTCCCCGAAGGGTTAGGCAGAGGTGTACTAATGTACACTCACAGTTCGCCGGTATTTTTTTTATTTCATAAGGCAGTTACAACAGGTTTCAGTCAAAACATCTATATAAACAGAAAATAATAGCAGGCATCACACCAGCCGACACCAAGCTTACAGTAATGACATTTTGACAATAGGGGTGTTGCTGTCATTTAGACAAATAAGGGAGCAACATTCCTCCTGAAGACGGGAAACGAAGATATCAATGTTATTATAGTCACGTGATACTTCGTTAAAAAGTCGACACATTCTAATGATAGGGTTATAATATAATACATACACACATACATACACTCACGCCTTTCTCCCACAGGGGTAGGCAGAAACTCTAGACTGATTCTTATACATACACGCCGGTTGCAAGTGCTACGCACCTGACCTTTTTGAAGGATTTCGCCAATAAGATCGGCGTATGTCCTTCTAGGGCGACCTCTAGCGGCGATGCCGCTGACATTCGCCTTATAAATTCCTTTCGATAATCGTCTTTCATTCATTCTTTCAACAAGTCCAAACCATCTCAGCATATTCTTTTTAATACGCATCACTTCATCATCTTTCAGCCCGCAACGTTGTGTTATCACATTGTTCCTCAATCTATCATTCCGAGTTACACCACACATACTTCGCAAGGAACGCATTTCCACTGCATTTATTCTACTTTCATGTCTCTTCTGAAGCCATACCCAACATTCACTTCCTCAATAAGTATAGTTAGTGTATAATATAATAGAAGGTATTATTTTTGAATATTTGAAGAGCAAACGTGTTTGGCTTGCGGGCGTTGTCTGGTATTAAGATTAATAAGAGAAAGCAAAATGGAAAAATCAATTGTGGAGTTATGGATCTCACGCAGATTAACCAAGTCCTGTTGTCTGCGGCGCACATGCAGAGGTAGGAGGAGCCTGAACTTATTGAGATGTTCTAAATAGGATAGGAGCATTTTAGAAAGGCCATGTCTATACGAAATCCACTAATAGTCACTAATAAACATAAAATAGTGGTATCTACCTAATATTAGATTATTTAAAACAATCAAATCTTTTCTGGGAAATTCTGTGCGTTTTTACAATAAACTACCAAAATCTGTCACCGATCTCACTGGCAAGAAATTTAAAAATCACGTCAAATCTGTTCTTGTTAAGAGAGCCTATTATAAAATCAAAAAATAAATTGATGATAAGAATGTGTGGTGTTTATATACGAATGCACCTGTGGCCTCCCTGGCAACCTGAGGTTGTTGATAATAGGGGCTTATAATGACATTCAGTTCTCGAATGCTGAGAACTTTCTTTTGCTATTATCGACTTCGGTCCAACTTGGACAATGTCAAGCAAAACCAATGTCAGCACATCCTGTTATTGCATTATAGTACCTACTTGAAGATTGTTATACAAATAACTTTAAAAACAGTGTCCATGGAGTTTTTTGCCGGATTCTTCTCCATAGGATCACTCCACAGGACTTTTTTGGAACCGTGCACCTACACTCATTAACGTTTCATGAACGCTTGTAAAAGCTTATTTGAAATAAAAAAACATTTAAACTAGAACTAATCCACATCCATGTAATAGCAAACGCCGAGCTACCACTGAGAATTTCATATACAACCCAATAACATTTTTTTCGACCTGAGGACCGAATCCTACATGGCAACTAAACAAATCAGCGAACTATGCTTTTACTCTGCCTAAACTTTTGGGGAATACTGGCGTGATAGTATTTTTTAAAAAGTAAAACCGTCTTCAAAAACAGAAAATAATGTTATGTGCGAAACAGTTTCGGAAGTCGGTGCCTTTGATTTGATCGGATCTTTGGATTTCGCCACCGACTACCGAAACTGTTTTGCACATTAACATTATTTTCTCTGCAAGAATTTCTTGAAAGTTATTTTATTTTAACATTTTGAGTAGCAAGTAAAATGTTACGTAAGTATACCTAGACGACGTTATCATTTACTCGGTCGTTACGTGTTATTGTAATTTTGTTGTAAATTTTGTGATCAGTAGCCTTAGCACGAACAACTTGCGAAAAAGTATTCGTATCGTCACGATAGAGGCGCTGGTCCATATCTCATACAAATTGGTCTCCATGACGATACGAATACTTTTTCGCAAGTTGTTCGTGCTAAGGCTACTGAACAATAGCCTTAGCATCGTCATGGAGACCAATTTGTATGAGATATGGACCAGCGCCTCTATCGTGACGATACGAATACTTTTTCGCAAGTTGTTCGTGCTAAGGCTACTGATCTTGACCAAATTTTTCTGGGACCACGGATCAAAAAAGAATCATCAAAATCGATTCATAATTGACAGAATAATCGCGTAACAAACATGCAATTACCCCGTATGGGCACAGGTTAGAATACTGTTCCTCACTGCCTTTCAGATAGGCATCCCGTAAGAGGCGTGAAAATATCTTACTCGATGGTAGGACCTCTCGAGGTCTGACTGGCCGGCGACCACCCTTACGTCGGAGTCTGTCGTAAAGCACCTTAGCGTGTGTTTCGACTTTTGCACGTAAGAACCAGTTCCACGGTTGCTGCGGCTCTGGCAGTCTGCAGTCCGTAGGGGCTCTTAAAGCTCGTCAACGCATCAGCAACTCCTCTGGTGTTGCAGGTGTCCATGGGCGACGATGACTACTTACCACCAGGTAGCTCGTCAGCTCCTTTGCCGACTTAAATAAAAAAAAACAGACAGTTGAATTGAGAACCTCGTCCTTTTTGAAATCGGTTAAAAACTCGTGAGTAGTGACCGAGTCTGGTGACACATACGATACTTAAAACATTTAAATGTATTATTAACCATTCGACCATGAACTGAAAAGGGCAGGCAAGACGAAATATTATAGTCACACAATGGACTGAATCATATGGTACCTTTTAAGCATGTGTTTTTAATTTTTATTTTTAACCGACATAACCGTAAAACTTTTACAGGATTACTAATAGGACGGTTACTAGATTCGATATGCCAAAACGAACTCAGAGAATCATGGTCTCCTTTAAAGTTGACTTTAAAGTAGACCAAGGAGCTATCCTTAAATTACGTCACATTATCTTTTTTAAAGAATTTTATATCCTGGTAGGCTGGTAACTTAGACCTTTAGTCATCACTTTATCCCCAGTAAAACAGTGGAAGCTTCACTAAGGTTTCGATGGAGTTTATGAGTGACAAAAAAGTCACGATTTTCAATTTTATATCATTTGCCTACACTCGCATACGTTCACGAACACATAATGGTTAACTATTCACTATAATTACACATTAAACTTCTGAGAAACACAAGTTTTGGAAAATAATATAAAACCGACAAAGTGCACTTTACATTTTCCCGCCTAAACACCCATGTCACAAGATCACATCTCACTTCTCATTAAAGAAGTGTGACATTGTGTGACAAGGGGTACAATGAGAAGACATCAGCTTTGTGTTGTCACATGTAAAAATCTAAATTATAGAAACGCAAAACTTAAATGTAAACGAAAATATTAAAAATAATTCTAGCAATATGCATAAGGTTGAATTTTGGAATGAATGTGAATTTTTGGAACTGCTGTTTTGATTTGATTATTTGTAAATTGTAAAATATGTGACACTAGGGGGGATGATGTCTTACAAATGTGACAGGGACGGGGGGAAAGGGTGTTAAAAATCATGAAATATTCGTGTGACTGGCAATGTATGCAGGTATGCGAGGCGAGAATTTAAATATTTGTTAGTACATGAACTTTACAGCTACAAGAACAGAATATTTATAACAACGACACAAATCTCGTCCGGTCTCTCCCCGTTAACTGTCAAACATAGCGAGCCTTTGAGACATCTTTTGGTGTAAAAGTGTCCGCAAGATTTCAATTCACGCCCATCCCACCCTTGCTGGCTTAAAACCACCTGTTCTTGTAGCTAGTATGACCAATTTGTATGATCTACAGGTAGTTGTTCCGGGTCTGGGCGTTTGTGTATGTGAGAATTTGTGTTTGTAAACACACCCACGAATCCACGATACAGGAGAAATCCTGGTGTGGCGGCAACGTGGTTTTTTAAAGAAAGTCGAAATATTGATCAAGTAATAGCGTTTATAAAATCATATAGGACATTTAAGTCTTATAAATCTCTAAGGATTATTTGCTAGTTGGGTTCTTAATGAAATGCCGGCGCCAACTAATGTTAAAAATATATAACATTGAGTTTTAAGAATATCTATTTACAGAAGTATATCGCTCATTTGGAGCGACAGTGTCACAACTGCAAATTTGAAATTTTACGCTACGCCATTTTTAAGATTTTTTCGTAACACAAGTGAACACCTGTTAACATTGTGGAGTGCAATAAACGAATTGAGTATTGAGTATTGAAGATTGTTCATATTTCTTAGAGCTAGTAAATATGACGAAAACTAATAAATATTATAAACTAATAAATATGACGTTTTCACTCCTAACGTAGATTATTGTCGGGATCATTGATGTAATTAGGTCAATTCCGCATTTTTTTGCAGTTGTGACACTGTCGCTCCAAATGAGCGATATTATTATTTACCAAAACACGACGTATCTTTTACGTTACTTACTTGAAACTATTTATAAGTTGGGTACCTCATTTTAATTACAAAATGTCCGACTGATTAGAATTTGACCCGGAATTATAATTGATTGACGTTATTCGCTTGTATAGAATTAAGTAAAGGTAGCGCAGTGATAGCCTAGTGATTCGACCATTGGACTGCCAATTCAAAGGTCTTGAGTTCGAATCTCAGGTCTCGTACTTTTCGGAGTCATGTGCGCATTAATAGTTAATAGGAAAACATCGTAAGGAACCCTGGGAGATTGTTTCGACGGCGTGTGAAGTCTGCCAACCCGCAGTAATCCACATTTTTATCATGCGTACCGGTGAAGTGTGGAATGAGCTTCCCGGATACCCAGATTATATCTATCGAAGAAGATCCACTGATCTTCCCTGATAGATAGATGTGATGATAGATAATTGTGAATCGGTTTCTTCTTGGCAAGCGCGCTTCATCGTAGATCGCAGTGTCGCTTAACATCAGACGAATTGGCGGTTAAGCGTAAGCCTATCAAACATTCAAAACATACCAACGCGGTGGATTGTAGCATAATCCCTCTCATGTTGTAAGGAGACCCGTGCTCAGCAGTGGGACATATGTTATAATATACGGATTTTAGTCATTGTCTATGACATTATCGACGACACGATTGGCGTAGCGGTTGAACGATCGGCTTCTGCGCCATGTGTTGTGGGTTCGATCCCCACACGGAGCAAATATTTGTATGATCTACAGGTAGTTATTCCGGGTCTGGGCGTTTGTGTATGTGAGAATTTGTGTTTGTAAACGCACCCACGATACAGGAGAAAATCCTAGTGTGGGGCAATGTTTTTTTAAAAAAAAAAATACCGTATAAACTATATTTTCTCGGCTCTTACGGGATGCCTATCTGAATGGCAGTGAGGAATTGTATTCTAATCCGTCCCCACACGGGTTATAAAAATACAACACTCGGTTCATGCGAATTCTTAATGTTTACTTTCAATTCAACAGTTTCCGATCTCGGATCATAAAAACAATGGAGTTGATTATGTATTTCGATAATTTATTTTTAATTTTACGTGGGAGAGCCATGCTTCGGCACGAATGGGTCGGTTCGACCGGAGTGATACCACGGCGTCACAGAAAACCGGCGTCAAACAACGCTTACGTTGTGTTTCGCCGAGTGAGTGAGGTTACCGGAGGCTCAATCCCCGTTTAAAAGGCGGGCAACGCACTTGTGACTTCTCTGGTGTTGCGGGTGTCCATGGGCGGCGGTAATCGCTTACCATCAGGCGATCTGTCTTCTCGTTTGCCCTCCTATCCCATAAAGAAAAATCTGAAACAATTTATGACTTCATTCAAATATTTTTTTTCGTTATCAATAAAACTCAATTTATTTTTTATAACTCCTGTAAGCTGGCTTGTAGATATAAATCAAACCAATTTATGTTTGCTCAAGTTATGCAATATGATAAGAAAACCCTGTCCGACCCGTGAAGGTATTGATAGGTATGATATCGTGATCCAATCACTACATAGTATATATTTAACATTGCATTGGGCAGTGCGGGTGAAACCGCGGGCGGGTCGCTAGTTATAACCAAACAAAGTTTAGTTCACCGTTTGGCGATACTAGTAAAGATAGGTGTAAGCATAAGTCCAATTCCATATGAAGGTTGTCGATTAGCCCTGCGACAATATCTTGGGATCGAAGGAAGCCAAATATGTCTTCCTACACTAACCAGGCGCACATCAACCCAACTGTAGTTACAGTACGCGCGACATAACTTGGCCGGACTGAAGTTAGCTGTTTGTCAGTTTTTGGTTGCGCAGTACACAATTTTTAACGTAAACAATCCACTGCGCATTAAAACGGCGAACTTCACTCCGGCCAACTTATGCCGCGCGTACTGTAATTAGGTTATTGCAAGGGAGAAATAATAGATATAATAGACTCAACATCGTTTTGGATTTTGGTTTTAAACCAATCGGTTAGAGCTTTTTTACAGTCTCGGAGTTTCATGGAATTAATACCTACGTAGTTCTTTATTGATCAGGTTATATAGGTAAGAATTCATTAATATGTTTACTTTCATGAATATTTAATGTTTCATAATTTATTTGGTCATGTGATTGGGATACCTATATAATAATAATATAGTGAGGTGGCAAGTCACCGTCTGTCATCCCTAAGGTTGTTTATTCGAGGCTCAAGGCAGACGCCGTTTTCTTCCGGCCTGACATAGATCATGGCCAGTATGCTGCTAGAACTAGCCTGTACTCTACGCACTAGGGATGCACACCGTTTGCGCATCAAGGCGGATCGTTACGCTTTGCCCGCGAAATTTAAATTTCAAGTGGTATTTCGCAGTTTGTAGGTCTATAACAAGTTCTAGATTCCTGGCAGTTGTAATCGCGACATTAACTATACAACATTCACAACTGAGAACTAAAACCTTTACTAATAAATCCTTATCAAGCCAAAAACTTGGCGCAATCTGTGTAATTGGTCAAAATTGACATTTTACACTACTTTTAGCTCCAATAATGATTTTTAAGCAATGGTTTTAGATAAAAATTGTGAATTTCGTATGGTTAATGTCGCAATTACCATTACCATGAATGTAGGACTTATTAAAGACCTACAAACTGCGAAAAACCACTCGAAATTTGAATTTCGCGGGCACAGCGAAACGATCCGCCTTAAAGCGAAGAACCTCAACCTCGAAATGCCTCATAGCTATTATTGCAATTTAATTTAAATTTAAAATGAATATTATTACTTTGCGTTTGATGCTTTTAAAATATACTAGTTTCGCCTAATAAATATTTTTCAGAAATATTATACTTAGTAGTCGATCTATATAGCTGTATAGCCTAATCCCTCTCACTCTGAGAGGAGACCCGTGCCCAGCAGTGGGACAGTGTAATGGGTTGATTATGTTATAGTACTCAGGCCTCTAATATAGTAGGATACTATATTATAGTAGGGTTGGCAACCCTAATACCCACATCGGATCTTTCACCTGAACCCGCGAAATTCAAATTTCAAGTGGGTTTCAGCAGTTTTTAGGTCTATAATGTGTTCGACATTTATATGTATACACTATTTACATAAAATACATTAACGTAAAAAAAGCTATATATATAAATCTAAAAGACAGAGGCGTGACTAAGCGTCGAAGTAGTATTCCTCGGCATCGCTGTCGTCCGGGAAGGTGCCCAGAAGACTGGCAGCATTGCCACGCTGAATGGCAATGCTTATGCGCTGCCCTAGAAACAAGCCAGCCCTCTGGTCACGTGAAATGTCGACCAGTCTCCTTGAAATTTCCTTGAAAAGGAGACGAGCACTCGGACCCTAAGACCCGAGCGTTTCGACCCCAAACGGCTCAAAAATATAGTTACCTGACAGGTTACTGTACTGCGCCGTTTGAGAGTCTCTGCAGCAGCAGCAGCAGCGCCAGCGCAGCCAGCTGAGCTTGGAAGATGGGATGGAGCAAGGGTGTCAACACAGGTTGCGTCCCACACCAGAGGCCTACCCATTTTCCAAGGCAAAAGGGACATACCATCTAGTCTTTTCCCATAGTCACGTACCAAGCCATTTGGTTCTAAAACAGCTGGTACGCCGGCAGTGGCAAGAGCACGACGAAGAATGTCGTTAATGCTGGCGTGTCGCGCTATGCGGCTTGCACTCCTGCAGCACGACAGGCCATGATATCTGAGACGGAGACAGGTAGCTAGCCAGAAGGTGGTATCATCCAACATAGTCCCTGTGTTGTAGCATTGTAGCCATCAGATGAGCACGCTCTGCAGTATTGACTGACGTATTGAGTAGTTCTTTCCGCGTCAAACTGCACTGCCTTTGGGAAGATGGGACCAGGGGTGAATCAGTAATACATGGCAATAGTAATTGCAACATTAATTATACAAAATACACAAAGTTTAACTAAAACCACTGCTTAAAAATAATTATAGTAGCTAAAAGTAGTGTAAAGTGTCAATTTTGACCATTGACACAGGTTTTGGCAAGTTTTTAGCTGGATAAGGATTTTTAAGTAAAGGTTTTAGTTCTCAGTTATGATTGTTGTATAGTTAATGTCGCGATTACAACTGCCATGAATCTAGAACTTGTTATACACCTACAAACTGCGAAAATCCACTTGAAATTTGAATTTCGCGGGCTCAGGTGAACGATCAGCCATAAGAAATAATAATGTTTTTTGTTTTTTTTTATGGGGTATACATGAACAAAATTTGATTCTGCCATGGTATCTATCATTTACCTTTAATAATATCTAAGCTGTCATTTCCTCGCTATCATCTCACGTGCCACTTACTACGGTAGCTGCAACAGCGATCTTCGGCACGCTCTAGTTGAGACTGATGATCCTGATATTATATGTCATCCGTCAGATCCGGTTGAGGTCAATGACTCTACGCACTTTTTTATTAAGGCGGATCGTTCAGCTGAGCCCGCGAAATTGAAATTTCAAGTGATTTATCGCAGTTTATAGGTCTTTATCAAGTTCTAGATTCATGGCAGTAGTAATCCCGACATTAACTATACAACATTCACAACTGAGAACTAAAACCTTTACTTATAAATCCTTATCAAGTCAAAAACTTGGCGCAATCTGTGTAATTGGTCAAAATTGACATTTTACACTACTTTTATATACAATAATGATTTTTAAGCAATGGTTTTAGTTAAAAATTGTGAATTTTGTATAATTAATGTCGCAATTACCATTACCATGAATGCAGAACTTATTATAGACCTACAAACTGCGAAAAATCACTTGAAATTTGAATTTCGCGGGCTCAGCTGAACGATCCGCTTTAAGGCTTATGTTTAACTATCCACCAGATCTAGTAAAATGTTATGGCAAAAAATCACTTTATGTTGCCAAAATTAGTAAATGATCACCAAAATAAGTTCTAACCTAACCTAAACCTAATTTTTGGTGACCATTTATCCATTTTTGTAAGCATTTTGGTGATCAATTTACTAAATTTGGTGGTCATTATATTTATCCCCTTTTTTTAATCCCGATGTAGGATATGGCGCCACACTTTTTCTGTATTTGCCAGTGTCAAGTATATGGAGTAAACAAGTAATATTTATTAGTTCCCGTCATGGGATTATAATATATGGCGCCACACTTTTCAAGTATACAGAATAATCCCCAGTAAAACAGTGGAAACTTCACTAAGGCTTCGTGGAGTTTAGGAGTGAACACAAAAGTCACGATTTTCAATTTTAAATCATTTGCCTACACTCGCACACGTTCACGAACACTTAATGGTTAATTATCCATTATACACATTAAACTTCGGAGAAACTCATGTTTTGGAAAATAATATAAAACCGACAAATTGCACTTTACATTTTTCTGCCTAAACTACGATTTCTACGCACTTGGAAATCAGCCGAAAGTCCACACGGCAATGGTAGAAATATAATGTCCACATTGTGTCACACTGTGTGACTGTCACAATGTGACATTAACAGTAAGAGATTAATCTTACTACGCCCCGCGGAAACGTCACTAATGTCACGATGAATTTTACGTGAGAGAGCCATGCTTCGGAACGAATGGGCCGGCTCGACCGGAGTGACCACGGCCTCACAGAAAACCGGCGTTAAACAACGCTTACGTTGTGTTTCGCCGAGTGAGTGAAGTTACCGGAGGCCCAATTCTCTTTTAAAAGGTCGGCAACGGGCTCGTGACTCCTCTGGTGCTGCGGGTGTCCATGGGCGGCGGTAATCGCTGACCATCAGGCGATCCGTCTGCTCGTTTACCCTCCTATCACATAACAAAAGTGGATGGATGTTTGGAAAAAATCACGGATTATCACAAGGGGTAGGGGGGTGTAATGCGGTGGGATCGCGGACATGCGGATCATGACTAACTATTAAGCCGTTATAGAGTAAAAAGACAAATTAGGTTAAAAAAGGCCTATTATTATCCAAAATTGGGCCAAACTTATAAAAAATTTAAATAATACAATTTGTTTGTGATGACCTTAAATATAACATATATTTTTTATATGGCAAACGCACATAAGGATTCCACTAGAAACTTCTTTAAAGCTAGGGTGTTTTTTGGATTTGAGCGATGTAATGCCCTTAACAGTTACGTTAAAATATATATCCCATCACGCCTGTATTCCCCGAAGGGTTAGGCAGAGGCGTACTAATGTACACCCACAGGTCGCCGGTATGTTTAAGGCCCATGTCATTCATCGGCCAAAATTACAAACACCGACCTGCTACTGAGAATTTCATAGAAATACCTAATAACACTTTGTTCGGCCTGGGGATCGGACCCAGAAACTCTAGCGTAGCAGTCGCGCTCAGGACCACTAGACTAACGAGGCAGTTTTGTTAAAACATCTCATAATTAATCAACGATCCCTAAGCCTGCCTCGTTAGTCTAGTGGTCCCAAGCGCGACTGCTACGCTAGAGGTCCTGGGTATTATATGCATTAAGCAATACGCAATAGCACGACAAAATGAGTGTAAAGCTGTTATAAAGTAGAAAGTACGGAAGTTACGTATACTTAAGAGCAATATTGCTTATATCTAGACATGTTACAATCTAAGTAACACACATAACATATTATTTCTCAATAGGTTTAATGACTAATAATTTTTTATGACCTTTTGAAAAAGATGACCTCGTTTTTTTTACTAGCTTCTACCGCCCGCGTCTGCGTCTGCGCGGACTTCAGAATTTGATCCGATCTGCATAAAAAGCTTGTGCTTTTACTATAGTCTATCTCACACACAGTTCGCCAGTATATTTAGGACCCATGTAATAGGGGGCGAGCCTATTGCCATTAACCGGCACAAATCCAGACTACGAGCTGCTACTGAGAATTTCATAGAAAACCCCAATAACACTTTGCTCGACCTCGGGATCGAACCCAGGACCTCTAGCGTAGCAGTCGCGCTTGGGACCACTAGACTAATGAGGCATTCCAATATTTTACATGAAAAATGCAGGGTTTCATATTTAATCACGATTGTAACTTGTAACATCTTAATTACATATGAAAGCAATAAAGATTTGAATTTGAAATAAAAACAAATAAATAACAACATAATAAGGTTTAATTTCTTATGTGAATTATCATCTTTACCGCTTCCCATGAAGCTACATAGATTCAATTTCATGGTAAGATGAATCTAGTAATGATGGTATCAGTGACAGACAAGGTATTTCCATTACTGACGGGGAAAGACGTGCATGTACAGTACGGCTAGGGTTGCCAGGACTATAAATAGAAAAGCCGGACATTCATATATAGCCGGACATTTTGCACTGAAAGCCTGAATTCTTTTTTTGTAAAGCGTTGCCTGTACTAGTATTTTTTTCTGTATCGTGGGTGCTTTTATAAACACAAATTCTCACACACACGCCCAGACCCGGAACAACTACCTGTAGATCAAACAAATATTTGATCCGTGTGGGGATCGAGCTCACAACACGTAGCGCTGAAGCCGATCAGCCGCTACGCCAAAGAGAAGAGAAGTATTGATTGAGAAGAGAAGATTTGTAAGAGAAAAATAATCATGTAACAAGTCCGCGTGAATCGCTGGTGCATTTTCGGCATCTTTTGGTGGGGCGGGGTTAACGAAAAGCCGGACAGGTCGATAATTTGGCCGGACAGGACTGTAAAAAGCCGGACATGTTCCGGACAGGATCTGGCAACCTTAAAAACGATCAAAATAACTATGCGTAAGTGATATTGCAGTAGTAAAATCCTTACTAATATTATAAACGTGAAAGTTTGTGAGTATGGATATATATGTTTGTTACCCTTTTACGCCAGAACGACTGAACGGATCTGGAGGAAATTTGGCACACAGGTAGATTATAGCCTGGAATAATACATAGGCTTTTTATCCAGGTCGGACCCAATCCTGAAATCCACGCAGACAAAGTCGCGGGCAGAAGCTATTTTAATATAAATATTCGGTGTAAAGACAATTGGGATTGAAATGGAATTGCGGTAAGGGGTAATGGAGTAGATGTAGCAAGATTATTCATTTTACAGAAAAAATGCGTAAGAATACTTGCAAATATTACAGATCCCATGGAGAGTTGCAAACCGTACATCATTAAGAGTCTGACTGAGGACTGAATTTTTCTTAAAAACGTAATACCGAAATAATTCGCAATTGAAACACAATTTAATCAAATTGTATTATTATTCGGATTTCGATACCGTTAATCTAGGTTCCTACGCTAACATTTTTTCCAAAATACTTCACTGGAAATAAATGTAAGCAAATGCAATTTTTGATTAAATTACCAAGTTTGGAAAGATTTTCCAATTTTTTATTAGACGAAATAGTACCGTAGAAACCTAGATTAACGTTATCCAAATTCGAATAATGACACAATTTGATAGAATATTGTCTGGATTACGATTTATTTCGGTATTACGTTTTTGTGCAGTGCCTTTATTAGCATTTATATATTAGACACTTGTAAATTTGTCAAAAACCACCCGTTACTTTTTCTTTTAGCAAAAGATCAACGCCTGCAACAACGAAACCTACGGTACCATATTGAATCACGTACGTGTTTCCACTGTACGTGATCTTGGCACAAACTTTGACCCTCATATGACCTTTAATAATCACATCATACAAATTTGTAACGAAGCCCGAAAAAATCTTGGTTTCGTCTTGCGACAGGCAAAAATATTCAACAACAGACAGGCCATTACAATACTCTACAACTCATTTATCCGCAGTTTATTAGAAACAAATCATGTAATCTGGAACCCACATGAAAAAGTCTACACCCTGCTTATAGAGCAAGTTCAGAAGTCCTTTGCTTGCTATCTCTAACTTAAGCTATATGGATATTACCCATACATGTACCCGACACCATTCGTGCTAGGGATGGTTACTTATCAGAGTCTAGAGGTTAGACGGAATCTTACACTCGTGAAATATTTTATCCTCCTAATTCGTGGTTCCATCTTAAATTCTTCCTTACTGCAATACATTTCTATCAACGTTCCACTACCAATTAGACATACGCTTCGCCATCGCCAACGGCCTCTATTTTCGGTGCCTCAAACCAGTACTATGTGTCTTAAAACAAGTCCCTTGTACTTAGCCCTTACCCTCATCAATAACATATTACAATATGATCAATCCCTAGATGCCTTTACAAGCCCTGAACTGAGTTTTCTGAGCACAGCAAATCATTACTTGGAATCCATTGCCACTCCCAGTACTATTCCTCCGTCTTAGGTTAATATGTTTTTTATGTTGTATTGATTGTTAATTTTATTTTCAAAATTTAATTTAACTTATTATTTATAGTGATATAGTTGATAAGTACATGCATGACATATCATAATACTTCTGACCTATAACTTGTACGTGTAGAATAGTCTGTAAGTATAAGTTGGTTATTGAATAAATAAATAAATAAATAAATAAATTGAACTGGCCTTACCAAGCTCTAAATTATCTTTATTTCATTCGGGTCCATCGGTAATATCCGCCGCCATAAAGTCGCTGTCGCCGTCTGCCCGTCCTTAAGTATGCTTAAATCTTTAAAACTTCGCAACGGATTTTGAAGCGGTTTTTTTTTAATAGATAGAGTGATTCAAGAGGAATGTTTTAAGCTATTTAACATTACGCTACGGCTATAATATAAATTCCAGAAAATATAAAACCATTAAGTATAAAAATGAATTTAAAAACTAATTACAAAAATATTTATTACTAGCTTTTGCCAGCGACTTCGTCCGCGTGGAATAGTTACTTTGTTCCCTAGTTCTTCGCCCGCGGTTTCACCTGCGTTGCCCCGTTCCTAAGGGTTGTAGCGTGATGTTTTATAGCTTGAAACCTTTCTCATGAATCACTTATTTTCCCAACATTTCCCTTCACTGCTCTGCTCCTATTGATCGTAGCGTGATGAAAAGTATACAATAACCTGTGGTTTGGGCTGTGCGTTGATGTCAGTCAGTCAGTCAGTCACCTAACGTAAGAGTCGACAAATATAATCAGAAAGCTCCGAACTGCTAAGCTATCGGGAGTTACACGTGTTATTGTGAGTCAACCATAAAAGATAGACATTTGCTGTCGTGGAATATTTTTTATATAATTTTAAGGAGAACATTTCCGTCATACATGATTTCTGTGTAGCTTTAACCATTAAGGCTGCACACGCGACGGAAGCTTAAAAAATGGAGTAAGTTCTCCTGTTTTCCCAACATTTCCCTTCACTGCTCTGCTCCTATTGATCGTAGCGTGATGAAAAGTATACTATAACCTGCCCAGGAGTATGAAGAACAATTGTACCAAGTTTCGTTGAAATCCGTCAAGTGGATTTTGTTTCTATAACGAACATACAGACATGTTTGGCGTCAGTATCGATCACTAATCACCCGCTGATAGTTATTTTGGAAATATATTTCATGTACAGAATTGACCTCTCTACAGATTTATTATAAGTATAGATGTAAATTTAATTTTGTATAATTTAATTTTGAATACCCACATCGACTATGCGCTTTGGAACGAAGGGTTGTATTTCGAACTGCGAGTTTGAAGTGGCGATGGGCTGCCCACATCAGCCGTATGCATCCAGACAGGTGGGCGAGACTAGCTACAGAGTGGGTACCTCACAATGTTATTCATGGACGAGGTCGGCCTAAGAGACGTTGGCGAGATGGTCTTGACCGCTTTTTGCCGACCTGGTATGAGGAAGCCCAGGATAGAAAATCCTGGACTGAATTAGGGGAGGCCTTTGCCCAGCAGTGGAACACAAAATATTATACAAAAAAATTATTTGCTATTACTGTGTCCTAACGGGGTTCATGTTTGATACCACATATGTATTTAACGTGGGAGAACCATTCTTCGGCACGACGGGCCGGCTCAACCGGAGTGATACCACGGCCTCACAGAAAACCGGCATCAAACAACACTTATGTTGTGTTTCGCCGAGTGAGTTAAGTTACCGGAGGCCCAATCCCCTTTTTAAAGGCCGGCAACGCACTTGTGTTGTGACCCCTCTGGTGTTGCGGGTGTCCATGGGCGGCGGTAATCGCTTACCATCAAGCGATCTGTCAGCTCGTTTGCCCTTCTATCCGTTAAAGAAAACGTTTTTGTAAGTAATTCAGGTTCTGCTGGATCCTTAATTGTTTTGACCCGCGCGGCTGTTCCGAGCTCAGCAGACAAATATTTATATTTGATCATACTGTATATACTACCTTACTAGGTATTATATCTATCTTGAATAAATGATTATAATAACTTTGATTCTTGTTCCAGTGGGGTAACATGTTTCAATACGAATATGAGAAGCGTCCGCCATCTGCGACGTCGTGCGAGAGTCGCGCAACTGTTGCGACCGATTGGAGCCGATCTTACCCGAGCGTTCCTGAACGAGTGCCGAACGCGCGCCGCCCACTCCCACCGCGGCCTACCGTCATACATCGAGTACCAGATAAGACTACTGTGAGTTTGAAAAACAGTTATTTTTTTAATACCGTGGAAAGTCACGTCAGTCTCAAGAATACAGTTCCTACTGGCATTCAGATAGGCATCTCGTAAGAGCCGAGAAAATATACTTTTTTTTTCATATAAAAAAACAAATACAGCATGTTCTCGCCAAACTTTAACGACACGTTTGGCGTAGCGGCTGAGCGATCGGCTTCTGCGTCACGTGTTGTGGGTTCGATCCCCACACGGAGTAAAATATTTGTATGATCTACAGGTACTTGTTCCGGGTCTGGGCGTTTGTGTATGTGAGAATTTGTGTTTGTAAACGCTCCCACGATACAGGAGAAAATCCTAGTGTGGGGCAACGTTTTTTAAAAAAAGAAAAAACAAACTTTAACGTTTCATGGCGAGTCGCACTCGTTATAGTACAACTTAACCTGAATTATACCAACCTTGTAACCTTTTAAATAATACTTGTAATCCTGTTACCGAGATTTACATCTTCAACCTCTCAATTTAATTTTAAGCTTACTTTTCTTAATCTTAGGGCTTTGTCTTAAAATTTCTACTTTATTAAATACTTTTTGGTACTAATTTTGTCAATCATTCACCTTAATAATTTTTCACTTTCGTTTGAACTAGTTTTTTTCCCCTTTGTGACTTGCACCGAGCAAGTCCTCGTAGGTCCTCCAAGTAGGACCTCTTGGGGTCTGACTGGCTGCCGAACATCCATACGTCAAAGACTGTCGTAAAGCACCTAAATGATAAATTATATTTATTTCTGTAAAAAGATCTCTTAAGGACACTTTTCCAAGTATTTTTTTTTAACTAGATGACACCGGCATTTCCTAACTGACGACCTCTGAGAAGAAACACCGAAACAAACTCAGAGAATCATGGTCTGTTTTAAAGTCCAGACATATTGATAAAAATGACCCTATTTCTTTCAGGTACCACTTAAGGTGTGGATAATTGCCAGTGCGTCTTGCTTCGCCGTCTGCGCAGCTTTAGTCCTTGCCACCGTGGTGATCACCAAGTGGGGGACTGCTGACAATTTCACCACACGGGAACTGTTCCAATCACCGGTGATTTAACTTTAATATTGTATCTTTTTGTATTTTTTTTTTGCATTTTCCATGTTAAGATTATAAAGTTATTTTAGTGACGTCACCAATTCAAAATTTGAAGACAAATTTCGACCTGGTGGGTGGGACACGCCGTGGCTTAGGTGGTCATAGCGTCTGGTGCATCAAACCAGAAGACGCAGGTTCGAATCCTGGCCGGGGTCGATTTTTCCCTTCACAAAAATAACTATTGCCTCGTTAGTCTAGTGACTGCCTCGTTAGTTCACTGGACCCAAGCGCAACTGCTACGCTAGAGCTCCTGGGTTCAATTCCCAGATCGAGCAAAGTTTTATTGGGTTTTTCTGTGAAATTCTCAGTAGCAGCTCGGAGTTTAGATTAATTGCAATAGGCTCGCTTAATACATGGGACCTAGACATATCGGCGAACGGTTGGTGTGCATTAGTACACCTCTGCCTAATCCTTTGGGGAATACAGGCGTGATGCTATGTTGTATTTATAGGAACCAATACATTCACCGCAGTTATACCCAAAAACGACAACAGAAATAAACCCAGAATTGGACGAACTCCATGAAAATACGATATTGGAAAAATTATCAATTTTCAAAAATATCGTCGCTAATAGAGATCATAAGAATTTAATACATAAACCCCAAATACATCCTATACACGACGACATTCCTCACGAGGAACGGAACACTAAGAAGAAAGATAAGGCTATTATTGAAAATCCTCACGAGGAAGTACACAATGAAGACGAGATTGCTAATATAAATTCTCATGAAATGAGGACTGGAGAAGTAATAAGCAAGAAAAATGAGGTCGGCATAAGTCTGAATGAGGAACATAGAAATGCGGATATTGGAAGGATTGAAGAAAATGACACAAACGGAAATGCTGTTGAAGATTTTGTGCCGAATTTTAAACCGATTCTACCTCATATCGGTAAAAATATAGATTTGGACTCTCCTTATGGATATATGGATGGTGAGTATATTTTATCTAATTTTTTTTTAAAAAGCTTACTGTCAATGTTGGTTACACATTACTAGTATTCTTGGTGTTACGAGTGTGTTCACGTCGGTAGTGCAATGGGTGGGTTTCGACCCGGCAACCACATGATCGCAAGTCCGACGACCTGGCCATTGGGCTACCACCGCTTTCCTATACAACGTGTAACTAAATATGCGCAAGAGCTCGAACAGGTCGAATATCGAGTCATAATAAATATATAATAACGAAACCCGAAAGTATTTTTTAATCATGTAAGAAATTAGTTATACCAGCTAAACATAAAACTTGTGATCGCACCACAATCGTACTCGCAACGACTACGATATCGATGCGCACACGCACACAATAACAATTTGTGCAAATAGGTTTCAGTTGTCCATAGCTCGACCCACTGATAGATCAGGGGGCCATATTTCAGGTATTGTAATTATCTTTTCGGGAATAACACATATTAAAAACCACTGGAATCGATTCAGCAGTCGATTCTGAACACGCTACTTTCAGGTCTGTTATAGATGAACCCATTTTACAATTTCAGCCAAAGACGACTATTTTTACAATGATGATAATCTTTACGATGATTATATGCAGAGCAACACTATGACCAGTTATTTAATCGAGAAAGTACAAGAACTTCATGAATGGGTCGTAACTGACCCTGACCTCAGTACCAACCACACGAAGAAAGAAACTGACTTCGGATCGCTATTAAAAGCTCTAAACGAGAGCTTAGTTGAAGGGAACGTGACGATTGTCATGCATAAGCTCAGAGATATGTATTTTGGAGAGAATTATACGAATTTCAATGCTAGCAGGAAGGTTATTGTGACAAATAGTACGGATATGCTGTCATTTGGAATTTTGACGCTGGATGTAATGTTGTTACATAATATCCAGCTGATGGCTTGGGAGAACCAGGTATGTTCTCTTTCAAATTTATATTATTTCAGTTGGAAAGTTATTAAAAGATTTGAACAAAAAGAAAAACTACCTTCAAAGACCTTAAAAATGCCTGTAAAAGAATAGAAAGAAAGAAAAAGCTTTCTTTTTCGTCCGTACGACGCACAACAAATCATATTAAAAACTAATTAGACTAGATACCTTTTGTCAAAATTTGCATAACAAATGTGCTGGCAACACAGTCAGCTACCAGAGCGACAGGGGTACCAACATAATTTGTGTAACCAACATTATGGAAGCTATTTTTTTTATTCTTGATAGGCTTACGCTTGACCGCCAGTTCGCCTGATGTTATGAAGCAACACTGCGATAGGGCGCGCTTGCCTAGTAGAAACCGATTCACTCGTGATTTAAAGACGCCGTTAAGCGACACTGCGATCTACGATGGAGCGCGCTTGCCTAGAAGAAACCGATTCACTCGTAATTTAAAGACACCCAGATTAACTATATCTATCAGGGAAGACGCACTTGGTCACTGACCGACCGACCGACCGACCGATCAAGTATAATGTTAGAACTTACTTATGTGCATAACAGTTTCGGAAGTCGGTGCCTTCGATTAAGTTGGTTCTTTTATTTTCGCCACCGACTTCCGAAACTGCTTTGCACATTTTTAATGGCGGTTTTTCTTTATTTATTTATTTATTTAATTCTTTATGCACAATTAGTGTACATAGGCGGACTTAATGCCAAAGGCATTTTCTACCAGTCGACCTTAGGGTGATGCAGAGACAGGAATTGGTAGGTGCACTTACTGTGTATTTAATCCATAATTATGAGACAATGAAAGAAATTGTAAAACTACTTATTTAATTATAACAAATATATTTAACTACTATATATACTGAAAATAAATAAATTTAATAATACATATATGAATATGAATAATATGTCGATATACTTGTAATATAATAAATATATACATAATTATAATAAAACGAGGAAAATTTAATATTAAGATTCTGCCAAAGAGCTGAAGAGATGCTTTCGAAGTTTACATTTGAGGGAAAAGCGACTGGTCGCCGTCCTGATATCCCGAGGTAGCGCATTCCACAGAAGAACAGCTTTATGTTTATGTTAAATTGATTTTGGTTTCTAAATTGTATGAGTTAGCAGTTCCCAGGTTGAGCGAAGTAGGTTGATTTTTCTATGAAATTCTCAGTAGCAGCTCGGAGTTTGTGATTTGTGCCCGGTTAATGGCAAGGTCTCGCCTTCTACTACATGGGACCTAAACATACTGGCAAACTGTGATCATACACTAGTAATTTCGTACACCTCTGCCTAACCCTTCGGGGAATACAGGCATGATGGCATGATTTGATCATGATTTCAATTTCCAGGAGGTGGCTAAAAATAAGATGATGAAAGATCCTGACGTGTTCGCCTTCAACGCGCTGTTCCTTGACCCTGGGAAGATAGAGATGAAGCAAAACGAAGTGGCACATGATACCTCCTTATTCTTGTAAGTAATATTAGGTACAATACCTTCAGTTATTAAAATAAAGAAAAAAAAAAGCTCTGTACAGCGAGCTCACAGAGACAACCGCAGCCTATAGACGTCAGCAACACCAGTGGTATCACTCGCGCGTTGTCATCTTGACACCTCAGTTGTTCTCATTCTCATTTTGCGGAGCCAGAATTAAAAGAAAAAAGTCTCATTTGCACAGTAATGTCACTGGCTACATCTTATCTATCTATAACACTACATAGTATAAAACAAAGTCGCTGTCGCTGTCTATCCGTCCATATGTATGCTTAAATCTTTAAAACTACGCAACGGATTTTGAAGCGGTTTTTTTAATGGATAGAGTGATTCAAGAGGAAGGTTTTAAGCTATTTAACATTACGCTACGGCTCTTAGGAAGGGGGCAACGCGGGTGAAACCGCGGGCGGGTCGCTAGTGTATAAATAAAAATGAATGTGTGTTCGATTATCCTCTATGCATTGGTAAACCATCCATCCTATTGCGATGTAACTTTGTAAGTAAGTTGTTATGTGCATGCATGGGAAGGTTTATAATGAAAACAAAGAGGCATTGCAACGCATTGCGGACAGCTAGTTACTCTTTAAAACACAACACGGAACCGTTATTTGAATTCTGTTTTTTTTTTTATATAGAAAAAGGCTGAGCCCTCGCCAAGATCCTATAGATGACCTGGACATTGGCAAGAATCTTCTGGAGAACATCATGGAGGTTGGCATGAGCACCGCCAGGGCAGCTATACACCTCGGCAGAGCTTACAAGAATACCAAGTAAGTATTCATAATATTAATAACATTTTCATTTTCATTCATTTAACACAAAAAAAGTGAGCTTAAGTTGCCTACAAATATGTAATACCAAAATAAATCGTAATCCAGACAATATTCTATCAAATTATGTTATTATTCGGATTTGGATACCGTTAATCTAGGTGCCTACAGTACTATTTCGTCTACTACTACTTCACTGGATATAAAAGATTGGAAAATCGTTCCAAACTTGGTAATTTTATCAAAAATTGCATTAGCTTATATTTATTTCCATTGAAGTATTTTGGACAAAATGGTAGCGTAGGAACCTAGATTAACGGTAACGAAATCCTAATAATAACACAATTTTATTAAATTGCGTTTCTATTACGATTTATTTCGGTATTACGTTTGTAAAAGAAATTCGGTCCGCCAGACTCTTAACACGTGCCGAATCACCCGCAAGTTTCTCACATCTTCATCTGTCACATCTGCCTACACTTAGTCACCATCACCTAATCACACTTGGCTAAGGCCCGCGTGATTAGTTCATCTTACCCTTAATTGGGAGAAAAAAATCTATCTATACTTATAATAAATCTGTAGAGAGGTCAATTCTGTACATGAAATATATTTCCAAAATAACTATCAGCGGGTGATTAGTGATCGATACTGACGCCAAAAATGCAATCAGTAAAATTTTTGTCTGTCTGTCTGTATGTTCGTTATAGAAACAAAAACCACTCGACGGATTTCAACGAAACTTGGTACAATTGTTCTTCGTATACTTTTCATCACGCTACGATCAATAAGAGCAGAGCAGTGAAGGGAAATGTTGGGAAAATGAGTGATTCATGAGAAAGGTTTCAAGCTATAAAACATCACGCTACAACCCTTAGGAACGGGACAACGCAGGTGAAACCGCGGGCGAAGAACTAGGGAACAAAGTAACTATTCCACGCGGACGAAGTCGCTGGCAAAAGCTAGTAGATAATAAAACAAAGAAAATAACATAAAAACAAATCAAATATCATAACATAACACATTACATACCATCACATTTCACCACTTTCACCCACAGTTCGCCGGTATTTTTTTGGTCCCATGTAATAGGGGGCCATTGTGGTCTGACTGGCGCACGTCGAATACTGTCATAAAACACCTTGGTGTGTGGTTCAACTTTTGAGCGTTAGGGCTCGGCAACGCATCAACAACTCCTCTGGTGTTGCCGCGTGTGCCAATGGGGACTATACCATCAGGTGGCTCGTTTGCTTGTTTGCCAACATAACCAATAAAACAAATACAACAATATATTGAGACTTAAAATATATTTCATTGAATGAGCACTCCGCTTGTGTATTAGCGATCCACATTTCCCTAGAAGGTGAAGTGGCGTTTCATCTTGCGTATCGCTCAGTACGCGTAGCAATGTATTTAAATTTACCTAAAACTGCGCTTGCAGCGGTCTTTGAATGGGTGATTTATTAAAAACTATTATCTTTCTAGAAACATCCTCAACCAAATTTCAAATAAAGAACTGCCTGCTACCAACATTCAGCCGCCGATCTCCCGCAACATTGATGCCAACACACACGCGCTGAATCACTTGCAGACGTCATTTGACAGCACGCACGGTGTTGCCAACAATGGTAGTTTTTACACGGAGTTGGATTGCGTGTGGTTACTGTATTGTCGGAATTTGGTAGCTACTACAAAGTTGAATCCACCGTACAGTACAATGGCAAGGATTAACGGGTGAGTTTTATTAAGTTTACAAGACTTATAATAGGTGTTTTTAATTACCATTTTCCACGCACTGAATCATCCAATAATTCAAAATCTTTGATTCTTAACCCGAAGTAGCAATTCGACATAACTCTTCCTCATAATACCTACGTATATCAAATAGAACCTCAACTCCAATATTGCGATACAAAGTAATTTTTAAACACAACAATAATTTGTAAGATATTTTTTTAGATCTTGCTAAAAAAAGTCATCCGATAAATAAACGATTTCCGAGAATTGATTTCCTGTATACTGTTGATACAATTATTTGTTTTTCTAGAATCTTTACATTATGTCTTGTAGCTCCCCTTTTAATTTTTTTTTCTATTTTAATATTACAGCGTGGCTTTAAGAATGTTGACTGGAGAGTTGGCTGCTAACAAGGCACTTGATACAATGTTATACGAAGTTCTAACTGGGTGGTCTGAGCTTAAGTGCAACGATATGTTTCCAAGGTAAGGTTTACGATTTCATAGTGACCAAAAGTTCGAATGCAAAACATGGGCATTTCTGCCGTTAAAAGCTACGATTTATTCACCATGTATATTAATTTACGATGTATAATATATTACATCGTACCATTTGTATTGAACTCTTGTCATGCGAGTGGAACCGAAGGCTGTTGCCTTCGGTTATAAATATGATTAAAGAGGCGAAATCTTTTCTTCTAAGTAACCTTATTATTTTCATTAACCTTTCGGTTTTCGTGTGGGTACGTACACACAAATAATAGTAGACAGATAAAAAATACGGCCTCATTAGCCTACTGGTACTTAGCACGAGAGCTACGCTAGAGGTCCTAGGGTCGACTTCCAGGAGGAGCAGTGTTATTTAATTTTTGTATTAAATTCTCAGCAGCAGCTCGGAGTTTGGATCTATAACCGGTTAATGGCAATAAGCTTGCCATAAACATACCATCGAACTGTGGGTGTACATTAGTACACCTCTCTCTAGTCCTTCGGGGAATACAAGTGCGATGGTGTGTATGTTAGGTTCATAAAAAAAATTAAACACACTAAGTATTATTTCATAATCATATTTTTTTCGCAGGTGTAGCAAAGTTAACGCGGCGTCGGTAGTAATGGATACAATTCTACAATCCCACAGAAAATCACAGCTGTCCAATAGAGGAGCATAAAATGTAAAAAAAATAGGCATAGTATAATTTTATTGTTTAGTTTATTTAATAAGTTAAGTCTCGTTTTAAATCTACTAAAATAGTAGAATTTTTGTTACATAAGCAACTTTTTTTTTTGTTAAAACATCACTACATGTTGTAGAAAATATTAAGTTTTTAGAGTTTAATTTAGAAATTGTTACTTGTAAGTTATTTCCGTCGACGTTTTTAAGGAATTTTCCTAAAATCATGATAATTCCATAAAAATGTAATTATTTGAACCACGTTTGGGGTTGCAGTTTGGTGAAATGCAAATTCTATTTAATCCTAAACGCAGTTTGAAATACCTAGGTACATAAAAATCTATTTTTGTATTTTTAAGTGATTGTTATAAATCTATAAAAATGTTGCCTTTTATACTGATGGGCATTTGAAACCGAATTAACTATTTAAAATTATAATAAAAGTAAGTTGTACTTTTAAACAGTACAAGTACAGGAAACGACGGACGATAATATGTTATGTATTCCTAAGCCATACAGAAAGTCTTCATGGATCGTCTGCATAAGAGTCCCGCGGACCGAATTTCCCACACAAACGTAATACCAAAATAAATCATAATTCAAATACAATTTAATCAAATCGTGTTATTATTTGGATTCCGATACCGTTAATCTAGGTTCCTAGATACTTACCATTTGGTTGGACCAAATGGTAGAGAAGGAACCTAGAATAAGTACATATAGAATACTTCACTGGAAATAAATGTAAGCGAATGCAATTCTTGATAACTTTACCAAGTTTGGCACGATATTTCGGTGTTTTATTTCCAGTGAAGTAGTAGTAGACGAAATGGTTCAGTCTGAACCTAGATTAACGGTTTCCGAAACCGAATAATAACACAATTTGAAACATTATTTTTTGGATTACGATTTATTTTGCTACCACGTTTTTGTAGGCAATTCAAGCTCCGCCGGAGGCGTAGCGTGGACTAATACAGACGCGAGCGAAGTCGCATCAGCGAGGCCCCTTTTCTTTTGTTCCTATCAAACATGTGACGTCCTTTTTCGAGCGACAAAGTGATCAAATTTATTAGTCATCTGTAGTAAAGTTTGGGGCCATCGCATTTAAAGGGGCTTGCGAGGCTCCTTTCCCACTTTCGCACTTCGCTAACGGCTAGCTACGCAACTCCATAAGGCTTGATTTCCTCCTACGCTTACGTCTATCGAGCGTATAGACAACATAGACACCGCAAAACGATGCTGACGTCCGCCGCAGATTTTCCGTTACTTATGCCGCTGACGGTACGCTCGACCGACGTCAGCGACCGATGTCAGCATAGTAGGAAATCAAACTTAACTGTCTAACCCTTCAGGGAACACAGGCATGGTAGTATAAACTTTAAAAAATATATATATTTGAATAAAGAGGTTTCACGTTGTTAAATGATAGACTGATAAATTAAAATAAAACGTAATTTAGAATTGACAGCTTAATTTTATTTTAATATTCCATACTAGCGGCTTCTCCCGCCTTCGCACGGGTGGACATGATTGAAATTTTAGTCGGGATCCGTAATTTTTTCTAGTAATAAATATAGCCTGATGTTACTAAGAGATAATGTAGCATTCTCATGGTGACAGAATTTTTGAAATCGGTCCAGTAGTTTTTAGGGGAGGAGAGAAGATATTATACAACAGTGGAAGTCCTTTTATGTTAATGATGCTGATGAATAATATACTTGCCTACTCGTAAATACGAAATTAACTCTATCAATTTGTTACGCTTAAAACCAATTTTGATGAAATTTTTATATGAATCTAGATTGGGCCTTGGAGTAGAGAATACTTAGAAGAGATATAATTGCTACCTTTTGTCTTAAAAACTCTTGGGGTGCGAGTGAAACCGCAGTCAAAAGTTATCCGTAGTAAGTTAAAGAGGTTTTATACTTTATTGCCTTTTCTCGGGAAAATACATACAGGTGTGTGCAAAATACCAATATAATGTAAATCACAATTTAAAATGATTTCTCTAGAACTGTTATCATTAATTTTCTCCTAATTTTAACCTTAGTTTTTCACAAAAATATATATACTTGGGAATTCTTTTAAAAGAACTATTAAAAAAAAACTAAAAAGCGCAATTTAGCGCCTTTTATTTTAAAAAGGCAAAGAAAAAAAAAAACAATCAAAATAATCTTTATTCAAATCTTGATCTAATTATGTTTCGGCAAATATTTCTTCAATGTTTCTATTAAAGTCGTTGTAACTGTGTTAGTAGCTTTAATTCTATCAAACAAATCCAAAATCTTCTCGTCGCCCCACGTCTGTTGATGTAAATTCATATCTGTTTTTAATTTCTTCAAATTCACTTCCAACGTATCTATGGTGGCTATAATATAACCGATTCTGTAATGATCATCATTTGACAGCGCTATTTTTATATTTGTCAATGGTTTAATTTTTTTTTCGACCTCGTTGAATGTGTCTTCTAAATATGAAAGTAACTTATCTTTGACTCTAGAAGTTGTGGATATGAATTCGGGCATCATTCTCCTGCCGCTTGCAGAGTCGTCAGTATCGTTGTTGGTTCGAGCCACTTCCTTATCGCGCACAGTTTCGGTTTTTATCGTTACCGCTTCAGCTTTTTCCGTAATAAGTTCGATCTTTTCTGTTGTAATCTCGTGACTGTCGGTAATGTTATCGTAATTTTCTAGTATGTCAATTATAGTGTCGTTACTAACGTCTCTTTTGTACCGTTTTTCTGGAATATCAACGGATATAACACCTTCATTGTTGAATTTAATTAATTCATCTTTTATTTTATCTAATGCTCTAGTAACATCGCTTATAACTTTATCAAACAGTATTTTATCGTGATCTTTTTTTTGTATCATAGAGTTTTCGTTATAATCATCCGTGTTTCCGTTTCCTACGTCGTCTTGCGACCTTCTTTTGAATAAACCATGGAGATTAGATAGTATACCGTTATATTTTTTATGTTTGGCTACTCTGTCGTTATTCGTAAAATCTGGTGCGTCATCCAAATCTCTTTCGTACCCATACTCTATAGCACCAGACGCTGTTTGTAGGAGAATATCTGCAAATAGGTAACATAGTAATTATTAATTTTGCGTTGAGAGTTCCCCCTCGGTTACTGGCAATCTGCAGTCCGTAGGAGCTCAAAGTTTCGCCTACGCGTCAGCAACTCCTCTGGTGGTGCTCGTCTGCCAACATAATCAATACAAAAGGACCCTGCGGCGCAAGAATAATTTATATTTCGCATGTGTCTGGATCTACCTACTTACGTGATTGATCGAAACATCGTCGAAATATTCAACGAAATGTTTGATCAGAAACAGACCAGATGAAAACATATCTAGCACAATCTCTATTTCTGGACTAGCGAATTTGATTGAAGCGGATATTTGGCATGCTAGTGCCGCTCACCAGAGGGCGCATCACTATAGTTATTTTTATTTTTTCATCCGATTAAAATCCAATAACTGTGTCTAATAAATAATAGATACTGCTTGTTTTAACCCGAATTCAACGACTGCGATGACACCTATTTTATTTTTTCCGTTTATAAAGTTCTAAATGGCTACCTACACAATTGCCATTATTTTTTTAAGGTAGGTAGGTATTTGACGGGTTAAAATTACATGATTATGAGAAGTCTAATTTGTGACTACCGCGTGTATGCACATTTTATGTAGGTAATCACTAGCGACCCGCCGGCTGTTTCACCCGCGTTGCCCCATTCCTGAGCGCCGTAGCATAATGTTAAATAGCTTAAAACATTCCTCTTGAATCATTCTATCTATTAAAAAAATCCGCTTCAAAATCCGTTGCGTAGTTTTAAAGATTTAAGCACACATAGGGACGGACAGACATCGACAGAGACTTTGTTTTATACTATGTAGTGAAGTCATAAATCCTTTTGTGATTTTTTTGCATTTTCCATGCTAAGATTATAAAGTTAAGCTTAGTGAAGGAAAAATTCGATCGGGCAGGATTCGGACCTGCGTCTTCTGATTAGATACACCAGAAGACTGTTTTCTTTCTTTCTTTTCTTTATACACCAGACGCTTTGACCTCTAAGCCACCTGCTTGATCGAAATTTGCGTTCACATTCTGAATTTACGTCATAAGGTGACGTTGGTGACATCTATTGAAAAGCAAGTTACCCGTCTTCGCATCTTCTGGTGTATCTAACCAGAAGACGGAGGTTCGAATCCTGCCCGGGATTGAATTATTCCTTCACTTAAATAACTTTATAAGCCATATTAAGTTATTTAAGTGAAGGAATCCATTCGAAAGAATATATTTTTGAGGACTGAGAGCTTAATTTTGAGGAATTGGAAAGAATTTATAATAAGTAATATTACGTACTTATATTAGGTAACCAGGAGAGCTAAATCGCCCACATTTAAATTTTCTAACTTATTCGATATCTATCTTCTTCTTCTATACTTAGGTATAATAAATCTGTAGAGAGGTCAATTCTGTACATGAAATATATTTCCAAAATAACTATCAGCGGGTGATTAGTGATCGATACTGACGCCAAAAATGCAATCAGTAACATTTTTGTCTGTCTGTCTGTATGTTCGTTATAGAAACAAAAACCACTCGACGGATTTCAACGAAACTTGGTACAATTGTTCTTCATACTCCTGGGCAGGTTATAGTATACTTTTCATCACGCTACGATCAATAGGAGCGGAGCAGTGAAGGGAAATGTTGGGAAAATGAGTGATTCATGAGAAAGATTTCAAGCTATAAAACATCACGCTACAACCCTTAGGAACGGGGCAACGCTGGTGAAACCGCGGGCGAAGAACTAGGGAACAAAGTAACTATTCCACGCGGACGAAGTCGCTGGCAAAAGCTAGTATCAGAATATGATCACAATCTCAGTATAAGCTGACATTGCATTGTGCTACACGGCTTAAAATCTTCCAATAAATACAAATAAAAAATACTCACAAAACAGGAAATATCTTAGCATTTTCTCTACAAATAAATTATGTTTACCCATAACTATCAACTAATGCTAAATGGCGGAGTATTTCTTTTCCTAACAACACGGCGATTTTCCAAAACATCTTACGATAGCGTGTATTTCATTATGAACAATCATGTTTAATACTGGATGGTGTGAAATCGATTTGAAACCTCACCAATTTTCGTGATGTTAAAAGAAGTAAGACTGATTTCCGAACGAAATGTTATTTTTTTATTTTTGCTGGCTTTTTATTGTAATATGATAAACAAGGATTCGAACCGCTGGTAAACGTCAATCCGTCAACCGCAACCTGTATACGCCAGCAATACCAATAGAATCACTAAAGCCAGGGCGGCTTTTGGGGGAGGCGAGCAGGGCAACCATCCAGGACCTCGACCTTACACTCGTGCACTCGCGCAACTCTACGTTGATAGTTTTCTTTTAGTTTATTAATGTTTTCTAATTCCCAAAAACTATTCTCTCTCTCAATTATGCGTTCTCTCTCACACACACACACACACTCACGCACTCTGTCACTCACTCTCACAAACAAATACATACACTCACGTTCACTGATCTATCATCCTTATTTTATTACTTATTTTTTGTCTAAAACACAGTCCATTCCCTATAAATATTAAGAATAATCATTTAATATCGTCTAGTTTGGGAGTTGGGAGTCACCGTCCAGTCAAATTAGCTACCTGTAATTATAAAGTTATTTTTTAGTAAAGGAAAAAATTCAATCGCGGGCAGGAATTGAACCTGCGTCTCCTAGCTGGATACACCAGACGCTCTGACAACTAACTTAACTTAATACTTATTTTTGTAAATGGAGTATATTTGTGCTAGAGGCTAGAATCGATGGCATTAACCGTTTTCAATATAATTGAGCATCACAATTCTGTGTCCCATTCGCGACGGCTTTGACTATTTTGTATTACGTAAGTATATTTCGCGATATGAAATACTGACTCATTTTGTAGGATAGATACACCGTGTAACAGAAACAGAATAAGGGAAAAACCTCAACTATCGAGTCATAATTAAAATAACGAAACCCTAAATTCATTTTGACACATGTAAACAATGTTATAATACTATTTGATAAGCCATGTTCATAGTAAATGTCATTTAAAATTGAATCTGCTCTACATGTCCAAGATGGACATGTAGCGCGACTCAATTTTAAATCTTATCTTATATAGGGCCGCGGCAGCAATGCCATAGTGCACTTCGACCCAATGGGATCTTTTGTGCTTCCCCTAGATGCCTATGATTCATCCCCGCCCAGTTCTTCAAACAGCTCTTCCATGAGCTTTATAATGAGGCCTGGGGGTAAGAGTCTGTAGTCCTCCGGTCTTGGATAACCCTGCCCCAAGAGGCGCATGCGCTTTCTAGCCATTGCATCGCATGTACACAAAAGGTGTTCCACGCTCTCAATTTCCCTTTTGCAGGCCCTGCAGGCTGATGTCTCTGTCAGGCCCATCTTTTGCAGGAGAGCGTTAGTTCCGAAATGTCCGGTCAGAACTCCCAACAAGTGACGGGCCTGCCGCCTGCTTGAGTTCCAAATGGCATTTTGCCATTTCGATGAGGAACCTATGAATTTCTTGGAGTGAGCAAGTCCTGTGAGGGTCAACCACTCATCCGTGTGCCCGCCATTGCGTACTCCCGAAATGCCGTTTTGACTGCGCTTGAGGCCAGTCCTACAAATGGTTCCGGTCCAATTAGTTATGTTTCAGAACCTTCCCTTGCCAGCTCATCAGCATGCTCATTGCCCATAATCCCTCTGTGCCCAGGGACCCATACAAGCCTGACCTTGTTTCGCTTTCCTAGCTCATTTAGAGTCCGGGCAGCGTCCATGACCAGCCTTGAGTCGATCCTGTAGGAGGTCAGGGCCTTGAGTGCCGCTTGGCTGTCACTAAGAATGTAGATGGACCTGCCCGCGGTACCAGTACTTTCTATCTGTTGTGCACAGGCAAGAATAGCATATGTTTCCGCTTGGAAAACTGTGGCTAATTTGCCCATGCTTTGACTAATCTTATAGTCCCTTGCTTAGAAACCCTATATGTCCATACCCATAAAACTAAACATTTTAGGCTTTCCTAATGAGCGCGTGCATAGATGCAGGCAGCCTAAGATGAAAATAAATAGCACTAGTAAGTAGTTCTTATATGACACATTTGATATGTCCAGTATGTCCGTATATAGTGACGTGTGACATGAAAAGTATTGGGTCCCTTTCTCTCATACTAATAAGGCATGCGCTGACTATTTCTTTCATTTTAAATTTTATTTGCAACGAAAAAAATAATATAAATTGTACGGAAGCTAAGAATTTATTAACTTACTTGTGATAAGATTCTCCATGCTCTTCTCTAACCTTATTATAATAATTTGTGCAGTATCGCAGCACAAGACGGCACAATATCATTGCACGTAAGCATATTTTTTTCCAGAAATTAGTTATATCAGCTTAACGCAAACGTTGTGGCCGTACTACAATCATACTTACAACGACTACGATATAGATGCGCACACGCACACAATAACAATTTGTGCAAATAGGTTTCAGGTTTCCATACCTCGACCCACTGATGGATCAGGGGTCAAAATTTCAGGTAAGTTTCATTTTCTTTTCGGAAAAAATTAACACATAATAAGAGTCCGGCGGACCGAATTTCTCTTACAGACGTAATACCGAAATAAATCGTAATTCAAACACAATTTAATCAAACTCTGTTATTATTTGGATTCAGATACCGTTAATCTACGTTCCTACTGTACCATTTCGTTCAAAATACTTCACTGGAAATAAATGTAAGAGAATGCAATTTTTGATAACTTTACCAAGTTTGGAACGATTTTTCGGTCGTAGAAGTACTAGTAGAAGAAATAGTACCGTGGGACAGTAATCTCGGTATTTTTTGCTGAATCTATCAAAATAACATACCATCACGCCTGTATTCCCCGAAGGGTTAGGCAAAGGCGTACTAATGTACACTCACAGTTCGCCGGTATGTTTAGGTCCCATGTAAATAGGGGCGAGCCTGTTGCCGTTCACCGGGCACCAATCTCAAACTCCGAGCTGCTACTGAAAATTTCACAGAAAATCCCATTACCACTTTTCTCGACCTGGGAATCGAACCCATGACTTGTAACGTAATAGTCGCGCTTGGCACCACTACACTTACAAGAGAGTTAATCTATAAAAATATACTGCAAAAGAATTTTACCTGCTGATAGAAAATAAACAAAACATTATTTTTTATCATTTATTTTTTTACATCGATCAGTTTATATTATTTTCTTTAGATTACAATGACGAGCTTACTTACAAATTAAATTTGAGATACATAATTTATAATCACTACACAATTCGTACACAAAAGCTTTAATACGCTTCCTTAGGGACTTTTCCATCGCCAGTTATGAATAAATTCGAATTCGTTTGACAGTTTTGCTATACAAGATCTGTCAAACGTCAAATTTATTCCTCATTAATAATGTGACGATTGAAATCTCTGCCCTTAAACCGCCAAATTAGTATTTTGTTTTATTGTAATAAGATGATAAACAAGCATACGTGTAGTCTGATGGTAAGCGACAACCGCAGCCTATAGACGTCAGCAACACCAGTGGTATCACTCGCGCGTTGTCATCTTGACACCTCAGTTGTCAAGTCTCATTTGCACAGTAATGTCATTGGCTACATTACCCTTCAAACCGGAACAATAATGATAGCACATTATTGCTTACCGATAGAATATTTGGTAATGAGTTGGTACCAACACAGACGAACTTCTGCAGTAGAGTTCAAATACTAGGTATCACGAATTGATTACTAAGTATGTATGTATTTCTTGAGAGGTAGGGCATAGTGGAATCGAATAATTCCACTCGCAATTGGAGATGCCCGACTGGGGCAGTACCTCCACCTTGCAGAAAATCGTAGCTAAATAACATAGCTCCGTGCTGTTGTGTTCCTAACGGTGAGCAAGGTCGCCAGAGCTCCGTGAGGAAGCGTCGTGTAGGGTCGGCAACGCTCGAGTGATTCCCCTGGTGTTGCAAGCGTCTATAGGCTACGGTAACCGCTTACCATCAGGCGGGCCGTATGCCTGTTTATCACCTTAGTGGTATAAAAATGAAATTTATTATTCGACTAATTCACTTTATAATTTATAAACCTCATAGAAGGTTACCCAAAAACAGACCTGATAAAAAAAACAAAATTTAAATCGGTTCAAAAATAAAGAATCTACATGCATTTTAATTTTTTATAGCGAGAGATGACGTCACGTCTTTTGAGCGGCATACAAATTCTACACTAACACTCGTTTTGCGGGAAAGGGACAGAGCATCTACTCTCAACAATACAAAAATCTTGAATTTGGCGGGTTTAATAAGCACATTTAACTTTATTAAATAACTTTGTTGCGTTTGAATAGAGTTGACATCTTTATAAGATTATATATTATTTGCACAAAAGTATATCTAACGAACACAAAATACAGTGAGTGGCAAATGTCTTGAACAATAAATGAAAGCGACTGCTATGCTACTGCAGTGATGTACGCACTACAAGACACCATGCCTGTATTACCCGAAAGGTTAGGGTAATCGTTCACCTGAGCCCGCGAAATTCATATTTCAAGTGATTTTTCGCAGTTTGTCTATAATAAGTTCTAGATTCATGGCAATAGTAATCGCGACATTAACTATACATAATAACGGATAACGGTGTGAATTTCACATTTATATAATATTTATATTGTTTGCGCAGATATAATGTGTTATTGTTTGTTTGTTCCAAATAAATAAATAAATAACAACATAGAGACGACACGTTTGGCGTAGCGGCTGAGCGATCGGCTTCTGCGTCTCCTGTTGTGGGCTCGATCCCCACACGGAGCAAATATTTGTATGATCTACGGGTAGTTGTTCCGGGTCTGGGCGTTTTGTGTATGTGCGAATTTGTGTTTGTAAACGCACCCACGATACAGGAGAAAATCCCAGTGGGGCAACGTTTTTTTTTTAAAAAAAATAATAACATTCACAACTGATAACTAAAACCTTTGCTTAAAAATCCTTATCAAGCCAAAAACTGTGAAAATGGTCAAAATTGACACTACTTTTAGCTACAATAAGGATTTTTATGCAATGATTTTAGTTATACGTTGTGAATGTTGTATAGTTAATGTCGCAATTATAACTGCCATGAATCTAGAACTTGTTATAGACCTACAAACTGCGAAAAGTCAATTGAAATTTGAATTTGGCGGGCTCAGGTGAACGATCCGCCTTAAGCCATCTCTTTCTTCTTTGCTCAAGATGTTTGTCAAGGCTACTAACGCATATTTCACTACAACATTTTAGCCCATAATATTATATTAATTTCAAATTATCATATAGGTACATTTTAATATTTAATCATTATTTACTTAACGATGGGCGCTACACATTATTTCTTTATTATATAAATATATTGTGTGAAACCCCTCTTGGAAACAGCAGGCCTTGTAGATCAAGCACAGCCTCACTGTACTCAATTAGTTGAAATAAAATCATAACTATCTCTTTGTGATTTTATTGCATTTTCCATGCTAAGACTATAAAGTTATTTTAGTGAAGGAAAAATTCAATCGCGGGCAGGATTGGAACCTGCGTCTTCTGGTTAGATACACCCGACGCTCTGACCGCTAAGCCACCGCGAGTCCCACCCGCTTGATCGAAATTTGCCTTCACATTCTGAATTTACGTCTTAGCGGTCAGAGCGTCTGGTGTATCTAACCAGAAGACGAAGGTTCGAATCCTGCCCGCGATTGAATTTTTCTTTCACTAAAATAACTTTATAAAATCATAAGATTTTTATTAATTTTATTCTTGACTCCATGATATGTAGCTAACTGTGTTTCTATGTTATAAATATTGTGTTTGGGGTCGTCCATTAATCACGTGAGGCTCGAAAAGGGGCGAAAGGGGGGTTCGGACAAAAAATCACGATACATCATAAGGGGGAGAGCCCGTAGGGCCGTAGGTGTAGGTCAACATCACGTATATTTATTTTTTCGCTGATTGCGCGATTGCTAAACCGATAACCAAAGAAGAATTTAAGACCCCTCGGTTGCTGCAGCTCTGGCAGTCTGCAGTCCGTAGGGGCTCTTAAAGATCGGCAACGCATCAGCAACTTCTCTGGTATTGCAGGTGTCCATGGGCTACGATGACTACTAACCATCAGGTGGCTCGGCAGCTCATTTGCCCACATAACCCATAAAAGATACTTAGTACTAAAAAAAAACACGTGATTTTAGGTGGGGGGAGCGGCCGTTTTAAAACCTCACCACATATGGTCAAAAAGTTGCCCAAAAAGACTATCATGTGATTAATGGAAGACCCTTTTATAATCAATTCAACGAGATTGTAAACTGCCCAAATATTATTAACAGAAAATTAAATATTTTTTTTGCATTTTCCATGCTAAGATTATAAAGTTATTTTTACCGAAGGGAAAATTCAATCGCAGGCAGGATTGGAACCTGCGTCTTCTGGTTAGATACACCAGACGCTATGACCACTCAGCCACCGCGAGTACCACCCGCCAGATCGATTTTCTCTTCACATTCTGAATTTAAATAACTCCATACATCGTGTTATACACTCCTCAAACAATGTAGCGCCCAAATTGAATACATTAATATTAACTAATAATCATTTATACTTATTTAATCACCATGCTAACATTATAAATAATTATCTTATATACGAGATCTTCAGAAAATCAAAAGGCTACGTAGTGACAACACTATAATGAATGAGACATGAAAAAAAACCTCGAAATTATAAATTATAGGAAGAGAAAACGAGAGGTAGGGCATAGTGGAGTTGAATAATTCCACTTACAATTGGAGCTGCTCGACTGGGGAAGTACCTCCACCTTGCAGAAAATCGTAGCCAAATAACATAGCTCCGTGCTATGTTGTGTTCCTAACGGTGAGCAAGGTCGCCAGAGCTCCTCGAGGAAGCATTGTGTTGGCAGTGTGGGGGACCGGTGGTGTTTTTCTACCGCCGCTGTTATGTATGGCAGCATGTCTCCTATACTGCCAGCCCAACTATTCCTCCTTAATTTACAGGGTCGGCAAAGCGCGAGTGATGCCCCTGGTGTTGCAAGCGTCCATAGGCTATGGTAACCGCTTACCATCAGGCGTGTTTGCCACCTTATTGGTATTAAAAAACCTATTTTAAGCGCTATGTGATTTTTTTACACTTTTCAGAATCGATATCCACGACACCAAAACATGTAATTTAAAATACTTATACATATGAACTTGTTACATATTGACGGTCTCAAGGAACAAAATCGTAAAGTGCTAATTAGTTTTAATGTTTTTGCATTTTCGGCATTTATGAAATGAAATTAAATGATATTTATTCAGCAAGTAGAACTTTAGAGAAACTTTTACATATCAATGGTTTGGTTTTTTTTAAGATGACACCGGCATTTCCTAACTGACGACCTCTGAGAAGAAACACCGAAACAAACTCAGAGAATCATGGTCTCTTTTAAAGTCCAGACATGGAAGAACACTTATATGTGAGTGGCACGATGAAGGGTAATTTCTGAAATGGCCTTTTGAGGAAAGAATCATAGCAGCTTTGAGTGCTATGATTCATAATCAGAGATCGGAATAGTTACGAGCTATTTTTGGTACTTGTGGTATGATGTAATAATATGGACATGCCCTACGTCCCGGAATTAATTGTTAATAGAAAATTGTAATACGTTAAAAAGAGACGATACATACTTGTCGTTAGGCAAAGAGTGTCCCACATTCCCGCTATTGTTCTCTTATGTTTCCACAAGCTGTGTTTTGCATCCTGCATAAACGCGCGTGTGCGCTTTGAACTTTTGCAACTTCGGACATCCGATGTTGTTGATGTAAGTTTGACAACGTCGCGTGTGCAATGGTTTACTTAAAACAAACTATTACATTTTTCTGTTTCCTACATTCATTTATTTTTTAAATCCCGGGATTTATTCGAAATCCCGGGGTATGTCCATATTAACATATATGTTTGCACTGTTCATAATATACTTATTTCATTTATTTTTATAGCTAGATGTTACGTTAAAAATGCTGAAAATAATGATGTATAGTTTAATATATAATACTAGAGTTCCCGTACGCATCTTCGCCTGCGTACTTAAATAATTTTCGTTTCTAAATAAACTGTGCCCACTGTACCTACACCATGGAGGTTTCATATCATAAAATGTGTTATATAATTTTTTACGGAAGGAAAAAATCTCAAAATGTCAACAGCGAATGACAGCTGTACATATCTTGACAATGTGTGTCAAACGCATGGCAGTGTGTCTAGTTTCGTACAAACTTTCACCCCCTTTTCACCAGCTTAGGGGTTGAATTTCCAAAAATCCTTAGTGCTCGTCTACAGGGCAAAAGGAACCAGCATGCAAACTTTCAGGGATTTAGCTCCTGTAGTTTCGGCTGTGCGTTGATACGTCAGTCAGTCAGTCAGTCAGCTTGTTTTTTAATATATTAGCTAAGCATCGAACTGTTTTTTGCTCCTGCTGTAAAATTTACTTTTTTCTCTTACGATTTTGTTCCTCGAGGGCGTCGATATTATCTAAGCCTAGGAGAGTGTTATATTGAAGAAAATTAACGGAGTATATAGTATGTATAACAGTAGCCTTAGCACGAACAACTTGCGAAAAAGTATTCGTATCGTCACGATAGAGGCGCTGGTCCATATCTCATACAAATTGGTCTCCATGACGATACTAAGGCTACTGTTCAGTAGCCTTAGCACGTACAACTTGCGAAAAAGTATTCGTATCGTCATGGAGACAATTTGTATGAGATATGGACCAGCGCCTCTATCGTGACGATACGAATACTTTTTCGCAAGTTGTTCGTGCTAAGGCTACTGGTAACGGTTTCAAAAAATTAAAATGGCGGACCCCACACTACGCTTACATTTTAAATATGTGACCAGTACAAACACTACTGAAAATACTGTCGAAATGAGAACCTTATTAGGCCCAGGGCAGACCAAGAGCGCAGCGGAGAGGATTTTTTTATGACACTCGAATATAAACTTTAAAACTATTGATATAAAGTGCATGTATGAACATGATAGAAAATGCTCGCGCGGTCTCGAGGCCACGTGAGCATACCCGCGCAGTAGATGGTAACCCAGAACGGTTTACACATGCAGGCTCGAGCATACATGAGCAGCAGAGAGAATGCCCGAGACCGCGCGAGGATAATTCTTCCCGGTTTGCGCTGACACTTCGTTTTCTCTAAGTTAGGTAAAAATGAGGCCTAGAACTCACTGCGTTTAATTTCGACTATGGCAGGATCGGAATACTGCAGACAGTTGTTGGAGTACAGTAGCCTTAGCACGAACAACTTGCGAAAAAGTATTCGTATCGTCACGATAGAAGCGCTGGTCCAAATCTCATACAAATTGGTCTCCATGACGATGCTATGGCTACTGTTCAGTAGCCTTAGCACGAACAACTTGCGAAAAAGTATTCGTATCGTCATGGAGACCAATTTGTATGAGATATGGACCAGCGCCTCTATCGTGACGATACGAATACTTTTTCGCAAGTTGTTCGTGCTAAGGCTACAGTTCCTATAATCTGCCTAAACACTTCAGAATACAGGTTTGTGATAAAAAAATAATTGCCTGAATTCTACTTAACTTATACTAGAATATACCAATATTACGCTATCCTCGTTAAATAGACATACGAATGGGTATTTTAATAGTATTATTATTATTCAAAATATAGAAAAAAACACCCTAATAAGAGATCTTACAGTCTAAAATTGCACGCAACGTCCGATTATATTAATGTGTTAAAGGATTTTACTGTAAACTCGGATTCATCCGTCAACTAATTGGGCAATCGGTCTAGTCTTTTGTATGTGTTGTAGGATGATTCGATAATTCGCTCTCAGATAATTAGACAATAGTGAAAACATTTCTCAATCTTACTGGAAAAATATAGGGATTTTGCAAAAACACGAGTCCCCCTAGTAATATTGTGAAACGAATTGAGAATTTTTTTCACAAAATCCCTAAGGTTTTCGCAAAAACACAGATAATGAATTAGACAATAGTAAAAATATTTCTCAATCTTACTGGAAAAAGTTAGGGATTTTGCAAAAACATGAGTCCCTCTAGTAATATTGTGAAACAAAACGTTAGTTATTTATTTATACCTATAATAAAATTGTAACAGGCCGATGTCTGTACGTTATAGATATTAAAGAAAAACTAATATGAGGGGTCTTTATTAGAGCAACAGAAGCCAAAATAACAATTTATTTATTTTTGTCTGTCTGTCTGGAATTGGAGGGCGTGCATTTTTAGATTGTAATCTGCCCAAGCAACTAACATTATAAATGCGAAAATTTTGTTGTTTTCCTGTTTATTTGTGACTCAATTACGTCAAAACGGCTGCACCAATTCATATGGAATTTGGTACACGTGCCATATGTGTCTGGCAATAGAATATGGGATAAGAAAATACGGGATTTTCCTGTTAATCCCAGGAATCGCATCGATGTTTATAAGAAAGAGAAATAGTATAATTTAGGCTGCTTAGTGAATTTCCCCTTTCCTCAGGCAGGATTCGAACCTGCGACCGTCTTTAATTTTTCCGCAGCCGACCTTTTTGTACAAAACCTGGTATTCCCATATTCAATAACAGATTATTTTTCCGACATGTCCGAATTCAAGAAACCATTCTCAAAAAACCCGACGATATTTGGATTTCCGTCAATTTTATTACAAACCGACCAAATCGAATCCGACACTTATGAAACTCGAAATCCGACAACTTTAAAAGCATCAGTAACCCGAATACATCATATTCCTACACTTTTTCAAGAATCCGACACATTTGAAAAAATCTGACACTTGCGAAAAATCCGACAATTTTGAAAAATCTAGTATTGCTTATTCTGACGCCACTTATTTACCGTATTCGCTAAAAATGACCTCACAATTCGGTCGGATAGCCTTGAATATTTCAACCCCCCTAGCTGTGACATTCGTCTGACTGAAATCTATGGACATAAGATGCGGAGCTGCTGTGGCCAAGTGCACCAAACTCCTATCAGTGATATTTCTGTAACCAGTGGCCGATAATATCCTCAAGTTGGATCTGTCCGGCCTCATTCCTGGTTCTCCAGCCCGAACTCCGTTAGGCCCTATATTGACATAATTCACGTTGTCATTGTCCGCCCTCCCAAAGCGGACGATAGCAGAATCGGACACAAGATGATACCCAGCATGTCCGATGTGGATCGTCGATTGTCGCTGCACATCCAAATGCACTTGTGGGTCTGCATTCCTCCTCAATTCCGCCAATCTAACTCTGTGTTCATCCTCCCAGGATTGATTCCTCAACCTGGGACACTGTTCCGCGCGGTTCGGATTGTGATGGGGTACTGGACCTCTGTTGTAAGCCCTCGGAGGTTCGCGGACTACATGCTCCACGTACAAACGATCCCTGGGCCGAAGATCTCTTGAAAGGTCGACAGGAATCCGGATATACTCAGAATCGTCATCCAAATCAAATAATTCTTCTGCGCTGTTTAGAAACAGCTGAATTCCTCGTGCCCGATTCCTCCCTTGAGGATCACGCGCTGCGGGAACATTATTCGGTAATGGAAACACTTGACCTCTCCGCGGATTCCTCAATTGAGGATCTGGTGCTGCAGCTGCATTGTTAGGTACTGAGACTTGCATTCGTGCTTGATTCCTCAACTCTCGTGCTGCAGTTACGTTAGGAACTAAGATTGCTTGAACCCGTGCCTGATTCCTCAACTGAGAATCTTCCACAGCACCTGGGGATTCATTATCAGATACAGGCTTTTTACCATCTTCATTACTCTGAGCGTCCATATCAAAACGAGGTCTTTTAACGGTATTAGGAACTTGTGAGCCAAATATCGGCCGCTTTGAAGGGCCAGGCTGTATTGATGCTGGTGTTGGTGAAGACTTGTCATCATCATTCTGAGTGTCTGATTCTAAGCGAGGCCGTTTGACTGAGTTTGATGGTTCCTGGTCTACTGGAGCTCGTGGGTGGAGCGGTGGTGATTCTTGGTCATTTGGCACTGGCCTGTTATTCATAGATACTTGTATCGATGATACTGTGGGAGATGGTTGCTGTTTACGCAGTTCCTGGTCTACTTTAGGTGGAATCTGCTCCATTGGAGCCGATCCTAGGTCTAGGTCTCCTAAAACTGGAGCTTGTTGTATTTGCGTCTCATTGGATGCTACCGAACCCTGGTCTACTGGCTGTGGTCTATCAATCGGCACTGGTTCCTTATTTATTGACTCTGATAGTACTAACTCCTGGGCTTCTGAGGGTTGAGATTCGTCCATTGGTGCTAGAACCTGGTATGCTGGCACTGACCTCGGAGCTACTGGCTGTGGTCCATCAATCGGTGCTAGTCCTTGATCCATTGATGCTGGTTCCTCCCCTGAACGAGCCGGTCCCTGGCCTAAAGACGCTGGTCCCAGGTCTAAAGGAGCTGGTCCCTGACCTGTAGGAGCTGGTCCCTGGCCTGAAGGAGCTAGTCTTTGGCCTGATGTAGCTGGTCCCTGGCCTGAAGGAGCTGGTCCCTGGCCTGAAGGAGCTGGTCTCTGGCCTGAAGGAGCTGGTCCCTGGCCTGAAGGAGCTGGTCTCTGGCCTGAAGGAGCTGGTCCCTGGCCTGAAGGAGCTGGTCCCTGGCCTGAAGGACCAGGCGCAGGGGCGTCAGGATTAATAAGGTTGGCAACTTGAGGTCTCGCTCTTAACAATCGTGTCTCCACTTGCCGATTGGCGTTTGGCTGAATCACTATGATTCTGTAAAAGAAAATAGGAGTTGGATAAAATAAAAAAAATAGTACGGATTAAAAGAACGGTCATCTCCACACTTTTTTTGCGTGTGAAAGTTTCATGGACATCCGACGTCTGGTTACGGGAGCAAGATTCATTCCTCCGCGACCCCAGCACTGGCAAACCGCCGTTGCGGTCTCCAGCGTAATTAAGGGAGACTAATCTGATCCCCCACCTACCAATCCACCAGAGTGGGGCGCAGAAACACCTACCGCGCCGCCATCTCGGGCCTTGTGTGATGGGCGGACGGACTTCCCCAAGTCCACCTCCCTTGAAGTCATCTCCGATCCACCCTAACTTTATTTATTTAAACTTTTATGTACAAAAAAATATATACACAAGGCGGATTCAAATTTCAAATTCAAATTCAAAATGTTTTTATTTCAAATAAGCTTTTACAAGCGTTTATGAAACGTTAATGCGTCTAGTTGCACGGTTCCAAAAAAGTTGATCCTATGGAGAAGAATCCGGCAAGAAACTCCATGGACACTCTTTTTAAAATAATTTGTATTACAATCTTCAAGTAGGTACAATAATGCAATAACAGGATGTGCTGACATTGATTTAATGTCCAAGTTGGACCGAAGTCGATAATAGAAAAACAAAGTTCTCAGCATTCGAGAACTGAATGTTATTATGTATAAAAAATTAATAAACTAAATAGTGATTGAAATAGAACCACTTTTTTATTTAAAATGGGGTTGCTCTTTACTTCAATCTTGCCTCCGGGGCAAAGATGAGGATGACGGAGGAGCGAGCACTGCACTCCCAGGTCTTCTCCTCACCCTACTTTTTAAAATATTCGGATTGTACGTACTCGGAAATACAGCCGCAGGCAGAGAGTTGCGATCCTTGGCTGTGCGCATTATAAAACATGATTTATAGCGCTGTGTGCGAATATATGGAATATCAACCAGGGGTTTTACTTTTGAACTCAATTCCGATACATCGACATTGGAATTGTGCCGTTTCGTCAAGTTTCGTACTCTTCAATCCAAGACTAGCGCCAAATTGTTTCAATATTGCGCGGTGATTGAGTGAACTAAATAGAATTGGGAAACGACCCAACCATTGGCCAATCAGGGATGCCGATACAAGGTTAACGAATTTGTTCTCAAGAGTACGAAATCGCCCGACAGCCAAATTGACATTGGAATCGGATCACGTTTGGATTGGTATTGTATTGTTTTCAAGAGTAAGCCTGCTGGTAGGGATGATATCCTGGGAAGCATCTTGAGCTCCGATGATAGAAAAGGGAAGGATGAGCTCATGGAACTCTTGTGCACACTCTCCGATACTTTTCAAAAGTGCCAAGAAGCTCATTGGCAACGACTCCCTTGTTCCGGCTAAAGTCCAAAGTCTGGAACATCGCCGCAAAGTTGCTAGCTTACTTCCCTGATAGATATAATCTGGGTGTCTTTAAATCACGAGTGAATCGGTTTCTTCTAGGCAAGAGCGCTCCATCGTAGATCGCAGTGTCGCTCAACTTCAGGCGAACTGGCAGTCAAGCGTAAATAAAGAAACTCCATAAATACTCTTTTAAAAGATAATTTACGTTTTAAATTTTTTATTATATCAATGTGAGTATATAATACAGTGAGTGCAGAAGCAGTGATATTTAAGTCATGTGCGTATTAAATGGTTAATTATCACGCGCTTAAACGATGAAGGAAAACATCGTGAGGAAACCTGCATGACTGAGAGATTTTCTCGATGGCGTGTGAAGTCTGCCAACCCGCACTAGGCCAGCGTGGTGGACTATAGCCTAATCCCTCTCATTCTGAGAGGAGACCCGTGCCCAGCAATGGGACAGTGTAATGGGATGATTATTTTATGTATATTTATGTAACGTGAGTATTGTGGAGTTTGATGTGTGATAAAATTAAAAGAGTTGATACTGCTGATGGTGACTCACCGTCTCTCATGGAGCCACCACGGATTGCCCAGTAACACGTCATCCATCCGCTCAACTGACTGAGCCTCGTTGGGTACCAGCTCAGGCCTAGACACCTCGTCCTTTGGCGGTTCCTCTTCAACAGTATCTTCAGCAGGCTCCGGAGTCTTCAATTTGTAATATTCTGGCTCCTGGTAAATAAATAAAAAACATATATACATACATATACATATACATATTTTTGGGTGTACAAAAATCATGGAACTCGCGTCATCGTCGCCTTCATATCAAACTCGGATAATTGTCCGTTATATTTTTTTTTTTAAAGCTTACTTACTTTGACTGTCCTGAGCTATTAGGCAGTTTAGGATTTGTAACAGATTAAACGCCAAACAATATTGCGCGGTGATTGAGTGATGACTGAGTGATGAGTGATGATTGACCTAAATAGGATTGGGAAACGACCCAACCATTGGCCAATCAGGGATGCCGATACAAGGTTAACGGATTTGTGCTCAAGAGTACGAAATCGCCCGACAGCCAAATTGACATTGGAATCGGATCACGCTTGGATTGATATTGTATTGTTTTCAAGAGTAAGCCTGCAGATTTTAAGTTACACCTCTAGCTATACATCGGTAAAAACTGCATTCAATTCCACGCAGTAGTTTTTGCGTGATGCATGTACAAACAGACACAGATTCGTTTTTCTTTATTTCCTTCTCAATAAATCCATACCTCTTTCTCCCAATGGTCTAGTTCATTGAAGGTAGCTCTTGTGTCTTTCCAGGAGTGAGTATGCTCTGAGGAGCTGATGAAGTCATCAGGAGGAGCGCAGTACAACTCCTCGAGGAGGGGCAGCCAGCCCAGAGCTGATATCTCTGAGTCTGCGAGCGGAGACCCACGGACGTCCATAACCTGGGAAAAAGATTTTATGATTATGCTAAACGATTATACGAGCCTTCTGATGGTAAGCATCAAGCAATACAAGGAAGTTTCAGGCGTTTCAAAAAACCATTACGCCTGTATTCCCATGAGAGTTAGGCAGTGGTGTACTAATGTACACCCACATTTCGCCGGTATGTTTAGGTCCCATGTAATAGGGGGCGAGCCTATTGCCATTAACCGGGCTCAGATCCCGAACTCCGAGACGCTACTGAGAATTTCATAGAAAAACCCAATAACACTGCTCGACCTGGGAATCGAACCCAAGACCTCTAGCGTAGCAGTCGCGTTTGGTACTGATGAGGCAGGTCCTGGGTTCGATCCCTAGGTCGAGTAAAGTGTTAATAGGTTTTTCTATGAAATTCTAAGCAGCAACTCGGAGTCTAAACATTCCGGCGAACTGTGGGTGTACATTAGTACGCCTCTGCCTAAGCCTTCGGTGAATACAGGCGTCATGGTATTATGTTATGTAGAAATAAACTAAGAATAAAACTCATGTAATTATCCTTTTGTTTTACTTTTATCATTTGATTTCCTCTGACAAACTTCTACAATATTTAATACTGTATATCGTGTTTTTAAGACAAGTTATTAAATTTATAATTAAAGTTAGCATACAAGTACATTATCTTTTTGTGATTTTTTTTGCATTTTCCATGCTAAGATTATTAAGTTATTTAATAGTAAAGGAAAAAATTCAATCGCGGGCAGGATTCGAACCTGCGTCTTCTGGTTTGATATACCAGACGCTCCGACCTCTAAGCCACCGCGAACCCTACCCGCATGATTGAAATTTTGCCTTCACATTCTGAATTTACGTCATAAGGTGACGTTATTCTGATATATCAAACCAGAAGACGCAGGTTCGAATCCTGCCCGCGATTGAATTTTTTCCTTTACTATTAAATAACATACAAGTACATTACTTCAGTTCATTTAATTTCGATCATTCTTTCTTCGAAAAACGGTGTCAACGCTTACGTTGTGTTTCGCCGAGTGAGTGAGGTTACCGGAGGCCGAATCACCTTTTAAAAGGTCGGCAATGCACTTGTGCCTCCGCTGGTGTTGCGGGTGTCCATGGGCGGCGGTAATCGCTTACCATCAGGCGATCCGTCGGCTTGTTTGCCCTCCTAACCAAAAAAAAACCACCTCACTATGTTTTTTTTTCTCAAAAACTGGTAACCCTTCAACTGTCAAGTTATTGAATACAATTAAAAATCGAAGTATAGAAAAGAGCTGATAATCTTCAAACGAAAGGACAGATTTTCTTAAATCATAGCTAAGAACACTCACGATCAAGTCACCTTTCTTATAAAAAAAAACTGAATCAAAATCGAGGGACCGACCTCAGCGAACGTACCACAATCAAATTGCGGACGTTCTCAAAAAAGGTCAGGTTAAAAGCACCTCAAACCGACGATCATGCATGAGGAGATTATTGAACGTGGATGAAGCGAAAGGGGTGTGCCAGGATCGTAGCAAGTGGAAATCTATAGTCTCTGCCTACCCCAACGGGAGACAGGCGTGAAAATATGTATGTATGAATCAAAATAGGTCCATTGGTTTGGGAGCTACATTGCAACAGACACACAGATGCACACGTTAAAGTTATAACACCCCTCTTTATAGGGCCGGGGGTTAAAAATACCTTGAGCTGTCGAAATCCGTATCGGGTTGCGAGTGACGCATAGGCCACGCACTCCGAGAGGCGTTTGCAGTCTCTCATGTATAATTCCTTGAGGGAAGCCAGCTTGCTTAACGGCATAAGAGAGGCTGGCTCGAACCAATCGCATTCGGAGACGTCCAGATACTGCAAGAAACTACACATTAAAATGGATTGTTCGACCCTAATTCAAATTATGTGGGAGAGCCATGCTTCAGCACGAATGGGCCGGCTCGACCGGAGTGTTACCACGGCCTCACAGAAAACCGGCGTCAAACAACGCTTACGTTGTGTTTCGCCGACTGAGTGAGGTTACCGGTGGCCCAATCCCCTTTTAAAAGGCGGGCAACGCACTCGTGACTCCTCTGGTGTTGCGGGTGTCCATGGGCGGCGGTAATCGCTTACCATCAGGCGATCTGTCTGCTCGTTTTGCCATCCTACCCCATAAAAAAAAATCGGAGCTTGAATTGCCCACAAAAACGTAATACCGAATTCAGTTTTAATCCAGACAATATTCTATGAAATTATGTTATTTTTCGAATTTGGATACCGTTAATCTAGGTTCCTACCGTACTATTTCGTCTCCAACTACTTCACTGGAAATAAAAGATTGAAACATCGCTCCAAATCCTTGGTAATTTTATCAAAAATTGCATTCGCTTACATTAATTTCCAGTGAAGTATTTTGGACAACAAGGTAGAGTAGGAACCTAGATTAACGGTATCTGAATCGGAATAATATCACAATTTGATTAAATTGAGTTTGAATTACGATTTGTTTTGGTATAACGTTTGTATAGGAAATTCGATCCGCCGAATTATTATTAATTATTATTCGGATTCGGATACCGTGAATCTAGGTTCCTACGTTACCATTTTGTCCAAAATACTTCACTGAAAATAAATGTAAGTGAATGCAATTTTTGATAAAATTTACCAAGTTTGGAACGATTTTCCGGTCTTTTATTTCCAATGAAGTAGTAGTAGACGAAATCGTATCGTAGGAACCTAGATTAATGGTATGCAAATCCGAATAATAACATAATTTGATAGAATATTGTCTGGATTAAGATTTATTTCGGACGTTTTTGTGGGCAATTCAAGCTCCGCCGGACCCTTAAGAGAATTATTCAGGGTACATACGACCCATAGTTTGGGAACATAATCAACCCATTATACTGTCCCACTGCTGGGCACGGGTGTCCTCTCAGAATGAGAGGGATTAGGCTATAGTCCACCACGTTGGCCTAGTGCGGGTTGGCAGACTTCACACGCCATCGAGAAAATCTCTCAGGCATGCAGGTTTTCTCACGATGTTTTCCTTCACCGTTTAAGCGCGTGATAATTAACTATTAATACGCACATGACTTCGAAAAGTCAGAGGTGCGTTCCTTGGGTTCGAACTCGAGACCTGCAGTCCAACGGTCATACCACTAAGCTATACTTTGGGAAACACCCTATCTAATGAATCAAATACACAATCTTACCTCCAATCCAGGTAATCTCTCCTGTATCTTCCCCAGGTATGAGGTGCTGAGTGGTAGATTATAGCACAGGGTCCCCCTTAACGATAGCTTCTTTAAATTCGGAGGAAACTGACAGATGTTGGTCTGAGAACAAACAGGCACTATACTGTAATTTTTTAGTAAAGGAAAAAATTCAATCGCGGGCAGGATTCGAACCTGCGTCTTCTGGTTTGATATACCCGACGCTCTAACCTCTAAGCCACCGCGAACCCTACCCGCATGATTGAAATTTTGCCTTCACATTCTGAATTTACGTCATAAGGTGACGTTTGGTGACATCTATGAGAAGCAAGTTACCTTACTTCTGAACCGACACGACTTACTTTACAGTTAGTTCAGTGTCGTACGATGCCACCTTACCTTTTAACTATCTTTTTGTGATTTTTTTGTTATTTCAGTGAAGGAAAAATTCCATCGCGGGCAGGAGTCGAACCTGCGTCTTCTGTTTAGATACACCAGACGCTCTGACCGCTAAGCCACCGCGAGTCCCACCCGCTTGATCGAAATATGCCGCGATTGAATTTTTCCTTCACTAATATAATTTTATAATCTTAGCATGGAAAATGCAAAAAAATCACAAAAAGAACTTCAAAGTGGAAAATAAATATGAAAATGATTGAATATCGGGAAAATAAAAAATACGGGTATCGTATTTTTCGATCTAGTCTTCTCTATAATATAAAAATGAATCGCAAAATGTGTTGGTAAGCGCATAACTCAACAACGCCTGGACCAATTTGGCCAATTCTTTTTTAAAATGTTCGTTGAAGTTCAAGGATGGTTTTTACGGCGAGAAAAATTCAAATAATTGCCGGAAAATCCCTAAAAACAGCCCTTTTCTTTTTCCCATACAAACGATTTGTAACTAAAACGTAGAGTCAATTTGAGCTTTATTGCTATTGCATAAAGTTCATATTAAATTACAAGCACTCATTGTTGTCTAAGCAATGTAGGTGTGTTCTTAACGTCAAAGAGTCAATCTTTTTGACAGGACGAAGTCTGTCGGGTCCGCTATTTCAAATAAAATTATAATATATAGGTGTTAAAAAATGAAATGTTGTCAAGCACGTGCCTTGCTTTTGAACTCGAGACATTAGTATGCCTCTGCCTAACCCTTCGGGGAATACAGGCAAATATATTATTATGATAAACTAATAATACTTACAGTTTTATAATCAATATTGCAGTATTCAAGACTCAGCGAGGTCAATTTGGAACACTTATTTCTCAAATCCCGAAGTAAGTGTGTCGTCAAAGTGAACTGAGGTCCTTTACAATCCGTCGTAAAAGCACTAAACTCCTTGTTAAAAGGACTCTTAGTGCTCTTCTCAGAGCTCTCGTTTTCTGAGGAGTTCTTGCTAGAACTTGAAGGTCCCGCTTCGTTGGTGTCTTTAATTGATTCTGGCGTTCTAGGATCCTTGCTTGCGGATTCCTCTTTGTCTGGCCATCGAGGGGATACGGCGAAGCTATATATTAGGAAAGAAAGCAGACGTTTATTGATAACACACAATCATATTGACTAACTGTTGCCCGCAGTTTCACTCACGTCCCAAAAAGATTAACATACTATAAGTAAGTTGATAAGACAACGTTGCGGGCTGAAAGATGATGTAGTGACGCGTATTAAGAAGAATATGCTGAGATGGTTTGGACATGTTGAAAGAATGAATGAAAGACGATTAACGAAAGGAATTTATAAGGCGAATGTCAGCGGCAGCGCCGGTAGAGGTCGCCCAAGAAGGACATACGCCGATCTGATTGGCGAAATCCTTCAAAAAGGTCAGGTGCGTAGCACTCGCAACCGGCGTGTATGTATGAGAAGATGTATGAATGTGGAAGAAGCAAAAGAAGTATGCAAGAATCGTAGCAAGTGGCAGTCTATAGTTTCTGCCTACTCCTGTGGGAGAAAGGCGTGAGTGTATGTATGTACTATAAGTCCGATTCTAGGTTAAGTTCTACACTCGATTTTAAGTTAGACCTCTAGCAACACATCGGTGAAACCTGCATTCAACTTGATGCAGTAGTTTTTGCGTGATGCGCGTACAAACATACGAAACTCACAGAAAACCGGCGTGAAACAACGTTTACGTTGTGTTCCGAGTGAGTGAGGATACCGGAGGCCCAATCCCCTTTTAAAAGGCCGGCAACACACTTGTGACTCCTCTGGTGTTGCGGATGTCCATGGGCGGCGGCAATCGTTTACCATCAGGCGATCCGCCTGCTCGTTTGCCCTCCTATCCCATAAAAAAAAAAGCATACAGACAGACAAAAATTCTAAAAAAAAATATTTTGGCTTCTCTTGCACTAATAAAGACCCGTCATATTAGTTTTTCTTTAATATCTATAATGTACAGACATCGGCCTGTTACAATTTTATTATAGGTATAGATACAACTTGTAACAGAATAAACGCAACACCTGAAAGTAATCGACTACTGAATCGATTACAGTGGTTTTTATAATGTGTTAATTTTTCCCGAAAAGATAATTACAATAACTGAAATATGGCCCCCTGATCCATCAGTGGGTCGAGGTATGGAAAACTGAAACCTATTTGCACAAATTGTTATAGTACGAGAGCCCACGACCAAAATTTTTGTCTCATAGCAATACGGCCAAAACTGCATCAAATCGATAGATACGATTACGATATTATTGTGTGCGTGTGCGTACCAATATCGTAGTAGCTATGACTGTAGTACGGCCTCAAGTTTTGCGTTTAGCTGTTATAGCAAGGCCACAGTGCACTTCGACCCAATGGGATCTTTTGTGCTTCCCCTAGATCCCTATTCTTCATCCTCGCCCAGTTCTTCAAACAGCTCTTCCATGCCTCATAATGAGGCCTGGGGGTATGAGTCTGTAGTCCTCTGGTCTTGGATAACCCTGCCCCAAGAGGCGCATGCGCTTTCTAGCCATTGCATCGCATCACAGAAGGTGTTCCATGCTCTCAATTTCCCTTTTGCCCTTTTTAGCCGGTATAACTAATTTCTTGAAAAAAATATGGTTACGTGTCTCAAAATGACTTAAGGGTTTCGTTATTATAATTATGACTCGATATTCTAATCGTATTTTTTATTATTATTTTTTATGGGATAGGAAGGCAAACGAGCAGACTAATCGCCTGAGAGTAAGCGATTACCGCCGCCCATGGACACCCACAACACCCGAGGAGTCACAAGTGCGTTGCTCGCCTTTTAAAAGGGGATTGGGCCTCCGGTAACCTCACTCACTCGGCGAAACACAACGTAAGCGTTGTTTCACGACGGTTTTCTGTGAGGCCGTGGTATCACTACGGTCGAGCCGGCCCATCCGTGCCGAAGTATGGCTCTGCCACGTCATGTTCGAGGTCTTGCGCTTATTGAGTTACACGTTGTATAAAAAGGCCATTCGAGACATTGCCCTACATTGTAAATCACATATTAGCTACAGGGGCCGTATTATGACGTGTTAATGCCATAATTTTTAGGTTGTAAGAAAGATAGGCTATTTAATATGTATCTCTTTCTCACAACGTAAAAATTATGGCGTTAACACGTTATAATACGGCCCCTGGACTTTAAAGCGACCATGATTCTCTGAGTTTGTTTCAGTGTTTCTTTTCAGAGGTCGTCGGTTAGGAAATGCCGGTGTCATCTAGTAATTAAAATATGAAAATGAATTGCTTACAAAAACGTAATACCGAAATAAATTGTAATGCAGACAATATTCTATAAAATTATGTTATTATTCGGATTTGGATGCCGTTAATCTAGGTTTCTACCGTACTATTTCGTCTACTTACTACTTCACTGGAAATAAAAGACCGGAAAATCTTCCAAACTTGGTAAAGTTATCAAAAATTGTATTCGCTTACATTTATTTCCAGTGAAGTATTTTGGACGAAATGGTAGAATAGGAACCTAGACTAACGGTATCGAATTACGATTTCTTTCGGTATTACGTTTGTAAGAGAAATTCGGTCCGCTGGACTCTTAAGACATTGACTTGTAAGTGTCATTAAAAGACCTATTTACTAGCTTCTACCCGCGATTTTGTCTTGCTACACTTCAGAATTTGATCCGACCTGGATAAAAATCTGGGTGGATCTGGGTAACCTATGTGCTATTCAAGACTATTATCTATCTCTGTACCAAATTTCATCCAGATCCGTTCTGACGTTTTTGATTAACAAACATCCATACATCCTCACAAACTTTCACGTTTATAATATTAAAGTGTCAAAGGGATCTTCATAATAACCTAAATTTTCTAACAAATAAAATAGCAGCGCAAGTCAAAAAATGCCTTTAATCGGCAAATCTTTGATAGCTTGGGTTAAATTATTGTAATTATCTTAAGGATGTCTTATAAAATGACAATGTAGCTTTCTATTGGTGACAGAATTTTCAAAATCCGTTTAGTTGTTTAGGCGTGAAAGCGTAAAAAACAAACAAACGAACTTACTTTCACATGTATAATAGTTATAAGGATATTAGTAGGATATACAGGTAGCTAATTAACTAGGTAACCCCTATGATATTAAAATAAAATACAATATTTCCATATCAACACTTACGGGTCAAATCGCCGGTAGCTTTGGTCAGCAAGATTAGCAAAAATTATATGACTCCTAATTATAAGCATGAAAAAAAGAAAAAAATAATCTTTTTTTTTTTCATTCGTGTTCAAGGATGACTCGTGCGCAGATACAGTGGGGGCAATAAATAGTGGTCCCAAGTGCGAATGCTACGCCACAGTTCCTGGGATCAATTCCCAGGCCGAGCAATGTGTTATTGAGTTTTCCTAAGAAATTCTCAGTAGCAGCTCAGAGTTTAGGATTTATGCCCGGTAAAGACAAGAGACCCACCCCCTATTACATAGGACACGCTGGCGAACTGTGGGTGTACATTAATACGCCTCTGCCTAACCCAACGCTTACGTTGTGTTTCGCCAAGTGAGTGAGATTACCGGAGGCCCAATCCGCTTTTAAAAGGCGGGCAACGCACTTGTGACTCGTCTGGTGTTGCGGGTATCCATGGGCGGCGGTTGTCGCTTACCATCAGGCGATCCCTCTGCTCGTTTGCCCCCTATCCCATAAAAAAACCCTTTGGGCAATACAGGCGTGACGGGATGGTATGGTAATAAGTGCAATTCCCCCCAGCCGAAAGCCGAATCTCTTATTTCATCAATATCTTTAGATTTTTTTACCTACTTACAATACTACATAAAAAATCTTTATAAGACTAAAACTTTATAAGATAATATCTTATAAAGTTTTGAGAGAGGTTGGGCATAGTGGAATCGAATGGTTCCACTCACAATTGGAGCTGCTCGACTGGGGAAGTACCTTGCAGGAAATCGAAGCCAAACAACATAGCTCCGTGCTATGTTGTGTTCCTAACGGTGAGCAAGCTCGCCAGAGCTCCGCGAGGAAGCGTTTTTGGCAGATAGGATAAGCATCACGCTATTGTCTCCTATGCTGCCAGCCCAACTATTTCTCCTTGATTTACAGAGTCGGCAACGCGCGAGTAATGCCCCTGGTGTTGCAAGCGTTCATAGGCTACGGTAATCGCTTACCATCAGGCGGGCCGTATGCTATTTTGCCACCTTAGTGGTATAAAAAAAAATCTCTGAGAAGACTTAGAACAACTCATTTTCCTATTTCGACGCTTTGTGGTAAAGTGAGTGACCAACACACAAAGTGCCTAACTGTATTAATAGATGGCGCTGTTTGCAAATTCTTAGTTTGTAATTATTATATTTTGTAGAATTCTAATCATCTTTATATTTAAATAACTAATAAAATATTTTGACTACCTCATTAGTCTAGTGGTCCCAAGCGCGACTGCTACGCTAGAGGTCCTGGGTTCGATCCCCAGGTCGAGCAAAGTGTTATTGAGTTTTTCTATGAAATTCACAGTAGCAGCTCGGAGTCTTGATTTGTGCCCGGTTAATGGCAATAGGCTCGCCCCCTATTACATGGGACCTAAACATACCGGCGAACTGTGGGTGTTCATTAGTACGCCTCTGCCTAACCGGGGAATACAGGCGTGATGGTATGTTATGTTATAAAATATTTTCAATGTACCTACAAGGTATCTTTGTTAGTTATTTCGTCAATTATCAGCGTTTTCCATAAGTCGATGTTGCTTGTTACCCATCGCAGTTAGTGACATCTAGCGTCAGGACAAGCTAAACAAAACGGCCCGAGTTTCTTTATATGAGATGATGTGTGCTATCTGATCTGTGCTAGTATAGTATTATAATATCCTTACGATCTTTCCGTTAAACGTTGTTTAAGGACGAAATATGATGAATATTAATTATTTTATTTATTACTAATGCTGCTCGCAGTTTCACTCACGTCCCAAAATGATTAACATACTATAAGTCCGATTCTAAGCGGCGTATCAAGATGAAACATGCACCAGATTTTAAGTTAGACCTCTAGCAATACATCGGTGAAAACTGCATTCAATTCCATGCAGTCGCTTTTGCGAGATGCGCGTGCAAACATACACAGACAGACTAAATTTCTAAAAATTGTTATTGGCTTCTGTTGCTTTAGGTATAGATTAAATATATCCTAATTTTCCTTCACGTGAGCGAAGCCGCGGGTAAAAGCGCCTTTTTATGGTATAGGGGGGCAAACGAGCAGACGGATCGTCTGATAGTAAGCGATTACCGCCGCCCATGGACACCCGCCTTTGAATCAATGGGACACATAAAACACAAAATAAAAACTATCAAAATTCTACCGAAACAAAGTAATAGATAATAGTAATAAGTTATAAACCCCCAGTTTCTATATCCTATCAGTCAGTAGATTTGCTTACTAGAGATAGAATTTTGACATAAGCTCCATACAGCTACTGTCAAAATCCTATCTGTAGTAAGCAAATCTACTGACAGATAGGATATAGGAACCGGCCGTAAGTTGGTAATAGGAGTAATGAGTTACTTACCGTGGTAAATGTGGGTACCACATGCGGAGAAGGAAATGCTCCACGTCGACTCGAGGGCCTGTCAACCGGGTGACGCGAACGAAACCTGCCGGTAAAGCAGATCTGTTCATTGGGATAGACACCATCTTACCCCGTGAGAAGACGGTAAAGTCCAAATCACAAGTTACTTCACTTTTTTTTATGGGATAGGCGGACAAACGAGCAGACGGATCGGCTGATGGTAAGCGATTACCGCCGCCCATGGACACCCGCAACACCGCAGGAGTCACACGTGCGTTGCCGACCTTTTAAAAGGGGATTGGGCCTCCGGTAACCTCACTCACTCGGCGAAATACAACATAAGCGTTGTTAAACGCCGGTTTTCTGTGAGGCCGTGGGTGGTATCACTCCGGTCGAGGCGGCCCATTCGTGCCGAAGCATGGCTCTCCCACGTTAACGATTACTTAGATCAATTGACAATATTTCATAACATACCACGCCTGTATTCCCCGAAGGGTTAGGCAGAGGCGAACTAATGTACCACCCACAGTTCACCGGTATGTTTAGGTCCCATGTAATAGGGGGCGAGCCTATTGCCATTAACCGAGCACAAATCCAGAGTGAACCAGAGAGAATTTCATAGAAAAACCCAATAACACTTTACTCGAGCTGGGGATCCAACCCAGGACCTCTAGCGTAGCAGCGCTTGGGACCACTAGACAAATGAGGGAGTCTTTAATTTTTTTAACACCCATATAATATAATTTTATTTGAAACTAGATCGAATAATACGATACCCGTATTTTTTTTCCTGATATTCAATCGTTTTCATATTTATTTTCGACTTTGAATTTCTTTCTAATCTGAACAGACGTAAGTGCCAAATGACGTCATTTATACGGTTAAACGGGTTAAATGTATGTTATGTTATGACGCCATTTTCTTGACCCTTCAAAAAGTTGTCTTATGTCAGTTTGGCATCTATCATAATTATTAATAACCTCACATTACCTATTTAATTGTTGATTTACTATTATTTCGACAACATTTCAATTTTCTCTATTTCCACCGTATAAGTGACGTCATCACACGTTTTTTGATTATTTTTCTTTTTATAAAAAATAAATAAAAATGTTTTGGAACTCAGGATAGGAAAACAAAGCAACAGTATTATTGTTTTGTTGGCTTAATAATTTTGAACTGTTATCAATTGACATCATTTAATTTTTTATAACACCCATATATTATACTAGCTTTTTGCCCGCGTCTTCGTCCGCGTGGAATAGTTACTTTGTTCCATATAAACTTTCATCCCCTATTTCACCCCTACATAGGTCGAAATTTATCAAAATCCTTTCTTATGGGGATGCTTAAGTCATACTGCCTATATGCATGCAGTCTCAGCCCGATCGGTTTAAAATTGACAAAGTTTCATACAAACTTTCATCCCCTATTTTATCCCCTTGGGGGTAGAATTTATCAAAATCCTTTCTTAGCGGATGCCTACGTCATAACATCTACCTGCATGCCAAATTTCAGCCCGATCCCTCCCGTGATTTGGCCTGTGCGTTGATAGATCACTATGTCAGTCAGTGAGTCAGTCACCTTTGAGTTTTATATTATTTAGATTTTTCTTTAAACTAGATCGAAAAATAGGATACCCGTATTTTTTATTTTCCCGATATTCAATAATTTTCATACTTATTTTCGACTTTGAAGTTCATTCCAAATGTCGTCAGTTGTACGGTTACACACGATAAACGGTGACACGACGTCATAGGATTTCGATACCGTTAATCTAGGTTCCTACGATACTATTTTGTCTGCTACTGCTTCACTGGAAATAAAAGACCGGAAAATCGTTCCAAACTTGGTAAAGTTATAAAAAATTGCATTCGCTTACATTTATTTCCTGTGAAGTATTTTGGACGAAATGGTAACGTAGGAACCTAGATTAACCGTATCACAATTCGAGTTTAAATTACGATTTATTTCGGTATTATGTTTGTAAGAGAAAATCGTTCCGCCGGACTCTTAAGTCAGTTTGCATCTACCATAACCTTAAGTTACCTATTTTCTTGTTGATATACGATTATTTCGACAAAATTTAATTTTCTCATCTCAGAATAAAATACAGTGTAGTTAATTATGAACCCACCTGATTCCGGATCCACCGGCCAATGTAGATCTTGAATCCCAAGGCATCTGCAGACAAAAAAAAATATAATTATGGTTTGTTATATTTATTGCATCCTTACTAATATTATAAACGTGAAAGTTTGTGAGTATGGATGTATGGATGTTTGTTACTCTTTCACGCCAAACGGCTGAACGGATCTGGATGAAACTTGGCACAGAGATAGATTATAGTCTGGAATAACACATAGGCTTTCATCCAAGGGGCTCTTGAACTCAATTCCGATACATCGACATTGGAATTGTGACGTTTCGTCAAGTTTCGTACTCTTGAATCCGAGACTAGCGCCATATTGTTTCAATATTGCGCGGTGATTGAGTGAACTAAATAGGATTGGGAAGCGACCTAACCATTGGCCAATCAGGATACCGATACAAGGTTAGGTTAACGGATTTGTGCTCAAGAGTACGAAATCGCCCGAAAGCAAAATTGACATTGGAATCGGATCACGTTTGGATTGGTATTGTATTGTTTTCAAGAGTAAGCCTGCTGGTCGGACATATTCTGAAGTGCAAGCAGACAAAGACGCGGACAGAAGCTAGTATTATAATATTCTTCTCGTTTTATTTCATGTTTTAAGTCATACAATTTTTATTTATTACTAGCTCTGACGTGGTAGAGCCATGCTTCGACACGAATGGGCCGGCTTGACCGGAGTGATACCACGGCCTCACAGAAAACCGGCGTCAAACAACGCTTACGTTTGTTTCGCCGAGTGAGTGAGGTTACCGGAGGCCCAATCCCCTTTTAAAAGGTCGGCAACGCACTCGTGACTCCTATGGTGTTGCGGGTATCCATGGGCGGCGGTAATCGCTTACCATCAGGCGATCCGTCTGCTCGTTTGCCCTCCTATCCCATAAAAATAAGCTGTTGCCTGCAGTTTCACTTCTTTCAGAATTTTGGCTTCTGTTGCTCTAATAAAGGTAAAAAAAAATAGTATTGCCTATTTGAACTAACTGAACTACTGAGAATTTCACAATCACACTTTGCTCGACCTGAGAATCGAACCCGAGACCTCTAGCGTAGCAGTCAAGCTCGGGACCACTAGTCTAATAAACCATTTATTTTTATTTCAGCTGTTATATTGGATAACTTACTTGCTATGTTTATTGGCATATCCCGTCAGCTTTAGCTCAAGGGTAGCGGGAGACAGACAATGTGTGAGCAACCAGCGCAGCCGTTCCTGACCCATGGGAGTGGACCTGGCGTCCACGCGGGTCCAGAGAGTGCGATCGCATACCAGCGCTCCGAGCCGAGGACAGGTGCTAAACAAAAAAACATGATAAATTATATCATTTTGTTTTTTTTTGCATTACATTTCGACCGCTAACAAAATTCGCTGGCAACTTTTGAATGCTCTAACGTCACTTGAGACGTTAATTCAAAATGTGAAGGCAAATTTCAATCTGGCGGGTGGAACTCGCGGTGGCTTAGAGGCATCTGGTGTATCCAACCAGAAGACGCAGGTTCGAATCCTGCCCGCGGTCGAATTTTTCCTTCACTTAAATAACTAAATACAACTTACTGGCCTAAAGCCTTGAGGTCCCGTGGTGAACAGTTCTTCAGGATGTACAGCAGCACATCATCAGACAAATCCAGGAGTTGTGCCTGGCCCTTGTACCCGTTCTCAGTGACCGATGCTGTGGAATTCAATATATTCAATAGAGGCAGTGAGAAACTAGACTTTAATATTACTTATAAAAACCAAAGATTAACAGAAGTTGATGAAACCGTTTTCCTGGGCAATAACTTTGGATGACCGATTAAATTGAAAGGCTCATGTTGAAAGAGTCTGCAAAAACATCAATAGGTTTGCCTAAGCTTTGTGGCGTCTTAAAAAAAATCAAATAAACCAACCACATTAAAAGCATATCACGGGTTCATTGCTTCCCGCCTGAGATATGGTATTGTGCTTTGGGGCAATTCCGTCAAAATTAATAGGGTGTTTATAGCACAAAAGCAGTGCATAAGAGCTATCTGTAACAAAGCCCCATGGATAACCTGTAAGCCTCTATTTCGCAAACTTTCTCTGTTAACTGTCCCATGTCTATATATATTTGAGATTTGTGTATTTGTTTAAACGAATCCTGGTTTATTTAAATTTTTTTTTTTTATTCGTGATAGGCTTACGCTTGACCACTTTCACATTATTGAACCTGTAAGTTTAACACACGCTATCCTGACAGGCTAGTTTCACCACCTCTAAGAACTGAATTGTGTAGTCGTAACAGCTATGCCATGTCTGTCCATATATACAATCATCTACCTCAGGGCGTTAGAAATCTGCCTATAAATAAGTTTCAAAAACAACTTTTCAGGTGGCTATGTGAACACTGTTTTTAGTCCACTGAGGAATATTTAAAATATAAAATATAAGTATTGAGCTGTGAAATTGTGTATTGTGACTATTGCCCCGTCTTCATGTATTTAAAAATTTGTATGTCATAAAAATTATATGACAAATGTGCTGAGCAAAACCCTATAACTATAAGATCTATGTAACCACATTTTGTGCAAGTTTGTGCCAAACACGATTGCATAGCGGTTGAGCGATCGGCTTCTGCGACATGTGTTGTGGGTTCGATCCCCACACAGAGCAAATTTATTCCTGTGCTGGCGACTCGCGTGGCGAATCCAGCGTGAAATGTATGCGGCATACGGGAAGACATCATGAAAATCGTAGTGGCATTCAATGTGTTAAATAAAATCTTAATATATCAGATCAGTAAACACCATCACATCTGTATACCAGGTAGTGTGAGACAAAGGCGTACTTATGTACACCCACAGTTTACCTGTAATATAAGTCAAATATCCAGGGTGGTGCTTACAAATCCACTAAGAATTTTTCTCCTTCTAAGAATTTCCTAAAAAAGACCCCTATAACACTGCTTGACCTAAGATCGAAGGCAGGACCTAGCGGTCAACAGCCGCTATTTAGACCTCTATAAATGTATGCTATTTATATGCCATAAAAGGAAATGCCTTTTTCAACACAAATAATCAACACAACGCAAAAGTGGCGATTCGAGAGCTACCCTACTTACTAAAAAATAAGTGTATAAAACTTACCATCTTGGACGCATCCGCTATCGTCCAGGTCCTGATTTGATGTACTTTCAGCATTCAGCGTATCCATTTTCACCGAAATTATCTGGTTTCGAAAACGCTGACTGACCAAGACGACTCACATTAGGAATAATAAAAGCAACGCATGCACCGTATGACAAAGGAATACAGGAATAAACAAGGATTTGACCTGTCCTATACACAAAAACAGTCCCGATTTACAAATCTTGGAACAATTCCAAAAAATATTGTTTGGAAAATCACAATCACAAAATTCACAAAGACAAAATTGACTGAATGACTGAAAAGAAAACAACTAGAACTGAATATATGTCATTGATTATTGATTTTTTTTCTTAGTCGATTTTTGATTGTAGTGTAAGGGCATGGCAATGGCAGACTAAAATAAAAATGGAATGGAGAATCGGATATATACGGTTTTTAACACTAGAGGCTTTTTATGATTGTCATTTTCATTTTACTATAATCATTATCTCAATCAATACTGAATGATTTATACCAATCTGAGCAAAATATTTCTTTTTGGTTTGGTTAATAATGGCTATCCAGTAATACCACTTTTTATTTTTAAAACGTACATCGTACAGCTTTATTTATTTTGACGTTTTTCACAGAATTGCCACTTGCAATTTTCAGGCGCAGCTTACCTTACAGATCGATTGACTAGCGTCGATAGAATATTTATTACAGCACGAGTTGGAATGAAAAGACTAGTAACTACATGATAATGTTGATTCTAAACTAAATTATTGAAAATTGCATGGTCGCTTGTTAGCATATCCTTACTATCCTTACTAATAATATAAATCCTTACTAATAATATTTTGTGAAAGTTTGTGAGTATGGATGTGTGGATGTATGGATGTTTGTTACTCTTTTACGCCAGAACGGCTGAACGGATCTGGATGAAATTTGGCACAGAGATAGATTATAGTCTGGAATAACAGATAGGCTTTTTATCCAGGTCGGACCCAATTCTGAAGTCCACGCAGAGAAAGTCGCGGGCAGAAGCTACTATACAAATGATTCACAAATGCAAACCTACTCAATAACAAAGATAAGGTACTGTAATTTTGGAAGATTTGGCAACCCCGGCTTAGTGTCAATTTCACACAATTTGCATTGACATTTTGACAATGACATTTCGAAATCGTTCTTTCATGTGTTTCGCGTCAAAAAGCACGTCGCGCAAAAATATTTTTGTTGTAAAACACCATGGCAAAATCACTTAGAAGCAGGTGGAAGCGAAAATGCAGAGCCATAAAGCGCGAACGCTACGCCGTAAAGGAATTGGCACGCCTAAAGAAAATGTTGGGCGTAAAAGACGAGGAAAAACCTGAAAAGACCACTGAAGAGGTTATGGAAACAGATCAAGTCATATTTTTGGATGCTGGAGCCATAAACAAACAGAAAGAGAAAAAGAACAAGAAAAAGGCAAAGGAAGTAACCGAGGAAGAGGAGGAGGACGTTCAAATGAGTTCGGATGACGAAAAAGTCGTCGTTGATGACGACGGCAAGAAAAGAGTTTTTAGTACCAAAACACTAAAAGATCAGAACGGACAGTACCCTGTATGGCTTCACAAGAGAAAGATCGCCAAAATTAACAAAACCGGAAAGAAAAATACTAAAAAAAGGTCTAAGAAGCGGAAACGGTTATAATAAACTTGTATGTATAAGAACTATAGTTGTTTTAGTGGAGGTGCGTCCCTTTTTCCACCCGATATAGATAGTAAGTCCAAAGTCAAATGTTTTATTTCACTAAAACTTGTAGCCTAGTGGTATGACTATTGGACTGCCAAGTCAAAGGTCTCGAGTTCGAACCCAAGGCACGCACCTCTGACTTTTTGAAGTCATGTGCGTAGTTAATTATCATGCACTTAAATGGTGAAGGAAAACATCGTGAGGAAACTTGCATGCCTGAGAGATTTTCTAGACAGTGTCTGTGTGTAAGTCTGCCAACCTGCACTAGGCCAGCATGGTGGACTATAGCCTAATCCCTCTCATTCTGTGAGGTGACCCATGCCCAGCAGTGGGACAATATAATGGGTTTTTTATGTTATGTGCTTTTGAATTGACAAAAACTAGTAAGGTTCCAAGTAGTGGGTCTTATTACTATTAGGAGGGGGCCCCTACAAATGCTTGGCTCTTAGGCAGCCTTCTTTGCAATTAGGTCAAGACCTTGGCCACATTAATAATGTAATGAATATGATGATAAAGACACATTTGGCGCAGTGGCCGAGTGATCAGAGTCTGCAATGTGTTGTGGGTTTGATCCCCATATGTAGCAAATATTTGTATGATCTACAGGTAGTTGTTCCAGGTTTGGGCATTTGTGTATGTGAGAATTTGTGTTTGTAAACATGATACATGAGAAAATCTTAGCATGGGGCAATTATTTTTTTTATTAAATGTCACTCCTAAGGCAACTCTCTGGCCATAATTAGGTAAAAAAAAGATACAACAGGATTTGTAAATAAATAATGAAATTATATTACTAAAACAGTTACCAGTTATTTCCAACAGTAGTACAGTCAAGTTACCACAAACTGTCAAATTTTCCTAATGTATAATAAACTCTATTATTTGGAGATTAAATTGAAAATTGATTGAAGAAATTTGACAGTTTTGGATACCGTGGTAATTATGCTGTTGACTTACATTCATTAGAATGGGATGAATTTAGATAGAGGGGGTGATTTCTGACAAAATTATTATAAAACTAGCGACCCGCCCACGGTTTCACCTTAGGAATGGGGAAACGCGTTCCCCATTCCTAAGGTGAAACGCGTTCCCCATTCCTAAGAGTCGTAGCATAATGTTAAATAGCTTAAAACCTTCCTCTTAATCACTCTATCTATTAAAAAAAACCACTTCAAAATCTGTTGCGTAGTTTTAAAAATTTAAGCATACATAGGGACGGACAGGTAGCAACTTTGTTTTATACTATGTAGAGATATTTGACTATGATTATGATGACAATTGAATTGAATGGAACTGCCTCATTAGTCTAGTGGTCCCAAGCGCGACTGCTACACTAGAGGTCCTGGGTTCGATCTCTAGGTTGAGCAAAGTGTTATTGGGTTTTTCTATGAAATTCTCATTAGCAGCTCGGAGTCTGGATTTGTGCCCGGTTAATGGCAATAGGCTCGCCCCCTATAACATGGGACCTAAACATACCAGCAAACTGTGGGTGTACATTAAGTACGCCTCTGCCTAACCCTTCGGGGAATACAGGCGTGATCGTATGTTGTTGAATGGGTAGATTGTGTTAAGGCTGACATCAACAAAGGGAGAACATCATGAGGTGATGGCTGCCAGGGATGAATGGAATGCTGCACCAACCACCAATTGGGACACGGAGGATGATGATTATGATGAAAAACAGATACTCATTTGGTCAACAAGGACTCTTAATTGATTATAATTTAGTAACAATATTAAAGTTCCCTTATAAAAATTCCCTTCAAAGTTTTGTCTCAATTCATTCCCTGCATATATTTATTCACCCCGTTCTATGGTATATTTAATTCAAGGTACAAAACAGCATGCAAGCATGAACATTGTTACACAAAAGTTGAGTAATATTTGGACATAGTAGACACGCACCACTTATCTGATCTAAATTAGTTATAAATTATTATGGTTGTTGCTAGAAAAATCTACATTATGAGAAGTTTTAGTTATGAAATTAGAGGTTGACTAAGGTTCATGGTAACTACCTCATATCTACATAAAATGAGACAATCATAATTATACCTACCTACTTAAAATGGGTATTCAGGGTCCTCATTCAATATAATTTGTAGGAAACCTGGCAAGATGGAGTGGTGAATTGTGAAAGGTTTCCGACAGAAGCTGGAGTAGGGGAAGCCTGAGTTTCTGTGTGGGTGACATTTCTAATACACAGATGCAAAAGTGTTCTTCTAGTTTGAATCATCCTGATAAACTTGCAATGTAGGTTGATTACGTATTAGAATATTAATAATAATTTAAAAAATATAGGTATCTCCAAGATTTTCTCAGGAAACTCACAAGTAGCACTATAAACTTTATGAATATAAATTGGAGGTGCTTTTACATTAGGTATACTTTTTTGTACACAAAAAATTTTTTGTACATTTTATGCAGTATCTTTGCAAATTGTGAACTGATTTAATTTGACAGAATATAATTCCTAATTGATCCCATTTATAAATTTGGTTGGTGGTACACCACACCAAGAAGATATCTCCATTTCTAAAAGTGCCCATGTATCAAGAATCTCAAGGTACATTTTGGTGTGGCCAAGCAAGTTCAGAGCAATCGTAAAGTTTATACCTAGTGACTAGAGTTTGAGAATCCTTTGTAAGTGCTGGTGGAATTAATTAGAAGGTTTGTACGCCCGAGCTCTTGCAATGGCCATCTGTAATTCCTTCACATGAACTTCTGCTGTGATGTGTTTATGTAGGAACTGTGATGTGACTATCACATTACAAACTGTGCAGTAGTAAGTGGCTCCGTTCAACTGAAAATAAAAAGAAATTTACCATCAGCTAAATCTGAGATTATACCCAGTGCCAGAGAAGATATGTCCAAAATACTTCACTGGAAATAAATGCAAGCGAATGCAATTTTTGATAACTATCAAGCTTGGAATGATTTTCTGGTCTTTTATTTTCGGTGAAGTAGTAGTAGACAGAATAGTATCGTAGGAACCTAGATTAACGGTATCCAAATCCGAATAATAACATAATTTAATTTTGAAGCGGCGGTAGCCTAATGGCTCGGGCGTCGGACTTGCGATCATGTGGTTGCCGGTTCGAAACCCACCCATTGCTACCGACGTGAACCCTCTCGTAACACAAGCATTTTAGTTTAGCACGAGGGGTTAACAAGAATACTAGTAATGTGCCATCCACATTGCTAGTAAGCTTTTAAAAAAAAATGATAGAATATTGTCTGGATTACGATTTATTTCGGTATTACGTTTTTGTGGGCAATTCAAGCTCCGCCGACCTGTAACTTGAAGCGACATGTTATTCCTATTACAGTCATGAGTATGTACCTACTCTCTGACTATGCTTTATGATGACTTTATCATATGTACTACTGAAATGTGGAATGCACTTCCCGAGTGGGTCTTCCTCAAAAGATATAAATTGTCTTTAAATAACAAATGAATTGGTTTCTTCTAGACAAGCACACTCCGTCATAGATTACAGTGTCGCTTAACATCAGGGGAACTGGTGGTCAAACGTAAACCTATCATGAATAAAAAAGGAAAATGCTGGCTGGGACCATTCCTGATTATAGCCTTGTTGAATCCAGGATGTTAATTTGTGAGGTGCTAATACCATAACAGTACCTAGTACACATTATTGATAATAGTTTTTTGACAAAATGGCTATTCAGAAAGTAATTGTGATTTTGTCAAATTTTGTTTGAGTCAAAAATGCATACTTAGCCATTTTCCCATAGGATTTACTCTTAGGCAGAAATTAAAAAATTATATGACAACAGTAAAGTATCTATCTGTCTATATAAATAAAAATGTTTGTTTGTTTGGCCTCTATGCATTGCTAAACCATTCATCTCGTTGCGATGAAACTTTCGTGAGTTGTTTGAATGCCTGGCAAAGTTTATGATGAACCTTTATGAATAAAAAAGAGGCATTGCAACACATGCCGCATGCAGCTAGAAAACATAAAAGAAAATATTAAGTAAAATAAAGAAAAATAGATTGTGGAGCTCACCAACCTTTCTGATCAAATTCTCCTTAAACTCCTCAACATGTGGGTAGCTTTCAAGTATTTTTCTATGATTTTCCGAAGTTTTGTGTCGCTCTTTGGAAATCACGTCTCGGACCATTTCTGTTTCACAAAACACACACCTATACAGCTGCACAGCTTTGAAGATCCCGTGGTAAGCATCAGAGGATACTACAAGCTTCTTTCCATCTTTCAAAGTTACTATTAAGTAATTTTGCGGTTCAACAAATGAGACCGCATTTTGATCCACTTCTTGGATAATTTTAGGCTGTCTTAATGCTGGCATAGACATCTTTAAAGCTTTTTCGACGATTAAGATCAAATAATTTGTGCACAGGTGCGTGGTTATAGAACAAATAAGATTTAATAAATGCGGGTAGAAAATTATCTTTGAAATAAGCCGCCGTCCCGTCGTCGGCCGAGCACTTTTTTCTATTTTGTCAATGTCAAGTGTCAACATCAACAATAACGTCATGTCAACAACCATTCTAGGGAGTGGAGAAGAAAGGAAAACCGACTCCGTGTATGAAAAGTGACTGTCATATTGCGTTAAATTAGGCTGGCGCTACATAAAGTAGCCAAAGGCTAAACCCAAAACTAGAATGGGATAGGTAGCAATATAAACGAGGAGAGAAGTACTTTGCCTATTGTGTTTAATTGTTTTAAAAAGGTTGTAACGTATGTATTAAAGTTTACAAAAATTTCTACTATTTTTTGTACGTTATGCGTAACAAAATAAATTTATTGAGAACTACATAATTGTTTACTCATGAGAAACATAAAAAAAAAACATAATTAAGATAGTAACATTTTGATAAAATAATCAAATCCTTAAACCTCGAATTTTGGAATAATCTTAAACGCACTTTATTTTTGAAACGTTAAATGTTTTTAACATTGACTAATTAATATTAAAGTTGAAGTGGTCTTAGAAGTGCGACTGTTCGGCTAAGGGTCCTGAGTTTGATTTCCAGGTCAAGGGAAGTGTTATTGGGTTTGTCTATGAAATTTTTAATAGCATCTCGGAGTTTGAATTTGTGCCCGGTTAATGACGTGGAGGAGGGGCTCGATGTGTAGCCCCTTAACCTAAGGAAGGATCCTCCGACCAGGCGGGTGTTTTACCTGGTGGGCCACGGCCCGACGTTTGATGTCGGTTGGTTGTATATATCCAAGTTGCATTGCAAACTTCACTAGCGCGATTCAGGACTTGTCCGTGTAGTTTTATATGTAGCACGGTAGATGTCGCTACAATGCCAATAGGCTCGCCCTTATTATACAGGTGAACTGTTTGTGTACATCAGTACGCCTTTACGCCGTTGCGTAATAAAGAATAATAAAGAAATACCTTCGGGGAATTCAAGCATGATGGTATGCTGTGTTGTGTTATTAATAATAAATACATTTTTTTTCTTGATTGATTTATTTATACATATTTATACTAGCGACCCGAGTTACAAAACTTATTGGTCAAATATATCTCAGTTTGTGAAATATTTTTTATAATTATTGCAAATACGACGAAGAGGCGCACGGACCCCAGCATCAGGGGGCTTACTCTTGAACTCAATTCCGATACATCGACATTGGAAGTATCGGACTCGGAGTCAAGTTTCGTACTCTTGAATCCGAGACTAGGGTTAAATTGTTTCAATATTGCGCGGTGATTGAGTGAACATAGTAGGATTGGGAAACGACCCAACCATTGGCCAATCAGGATGCCGATACAAGGTTAACGGATTTGTGCTCAAGAGTACGAAATCTCCCGACAGCCAAATTGACATTGGAATCGGATCACGTTTGGATTGGTATTGTATTGTTTTCAAGAGTAAGCCTGCTGTTCGACATTAGCTAATAGCAAATAGGGGTGCGTGCGCACTTATCTTCTTATTACAGATCTAGGCACAACATAACAATTTCTTTATTAATTCTCTATAAATCCACTCAGAAATAAATTAAAAAACATACTAAACTACAAATAATCCCCACTTTTTCCAGACCCACCACTAGCACGGCCACCGTCGTCACCATCAGTAGACCCAGCATCTTCTATCCCCAACCGACGCCAGTTTGAAAGTAATGTAGCTAATGAGACTTAACAACTGAGGTGTCAAGATGACAACGAGAGAGATACCACTGCTGCACTGTTGTTGACATTTGTAGGTTGTGGTTTCTGCTTACCTTAAGGCGGATCGTTTAGCTGTGCCCGCGAAATTCAAATTTCAAGTGATTTTTCGCAGATTGTAGGTCTATAACAAGTTCTAGATTCATGGCAGTTATAATTGCGACATCAACTATACAACATTCACAACTGAGAACTAAAAGCTTTACTAATAAATCCTTATCAAGCCAAAAACTTGGCGCAATCTGTGTAATTGGTCAAAATTGACATTTTACACTACTTTTAGCTGCAATAATGATTTTTAAGCAATGGTTTTAGATAAAAATTGTGAATTTTGTATAGTTAATGTCGCAATTACCATTACCATGAATGCAGAACTTATTATAGACCTACAAACTGCGAAAAACCACTCGAAATTTGAATTTCGCGGGCACAGCTAAACGATCCGCCTTAACATCTAAGTACAATAAAAACCGTCTCCACACAAGTTAACACAAGAAAGATTTTTTGTTTTGTCTGATATACGTATTTTTGTAGAGTCTATGTTGGTCTTATCACAACACATAAAATTTTATGGCTAACATTCTTATCTTATAATTTCACGCCCGGTTTGAAATCAAAAATTCCGAAACAAGTTGTATTAGATGAAAATCTAAAATGAACTATGTGATTTTATACTATTTTTGTAAGTCAAACCTCTTGAATTTTAATATACTATTTAGGATTACGCAGAAGTAGGGGGAGGGGGAGGGGGTTAGAGCAAAAGGAGACCATGACCTCGGGCGTCGCGTATTTATAGTTCCCTTGGGCACTTTGAGCAGGTGACCCACTTAGTCGTTTGAGTCCTTTATTCTATAAAAAAGGCTTCTCATAATGAGAGGTTAGGCTATAATAAAGTCCAGCACGCTGGCCTACTGCAGGTTGCCAGACTTCACACGCTGTCAAAAAATCTCAGGCATGCAGATTTCCTCACGATGTTTACCTTCACCGGTATAAGCGAGTGTTAATTAATTTAACACGCACATAATTACGTAAAGTCGAGAGGTTTAGCCTTGGATTTGAACTTGAGAGTTCCGAATTAGCAGTCCAATGATCATATCACTAGGATTAGGATCCTATTGTCATTTATCATCCTCATAAGGATATACCTACTAGTCTACTGCTGCAGGCCTCCCCTATTCCTCCTCTCTATCACCATTATGTAGCAGTCGCGCTTAGGACCACTAGATTAATAAGTTTCCTTTTGTAAATACAGACATTAACGTATACTTTCCAGTTCTGGTGCATATATGTAATTTAAAAATGTCGGCGAATACAATAAGACATAAATCGAGTAACAATTATGATATTGATGACTTCATAAATCAACTTCTTGCGTCACAAAGGTTCGACGAACTTGCCGAAAAAGTAGCTGACAAGGCCGCCAGCAAGATTAGGAATATCGAAGCTTCCCAAACTCGTTTAGAAAGCTTAACTGGTGAAAACAGACTCAATAAAAGTGAGGACGCACAAGTATATTATCGGGGACAGACAAATAGGGACTATGATAAAGAATCGAACTTATTTGACAATAATATTAAATTAAGGAACGATAACCTACCGGGGAAGGAAGGAAAGATTGATACACTTGCTGTTATGGACGAATCGACTTCGCAATCAGAGAGCCTCAGATTGAAATACAAATACCTAACAAGAAACGCTTACGAAAAAAAATTGTTTAACGATCGGGCGTCAGATAATGTAGACCGCAATGCGGTGTCTAGAAACAATAAAAATGAAGATGCATCAATACAAAACGTTAAAAAAAGTAAGGGTGAATTTCCGGAGCACAATTCTAAAACAGAAAGTCATATATCCAGTCAAGACGACACTGAAAAAAGTCAACGTGGCTTAATTGATTTTGACGATGATAACCGTTGGCGGCATGACTCAAGAGATGATAGCAAGGAATCTGATTCTAATAGAGACAAACATTCTTATATGCATAGTGATAGGGACGAAGATAGAAATGAAAATAAAAAGAATAAGGATCACTCCCATGAAGATATAGACTCACGACATGAACAAAAACGTTCACGCGAGGTCCAGAATTCATGGCCAGAATTCAAAAGCGTAGTTAATGGACAAGCGGATAAGAAAGGCGACTTGGAGAATGGGACAACGGAAGAAGAAACTCCTACAAGCGTCGACGAAGACCATACAGAGAACTCAGTGTCTTCTGCAGAGAATACACAGGAAAATATTCAAAAAGAGCCGAAAGATTCATTCTCCACTGAACCGAGTGGTTCAGCGGAGAATGTTGAAGAAGAGCCAGCTCCTCAACTTAGAGCCCAAGACGAGACTTATCCAAATATGGACGAAAATATAGTTGCATCAGTTAATGATAATCAAGAACACCACAGATTGACGGATGAACAAAATCCAGATAATAGTTCTAAAAAACCTATAATACGTAGGGAGGGAGACAAATTATTCACTTTTGTAGAGGCGCCAGAATATGCGGAGTATCACGAAGAGATGGCCAAACTAATGAAAGACAAAGAGAAATCGCCGGTCGACTTTCTTGTAATATAAATTACTAGCTTCTGCCCGCGACTTTGTCTGCGTGGATTTCATAATTGTGTCCGACCCGGATAAAAAGTAGCCTATGTGTCATTCTAGACTATAATCTATCTCTGCGCCAAATTTCATCCAGATCCGTTCAGCCGTTCTGGCGTGAAAGAGTAACAAACATTCATACATCGATACTTACAAACTTTCACGTTTATAATATTAGCAAGGATTGTACTGAATTGTCGACACGTTTGGCGTAGCGGCTGAGCAGCCTTCTGCGTAACGTGTTGTGAGTTTGATCACCACACGAAGCAAATATTTGTACGATCTACAGGTAGTTGTGCCGGGTCTGGATATTTGTGTATGTGAAAATTTGTACCCACGATACAAGAGAAAATCCTAGGATGGGGCAGTGTGTTTAAAAAAATGTATTATTAAATTAAATTTGCGTAAGTAACCTACCTAGTTATTCTTATTATGACAACCTGTGTGTGGAAAATCCTTATAGGTCGTCTGCGAGAATAACAACAACGGCAAAAGATGAAGGGATTTGTAAGACTGCCTCATTAGTACAGTCCTTCTAAAAGTAGACTATAACGCCTCTTTGTGGAGATGGTGAAGGCCTACAAGGAGGGGGGCATTAAGGGGCCCAGAGAAAATTGGGGGTGTTAAAGCAGTCTAAGATGTGGTAATGTTAAAAATTTTAGGGGACGCTAAAAACTATTGATAATAGAAGTGGACAGTAAACGAAATAAGTTCAAGAACCTCTAGTCTAGTGATGCCAAGCGTGGGATCTAAACATACGTTCGGCGAACTGTGGGTGTACATTAGTGCGCCTCTGCCTAACCCTTCGGAGATAATAGAGTGTGATGGTATATTTATGTTATAAAAAGATTTTTTTTTATTCTAAATCGATGAGGAAGTTGCATTATTACGTGGAATAACAAAACGTTTTGTCTTTTTAAATGTCAGTGTCATGAATGAGTGCAATCTTATTTAAGTCATATGTCAATATGACTTACGTCAGAAAATGTACGAGGTGAATTCGTAATGTTTGTATTTTTTTTAGTGAATAAAAAATCATAAATGTATACGGGAAAGAAATATTTACACTACTTACAATAAAAAAAATTATTTTGATACACCAGAACATTTATATTTACAAACATATTAGTCGTTCTAACTATTGGTTCAAACGGTAAGCCATTTATTAATAATAATTTATTAATTTAATTCATTAATTTAATTCATTACTTCATTCTTATAAATCGACACTAAATAGAGCCACTTGTTTCCGAAAATTAGCACAAGCTATTGTAATATTATAATTGATGTCTAGGCGGCGACGAGTCAGCTCCTCATCGCGAGACCCCCTTGAATTCCTTATTAATATTATAAACGTGAAAGTTTTAAGTACGGATGCATGGATATTTGTCACTCTTTCACGCCAGAACGGCGGCACGGATCTGGATAAAATTTGGCACACAGATTATAGCCTGGAATAACACATAGGCTACTTTTTTATCCAGATCTATAAGTTAATAACCCATAAATCCCCACATATCAATTATTATCCTTCTAACCCTTTCCCAACTATGTTATAGTTGGTGATAGACTCAACCCCTATAGCAGTCCAGTGCTGGACATAGGCCTCACCCAATATGTGCCATTCCACACTGTCCTCTGCTTGTTGCATCCAGTTTTCACAATTACTCTTGATTATTTATTAGTTACGAGTTTTCACAAACAAATTAATTAATTGTTAATTTCAACAAACACAATTAACCATGAATTAATTGTTCCACAATTTAATTTTGCCCAACATCAGCTCTCCGCAATCTAATTCCTGGGCAATACCAATGTCCAGAGGTTAGACCAGTTGTCAGGAGTTTTGGGCTTCTAACTTCCAATAATAATTATCAAAGATGTTTGTATGACAACCATGTCCAATAGCTTCATGTGGTCTCAGAAGCATGGGGGGTCTTGATGTGTTAAGAATGGTCATGCATCCACATATTTACTGCGTCAAGTGCGGCTTAATCTTGCAGTTCGGCTGATATTTTTTATTATTATTATATTATTTAGCCTATAGCCTCTCCATGTAAATATTAAATCTTGACATTATATTTGTAGTTTACTAGGTTCTCATTAGCAGCTCGGAGTTAGGGATTTGTATCCAGTTAATGGCAATAAGCTTGCGCTCTGTTATGTGGGATCTAAATATACGGGCGAACTGTGGGTGTACATTAGTACGCCTCTATAGTAAAAAGGACGTAACTAACATTTTTAAATTTTAAATTTTGTTACCTATATATATAGCCGGAATGAGGAAAGAAAGACGAATCAGCTGATATTTTTTTTATCTCATTTAGTTTCGGATTTACCACAGTGAATAAGGGCTCATTTCCCTTATAATTTTATAGTTTAACTAAGATTCAAAGTATTTTATCTCCGTATTTAGTTTTTGTTAGATACGTCTTTCTTATTATCGAGGGCAGATTAGTACACCTATGTCCAACCCTTCGGGGAATACAGGTGTGATAGTATGTTATGACATTATTTTTCAGACAATGGCGGAAGCTAGCTTAACATCAAATGTGGTGTTCATTGATATAGGCACTGGATCCCAGCAGTATGGTGTAGCTGAAGCCAGTAAACCAGATTATGGGTCGACCCAGTCCCCAGTCAATGGAGACAGTAAACCTATCAAGGAAGAACCAGTTAAGTTAGTACTGGAGAATATACAAACATTTCCCTTATTATTATTAACAATCTGAAACTACTACCTCAACTCAAAATCATTGCTTTTTATTTCAATTAATTTTAATTTTTTTTTCTAATCGGTTTGCAACTAGAGATGAAACGGATGTCCGGTATCCGGCCTTGTTTTCACTATCGGGCTGGATCATCACCACCATCATGATGATCCAGCCGGATGATCGGGCTGGATACCGGATAGTAATTCAGTAACCGGCCGGATAGTAAAATTCAACAAATTCTCATTATTTTACACAAGGCAAATCATACCACAATAGGTTTATTTTTATAATCGCACGTCAAAAATGATTTGACACAAGCTATTACACTCGAACAACTCCAAGTCGTCCCGATCTCTGCTCACGTGCGGTATCAACCGAACGCGCCCGAATGAAATTCAAATAATCAGATCGCGTCATGTAACGCGATTAAGGGCCGAATTTCCGGTAGCCGGATATCCGGCGCTCCGGCCTCGTAGCTTGCCGAATATTCGGTATCCGGCCAAGCCACTATCCGTTTCATCACAATGTTTTGACACAATGCAATAGACATAGTCTATTATTTTGATGGCCTGGCCCTAACGCAATTAAATGAATTAATAGTGATGGGTGGCCTAATTTGTCTAGTGGTTGTGCAATTCCCTTACGGTATTGAATTCAATATCTAGGTGGTGCAGCATTATTGGGTTCTTCTGTGAAATTCTCAGTAGCAGCTCAGAGTTTAGATTTGTGCCTTATTAGTGCCAATACAGTCACTATCATGTATCTGTAATCTTTTTTCAGCCCAGAAACTTCAGATCAAAATGATTCGTACCTCTCAATTCAGCCACGTCGCGTCCGCTGCCCAGAATGCCAACGATACACAGCGGAGAACGAGGAGAAGATGTTACGTCATATCCGTAAAGTCCACCGAGGAGAGAACCCGTTCCAATGTTATATGTGTGATTATTCAACTTATAACAAAGTGCGATTTGAAGAACATGTGCGAATACATCAAGGTTGGTATAACAAGCTATGTAAAATATCTTAATTATATGACTATTGGACTGCCAAAGATAGTTTGATTTATTAAAAACTAGCTGACCCGGCAGACTTCGTACTGCCTCATTTTTGTTTTTTTGAAAAAAAAAATAGGGTTCCAAGATACCCACTAAATACTGAATTAACTATCAATTTTTTTTTACTTTTTTCTTTCAGGCATTAAACCTTATAAATGCTCTCACTGCCCATACCGTAGTGTCTCCAAGAAAAATACACAAAAGCACGAGAAGAGACATAGCGATGAAAACCCGTTCAAGTGTAAGCAATGTGGTTTCTTAGCGCGTCACGCGATAGCGCTGAAACGTCATGAAACAACCCACGGAGCAGACCCAATGAGGGAATGTAATTTATGTAACACAATGTTTGAAGTTAACGCTTATATAAGCCATAGGAAGAATCGCAAAAGGTATGTGAGAACTTCCAATACTCTCCTCCCCATTCTACTATAGACCCTCCTCGTTATCCTACAATATCCTTGTTCCGTTACAAACTGTCCTCATTGCCCTACATATTATCCTCATTGACCTACACACTCTCCCCGTTGTCGTACACACTCTCCTCGTTGTCGTACACACTCTCCTCGTTGTCGTACACACTCCTAGTTGTCGTACACACCTAGTTGTCGTACGCACTCTCTGCGTTGTCGTACACACTCCTAGTTGTCGTACACACCTAGTTGTCGAACACACTATCTTCGTTGTCGTACACCTAGTTGTCATTCACACTCTCCTCGTTGTCCTACAAACTCTCTCCGTTGTCCTACATACTCTACTAATTATCCTATACTACACTTTCTCCTCTTTGTCATAAAAAATCTCCTCGTTGTCCTACTCCCTCTCCTCGATGTCCTACACACTCCCCATTCTCCTACCCACTCTTTCGCCCCTCCCTATCTCCTTATATCTAATAACCCGACCTACTTTGAGTTAATCTGTATCGGTACGACCGCATTGCCAAATATTCAGCCAATAAGCATTATCGTGTGCCGGTTTGAAGGGTTATGTAGCCAGTGACATTACAGACTTAACAACTGCGGTGTCAAGATGACAACGCGCGAGTGATACCACTGGTGTTGCTGACGTCTATAGGCTGCGGTTGTCGCTTACCATCAGGCGGCACGTACCTTATGCTTACGATAAAAGTAAATTCATTCATTTACGTGGGAGAGCCATGCTACGGCACGAATGGGCCGGCTTGACCGGAGTGATACCACGGCCTCACAGAAAACCGGCGTTAAAAAACGTTTACGTTGTGTTTCGCCGAGTGAGTGAAGTTACCGGAGGCCCAATCCCCTTTTAAAAGGCCGGCAACGCACTTGTGACTCCTCTGGTGTTGCGGGTATCCATGGGCGGCGGTAATCGCTTACCATCAGGCGATCCGTCTGCTCGTTTGCCCTCCTATTCCATAAAAAAAAATATGTTTTTTATTTCAGGTGTAAAGACTGTAAAATGCTAATATGTCAAGGGTTTCTGCAACAGCATCGAATTAATGAACATGGTTTAAAAAAAATTAGAAAGCCATCAGCGAAAACTAACTTATTCACTTGTGCCATCTGTAAATGGCAAGGAAACAGTAAGCCAAGGATATTGTTACATTTGATACATCATCCGAATCAAGAGGTTGATGAAGCGATCGTTGATACGACGATTTTGAAACAACTAGGCATTATGGGAGCAGGACTCGTTACAGAATAAGCGGTATTCTCCATTAGGCATGGAATATTTCACAGATAATGTTATTAAGCTATTGCATAGCTTCTATCGCGGGCCTTGAGCGTGGGGACCGAATCCAGAAATTCCGTAACGAAAAAAATCTAACATGCTTGTCTCTTTAGTTCAGCAACCCGCCTTTAGGTGGCATTGGTTGTATTACATAAGTTGATAAAAAACGCTATGCAATAGCTTTACCGCGGCAGTCCCCGAGTGCCACAAGTCTTTTTTTTTTAAAAAAAGCTTACTAGCCACGTGGGTCGCACATTACTAGTATTCGTGCTAAATGCTTGTGTTACGAGTGAGTTCACGTCGGTACGCTTGACCGCCAGTTCGCTTGATGTTAAACGACACTGCGATCTACGATGGAGCGCGCTTGCCTACAAGAAACTGATTCACTCGTGATTTAAAGACACCCAGATTATATCTATCGGTGAAGACCCACTCGGGAAGTGCATTCCACGTTTCGGCGGCATTATAAAAGTGGACTTAAAGTGTTTCATTCGGGTTTTTGGAATGTCCACCATGAATCGATGTCGCTTTTTCGTGCTTCTGGTCGTCCGATAGTAGAAAGGGCTAGGGAGGATAAGATCGTCGAGATCTGATTTTAATATCACAATGACTACAGAAGTGAATCTAGATTGTAATAGTAATAAACCAACAAATTGCCGAATACTAATTGGAATTTGAATTTGGCGACCAGCAGGCTTACTCTTGAAACAATAGATACAACACTCAACATACGTGATCCGATTCCAATGTCATGTCGGACAGCCAAAGCTGGAGGCTTACTCTTGAACTCAATTCCGATACATCGACATTGGAATTGTGCCGTTTCGTCAAGTTTCGTACTCTTCAATCCGAGACTAGCGACAAATTGTTTCAATATTGCGCGGTGATTGAGTGAACTAAATAGAATTGGGAAACGACCCAACCATTGGCCAATCAGGGATGCCGATACAAGGTTAACGAATTTGTGCTCAAGAGTACGTAATCGCCCGACAGCCAAATTGACATTGGAATCGAATCACGTTTGGATTGGTATTGTATTGTTTTCAAGAGTAAGCCTGCTGTCGGGCGATTTCGTACTTTTGAGCACAACTCCGTCAACCTTGTATCGGCATCCTGATTGGCAATGATTGGGTCGTTTCCCAATCCTATTTAGTTCACTCAATCACCGCGCAATATTGAAACAACTTGGCGCTAGTCTCGAATTCAAGAGTACGAAACTTGACGAAACGGCACAATTCCAATGTCGATGTATCGGAATTGAATTCAAGAGTAACCCCCACTCTGCAAAGTCGCTTGTGTAAATTTTCCGATGGAACATATTTTTACTCCTGTATCTGCCGAAGGGTTATGCCTTATACTACATACCTATAGGCGTGAAGGGATACCTACCTATAGTATTTTTATTTAACTAAAAAACTGTACAGTAAACAATGTAAATAAAATAATAAGAAATTAAAACCTCATTTTTCTACTTATTTTTTATTTTCAAAATTAAAGCCTCTGCTGCATAATTAATATACATTTTAATATTTACAAAGAATGTTCTATTTATTTTTCACATTATTGATTTGAAAATCTACTAAATGAATCCGGATTATGGCGGGAATGTTGAAAAAATTAATGTTTTCTCTATCCTTTTGTGATTTTGCATTTTCCATGCTAAGATTATAAAAATCCTGATTATAAAAATCCTGCCCGCGATTGAATTTTTCCTATACTAAACTAACTTTATAATGTTTTCTCGATCATCTTTATATATATAATTCTTCTGTGAGTGTGTATGTCACTGAACTTCTCTCAAACGACTGGACCGATTTTGATGAAATTTTTTGTGTGTGTTCAAGGGGATCTGGGAATGGTTTAGATCAAACGACTGGACCGATTTTGATGAAATTGGGGATCTGGGAATGGTTTTGTCCGCTGTCCGCTGTATTTCGCTTTATACGTAGCGAAGCACGTACCGGGCCGCTAGTAATTTCATAAAATTCTTCAGATGTTTTTGGCGATATTCATTTCACTATTAATTTATTACGATTTGGTGATTCACATGAAAATTAATTCTGCATGGAGTTATCACCTTTGAAGCTATGAGATTAAAAACGAAAAAAAAAAGCTCTTGATCTTATTGAAAAATAATAATTGCTGTCAAAATAACTGCACGTCTGATGTTAACCGCAAGTGGTATTGTCGTGATAAATTTAATATAAAAACTCTGGATAAAGACTATTTGGTTCTATTATTCTAGTATCCTTACCTACTGATTTCGATATTTTTGTAACGGAATCAAAACTTTTGTTATTTCGACTCTGTGCAAAATATAAAGCCAGTGTGCACAGGGCTGCACAGGGGCACTGGAGCTAAGTCAACTAAGGACCGATTTTTCCCTCGCGAGACAACTTTATCGGAGGAATTCATTTTTGACAGTTATTCTTCACTTATAATCAAGTTCAGAATAAATTCGAATTTTTGACCGTTATTCCTCAGTTAAAACATCTAACGATTGAAAAATCAACGTGAATTCAATTATTTAACAGAATCGTCGTCCAATCATAATGATTCTAAATGACATATGATAAAAATTTACAGATACTGAAGGAAAAACTGTCAAAAAATTAACGATTACACAAATAATTGAATGACGATTTTGTCGCAATCAATGACATTTTATAGCTAAGTAGTAAAGATAAAAGCGTGAGTTATGAAAGACAAAAATTACCTTTGGAAGTTATAAACAATCACAATTCTGGTTAACAAAAAAATAATTTATTTTATCATTGGTAGCAATGAATGAAATACCTAGTCGACGTTGACCACAGCTCTATGGTGTGCACAAATATCTATCCGAAACCTGGCATTCGTTGGTGGGGTTCCATAATATGTGTGTATTTGTAGTCGCCCGCTAGCCAACCATAATGGCTCAGAGATGATGTTGCTTCGGCAAAGCGTGCGAACGCGAGATACCTAGGAGAAATACATCATCACTACATAGTATAAAACAAAGTCGCTGTCGCTGTCTGTCCGTCCCTATGTATGCTTAAATCTTTAATACTACGCAACGGATTTTGAAGCGGTTTTTTTAATAGATAGAGTGATTCAAGAGGAAGGGTTTAAGCTATTTAACATTACGCTACGGCTCTTAGGAATGTGGCAATGCGGGTGAAACCGCGGGCGGGCTGCTAGTTTATAAATAATTCGGATATATCAGGGGGCTTAAATCTATACTGGAATTCAGCCCGTAACGAATCCCATGGCCCTATAGGGTAAAGGAAGTCAGGGTCGGATTTTAGTCGGTAGGACTTTAGACGACACGTGGCGTGGCGTAGCGGCTGAGGGATCGGCTTCTGTGCCACGTGTTGTGGTCGATCCCACAGGGCAAATATTTGTATGATCTACAGGTAGTTGTTCCGTTTGTGTATGTGAGAATTTGTGTTTGTAAACGCAACCAGCCACGATACAGGAGAAAATTCTAGTGTGGGGCAACGTTATTTTAAAAAAGATGACTGCTGCATCCCCAGGTGGTAGAGCAGGTGGCGCTGCAGTCCAGCGATCGCTGTCCTCCTTTTTTGCATTTTCCATGCTAAGATTATAAAGTTTTTTTTAGTGAAGGAAAAATTCAATCGCGGGCTGGATTCCAACCTGCTTCTTCTGGTTAGATACATCAGACGCTTTGACCTCTATCGATTGATTTTTCTACCTGACTGCAGGCGAATGATTTTTTCCTTCACTAAAAAAAAATAACCCTTTAAGTATCCTTAATACCTGGACGCTCCGCAGAAGGACCAGCCCAGGGGCGACGATCTTACACTCTCGTCTTCGTTGGGAGGCGGCTCAAATTCTGTTAAGAGTTGAAATATCGGGTTGATCATGGTCTCTATTAAAAACATTATTAAAGACTTTTTTTATGGGATAGGGGGACAAACTAGCAAACGAATCACCTGTTGGTAAGCGATTACCGCCGCCCATCAACACCAGAGGAGTCACAAGTGCGTTGCCCACCTTTTAAAAGGAGATAGGGCCTCCGGTAACCTCACTCACTCGGCGAAACACAACGTAAGCGTTGTTTGACGCCAGTTTTCTGTGAGGCCGTGGTATCACTCCGGTCGAGCCGGCTCATGCGTGCCGAAGCATGGCTCTCCCACGTTAAATCTACTCCATCTTCTGGGGTACATGTATAACATAACCCTTCCTTAGACTAACCTTTTTTCATTTCAACTAAGTTTGGTGAGTTTGCGATTATATTCAGATTCGTCTGAATAGATTTGAGTATTTTACGACTGTTTTCGGACCTTCCCAATTAAATACAAATAGCTTTACTTAATCAGTAGCAATAACACAAAATAGTACCCACAGCAGCAGCGAATATCGCGTAGGTAGGTAAGTAAAGTAAGTACATCATCGGGATTAAAATGGCCAATTTGATTAGTTCACAATTATGAATGGTCACAATCATGGTTACATCGTGCCATTTCGCAGTAAAAGCTGACCTCTCATTTTACGAAAAGTCTATGCAATGTGAAGTTAAGTTACGCAGTTTATTATATAACATACAATCATACCATCACGCCTGTATTCCCTGAAGGGTTAGGCAGAGGCGTACTTAATGAACACCCACAGTTCGCCTGGTATGTTTAGGTCCCATGTTATAGGGGGCGAGCCTATAGCCATTAACCGGGCACAAATCCAGACTCCGAGCTGCTACTGAGAATTTTATAGAAAACTCAATAACACTGCTCGACCTGGGGATCGAACCCAGGACCTCTAGCGTAGCAGTCGCGCTTGGGACCACTAGACTAATGAGGCAGTCAAAGTTTATTATATGTAATGGTTTATAAATAAGTAAATATAACAAGTGCAGGCGTGTCGTCAAAAAACATAAATATGAAGTTATTTAATAAAGGAAAATTTCTACTGCGGGCAGGATTCGAACCTGCGTCTTCTGGGTGGCACTCGCGGTGGCTTAGTTGTCATAGCGTCTGGTGTATCTAACATAGAAATGCAAAAAGATGATAAATATGGATGCCTAATAACATACTATAACGCCTGTCTTCCTCGAAGGGTTAGGCAGAGGCAAGGACCATACGTTGGCGCACTGTTGAGCACTAAACAATTATTATTTCAATCAATTAATCAATTGCAATTAAAAAATGAACTGCAACTAATTTAACCTTTTGACCGCCACAGTCGTGTAGGACGAGACGATAGACGACAAACCAAAATATGCCCAGCACGCCACCGACGCGACTGGACGACACATTTCTATAGAAAATTCGGAAGCTTGGCGCTGAGGGCACGGTTTTTCTGTTTTGACGTTGCGGTCAAAAGGTTAATAGCAACCAAATTGATTAAATTAATTGAGTTGCAATTGATTAATAATTTTATTGATTAAAATTTGAATGCCCACTGCTGGCGAGGGCAGTGGCGTGCCTTAGGTACCTACTGTACACCTACAGTTTTCTGGTATATTTAGGTCCAGTATAGGGAGCCTATCGCCATTAACCGGGCGCAAATCAAAACTCCGAGCTGCTACTGAGAATTTCAGAGAAAAACCCAATAACATTTTGCTCGAAGCCAGGACCCCAAGGATAAGACAGTTAAATAGACTCATCAGACAGTTTTTCTTGCTAAGTTGCACTTTTCAAAAAGCACTGATAGCCTAGACTTGGACTACCAAGTCGAAAAGGTCTGGAGTTCGAATCCAAGGCATGCACCTCTCTTTGTCGAAGTCATGTGCGTATCGCGCATAAAAACGGTGAATGAAATCATCGTGAGGAAACCTGCATGCCTGAGAGATTTTCTTAACGGCGTGTGAACTATGAAGTCTGCCAACCCGCAGTAGGCCAGCGTGGACGCATGGACTATAGCCTAATCCCTCTCATTCTGAGAGGAGACCCGTGCAGCAGTGGGACAGTAGTTATAATGGATTGATTATGTAGGTACTTACCTCTCCAATGTTTACAATAGTACACATCGGAAGAACAATGATTCACGAAGACCATCAGTTTGAAGTACTTCCCGAATCCTCTGTTGACATTCATGCACACAGGATTGTAAACGTTCGGACAAGAGTGTGGACATGGATGGTAGTCATACGCAGTGTCTATTTCATACAGGGTGGTGAGGCTGGTGGTGCCTTGACGAAGAGCTTGGATTTCTATAACAAAAGTTAGTAAGTACGATGTGTTATTCATCATACCATCACGCCTGTATTCCTCGAAGGGTTAGGCAGAGGCGTACTTAATGTACACCCACAGTTCGCCGGTATGTTTAGGTCCCATGTTATAGGGGGCGAGCCTATAGCCATTCACCGGGCAGAAATCCAGACTCCGAGCTGCTACTGAGAAATTCATAGCCCAATAACACTTTGCTCGACCTGGGGATCGAACCCAGGACCTCTAGTGTAGCAGTCGCGCTTGGGACTACTAGACTAATGAGGCAGTCTGTTATTCAATAATTTATTATCACGCGCTTTTATTATTATTACTAGCTTCTGCCCGTGTGGACTTCAGAATTCGATCCGATAATTAGCCTATGTGTTATTGCAGATTTCCAGACTATTATGTATCTCTCGTTCTGGCGTGAAAGAGCAACAAACATCCCTACATCCACCCATACAGCCGTAAATCCTCACAAACTTTCACATTTATAATGTTAGTAGAATTTGTTTGCGGCTATAGTCAGTGGCGTAGTTAGGTGCGGGGGCGAAGTGGGTCTTCGGCCACGGCCCCGCACTTAAAGGGGCCTCGCGAAGCCCCTTTAAATGCGACGCCCCCAGACTTTACCACAGATACCTAACTAATTAATTTAATCTGTCTGGACTTTATAAGAGACCATGATTCTCTGAATTTGTTTCGGTGTTTCTTCTCAGAGGTCGTCAGTTAGGAAATGCCGCATGCCGGGGCCATCTAGTTTAAAAAAATATTTAAAGCATTGACTTGTAAAAGTATCCATATATGATCTATTTACAGAAATAAATATCATTTTGATCATTTTGATCACTTTTACGCTCGAAAAAGAACGTCACATGTTTGGTAGGTTATATTTATTGGGTCTTACTGATGCAACTTCCCTCACGTATAGGTATGTCCACGCTACGCCTCTGGCTATAGTATCTACTTATTAATGCGACCACAGTCGGTCTATTCAGACCGCCAATCGTTGAGTAAGAGTTTACCGCTAAATCCTGCAGCTACTATGAATGACAGAATTTTCTTAGCTCCTTTATTTCTCGCGCTTAAGGGCATTACATCGCTCAAATCCGAAAAACACCCTTGCTTTAAAGAAATTTCTAGTGAAATCCTTATGTGCATTTGCCATATAAAAAATATATGTTATACTTAAGGTCATCACAAACAAATTGTATTGTTTAAAATTTTTATAAATTTGCCCCAATTTTGAATAATAATTGAAGTAAATAGGCCTTTTTTAACCTAATTTGTATTTTTTCTCTTTAACGGCTTAGTAGTCATGATTTTTATACCAAAAAAAATGTAATGACGTAATTAACAATTTGTATTGTTTTTATTTTCTTATTTCTTTGAATATTTTGAAATAATAAAGAAATACCCGAAACTTCACTAGCACCCCACGTGAAGCACCCCCGCAATGCCTGTGACTAACAAATACTAGCACAAAGCCTAAATCCTGAAGGTCATTGGGCAATGGCCTTAAACGGTGAAGAAAAACATCATGAGAAAACCTGCATGTCTAAGAGATTTTCTCGACGGCGTTTGAAGTCTGCCAACCCGCATTAGGCTAGCGTGGTGGACTATAGCCTAATCCCTCTCTTTCTTAGAGGAGACCCGTACCCAGCAGTGGGACATGTTGATGCTGATAACGTAATTAATAAAATAAACTGTGAAACGTAAAGAATTAAGGGTCCGATGGAGCTTGAATTGCAAAAACGTAATACCAAAATAAATCGTAATCCACACAATATTCTATCAAATTATGTTATTATTCGAATTTAGATACCGTTAATCTAGGTTCCTACCGTACTATTTCGTCTACAACTACTTCACTGGAGATAAAAGACCGGAAAATCGTTTCAAACTTGGTGAAGTTATTAAAAATTGCATTCCCTTACATTGGGTACTGTACTTTACCTGTATCATTTACGCTATTATCCACATCCTCTGTAGAGTTGGTGTCATTCCTTACTTCGCCATAGTCCGGTACTGTGGTCCATTCAGAATCGTTGCTTCGCCTCGATGCCAAATACTGTTCACAGCTACCACCGGTCACTATAAAATATTCTTAAAAAAAAAGGTTTTACTCATTGTTATAATTTCCATTATCTACACAAATAAATAAAATGAATTATCTGTTTGCAAAAATTTTGGTCGGTCTGTTTGATCCGGCTAATCTCCGGAACGGCCTTACTAATTTTGACGACACTTTCACTGGTAGATAGATATTATAAAGAGTAAATTAGGCTACTTTTTTATAGTAAATACTTTTGCGATTACGTCACAGTTTTTTGTAGGCTAAAAGGAGACAACGGAGCTCGTAAAGTTGGAGGACATTGACCATTACTATAGGTTCTCTATCTAGGGTGTTAGGCCTCAGAAGCAGGGCCGGATTAACTATGTCAGAACCCCTACGCAATAAACGTGTGGGGCCCCCATTACTTCCTAACCTACTATTTTTTTTATTTCTACCAAAACGCAATTATTTTTACAAGTTGATGCTTCCGATTTTGCTAGTACATATCCCAAAGGATGTCGACAACAGTGCCACTTATGTGCCTGATCCAATTAAGTATAATATGTGGCTATTCAGGTGACATCATTTATAGTACAAAAAAGATTTTACTCGGGACGCGGGGCCACATAGTGACATAGCTGAAGCCGGGCTCCTAAGCTACACAGCCTAATGGGTAAGCCGGCCCTGCTCAGTAGAGGAACTTACCTTCTTCAGGGTGATCGCACATATTACTCAAAAGCAAATAGCATCCATTCAAAAATTCTTTATAAAACTTTTTTTGGTTGACCATTTTTACAGCGCAAACATTTGTGTTGTCCGATTTACACACGTCTCTGTTAGAACAATATTCCGAAACACTATCATATTTCAAGTGAGACCTCATATTAAAATCTTTTTCTTGAATGTGAGGCATATTAAAATGTATGCTAATTGTTTTCGCTTGTTTTAGAAATATTAAAATAAAAAAGTACGTCAAATGATGACCCGCCATTTTGAATTGTAATGGCGGTTTAAAAAGCAAGTAATTGAATTGGTATGGTGGTTGACTTTTATGGTTTGGTTTAGAATATAAATTCTGTAGAATGTAAGTAATATATTAGATATTGTACCTATAGGCATGGTACTAACTTAAATCATGGTTATGAAATGTTTCTGAGAAATTTTCTTGATGCATGTAAAATCTGTCAACCCGCATGCGCGCCCGTGTGGTGGTCTATACCTAGTTATAACTCGTCTCATTTCGAAGGGAGACTCGTGCCCAGCAATGGGAGAATAAATTATGGGTTACTTAATTAATGATGATAGTGTTAAGCCAACAAAAATGTTTCATATTCATCATCCACCTACTTATTTATTCCGTCAAAGTGCCCAGAAGATTGGCAGCATTTTTAAATCATGTAACCCAGGGGCGGCTTTTGGGGGGTGGTGAGTAGAATCGTAGAATAACCACTCCAGGGCCTCGCGCACGCACTGTTTTCCAATAAACAATTTTAAAACCTTAAATTTATGCACCCACGGTACAAGAGAAAATCCTAGCCAACGATTGGGGAACCAACGCTTTTTAAAAAAAAGTTAGGTACTACTTTGCATTTCTAATCGTCATCATGCATTATAATTAAAACAAATAATTACACAAAGAAGCCGCGCAATTGTTAAAGTCCCTGTAACCACAATTTTGAATCCAACCCTTAAAAAATTTGATTCTAAGTTTGACATTTGATGTTCACACATCCTGATATCGCAATATTGTACCAGTGAAGATTGTAACTTGTAACACCATATATTTTAAAAATGTCCATGGAGTTTCTCGCCGGATTCTTCTTCATAGGATCAACTTTTTGGAAACGTCCAAATTAGAATCATAAGGTTTCATAAACGCTTGTAAAAGCTTAGGTATTTGAAATAAAAACATTTGCATTGCAATATTTGCAAAATAAAAACATCAAAACTTGCGAATAACTTTACACACATGTCACGTGTTGTTATTTCGAGGGTATTGTACCTGCGCGGCTGTTCGGAATGGCTAACTTCAGACCACAGAACAAAGAGTGCCTGACTACAAATAAAAACTACTGTATTATTTTATTCCAGTTCAGAATAGGGTACTTGACTAGTGTTTAATTAATTAAAAATAACAGGCTGCGTGAAACATTAAATTAAATACAATTCGTATTCTGAACAAATAATTTAAAATGGTTAATAATATTCCAAGATATTTAGCATTTATGGGATTGAGAGGGGATGCTTTGTCTCTTTTCCGCAAAACGAGTGTTAGTATAGGCATAGGATTTGTATGGCGCATTGGTTTGTGACGTCACAAACCAGTATATGCGATCTCTGTCTAGCATAAAATTAAAAGGGAATAAATTTAATGACCACCAAATTTAGTTAATTGATCACAAAAAAATGCATAAATGATCACCAAAACATAGGTTTAGAATGTTAGGACTTATTTTGGTGATCATTTACTATTTTGGGCAATATAAAGTGATTTTTTTCGTAACATTTTACTAGATTTGATGGTTAGTTAAACATAAGCCAAATTAAAATGCTTGTAACTTCCTTATTTTTGAATCCATTTCAAACTTGTTTTTGTTGTTGGCCTCTATTTACGGTAAACATTTTCATGACGCCATAGAAAATAATGTGAGAAAATAATCAGTCAATTAACTTATTGACGCTCACCGCACTGACATTTCGACCCATGTCGACCGTGCCTACTGTAGGTAGGTACTTAACTATTTACTCGATCTGTTTGATTAGCCTGAGCTCCACGAAATTGTATGTAGGACAGCAGTCATTGGGTATCTCAAGCTCTGAGGTGCGACTCGAGATCAGGAGATTTAATCTGACTCGCATAATAGTAGGTACAAGTACATGTAGGTACACGAGTACACGACGCATGTTAGCTCTACTGGAAAATTTCCGGGATGCGTTGCAATGCCTCTTTTTTGTTATAACCTTTCCAGCCCACAACTCTCCAGTTTCGTCGCATTTGGATGAATGGGACGGCATCGCGGCAGCGCATAAAACACGAACTAACAAACATTGATTTTTTTCGAAGAGTACCTACCAACCTACCCATAGTACGAACGAATTGTAGTCTGCACCACCAAGAAACATTACATAGCTACTATATATAGGTATTCTTTAACAAGAATTTTGCACACATCCATTTTAGACGAGGTGTAGTGAGAAAATATTATAAATGCTCGTAACGTAACATTTCGGTGTGACCAAAGTTCTTGATGAAGTAGTGGATATACGTTATCGACATAGTTCTTATAAGAATATATCAAGAGTGCTACGTAATAATCCTTTGTGAATAAACATAAGGAACAAATCCTCAGGCAGGTTTAATTAATTATTCTTCATTTTATAATATTCTATTATTAGGGTTAGTTTCCGGGTCGACGCGTCCCGCAAAGTAGGTATCAAGATATAAAGGGCTTATTTAAGACTAACAACTCAAGGTTGTTGTTATCTTACTATTTAAATATGAACCTATGTTGAGGATGCTATCATTCCGATATTTTTATATCATTGAAGAATACTCTTGAATAAGTAGGAGGTACCTCCATTCACTTTGTCAAAAGTCAATAAAGGCATGTGGCATAACTGGCAAGAGTAACTTAAGAAATCGATTATTAGTATTTAGACGATTATAAATGAAATAAAAATCGAATACACACTTAATTAACATAGGTAATATGCTCTATGTTAATACATTTCTTAGATTTTATTTCACATATTCACAACAAAGTAATGTCATTGTGGGAAAAATCGCGCCATTTCCGTCATAAAATACTTAGCTAGTCATAGCATTTTTATACATAACTAGCATTTAATTGCAATTGTTAACATGCTATCACGCCTGTATTCCCCGAAGGGTTAGGCAGAGGCGTACTTAATGTACACCCACAGTTCGCCGGTATGTTTAGATCCCATGTTATAGGGGGCGAACCTATAGCCATCAACCGGGCACAAATCCAGACTCCGAGCTGTTACTGAGAATTTCATAGAAAAACCCAATAACACTGCTCGACCTGGGGATCGAACCCAGGACCTCTAGTGTAGCAGTCGTGTTTGGGACCACTAGACTAATGAAGCAGTCATTATTATTATTATGCAATTCTTATTAACTAAAATTAAAAATGTAAAAAATTAAGCTATCAATGAGTGAAATAATTTTCAGAATCGGATAATTTGTTCAAGAGATTACGATAAACTAATCAAATTTTTACGTCTTTAAAATATGTGTAGGTTTCATTTGCCTTGTTTAAAATGCACATTTTACACGCCGCTAAATGATTTAGTTAATTCCATTACTACAAAATACACTACAGTATCCTCAGTATCTGAACCTGTGAAATACACCTTTATTACTAATCAATTAATTATTACCTTAGTCGATTTTATTATACTAAATTACTATTTATTATCATTTCTTTGAATTGCGTTGCGTGAACAACACTAGCAACAAATCCCCGTTCCGTTCCGGATTTAGTCCGTGTCGATGTCTGTTGTACTGAAAAACGTAAATTAAAATTATAAAAACAAATAAAATTATGATAATTCTTCAATAAAACAGTATTAATAACAGTTGTAAAAGTTATTTATGTAATTTGACGGACGTATCTACACTTGGATCTCATTGTGAAGGTAACAATTTTATTTGTGATTATATTTTTCGCGTAATTTTATCCTTACGTTCCTTGTAGTTTCGACTGTTTATGCCGTATAGAGTATTATTAAGTTAATTGAGATACAGCCAATGGTCTATTTTGTACCTGGCAGAGTACCATGAGGAGTTTAACTGTTATAATATCCGTATATACCTCGCTCTATCTAGCTAAGGTGAGTCGACAAGGATAGAAGATAGAAAACAATATTATTTCGCTATTCAATGGTTACGAAAGCACGTGGGACTGTATTTGATGACTTTAATCTTAATTAGAATCTATTATTGCTATTTGTGTAGCATTTCATTGATAACAATTGCTCAAATCTCCTGTGCAGTGAGAACGTGATATAGTCGAGACAAGTGCCGCCATCTATGAGGCAAATGAGAAAGAACAAACCAAGTAGGTTTCTGAGAAAGGAGTCTTTATTATCATTTGTATAGCTTAAAATCATTTATTGGTTGTACAAAGCGTAGCTTTTGCTTGAATTTGAGTCTTAAATTTATGTAATTTTAGTCCCTTTAATGCCAGTCAGTCAGTGTTTCTGGGGCAACCTAATAGCCTGCTCTGTCTGTTTATTACTATATACCTACATGTATTGATCAAAGATAATGTTACCACTACTTACTTACCTACTATTTCTTATAGGTACAGGTGCATGTTTGCTTTTGCAGTGTTGTATTGTATTTCAATCTATTTCTGACAATCTGTGCTGAATCTATTATAACTCAGATTTCATACATTCTTAGAATAGGGTGAACACTGTCACATGTGCACTTCATGTATTAAGCAGTTATAATTATTTTTCTGCAACCAGGTACTTATGTATTGTAGTTGGCACTTTTATTTACCTTTAACGCTATATTTGAGACAAATAAATAGAAACTCCTTTAAAAATAAAACTTCATAACAATATTATTCTTAATTTTTAATTATGCTTTGAATACTTTTGAGAATAATGCAGTTTGATGTGTAAGAATAATTGAATTGTATATAATAAATATACAGAAAAAGATTGCTGTAGCAAGTAAGAGCAGACCAGTCCCAACAGAGCATCCGTTCACAAGCATGAGCCGTTCACAAATCTGCAGCTTTACATGAAATGCATTAAACATGTATAGAAATCAACAAATTGTGACATTTTGGTGAGAGAGTCTCCTTAGATTTTATACAGGCTTTTGCTTAAAAAATATGGGTACCTTATCTCTACAATACTGTGTTGTCATGTAATTTCAAAGCGGCCAAATGTTGAATGATTGTTAAATTTTAGAACAATAATGATAATGATTTCTAGAAAAAAATATTAGTTATTCTTCTTTTCTTAACCAGCTTCTACAATTATGCTGCACTTGCATGAAACTTCAATATAACCAGTAGTGCATCACTATGTTGTTTTTGGGTATTTTGTTATAATTACTTGAAACAGTACTTTCTTTTTAAATTTATAATTATATTCACTTGTCTGTAATAGAATGTAGTCCCATTTGATGGGTTAATTAATTGATCTGTTTAGAAGTAGTCCTGGTATAAAAAAATTCTGTTCTACTGTAATTAATTTAAAAATATTTAATCTTATTATGGATTATTCCTGATCCTGTCCTCCAATCCTGAAGTCCATGCAGACAAAGTCGCGGGCAGAAGCTACTTAGAATATATAGGTATCCAAAGATGAGAAATTTCTGTCATGGACAAATGTCTGGATGACCTGGGACACAGAAGTCTTGATTTCTTTTTACTCTTGTAATGAAATTTACAATTTGAGAATTATTGAGCATGTTCAACTCATTAGAGTTGGTAGGTACATAAAATTGTCTTGTTTTACATACCATCGTGCCTGTATTTCCCGCAGGATTAGGCAGAGGTGTAACAGTAGTTATTCTTGTGAACCCCTCCTGCTAAGCTAAATGCTTGTTACGAGTGGATTCACGTCGGTAGTGCAATGGGTGGGTTTCGATCCAGCAATCACATGATCACAAGTCCGACGCCCTAGCCACTAGCCTTATGTTAAGGTCCCATGAAATGTGAGTCTATTGCCATAAACCGGGTACAAATCCAAACTCTGAGCTGCTACTGAGAATTTCATAGAAAAACCCAATCCACATTGCTCAACCTGGACCGAATTGAACCCAGGACCACTAGCGTAGCAGTCGCGCTTAGGACCACTAGAATAATGAGGCAGTGAATAGTTAAAGAAGTAGTAGGTACTGTAGGGATCGAATCTAATGGGAAGGCGCAGCTAATCAAACTTGGAAATTATAAATTAATTCTGTTATTTATTATGGGGCAAAGCCCTAACTCTTATACACAAGTCTGTCAAAACTCGCTTCTCAGACTAGACCGTCTATACGTCAGTATAAAAATTCAAAATGATTGTTTATTCTTTAATCCTTTCCAACCAGCAACCCCACAATGATGTCGCCTCTTTGTAGCAATCTCTACAGTACCTACCTAGTTGTGTTGTTTTAACAAATATTTACTTAAATACGAACCTATTACAACTATTTGTTAAATAGAAGTATTTATTTTTTATCTTTATATATAAAATTCCGGTAGGTACTTGTGCATGTTTTCGTAATTATTCTCTTAAACAGCTTGACCGATTTCGATGGTGTTTTTACCGACGTCAAAGAGGAGAAGGTTCTCAATTCAACTGTATTTTTATGGGTTTCTATGTATCTTTAAGGGTTCACCTGAATGGTTTTATCCACAGAACAAAGAATATATGTATTTAATGTTCCGTGGTTTTATCTATAGTTGGACCAACTATAGAATGACATTGAATTGTTTTTAACATTTTAAAGGATGTGAGTGAAAACGCAGGAAAACATTTGAATCCATTTGATGCTAATTGTTTCATACGTTTCATTTCAGAAAGAAATGTCATCGAAAACAACTAAAAAGGCTACAATTAATGTGCCTAAAGTACTTGAGCCAATCGTAACTAGAAGAAAAGCGGCCCAACAAAAGCGACCGCAACGCAACAAAAATAAGAATACCGAAAAACCGAAACTTACTAAACAAGACACAAAATCGACTAAAACAAACAAAAGCGTGATATGCTCGAAAGAGTCTCTACTTAAAAGTCCGGAAAAGGATACAATTGAGGTCGTCGATCAAGTAGAGTATTATCCAGATAAGTTGAAACGCGATATTTGTGCTAAGAAGATAATGTTGAAGCCGAAAGATAATTTTAAAATTATTGCTTCTACCAATAAAAGGAAATTGGCAACACCACGCAAAGGTAAAAATTTTAAGAAAATATAACAACAAAACCCTATACACCTGTAGCCGTAGCTTTTTTAGTGAGGGAAGGGGGGGAGTTTCATGAAGCGGCGGATCAATGATAAAATTTAAAAAGTAAAAATTAACCTTGTTTAACTCGTGAACATCCCTAGACATAATTCTTGGATATTACTGGTCAAGGAAATCGACCTCAGAACCTTACCAGTCATACTTACAATCACTACGTTCACGTTCGAATCCTGAATGAGGTCAATTTTTTCTACTTACCCGTCGATATTTTTTGACCCCGTGTTAGAATACTGTTCCTCACTGCCTTTCAGATAGGCATCCCGTAAGAGGCGTGAAAATATTTTACTTGCTCGATGGTAGGACCTCTTGGGGTTTGACTGGCTGGTGACCACCCTTACGTCGGAGTCTGTCGTAAAGATCCTTGGTGTGTGTTTCGACTTTTGCACGTAAGTGCCAGTTCCCCTCGGTTGCACCGGCTTTGGCAGTCTGCAGTCCGTAGGGGCTCTTAAAGATCGGCAACACATCAGCAACTCCTCTGGTGTTGCAGATATCCATGGGCGCCGATGACTACTTACCACCAGGTGGCTCGTTAGCTCGTTTGCCGACTTAATCAATAAAAAAAATATTTTTATATATTAATAAAAAATTATATCTGACAATGTTTACCTACAGTGGGTGCCTCACAATGTTATTCGTGGACGAGGTCGGCCTAGGAGACGTTGGCGGGATGATCTTGACCGCTTTTTGCCGACGTGGTATGAGGGAACCCAGGATAGAAAATCCTGGATTGAGTTTGGGGAGCCAGTCCTTTGCCCAGCAGTAGGACAAAAATGCTATTTAAAAAAAATTTTAGTAAGCATTAATGCCAATTAAAATAAAAAAAATTTTTCATTGTTTTTAAAATCAAAATAACCAATTTACAGGCGTTAAATCACCACCACCCAAACAATCGAGTAGTAACCAAAGCTTGCTGAAGACAGCCAAAAGGGCCAAAACCAGAGCCAGTAGCAGTCCTGAACTGAGCATGCAAGATCTGGTGAGGATGATGGAGGAGACCCGCAGTCTCAGCGACGAGGACTTTATGGAGATCCTGACCTGCCCCAGTCCGGTCTGGTGGGAAGATCCACCTGATGGGAGATATGATGAAGGTAAGAATATAAGCATGGCAGTGTACAATTTTCTTAAAAAGATACACCACATGGACAACAGAAAACCGGTTGTAGCAATGTACATGGACATGACGCGCGCTTTTGATTATGTGGATCATAAAATACTATTAAAAAAACTCTAGCTACGGCATCAGAGGTAATGTGCTTGACCTCATACAATCATATTTAGAAGGCAGAAAACAGTTCACTCAGTTTAGCCAAGTCAACATTAAGTCAAAAACTGAAACAATTTACTCCTCAAGTACAAGATCAATTTCGTATGGTGTTCCACAGGGGTCTGTGTTAGGTCCATTACTTTTAATCTGCTATATAAATGATTTCCCCAATGTAACCAGACATCAGATGTGCTTATTTGCAGACGATAGCACTATTGTTTTCGACAAGGGCAATTTTAAAGAAATTGGGCTAGATATAAACACAGACCTGGTGTCAATTATAGAATGGTTAAATGCCAACAACCTTAAAATTAATTTAAATAAAACTAAAATAATGGACTTTAAACTTCGACAAAGAAAATCAACACAATACCAAATCAGGTACAACGGAGGCGCAGTACTAGAATCGAACACTACAAAGTTTTTAGGTTTGCATATTGACAATGATATGGCATGGAAAACTCAAATTGATAGTGTTTGCTTGAGAGTTTACTGATTTTCTTATGCCCTTTATATGTTAGGTAAAGTTGCAAACAAAACTGCCCTCCTAACGGCTTATCACGGATATGTAGCCTCCACATTAAGGTATGGTCTCATATTTTGGGGTAATGCTACAAATATCCTCCTCAAAGTCCTCCGTACTTTTAGCACAAAAAAGATGTATCCGAGCCATCTGCAAATTAAGAACAACAGATACATGTAAGCCACACTTTAGGTATTTAAATATTCTGACGGTACCGTCGCTGTATATCTATGAGGTTTTGATGTTTGTAAAACCAACATACACTTGTTTAATCATGTGGAAAGTCAACGTCGCTCAGATAAGTTAGAAACAATAACCACCAGAACTACTTTTGCTCATAAATGTGTTTACGCAATGGCACCAAAACTGTATAACAAATTACCCTGTCATATTAGAAATAGTAAGAATAATAATGAATTTAAACGTAATCTATTTAAGCTACTAAATGACAAGGTATATTATTCAGTCAAGGAATATCTGGATGACAAGTTTTGAACAATTGTTTTTTTTTTTTATTTAAATATAATTTTACCCATTTTCATGACATTAATTTGACATGCTTGCATATTCTTTGACATTCATTATTAATCCAATCTTATTAATCTAATTTTGTATGCCTATCGGCGGGACATGGTTCGTACAATAGATATTTATAGTAAAAACATCTGTAATCCCTATATATATTATTTTGTGAACATATAACCTATGTTCACAAAATAAATAAATTGAATTGTAAATTGAATTGAATAAATTAAGCAGGTTTAGACAAAGATCTGGGGCCCAAGTCTTTTATTTCAATTGTATTTTTTCTATACGTGATAGGCTCACGCTTGACCTCCAGTTCGCCTGATGTTAAGTGATACTGCTATCTACGATGGAGCGCGCTTGCCTATCACCGATTTGCCTAGAACCGATTCACTCGTGATTTAAAGATACCCAGATTATAAGTATCGGAGAAGACCCAATCGGGAAGCGCATTCCACATTTCAGCGGTACGCATTATAAAAGCGTTTCGTTCGGGTTTTCGGAAAGTCCACCATGAATCGATGTCGTATGTCGATGTGTATCAGGATAGTCGACCAATGTTTTTATTTATTTTTATAACCGTGTGCGTCGCACATTATTAGTATTCTAGTTAACCCCTCGTGCTAAGCTGAATGAAGTCTAAAATTCTAAAGTTATTGAATAGGATATATTATTATATAAGACTTATTGGGGTATTAGCTGCAGGATATACATTAGCATACCTTTGCCTAACCCCTCGAGGAGTATAGGCGTGATGGTATGTTTTAAAGAAATTGAAATTAACTGCCTCATTAGTCTAGTGCTCCCAAGCGCGACTGCTACGCTAGAGGTCCTGGGTTCAATCCCCAGGTCGAGCAAAGTGTTATTGGGTTTTTCTATGAAATTCTCAGTAGCAGCCCGTAGTCTGGATTTGTACCCGGTTAATGGCAATAGGCTCGCCCGCTACTACATGGGACCTAAACATATCGGCGAACTGTGGGTGTACATTAGTACGCTTCTGCCTAACCCTTCAGGGAAAACAGGCGTGATGGTATGTTTATAAAAAATATATTAATCTGACTAATATAGAGTAATAATTACTTACAGATTCGATCATCACAATATCTCCAGATCCTGACGAAAGTAATACAACAAAACCTACAAGAAACTCGCCCATTAACACAAACAAAAACATGCCCAAATATGAACAAAATACTGAACAAACAAATGTAAATAAAGATAAGTTTAATAAGAAAAAACTAAAATTAGAAAACGTTTTAGGCAATTTAAAAACTAAAACAATAAAAAAACCAAATGAAATAAAAAAACCTGAACTTAAAAGTAATGAATGCGATCGAAATAGAAAACTGTCTGACAGCGAAGGTGATATATCAGATTTGAGTTTCAATGAAGACGAAATTTTAAAGAACTTAGAAAATATGGAAATACCTATAGAACGACCTGAAGACACTGAAACAGAATTGATTGAAGTTAAAAAAGAAATGGATACAGATCTTAACCACATACAAGAAGAAAATACCATAGAAAACGAAAATATAATAAAGAAAGAGAAAGACTTGGAAGAACCGGTGATTAAGGATGAGTTTTCGGTAAATAGTTCGGTTTCCGAAGCACACGGTGACGTAGTAAGCTTAGAAGAAATGAAATCGAATACACAAATAAAATACGATAAATCTAACATTGTAGATAGTTGTACAAAATCTGATATAGGTATTAATAGAGATACTATTTCTAATAGTTCTATCTCTAAAAATGTAAATAGTAGTGTAAAAGACCAAAATAGCAATATTCCAAATTCGAATGTGGACAAAAATGATTTTTTTCCTACAAAAAAATTAAATGATCTGAGTGAATACATAACTGTATACAAAATTATTCCTGAAAAAAATAATGGCGAGAATAATCCACAAAATGAATTAAAGTCGACTGAAAATAATAATAACAAATTAAAAGTCGAAACCAATAGCGGCCAATTAAATAATTTCTTCAAACAATGCAAAAGTAATAAACGTTTAAAAAAGAACGAGATTTCAATTCCCGCAATTTCCGTGACAGCTGTCAAAGAAGAAGCCACAGATATAGAAGAAAATCTCACCGAAGCAATCAGTGTGGAGGATGAAAATCGACTAAAACCTTGCGATTATTGCGTTCAAAAAACCGAAAATGGAACGACGGATTTCTCTTGCGGAAAATGTGAAATGGCGCCAATTTTACATTGTAATTTGTGTAATTTCGTCGCTGACACTAAAGAAGTTTACAGAAAACACGTTTCTAGCTGTAAAGATGTTGCCAGGATATCTTGGAGTCATAATTATGTGTTGAATCAGACGTAGAAATGCTCTAGTATCATCACCCTAGTCTTTTCCTATATTGGGGTCAGGTGTTTTAGCTGGGAAGATAATATGGCGCAACAAAATCCCCAGGAACACACTCTGTCTGCTAAGATTCGAAAGCTTGATAACCATTTTTGAAAGGGGATTTGTCTAGAAACTGGACCTAACAATGTAGAAAAATGGCTGGGATGATGAGTTTGCCTCGATTTTCCTAAATATATCACTGCCTGTACCTAGCGTTGTGAATAGAATATATAAGTGTAGTTTAAGTGTTATATCACAAGTTGTATATACTTACTTACATAATGGTCATATTATAAAATGTCTTATAAACCTCTTATGTACAACTATATTATTATATACTCTTTGCCTCTTATACTTAGCTACAATATATTTTGACACGTGATTCTTGTTTTTACTGTGGGAGAGTCATGCTTCGGCACGAATGGCCCGGCTCGACCGGAGTAATAATGGCCTCACAGAAAACCGGCGTGAAACAACGCTTACGTTGTGTTTCGCCGAGTGAATGAAGATACCGGAGGCCCAATCACCTTTCAAAAGGCCGGTAACGCACTTGTGACTCCTCTGGTGTTGCGGGTGTCGCTTACCATCAGGCGATCCGTCTGCTCGTTTGCCCCCCCTATCCCATAAAAAACGTGATATTCTGTGACAGGGAAAAGAAAACAAAACATATAGCTATAGCTATAATTATAAGTTTATAAGACATTTTATATTTTTATGAACGACCGATAGAATTTTTGAGCGATTATGTAGTAAACCCATCGCGATATAATAGGTCAGATTAATTAGTAGTGGTTGTATCCGTCATATTGACCATCATTCCGTATGAAACCCTTATTTGATTTAATCAATATATGAAGTGAAAAAAACGATTTTTTATACAATGTATAACTGAATTAGCCCAAGACCTCAAACACGTCGATTAGAAAATTGAGTCATAATTATAATAACGAATCCCTAAAGTCATTTTGAGACATGTAAGCATATTTTTTTCAAGAAATAAACGCAAAACTTAAGGCCATGTCGTACTCACAACGATTCAGATATCGATGTGCACACGCACACAGTAACAATTTCTGCAAATAGGATTCAGTGTTCCATACCTCGACCCAGTGATCGATCAGGGAGCTGTATTGCAGGTATTGGAATTAGCTTTTCAGGAAAAAATAACAAAAATTAACACATGTAAAAAATCACAGTAGTCGATTCTAAACAAACTATTTTCAGGTCTTGCGCTTATCCTGTTACAGGTTGTATACCTATGCCTAAATATGATCTGTCTACTTTTGTATACGAAAATGTATTTTCTTTCTCGAATACGCTATAGGTTTCGTAGGAAAAGAGGTCGGGTGTGACGGATAGAATCACCGCTTTCATGGGTACAGATAATTAAACCGGCCGGCATCTTTGACCCTGTATAGTACGTACAGGGATGTTATTGATATGAAATTTCGGATCTGGATATGGATACGGATTTATGAATTATATTTATCGGTTAAAAAAATTATATCCGAGATCCATTTTTTATCCGAGATACAATATTTTTTTATCCGAGGTTATTCGAAACATTTTTAACAGATTCGGTTACCGTTTTAGGCTAAACTTTAATTTCGGATAACCAATAGTTTCGGTTACTGTTACGGAACAAATAAAAATCAAATCAAATCAAATGTATTTATTTGCTCGAATATGGTAGTTTGTAAAAACTCCTTAAAATGCCTGATATACGTCAATTATATTGCGACAACGGAAAGTAGAGCTGCAATTTTCGTGAAAGAATTAATTACCGCAGATGGGACTCGAATCTGGATCTGGTTCGGTACACCAGAAGCTTTACCCAAAGCTAAAGCATAATTTTAAGCAAATTGCTCATGAGTAAATATGAGTTTTTTATGTGCTTGCTCGGCTAACTTTCGTCAAAAATTGGGCTATCAAATGCAAAAAGTTTTTTCTAATCTGAACGAATGATAGTTCCAGAGATTAGCGTGTTCAAACAAAATAAATCTTCAAATTAGTATATTCGTAGATTTACCAATGCAAAACCACTTGCGGACAAATTCAAGCGTGCAGATATTTTGACCGACCTGAACCTATCTCTCTCGCGCAACAACACAGCTACACAACGGACCAGAAATTTCCAGTATAGAGGTCAGCTTCACCCCGTGTGGGGACGGGTTAGAGTACTGTTCCTCACTGTCGAGATAGGCTCCCGTAAGAGGCGTGAAAATTTCTGACTTACTCGGTGGTATGATCTCCTGTGGTGTGACTGGCGACCATCCTTACGTCGGAGTACGTCGTAATGGTTCGGTTTCGACTTTTGCACGTAAGACCCAATTCCCCTCGGTTGCTGCGTCTCTGGCAGTCTGCAGTCCGTAGGCTCGGAACGCATCAGCAACTCCGTTGCTGGTGTCCATGGACGACGATGACTACTTACCACCAGGTGGCTTGTCAGCTCGTTTGCCAACTTAATCCATAAAAAAAGCTTATACTAGAAATGTGTTGGCGAATCATAATCAAAAGGAAATTTTAGCCCGACCAGCAGGCTTACTCTTGAAAACAATACAATACCAATCCAAACGTGAACGGATTCCAATGTCAATTTGGCTGTCGGGCGATTTCGTACTCTTGAGCACAAATCAAATCCCTGATTGGCCAATGGTTGCGTCGTTTCCCAATCCTATTTAGTTCACTCAAACACCGCGCAATATTAAAAGAATTTGGCGCTAGTCTCGTATTCAAGAGTACGAAACTTGACGAAACGACACAATTCCAATGTCGATATATCGGAATTGAGTTCAAGAGTAAGCCTACAGGTCACAATGAACTCTTTAAGACCTCAAATAAAGACGATAAAATAAATTTATTTGATAACAAATACTTAATTATTTCTCCTGGTTAAGTTACGAATAGTGCTTGGAGCCTTTAGATAAGGCACGTTACTTACCAAAGTTAATTAACGCCATGTTCAAATTATTTTGTCGCAAATTGTTTGCTATCATCGAGTTGTATTCTTGCCTATGGCCTTGGTTCTAGCTGATAGCACCTATGTATTGTATATTGTAATATAGTAACACATTCAAAAATATTAAAATATTGTGAATATCAAGTAGCATGAGCTAATAAAATCTAAAAAAGAAACAAAATTTTTTATTAAAAAATAACCCTGTTCGCTAAGTTTTTTACAGTCAGCACGGCAAACTTTCCGAATCCGGATGATCCAAAGAACAAACTATCTAGCTTGATGTGTAGGTACAATAAAATTAACAATTCAAATTTTTCGCTGTGTTGGGACGGGTTAGAAAATACTGTTCCTCATACTGCCTTTAAGATAGACATCCCATAAGAGGCGTGAAAATATCCGACTTGCTCGGTGGTAGGACCTCTTGTGGTCTGACTGGCTGGCGACCCTTACGTCGGAGTCTGTCGGTTGCTGCGGCTCTGGCAGTCTGCAGTCCGCAGGGCCTCTAAGGTTCGGCACCGCATCAGCAATTCCTCTGGTGTTGCAGGTGTTCATTGGCGGCGATGACTACTTACCACCAGGTGGCTTGTCAGCTCGTTTGCCGACTTAATCTGTCAATAAAACCAAGCCAGTATTCAAGATACTTTATTGCAGTTCATTCAGTTGTTACTCATGAATCGATGGTGGCACTGTTTGCTATATAACAGTGAGAGCATCTCGATGTCTGTTGGACTCAGGTCGGTGCGGTGGCCCATGGTCAGTGTCCTCTGCCACAGGTGGTCCTAGAACATTTAAATTACACTGTAACCAGTACAATGATATATTGCCTCTCGGCTAAACTCTGTCACCTATATCTTTAATACATTGTCACCTGATTCTCTGCTAAACTGTTGCCTGTATATCTGTTACACTGTCGCCTGTATATCTGTTACACTGTCACCTGTATATCTGTTACACTGTCACCTGTATATCTGTTACACTGTCACCTGTATCTCTACTACACTGTCACCTGTATATCTACTATACTCTTACCTATATACTACACTTACTTATCTACCACATTGTCATCTGTATCTCTGCAGTCTGCTACACTGTCACCTGTATATCTACTACACTGTCACCTGTATATCTACTACACTGTCACCTGTATATCTACTACACTGTCACCTGTATATCTACTATACTCTTACCTATATACTACACTTACTTATCTACCACATTGTCATCTGTATCTCTGCAGTCTGCTACACTGTCACCTGTATATCTACTATACTCTTACCTATATACTACACTTACTTATCTACCACATTGTCATCTGTATCTCTGCAGTCTGCTACACTGTCACCTGTATATCTACTACACTGTCACCTGTATCTCTACTACACTGTCACCTGTATATCTACTATACTCTTACCTATATACTACACTTACTTATCTACCACATTGTCATCTGTATCTCTGCAGTCTGCTACACTGTCAACTGTATATCTACTACACTGTCACCTGTATCTCTACTACACTGTCACCTGTATCTCCTATACTATCACTTATAATACGTACCTACTACATCTGTACTACATAGTCACCTGTATCGGCTGCACAGTCTGTGCCCCGAGCGAGCAGTCCCCACACATGAAGTTGGCGGGTGCATGCGTCACGCTGTCGTAGTCGTACGCGGCGCCGTCACCCTCGGTGTTCCGGAGCCACGCCTCTTTTGGATCGCGTTCTAAGTAGTGCTCCTTGGCTGTTATAAAATAAGTAAATAATACCTATATATTTAGTTCTGCAAATAGATTTTTTGGAGAATCTTACTAGTTAATAGAAATGTTAAGTATAACATTAGCTAGCGTTTCCTAGCTGACGACCTCAGACGAAAGAAACACCGAAACAAACTCAAGCATGGTCTCTTACAGTCCAGACATAGTAAGTAATGTGGCTCGTATGTAATATGTGAGCGTCACAATATTCGGTACATTTTACAATATTTAATTAAATAAATGTCATTTTAAAGATATTCATTTTAGCGAAAGAAAAATTGGATTCTCGGGAAGTGTTTGAACTCGTCCTTCCGGGCACATCGGGCACTAGCCAACTAAGCTATTGAGATATTTTTTTTGTAGTGCGTAGGTAAGCTGTGCTTGGCAAGTGGTGACACATACGTAATAGGTACATGGTACAACAGTTGATTTAGGGACGTTTTGGTTAAATTATTTAGTAAATACTAACTAATTTCGTTGTTAAACGCGGGCCGGTTCGAGCAACGGTCGGGGAGAAGCTATCGAGACTGCTTTTGCTAACATTTTATCTTTTCAATGTTTTTTTTTATGGGATAGGGGGACAAACTAGCCGGCGGATCGCCTGATGGTAAGCGATTACCGCCGCCCATGGACACCTTCAACACCAGGGGAGTCACAAGTGCGTTGCCCGCCTTTTAAAAGGGGATTGGGCCTCCGGTAACATCACTCACTCGGCGAAACACAACGTAAGCGTTGCTTGACACCGGTTTTCTGTGAGGCCGTGGTATCAATCCGGTCGAGCCGACCCATCCGTGCCGAAGCATGGCTCCCCCACTTTATAAAAGAATATATAGAAGCATGGCCGCAGACAGGTAGGGTGGAGGGGGGATCGTTGGGGGTCGATTTGATTTGATTTGAATCGCCCGTAACAGCTAGTTTCAATTTAAATAAAGTTATTATATTACTCTCGCTCAAGACTAAAACTGTAAATTGTAAAATGTTATACTATTGTGTGTATTTAGTTGGTATACCAATAAATAAATGAATAAAAATGGTTTCATGGATGGATTAAAGAAGATAGACGGACTCGATACTCAAAACTCACTCTTAGCCACATTCTTCCAATTGATGATGACGTAGTTGTCTCTATCATAACGGTTGGACATCATAGGGATGCCGAGGATTCGCAGGAGCAGGTTCAGCGTGTGCCCGTTGTGGCCGGGCGCCCCGTGGACCATGGTCGGAAGGATTAGCGTCTACGATAAATAAAGAAACAATTATTTCTTCCACAAATAACTCTTAAAATACATAACTTACAAAAATAAATTTAGTTAGACAATATTTATTTGTGGGAGACTGGTGCCTAAACTAGGCCGAGGCCTGTATTTCAGGATCCCTTATAGGATCTAAAGACAGCTTAGAGCAATTTTTACATTTATGGAATTACTAAAATTATGTTATGATGTATGTCAAGTGGAGTGTCTGGAGTTTATGAGTGTATGGTGTACTTATGTTAGATATAAAATGGAATAGATGGATATCACAGGACGGGTAGGGATCCTTAACCGATTCAGTGCGGCACACAATGACATTACATAGTTAAATAGAGGGCGGCACCCATTTGTTTATACTATTGTCGGTGACGGCTAACATTTTCATGATACGACAAAAACGCCACAGAATATCTTCTGTGGCGTTTCTGTCGTATCAGATAGTGTCACGCCTACAGTGTCATCAGAAAATGAACACTAGGTACTACTTATACGATTTCTGTTAAAAATTGCAATTATTTAACCTAAATCTAAATGCAATGTATTTTACAATGTGTATAACAAAAATACAATATAACTAAGTTAATTAAGACACTAGTCTCGTGTCACCCGCCATATGTGAAAGAAATCCTTGACACGCGTGTCGTGTCATCCGCACAGAATCGGTTAACATCATACTATTACGTCTTTAAGACGAGCAGCTCTTCTATTTCTGTGTAGGCCAACTTTAGTAGTCAGTTTGTTATTATTGATTTACACTTTAATTTGTTGTATTTCAAATAAAATAATAATGATGATAGACTCCCTCATTAGTCTAGAGGTTCTCAAACTTATTTAGTTTACCGCCCACTTTGGGAATAAATTATTTTTAGCGCCCCCCCAACATTTTTTAATTTTACCGCATCTTGAACGGCTTCAACGTCCCTAATTTTTCTAGGGCCTTTACCGCCTCTCTGTAGGCCTAGCGCGCCCACAAGGGGGCGTTATCCATCGCCCACTTTGACGCTTTGACGATTTTGTTATTTAATTCAGGTTACAAAGCCTATATCATACAAAATACAATAATAAAAATAAAATTAACACTAATTCACACGTAAAGTCGGAGTTGTGTGTCGCGCGGTGTAAGGCCTCATCTTTTTGTTATGTTACGCTTGACCGCCAGTTCGCCTAATCTACTAAGATGGAGCGCGCTTGCCTTAAAGAAACCAATTCACTCGTGATTTACAGACACCCAGATTATAACTATCTATTGCTAAAATTTCGTGAAGGTCGACAGATGTTCGGTTGGCACTCTCACCATAAAAGAATTAAAATCCACATTGTGACGAGACTGCAACCGTTCGACCCTTTAAGGTAAATTTGGTCTTGATGCGAATGTACTCTACAATCTTCAGTGGGCTTTGACGCCCACTAGCACTTGCACACCGTCAAGTATGGTAGGGACAGTGGCGACCAAATGTCCATAGGCAATCTCACAATGCAATAGCTTGAAGTTTAGTTTGACTTACGACCATCTATTCATTGTCGTTAACAAGTGACATAGCAATGTAATCCTTAGCGTGCTTATTGGACTTTTGAGCGTTTACTTTTTTTATGGAATAGGAGGGCAAACGAGCAGACGGATCGCTTGATGGTAAGCGATTACGGCCGCCCATGGACACCCGCAACACCAGAGGATTTACAAGTGCGTTGCCGACCTTTTAAAAGGGGATTGGGCTTCCGGTAACCTCACTCACTCTTCGAAACACAACGTAAGCGTTGTTTGACGCCGGTTTTCTGTGAGGCCGTGGTATCACTCCGGTCGAGCCGGCCCATTCGTGCCGAAGCATGGCTCTCTCACGTAGAAATTACTAATTACTGTACCTATATAACAAAGTTGTGCAAGTATTCTAGCATTAAGACCTTTCTATGTTGCCTTCTGTACCTGTGATAACAATATATTATTTTTATTTCTATATTTCTACTTTACAACCTCCTGTTACATACTTGGGACCTAAACATACCGGCGAACCGTGGTGTATAATACATATAATACATCCTTAACTGCTAATCCCTTCTGGGCGAGCGTAATGGTATCTATACTTATAATAAATCTGTAGAGAGGTCAATTCTGTACATGAAATATATTTCCAAAATAACTATCAGCGGGTGATTAGTGATCGATACTGACGCCAAAAATGCAATCAGTAAAATTTTTGTCTGTCTGTCTGTCTGTCTGTATGTTCGTTATAGAAAAAAAAACCACTCGACGGATTTCATCGAAACTTGGTACAATTGTTCTTCATACTCCTGGGCAGGTTATAGTATACTTTTCATCACGCTACGATCAATAGGAGCAGAGCAGTGAAGGGAAATGTTGGGAAAATGAGTGATTAATGAGAAAGGTTTCAAGCTATAAAACATCACGCTACAACCCTTAGGAACGGGGCAACGCAGGTGAAACCGCGGGCGAAGAACTAGGGAACAAAGTAACTATTCCACGCGGACGAAGTCGCTGGCAAAAGCTAGTGTTATCTATACTAATATTATAAAACTGAAGAGTTTGTTTGGTTGTTTGTTTGTTTGAAAGCGCTAATCTCAGGAACTAATGGTTGGAATGAAAAATTCTTTTCGTGTTGGATAGTCTATTTATCAAGGAAGGTTATAGGCTATATAACATCACGCTACGCCTCTTAGGAACGGAGCAGTGCGGGTGAAACCGCTGGTGTTATATATATATTCTAGTGGACCCAGCAGACGTTGTCCTGCCCTGAAAATAACCCAAAACTCGATTGCAGCGCCACCTACCGGGTGAATCTAAACCATTCCCAGATTCCCTTGAACACACACAAAAAATTTCATCAAAATCGGTCCAGTCGTTTGAGAGAAGTTCAGTCACATACACACTCACAGAAGAATTATATATATAAAGATGATTTCAAGGGTTAGTTAAGTGGAAGTTCTTACCTGGTTCCCCTCCAAGAATCCAAAGTGCGGCACCTCCTCTCCCTCCAGACCGAACCACAGCAGGTTCTTGGGCTGCAGGGGATCGTCTTCGGATACATGTTGGAAGACTACGCAGCTTGACAGCTCTATCACCGTCATTGCGTGTTGCAGCATTGCGAATTCCGAGCTCCGCCCTGTAAGACATTTGTTAAGTAGGTACCTACTTACGATGTACAGTGGGGGATCTACACATTTCTTAATTAGGCATAGCTCTATTCAATTTTTGCCGCCCTAATCTCTAAAATTGTAAGTTCTTCGATACTATACTTTGACAATATTTCTCTTTCCGATAATTCGTGTAGAATTTTCCTGCTGGAACAATATTACTGTAAGTGTAAATTTTTTATGTGGCGCATAATTACAGCAGTTTACGCACTAATTATATCTACGACTCATGACAATCTAGGAGCTACTTTGCTGCTGGAGTGGGGATGGGCAATCTCACAACGCAATAGCTTTACGTTTAATTTGACTTACGACCTTCTACTCATTAACAAGTGACACGCACTGGCTGTATCGAGCTCGCGCGTACTGGGGGCTTACTCTTGAACTCAATTCCAATCGACATTGGAATTGTGCCGTTTCGTACTCTTGAATCCGAGACTACCGCCAAATTGTTTTAATATTGCGCGATGATTGAGTGAACTAAATAGGATTGGGAAACGACCCAACCATTGGCCAATCAGGGTGCCGATACAAGGTTAACGGATTTGTGCTCAAGAGTACGAAATCGTCCGACAGCCAAATTGACGTTGGAATCGGATCACGTTTGGATCGGTATTGTATTGATTTCAAGAGTAAGCCTGCTGTTCATAGCAATGTAATCCTTACCGTGCTTAAGGACTTTTGAGCGTTTACTTTTAACTTCATGGATGACTGACTGACTTACGTGCTAAAGAGTCAACTCCATACATAACGATGCCAAGCGGCCACAGCTTATCCTTATAGAACCTCTCGTTGTCCGCCGTGACCTCCATGGTCCCTCCGCTTGCACGGCGAGTGTCCACGGGTTTCTGCACCAGATCCCCACACTCTTGGTGGTAGTGGGCGTTAATGAAGTTGCGGTCGGAAGCCGATAGGAGAGCATTGTTGCCGTCAACGTTCTGAATGCATGGAAATGTATTTAATTTGATTACATTCTTTGGAGGTGTAAATGGGTTTATACTTAGTTTAAGGATACATACCTAGGTATCTGTACATCATTTATTTTTTAATAAATTTGGTACTAGCGGCCCGCCCCCGGTTTCACCCGCGTTGCCCCATTCCTAAGAGCCGTAGCGTAATGTTAAATAGCTTAAAACCTTCCTCTTCAATCACTCTATCTATTAAAAAAACCGCATCAAAATCCGTTGCGTAGTTTTAAAGATTTAAGCATACATAGGGACGGACAGACAGCGACAGCGACTTTGTTTTATACTATGTAGTGATGATTAAGATATACTTACTTAAATTTTAACGAAAGAAAAATTATATTTCCTGAGACGGGATTTGAACCTGAACCACTCAGTCAATGTCACAAGCAGTAGTCTCGGTAGCTTAGTTGGCGTCGTTTAGTTAGTTAAAGCGTCCGGTGTTTCGAATCCAGCCTAAGCTATTACAAACACTGCAAATAGACAAACTACTGCAAATTGTCTCACCCTTTCTTGGAATTTTCGCAACAAATCGTTACTGTTCGGTCTCCCTGTAACAATTTTACATTTCATAAATAGCGAATCGTATTTATTTATTTCAATAATTAATGTAATAGGGATCCGGTGGAGCTTGAATTGCACACAAAATCGTAATACCAAAATTATTCCTAATCCAGACAATATTCTATCAAATGATGTTATAATTCGGATTTGGATACCGTTAATCTAGGTTCCTACCGTACTATTTCGTCTACTACTACTTCAGTGGAAATAAAAGACCGGAAAATTATTCCAAACTTTGTAAAGATATCAAAAATTGTATTCGCTTACATTTATTTCAAGTGAAGTATTTTAAAAGAAATGGTACAGTAGAAACCTAGATTAACGGTATGGGAATCCGAATAATAACAGAATTTGATTAAATTGTGTTTGAATTACGATTTATTTCGGTATTACGTTTGTTAGGGAAATTCGGTCCGCCGGACCCTTAAAAAGTAAAACCGACTTCAAAAACATAAAAATAATGCAAACATAAAATAACAGTTTCGAAAAGTGTACCATCGATTTGGTTTGAACTTTTGTTTTCGCCACCGCATTATTTTTATGTTTTTGACGGCGGTTTTACTTTTTATTAAAATTTATTTTATTCAACATTTTTAGTATCTAGCGAGTAAAATTTTACGCACACCTAGACGACGTTATCATTTACGTGTTAGATATTGTCATTTTGTTCTAAATTTTGTTATCAGATCTTGATCAAAATTATTATGGGACCACCTCTGATGTATGAGCTATCGATCAAAAAAGAATCATCAAAATCGGTTGACGTGATATTGAGTTATTCGTCCATTTGTCGCGCACATACTTAATGCAAATTTAAGACTTATATGGTTTTCTCATGGATGCCAATGTCAGAACTGGAGCAAATTGAAATGGGACCACACGAGAAGCACCAACTTTCAAATAAAAAAAGAATTATCATAATCGGTTCTCCCAGTCGAAAGTTATGAGGTACAAACATAAAAAAATACAGTCGAGTTGAGTGAGAACCGACACCTTTTTGTTGAAGTCGGTTGAAAAAAAAATCTTTATTTCAGACGAGTTGCATCCATAGTGGGTTAGCAAATAAAATAATCTTATAACTAGGTATATTACTAAACCTTAATATTTAGTGACAAGATGATTGTCATTACACTAAAAGCAATAATTTTAAGCTATATGTTCTCAATCTGAGAGTCGAAAGGAATCAGTAGGATAGGATAAAATATCATAATTTAATTTAGATACCTAGGTACTTAATTTACTTGTAATGAAACCTATTGATATGCAGGTAGGTAGGTACTAAAAAAGGAACGAACCGGTCGCCGTCAATGTTAATTACGCGGTATTAGTAGCCCCCTCTTCTTCATTGCGTAAGTACTATGGGCAAATCCAGGGCCTCGCGAACGCGATCGAAGAAAGCCCCCTAGATCCCACTCCATTTTTTGTAGATATTTATTTATAAAATAGTCTCCTGACGTATCATTGTCATAGGGACCCCATTATCCTAAAGTGCCCAAGGCCATCAATAGGATAGGCCCTAGGCATTAGAAGCGTAGGTATTTTGAGTATTTTATATGACCTACGCAAATGTCTTACTGCGACGGATCTTTGAGCTCCCTAAATAATGGTTGAGCTACATGATGACTGATGTATGCGTGCCGTCAGTTAGGACAGGTCAACTCAAGGCTGCTAAGGCTCTTTCTTCAGAAGACCTGTTCAGATATTGCCCTATCGTAACACTCAAATCATATCTGACAATAGGTAGAGCCTACGACTACTGTCTGGACTTTTAAAGACCATGATTCTCTCAATTTGTTTCGGCATTTCTTCTTAGAGATCGTCAGTTAGAAAATGCATTGACTTGTAAAAGTATCCCTAAAGGATCTAAGTATTATTTCATTTCAACAAACCTGTGTTTTCTATGCTGGCTCGCAGCATGTCCACTACAATCCTGGCGATGTCGCGCTCATTCAAACATTTGTACCCTATGGACATATCCTGGAAACACCAAATACATATACCTAAGGTTTACCTCGACGCGTTGATTTCAGATTTCCCAATCTTGTGGGATTTCCTAAATCCCATCTAGAGGCTCTAAAATGGATGGCACATGTAGTATGACATCCTATTCCAATGGTCATATTTCACATAGGTTACTTCATCAGCAATCCATTAAATGTCCCACTGCTGGGCACGGGTCTCCTCTCCAATTGAGAGCGGTAAAGCTTATCCACCACGCTGGTCTACTGCGGGTTGGCAGACTTCACAGTGCACACGAACTGGGGGCTTACTCTTGAACTCAATTCCGATACATCGACATTGGAATTGGCCAACCAGGGATGCCGATACAAGGTTAACGGATTTGTGCTCAAGAGTAGGAAATCGCCCGACAGCCAAATTGACATTGGAATCGGATCACGTTTGCATTGGTATTGTATTGTTTTCAAGAGTAAGCCTGCTTAACCGTGCAGGTTTCAGGCCAGGACTTCAAAATCTCAGCCATACAGGTTTCCCAACGATGTTTTCCTTCACCGTTTGAAGCGAGTGATAATTATAATTTTATTTAAGTAGATACTAAATTACTTACCACGACTGAACCATCATAGGTATAACTTTCAGGAGGGCAGTTCTTCCTCTTGTCAGGGTTGGCGACATATAGGACCTTGTCGCTGTTCGTCGCACTATAGTTGAAAGGGGTGTTGAAGAATTTGACGCAAACCTCTTTCTCAATGCGCTCGAATGTCGAAACTATTATATCTTGGGAGTGTGGATCTACAAATATTATTATACAACTATAGTGTGTGTATCCTTTGGTCTTGGATTTAAAGGAATCTAAGTATAATACAGATGGAGCCAACAAGTGTTAGAGTGGAGACCGCGTTTGGGCAAGCGTAGTGTAAGACGCCCTGCGACGCTTGAAGAAGGTGGCTGGCAGCGGATGGTTGCGAGCTGCCTAAGACAGGGATGGTTGGCGCTCCTTGGGGGAGGCCTACATTCAGCAGTGGACGGCAATAGCCTGATATGATGATGATGATGAAGTATAATAAATCCAAACTTCAATAGAGAGATGGCGGACACTTACCATCTGCTTAGAACCCCATTAGAAATGTAAGGTAGCTGTTAGTAATTGTAACATTGAGACGTCCAACAACTCAGTCTACCCGTGACCATGCTGTGAAGGATACGAATCGTCGGGAATTAAATATTATCAATACAACGCGATAAAATCCGTAAAAAGTACTTACCATAATCTTTCTTATTGATAGCATAATGAACAACACCTCTAGACCACAATTTGCTTTCAACTGAGTTAAAATATAGGAACACGGCAAAAATAAGCGAACGCATGTTTAATGTAGAAAATGGTTTGAATGTTTATAAACGTTATCGTTTATTATTTATTGAACTTTGCGTTACATTTTTATGGAGCAAGGCGTAAATTTAATTTTAAAAATTTGCTCTAGTTCCATTACCTTGCTTTGCTTGGATTTACGACGTCAGCTTTTTCCCATTTTTTCCAAATCTACCAAACCTACGCAAAATTATGCATAAGTATTTTTCAATTTATCACAAAGGTTTTGAGTATAGTATAACTGTGGATGGATATAAGGGAAGGGAGAGACCAAAGAAAATATGGATGGACTGTGAGAGAGATGGTATTTATTTATTAATGACTAGCTTTTGCCAGCGACTTCGTCCGCGTAGAATAGTTACTTTGTTCCCTAGTTCTTCGCCCGCGGTTTCACCTGCGTTGCCCCGTTCCTAAGGGTTGTAGCGTAATGTTTTATAGCTTGACACCTTTCTCATGAATCACTCATTTTCCCAACATTTCCCTTCACTGCTCTTCTCCTATTGATCGTAGCGTGATGAAAAGTATACTATAACCTGCCCAGGAGTATGAAGAACAATTGTACCAAGTTTCGGTGAAATCCGTCGAGTGGTTTTTGTTTCTATAACGAACATACAGACAGACAGACAAAAATTTTACTGATTGCATTTTTGGCGTCAGTATCGATCACTAATCACCCGCTGATAGTTATTTTGGAAATATATTTCATGTACAGAATTGACCTCTCTACAGATTTATTATAAGTATAGAATAGATGAGATGACGGCTGATAGAGATGTAGGTATAATTACCAAATATGTAGATAATACTTATAATATACATGAGAAAACATAAGCCTGCCTCCTCTCCCCTACATTGCCGTGCCCAACAGAGTCCACGATTGATACTTTTATATTTATGTACGAGTATTTTTACTTTGTGGAGTGCAATAAACGAATTGAGTATTGAAAATGAAAGAAACAGAGAAAAGAGTCGTTTAAGACAGATAGGATTTTATGCTTCTGCCTGATTGACAAGGTCTAGATTAATTAGGAACCTATAAATTCCTGATATCAATTCATCATCCATCACCACATAACAGAAGAATCTGAGAGTAAAAATTGACAACCACCCGGAGACTGACCGCACTTAACCTTTGCAACGCAGTGCAACCTTACAGGCCTAATTTTCCAGCAACCTTCGAAGCACTTTTTCGGATAGAGGGGGAAAAAAAGAGTAGAGTAGAAAGAGGGGGGAGGGGGGGGGGAGACAGAGAGGGGAGAGAGAGAGACAGCGAGGGGAGAGGGGGGGAGACAGAGAGGGGAGAGAGGGAGAGAGAGACAGCGAGGGGAGAGAGAGAGAGACAGAGAGGGGAAAGAGAGAGATCACCTGTTTTCAAAACGTCTTTTTATAGGTTTTTTTCCTAGGTGTCATACAGTAACCATTAGTAACCATTTTCTGAATGATTTCTATTGATAATAAGTCATTTCTAGGTTCCGCCAAAATAATGATCTTATAAAATAGAAAAGTACTAGCTGTCCCCTGCGGTTTCACCCGCTAAAAATGCCGCCGGACTTTCATTCTACTTTGCCCCCGATTTTCACCCCCTTAGGGGAGGAATTTCGAAAAAGCCTTTCTTATCGGATGCCTATGTCATACAAAGAACACACCCTCCAAGTTTCAGATGTCTACGATCAGCGGTTTAGGCTGTGCGTTGATCCGTCAGTTAGTAATTCAGGACAAAGCATTTTATATGTATAGATTGAATATTCTTTTGTTTTTTTTTCGATTCTTGAAAATACTACAATTTAATAATGCAATTAAATTAATTTTAAAAGGATTTTATGTAAATGTGAGTACGATGTAGGCTAGATATAGTACCTACGTCTTTTAACTGTCTGGTGGCTTCGAGATTTTTTTTGTGGCCTACGCAAATGTTCCGCCGATCTGGTATCGTCGTGTGACGGATTGTTGAGCTCCCTATAATATGGTTGAGCTACACAATGTCTGATGCATGCGTGCCGTCGGATGCGACTGGTCTACTCAAAGCCGCTATGGATCTTTCTTCAAAAGGCCATTTCAGACACTGCCGTGTATTGTATCACTCACATATTCTGATACTATTATGTCTGGACTTCAAAAGAGACCATGATTCTCTAAGTTTGTTTCGGCGTTTCTTCTCAGAGGGAAATGTCGACACCATCTAGTACCTACTTAAAAAAAAGACATGTAAATGTATCTTTAAGAGATCTATTTACGGAAATAAATATCATATCATTTCATTTTTATTACACATTTACTTACCGAATCTGTGTAAATCTGTATAAAATATAAAATGTATGTAATCAACAGATCAATCAGATTACAAACCTCGCAGAACTAAAAGGCTTATGTTTAACTAACCACCAGATCTAGTAAAATTTTACGACAAAAATCACTATAAATTGCCAAAAATAGTAAATGATCACCAAAATAAGTTCTAACCTAACCTAAATCTAATTTTTGGTGATCATTTATCCATTTTGGTGACCAATTAACTAAATTTGGGGGTCATTATATTGATTCCCGAAGGAAAATCTAAATCTTCGTCATTTCTAAAAGATGAGTTAAAAATGCTTTTCGATTACATTAATTTTAATTGTATTGCACAGAATTCATTTTCCATCGTTGTAAATAACATTGTTACGTATATTACATAAATATATCATCAAGCCTGTCCCCGAAGGGGTTAGGCAGAGGTGTACTAATGTACACACACAGTTTGCCGGTAGATATGTATGTATATCTCCCATGTGATATAAAGCGAGCGTATTGCAAATCCACACTTCGAGCGTTACTAATAATATCATATAAAAAAACATTTTGTTCGACATGGGAAACGAATGCGGGACTTGACAATCAGTTTTCAATAGGGTACCTAGTTTATATGAGAAAACCTCTAAAAATATAATTATTATTGAGATAACTTCAGGCAATAAGCAGTCGGAAAAAATAGTTTTAAATGCTATTTAGTTTTTTCAATCTGTTTTTTAACACCATGAAATAGTAGCCGCCATGTTATTACGTCATACGGCTGTGTAAACTAAACTATAATGTGTCAACCTATCAGCGTAAAAGGCTTTGTACTTTTATTATTTTCATTATATTATGCATACAGGAACGGCACATCAACAATAACTAGAATAATAACTCATTTTTAATTTACTTATAAACAATTATGTTTACACAGCCAACTGACGTCATAACCACTGAGCAATATGGCGTCCACTGCGTCCACCGTTTTCGTCAAATTCAATTATTGTGTTTTTTTAGTGGTTTATTAGCACTATAGAATCTAATCTCACTTATAAGTGTTCTTTCATGTCTGGACTTTAAAAGAGACCATGATTCTCTGAGTTTGTTTCGGTGTTTCTTCTCAGAGGTCGTCAGTTAGGAAATGCCGAAGCCATCTAGCTAAAAAAAAAACCCAAACCATGACATGTAAAAGTATCTCTAAAGATCTACTTGCAGAATAAATAATTTCATTTCATTTTCATTTCATTTCATTTCAATTGAGGCACTTTTCAAAAATGAGTGTAATACCCTATTGTGAAAGTGCCACTGAAATTAAAAATATTGATAATTAACCCGCATACGTAATGCCTACCAAGTTTTCGTGTATATTTACAATACAATATTTAATATCACAGATAATTTTAATATATACCCTTCGCCGGTATGTTTAAGTCTCATGTAATAAGAGCGAGCCTATTGCCAATTACCAGGCACTATAGCTGCTACTGAGAAATGCCTAATAGAAAAAAGACGTGTGGCACTCGGGGACTGTCGCGGTAAAGCTATTGCATAGCGTTTTTTATCAACTTATGTAATACAACCAATGCCACCTAAAGGCGGGTTGCTGAACTAAAGAGACAAACGTGTTAGGTTTTTTTCGTTACGGAATTTCTGGATTCGGTCCCCACGCTCAAGGCCCGCGATAGAAGCTATGCAATAGCTTAAAAATTAAAAATATTGATAATTAAACCGCATACGTAATGCCTATCAAGTTTTCGTGTATATTTACAATACAATATTTAATATCACAGATAATTATAATATATACCCTTCGCCGGTATGTTTAAGTCTCATGTAATAAGAGCGAGCCTATTGCCAATTACCAGGCACTATAGCTGCTACTGAGAAATGCCTAATAGAAAAAAGACGTGTGGCACACGGGGACTGCCGCGGTAAAGCTATTGCATAGCGTTTTTTATCAACTTATGTAATACAACCAATGCCACCTAAAGGCGGGTTGCTGAACTAAAGAGACAAGCGTGTTTCTCTTTAGTTCACCAACCCGCCTTTAGGTGGCATTGGTTTTTATCAACTTATGTAATACAACCAATGCCACCTAAAGGCGGGTTGCTGAACTAAAGAGACAAGCGTGTTAGGTTTTTTTCGTTACGGAATTTCTGGATTCGGTCCCCACGCTCAAGGCCCGCGATAGAAGCTGTAGCGACATCTACCGCGCTACATACAAACTATACGAACAAGTCCTGAATCGCGCAAGTGAAGTTTGCAACGCAACTTGGATATATACAACCGCCCGACATCAACCGTCGGGCCGTGGCCCGCCAGGCAAAACACCCGCCTGGTCGGAGGATCCCCCCTTTGGTGTGAGAGGCAACATACCTCGCCCCTCCACAAAGCTATGCAATAGCTTAAAATCCAATAACATTAGTGAAGAATGTATTGTAGATTTTGTCCTAGTGTTATAAAATGATTGTTCAAACTTGAGAGGCAGGCGAAGCTTCGCAGCTAAGGAGTAAATCAAGCTGGTTTTTATACCTCTCTCTCCAAATAGTAATAACAGTAACAAAGCATACATTATTTTACTGTTAATTCAACTAAAATTATAATCATTTGGTTAAGAGATCATTTTATATGTATAACTGTAGCACTCAGAGACGTCAATTAGTTTTTTTTTAAAAAAAAAAACGTTGCCCCACACTAGGATTTTCTCCTGTATCGTGGGTGCGTTTTACAAACACAAACAAATTCTCACATACACAAACGCCCAGACTAGGAGCAACTACCCGTAGATCATACAAATATTTGCCCCGTGTGGGAATCTAACCCACTTCACGTGGCGCAGAAGCCGATCGCTCAACCGCTGCGCCAAGCGTGTAGTCAATATTCGAACATTATTTAAGAGTCCGGCGGACCGAATTTCTCTTACAAAAGTAATACCGAAATAAATCTACATATAAACACAATTTAATCAAATTCTGCTATTATTCGGATTCAGATACCGTTAATCTGGGTTCCTACTCTGCCATTTCATCCAAAATACTTCACTGGAAATAAATGTAAGCGAATGCAATTTTTGATAACTTTACCAAGTTTGCAACGATTTTGCGGTCTTTTATTTCCAGTGAAGCAGTTGGAGACGAAATAGTACGGTAGGAACCTAGATTAACGGTATCCAAATCCGAATAATAACATAATTTGATAGAATATTGTCTGGATTAAGATTTATTTTGGTATTACGTTTTTATGGACAATTCAAGCCGGACTCTTAACAAATAATATAGTAGTTCTCTCTTTAAGTTCAGATTGTTTTTATTCATGTCTTATAGCTTGACGGCAGTGGTTTAGTTTAAGTTTTCAATATCTTAATTGTAGATAAAAACATCTGCATTCTTAACTTACGAATGAAGTTAATGATGTTCTATTTTATTCAAATATTCAACCGTTAACCGTGTTTTTTTTATGGGATAGGAGGGCAAACGTGCACGGATCGCCTGATGGTAAGCGATTACCGCCGCCCATAGACACCCGCAACATCATAGGAGTCACAAATGCGTTGTCGACCTTTTAAAAGGGGGTTGGGCCTCCGGTAACCTCACTCACTCGGCGAAATGACACCACGTGGTGTCATTTCGTATGTTTATCACTCCGGTCGAACCGGCCCATTCGTGAAGAAAACTTGGCTCTCCCACGTAAAAAATATTGCTATTTTTTGACCCCAGACGCAAAAACGATGATGTTATATGTTTGTATCTATGTGTCTGTCTATTGCATCGTAGCACTCGAACGAATGGACCGATTTTAATTCAGGTTTTTTTGGGTGAAAGGTGACTTGATCGACAGTGTTCTTAGCTATTATTTAAGAACATCTGGCCAGCCGTCTGAAGATTATCAGCTCTTTTCTGGTTCATGAATGAGAATGAGAATTAATGTGAGCAACGGCTGCTGGGGCAGAAAGGTTCTCGAGTGGAGACCACGCACCGGAAAGCGCAGTGTGGGACGACCTCCAACAATATGGACGGACCTGGTAAAGGTAGCTGGGAGTCGTTGGATGCAGACGGCATATAACCGGTCCCTGTGGAAGTCTTTGGGGGAGGCCTTTGTTCAGCAGTGGACTTCTATTGGCTGATATGATGATGATGATGACGAACTTCCTATTCTTCTATACCTATATATTCGCTATTTCTATTTCCACAGGTCTGATCGATTCGAAATTTGACATTTACTTCAATGATATTGCAAGAACGTGGTAACCAAGTCTTGATGCTGCGGGGGCTTTTTAATTTAAAATTCGTGTATGTATGTGTAGTGTCCGTTTTCTGATGACACTGGAAGCGTATTATCAGCTTTTGAAGCTAATATTCATCCTAAATTATTAATTGAGGACAATGCTATTAATTTTTGTAAAGAAGTTTGGTTTAATCCCCATATAGCGTTTGAACCGAGTTAGTGTTTGACCATTGACACGATAAGACGAAGACACGACAATCGTGCCACGGACAAGTTTCCAAAAAAATTCTTCATACTACGTAAGTAAATTGATGTCTTTGAGTATAACAGTAAGAATTTATTATACCTACTTACTTATTATTATGTTTAGTCATAATAGGGAATATGCATAAGATTCAAATTTGAGTAAAATATTTTTGTTTGTAATCATTATTGCTAAAGAATGATGTCCATGCCATAATTTTTTTACGTAATCGCCTTATCAGCTTCTAATCATTTAAAAGTAGAAAAAGTGCGGCACATTTAACAGACAAAAACGCAACTTACGGCCAAGTCCTTTGTAACGCTCTCATGACGTCAATGTAAACATTCAGATTTGTAATTTCTAGGTATAAAATTGATTTCAGTCCTCTGCCATAGAAAATTTAAAAATATTGATAATTGATTGGATAAAACGATCAATAAATTTTAAAAACAATAAAACAATGACAGTTTTTACAAAAACTGACGTCACAGTACACGCGGCCAAGATGGCGGCGTTTAAATCTCGCGAATCTGGTTGCAGTTTTGAATATTTATTTTTATGAAAAAATATTCTTGTTTTTGTCAAAGCAATATTTTTACAGTGCTATAATGTAAACTATTGATTAAAAATAAAAAATGCAACTTCTGAATTTGCACGCCACCGCAGATCCCATCGATTGAGGTCAAGAGCAAACCCATCTATACTAATATTATACAGAGGAAAGATTTGTATGTAAGTATGTTTGTAACGAATTGGCTCAAAAAGTACTGGACCAATTTCTAAAATTCTTTTGCCGTTAGAAAACTACATTATCACTGAGTAACATAGGCTATATAACATCACGCTACGCCTCTTTGGAACGGAGCAGCGCGGGTGAAACCGCGAGCGAAAAAAATACATGCATATTCCCTATTGATAACTTAATTATACTTAAAACTAAGACAGTCTTCTTTCTTGAGGTACAAATAAATAAAACGCATCTGAAATTGGAGTTTTAGTCATTTCTTTTGTAAATTTCACTTAAAAACTAACATTACATAATAGTCCTTATAGTTTGAGAGGGTAAGGAATAGATTCCTTTGCAAATGTAAAACAAATTCTACAGACTACCATTTAGAAATTATCGCTTCAATTTTTTATGATTGGCAACATTGGTCTCAGAAGTTGTGTTGCCATGAATAACAATATTACAAGCGACAATAAAAGGATGCCAAAAGTTGCAATATAAAGTTCCAATCGACGAACGAATTGAGATATTTTACGAACGATTATGGCATATTTATAAAAAAAGGTGTGCGCCAGCTGTCTAGCAATGAAAATATTAAGTACGCTAAATTATAATTCTGTCATTTTAGTGAAGGAAAATTTGGAGAAGAAGGAACCTTCAATAGACTTCAATAGATGTCTCTAACGTCATTTTAAGACGTAAATTCAGTGAAGGCCAATTTCGATCTGGCGGGTGGGACTCGCGGTGGCTTTAGGGGTCATAGTGTCTGTTGTATCTAAGACGCAGATTCGAATATTGCTCGCAGTCGCATTTACCCTTCACTTAATAAACTTTATAATCTTAGCATGGAAAATGCAAAATAATCATAAAAAGGTTAAAATTCTGTTTTGATGTAACTTAACAGATAGAAATGTGTTGCTGGGGAGTTTGTGCCGCTTTGAGCAGACGGATCGCCTGATGGTAAGCGATTACCGCCGCCCATGGACACCCGCAACACCAGAGGAGTCACAAGTGCGTTGCCGACCTTTTAAAAGGGGATTGGGCCTCCGGTAACGTCACTCACTCGGCGGAACACAACGTAAGCGTTGTTTCACGCCGGTTTTCTGTGAGGCCATGCTATCACTCCGGTCGAGATGGCCCATCGTGGTGAAGCAAGGTTCTCCCACGGTCAAACGTTCTGTTTTAATGTAACATTAATGTAAAATTAAGACATTAAAACGTACTACCTAGAAGTCTCTTGAATAAATGATTTTAAGAGTCCGGCGGACCGAATTTCTCTTACAAACTGAATACCGAAATAAATCGTAATTCAAACACAATTTAATCAAATTCTGTTATTATTCGGATTCGGATACTGTTAATTTAGGTTCCTACTGTACCATTTCGTCAAAAATACTTCACTGGAAATAAATGTAAGCGAATGCAATTTTTGATAACTTTACTAAGTTTGGAACGATATTCCGGTCTTTTATTTCCAGTGAAGTAGTAGCAGACGAAATAGTACCGTAGAAACCTAGATTAACGGTATCCAAATCCGAATAATAACATAATTTGATAGAATATTGTCTGGATTACGATTTATTTCGGTATTACGTTTTTGTGAGCAATTCAAGCTCCGCCGGACCCTTAACTTATTCACTGTAACTGTTATTAATTCGTCCGTCGTTTCAAATTTCAGACTGCAATTTATTTTCAGGCGATGTTAACAACTGGTGTAGTTAACAATTTGTCACTAATACTTCATTTACTATAAGCATTAGACAAATAACGACAAATTATTGTGTTATGATGACCGCCTCGCTAGAGGTCCTGGGTTCGATCCCCAGGTCGAGCTAAGTGTTATTGGGTTTTTCTATAAAATTCTCAGTAGCAGCTCGGAGTCTGGATTTGTGCCCGGTTAATGGCTATAGGCTCGCCCTCTATAACATAGGACATAAACATACCGGCGAACTGTGGATGTACATTAAGTACGCCTCTGCCTAACCCTTCAGGGAATACAGGCGTGGTGGTATGCTATATAAAAAAAATTTTACATTGTAGTTTAAATGTGCTTGTAAATCGTAAACAGAGTGTATTCCTTTCTATAAAAACATAACATACCATCACCGTTGTATTACAGGGTTAGGCAGAGGTGTACTAATGTACACCCAGAGTTCGCCGGCATGTTTTGGTCCCACGTAATAGGGGGCGAGACTATTGCCGTTCATCAGGCACAAATCCCACTCCGAGATGCTAAAGAGACGAAAACCCAATAACACTTTTCTCGACCTGGAAATCGAATCCAGGTCGTCTAGGGTAGCAGTCGCGCTTGGAATCAATAGACTAATGATGCGATTCACCCTACTAATATTATGAACGTGAAAGTTTGTGAGGAAGTATGGATGTTTGTTACTCTTTCACGCCAGAACGGCTGAACTGATCTGGATAAAATTTGGCACAGAGATAGATTAAAATCAGGAATAACACATACGCTACTTTATATACAGGTCCGACCAAATTCTGAAGTCCACGCAGAAACTTTGTCGTAAAATAAGGGAGCTTATTAGACGCTGACATCGAAATAATGATGGCGTTATAACGATACTAGCTTCTGCCTGCGGCTTTGTCTGCGTGGTCTTCAGAATTGGGTCTGACCTGGATAAAATGGGTCTGACCTGGATAAAATGGGTCTGACCGAGAGGAGGATGTCCAGATGTTTCTAGAAGGATTAGGGTAATTATATATTTATAACTAGCTTATGCTCGCAGAATTTTTGACGACACGATTGGCGTAGCGGTTGAGCGATCGGCTTCTGCGCCACGTGTTGTGGGTTCGATCCCCACACGGAGCAAATATTTGTATGATCTACAGGTAGTTGTTCCGGGTCTGGGCGTTTGTATATGTGAGAATTTTTGTTTGTAAACGCACCCACGATACAGGAGAAAAACCTAGTGTGGGGCAACATCTTAAAAAAAAAAAAAAATGGGTCCGACCTGGTTAAAAAAGTAGCCTATGTGTTATTCCATACTATAATCTCTGTGTCAAATTTCATCCAGATCGGTTCAACCGTTCTGTCGTGAAAGAGTAAAAAACATCCACACATCCATACTCACAAACTTTCACGTTTATAATATAAATAAGGATTTGTCTAATGGTATAATTAATGGAGTATCTATAGCAGTAACCTTGAGGTTTAACTATTGTCCTGAATAGACTATCTCACTCTCACTCTCATACACCTGGTTTCTGAATTCCAGCATACATATTTAGGACGTTTGTGTAATCAGATTTTTCTAACTATCCCGAGTGGGTCTTCCCTGATAAATATAATCTGTGTGTCTTTAAATCACGAGTGAATCGGTTTCTTCTAGGCAAGCGCGCTCCATCGTAGATCGCAGTGTGCAGGCGAACTGGCTTGACACTTTATCTGATGGCATGTATACATTTCAGGGAATATCATAAAAAAAAAAAATTTCTTTACCTGGTAATCGAACCCACGACCGTCAGTCCCACTTACAACTACTAAACTAATGAATCGATTAAGTTAATCATGAATTTGTAAATTGTAAATGAATTATGAAAAATGACAATGGTTTCCATATCTGAAATCCATCGGAACTTTTTTTTTAAATTATCGAACACACAAACGCACTAACAGTAATACGGACACAGAAACCACACACACACACACACACACAGATATATAAAATCTACATATACACAAAATTGAATCGGCACAAACTTTGCGACAGAGATGATATAATAGGGCCGTAGCCTTGCGCATTATCGTACAACTCAAACAGAGGTGCTGCAACCAACTTGTAGTTCTTGGGCACTGCGAATAAGGCCCGGTCTTGAAGCTGTACTAGGAAGAGTCGCTTGTGCTCTTTCGGCTTCGTGATATGAGGAGGAATGTACGGGTATTGGGGCGGTTCGAAGTTAGGTCTCCACCAGTTCCCTGTGAAAAGAGATTTTATTTATTTATTTATTTAAGGACAACCGGCGGTAGCCTAATGGCTAGGACGTCGGACTTGCGATCATGCGGTTGCCGGTTCGAACCAACCCATTGCACTACCAACGTGAACCCACTCGATCAAATAAAAATATTTTACCCAAATTTTAATCTTATGCATCATCATCATCACTTCAGCCTACTGATGTCCACTGCTGGACATAAGCCTCCTTCATGGCGCGCCATTTCTCCCAGTCCTCTGCCTTCCGCATCCAGCTGCTATCTTATGCATATTCCCTATAAATTGGCGTCGTTAATGTTTCGCATTCGTGGTTTACGGTTGAATTTACTGTGGGCGTCTGAAGTCGCTGTGCACGACCTCGCAGGTAAAATTAACCACTGTATCACCACTTGCGGATAACTTCAGATGTCCAGTTATTTTGAGACATGGTAGAGCAGTTTCTGTCACAACCCACAAGTCTATGACACAGTTCATATTTTGCAAACCAAATCCTTAATACACTTACCAATAGTGTCTTCAATGAGCCATTCTTGTTTTACTCCATCTTGTCTGCCGAGGGTCTCTGTCAGTAGCCTCTTCAGACCTTCAATCTCATCCTGCAGAAGAAAATGTTATATTCAAATCAGTAGATGATACATTTTTTTTCTTTTTCAAATATAAAAGATTAAAACGTATAGTGAATATTTGTCCATTCTGGGAAACCAAAACATGAATTTAATTCAATATTTTTTCAGCATTTTAACCTTTTAAGCGCTTGGTTTAATATGAATTGCTTGGTTAAATATTAATTGCCTGCCCCTAGTGGTGTCTACAAATCAATAAAAAAATGTATAAATAAAATATTGATAAAAAAAATTACATAATTGTTGTAAATAATAATCTCTATTTAATAATGATTTTAGTTGTACAATGCAGTTAATAGGGACGAAGTAGAACAAAAAAAATCATGCATATTCTCTGTCAAAAGTTTAAAAATAGATCATGTTTTTTACCTCTCCTGGGTTTAACTCTCCTCCAGGCAGCTTGAAGAATGCTGTGCCGAGCTGCAGCAGCAGCACATGTGGGAGTCCATGCTCATGTACAAGCAACACTCCTTCTACGGATCTGCAAAAGGTGTTACCATCAATAGTAGATTCATGAGCTAGTCACAAGGGTAAGATAAATAGTAATGTATAGTTTAGGTACATAAATTGACATAAACCACCTTAAAGATGTAAATTCAGACTGTGAAGGCAATTTTCATCTAGCGGTTAGGACTAGCGGTGGCTTAGAGGTCATAGCGTCTGGTGTTATCTAACCAGAAGACACAGGTTGAGTCCTGCCTGCGGACTCTTCCTTCACTAAAATAACTAGTTACTTGTTTCATAATTAATATTATTATAATAGTTTTAAATTATAATAGTTTGCGGGTGTCCATGGGCGGCGGTAATCGCTTACCATCAGGTGATCAGTCCGCTTGCTTGCCCTGTTCCATAAAAAAAAATTTAATCATAGAAATCAATAATATTGTGAATAATGAATGAATAATGAATGAATAAATACAGCGGGTGGGTCCCGAGTGGGTCTTCCCTGATAGTTGAAATCTGGGTGTCTTTAAATGCATTCGAGTGAATAAGTTTCTTCTAGGCAAGCACACTCCATCGTAGATCGCAATATCACTTAACATCAGGCAAACTGGTGGTCAAGTGTAAGCCTATCACATATAAAAAATACATAAAATGAGTAATGTATTAGTAAGTTAGAGATACAATACTTTTTTGCCATATTTATCAATAGGGCCAAAACATTTGTATTTTTTTTTGTATTACTTTATGAGTAAGAAATGTGTATAGCTGTTTGTTTGCCAACATAAAATACAATCTGAAGAGCTGAACGATAACTACCATTCAGATTTGAAAAAACATTTTTGCGTTTGATTGCCAATTATGAAGGAAGAATAAAGGATCCGAGCACAATAGCACCAAAAAGAAAATCGCCAGAAACGGCGAGTGGAACCGCGGGGTACAGCTAAGAAGGTCATAATCAAAAAACTAACCTCCTCATGCCAATTTTGGAAAACTCTTCGCGCATCCTCTGAAACCTGGCAGGGACCGATGCATCCTTCTCAAACAGCGGCTCTTTGGTCCCAAACGTGTAATTAGTGAGCGGGTACAAGTTTATTGTCCTATTTAGTGTCATACTTGAAGTTGGTCCTTGGCTATTCTGATGCTGAATACCGGGTCTTGCGGGCCAGTTTTTGTTACCCGGAGCTTGAACTGCAGTCATCTTAGATAATATTAGATTGTTACAATAAAGTTTTACAGTTTTGGTCAAAATCTAAGTGTTACTTTGGTCGTTTTTCCTAATTTTTGTGTGAGACACAATGCGATAACGCCAAACAAGCGGCGGCCATTGCCTTGAATAGTGATGTTATTTGTAAGTAATGGTATTTCGCGGTATTAATCGGTTTTTAAAAGACGCACTTAATCATTTTTAATGTGAAATCTGCTAAGAGAAGTAAAGAGATGTATAAATAAGTAAATTATATCAATTTTCTTAGATGAACCTTGTAATTTGGAATTACATTACGCTTATATTATACGATTACTATTTGCATATTTATTGTGACGATAGTCGTACATATTTTAGGCGATTTTAGTATAATCGCACATCGTCAATGGAAATAGCAGCCCAAAACTGTCATATCAATGAATGTCAAATTCAGTAATGTCAAGTGAAACGTCAAATCAAAAGTTGTAAACTTGTTGTTGAAAGTTGTTCACAAATTGTTTTCGTTTTTGTTAAGTTTTTTAAAATTCTATTTATAAAATGTATCAACAATACGAATTACTATTAGAGAATCAACTGCAATGGGTTCCAGTATCGTTGCTAACGTCGGAAATACAGAAGAAGGAGATAAAACCGTTTGTTGTTCGTAAGTGTTTTTAACATCAAAATATTTACTTTTGTGATCATTTCTTCAAAATGATAGAAGGGATAAAAAAACCACTACTGATCATTTCCGTGATTATTTAACTGTGACTGTGCTAATATAACAATATTCTTTAGTAGAACTACATAATCATACATCATACATAATCAACCCATTACATTGTCCCACTGTTGGACACGGGTCTCCTTTCAGAATGAGAGGGATTTAATGGAAAAAGGCTATATTACTCGAGACCTAAATCATCAATCATCATCTATTGCTCACGGTTTAACTATATACTCAAAGTACTTTTTGAGTACTGCGTAGGCTATAGTCCACCATGCTAGCCTAGTGTTTGCAGACTTCACATGCCATCGAGAAAATCTCTCAAGCATGCAGGTTTCCTCACGATGTTTTCCTTTACCGTTTAAGTGCTTGATATATACTACTGTGACGAATCATACACTTCAGACTGATTATTACAAGTATTTATTCATCCAACAGTATGTAATTATCAACAATCACTTAATCGCTCAATATTTATTAACAATTATACAACAACAGCACTGGCTTATAAGATATTATGTCTACTGCTCAACGTCTCGGAATAGAATGTCTCAGTACAGATTGATCTATTACCAGCCGAATGTTCCCCACTCTTAGACGTAGGCAAACACTCAGCTGGGTTAGACCAATCAGAGCGAAGTACACAGTACGCATGATCAATTGATTAATTTAAATACATTAGATTAACTTTAAATTTAGCAATAGTTATAAATTGATTACACAGACAAATTGATAATATAACACCTACTTATATTTGACTAATTTGTAATAAAAAGGGCGTTTAATAACGAATAGTTCAACTACAAGCGCCATCTGTCGCTCGTGATAAGGAAACCTATATAAATGTCTTGTCATTATTTTATAAAATCATTACATTCGGCCATCCGACAACGTGCGATCTCCTGACGCACGTTATCGTAATTCAATAACATAAGTCATACATACAGAAATATTACATGCTTAAACTGTTTGAACAAACACGAATCAAAAATGCAAAATCATTACATTCGGCTATTCATTGATGTCCGACTCCTTTCTATGAAATAGTTTGTCGTTATCATTATTGCTTTCAGAAGATGGGCTACTATTACGATCTGATGAATCTTTATGGTCAGGCGAATTTATATTTATATTTACATTTTTATTATATTTATTTATATTTTATAAGGTCTAACACGATCAGCGGAAACGACACTCTTAAATGAATCTCTACGTTTGCTAAAACCGGAATTTCAGTGATTTTATATCTGTCATTGCCCAAAACTTCTGTGGTTTTATCAGATCTATGAATTTAAAAAGTTTTATTGCCTTTATTATTATAGTCAGTTCTGGTAACCTTAGTCAAATAACCTTGTTTATAGGTTCTAGGGGTGCTACCGGCATCATAATAGTGTTTTTCGCGACTTTAGTATTAGTACGACCTCATCTCTTACGCTTTGTAACATGTTTTGTATAATGTCAGCTCCAACATCGAACTTATTGCTCTATCTCTGAATGTCAAAGTCAAAGTTCTTTATTGCTTCATGTGTAAATATACATAGATCTCTAGTTTGGTAAGTATCAACATGAAACCCCGTTGGGGCACAGCATAGAATACATGGGTACTAACAAGTTAATTACATAATTATAATTTAACAAATTACAATATTAGAAAATAAAATTATAAACTTTTACTTAAAATTAAATAACCATTTAGGTAGTCAATTTACAGAAATTTAAGGTATTGTTATTATTTTGGTAATTGTTTTTATTGCACAAAGATTTTATTGTTATTAATTATAATTTAATTATCTTTTATTTTTATCTTCAAAGAATTCTTTTAGCGTGTACATGTAATAACATTATTGTAATAGGTGTTTATTTAGTCTGTTTTTAAATACATCGTCATTTAGGATATCTTTTAGTTCTCGAGGTATTTTTATTTTGGTGCCAAATAAAGCCCCTATGGCAGTCTTTTTGGTAGAAGAATTAACTGAATTATTTAAACCCCATTGGATTTTGCCAAGACACATTTCCCAATTGCGTTCGTCATTTCCGTCATTATGTTTTGCTAATGCGTTTAAGATGGTTTGGTTATATCTTTCAGTTTGACTTTTTGCCCTGCGACAAACTACAGCGATAGGGACATGTTTAGTGCTATGACTGTCGCAAAAGCTCGTGATCAGGTATTATTGGAGATGGTAAGCCAAAGTCATTTTTTTTTTTGTTTTCGTGTCTTTTACCGCTTTCATTTTTTTATATATTTTGTAAAGCAATCAACTATTGTAATAATTTAGGCATTGCCGTTTTTACTCTTTACAAACGAACCAAGATGGTTTAGGTGAATTGTATGGAATGGGACGCTAACTTTTTCTATAGGATACAATTATTCAGTCTTTTGTCTGGATGCATCATCTTTATTATAAGCGTACCGAATGCACCGAATTTTATCGCCGCAGCCTTGGAAACCAAAAGACAGATTGAATTCTCTCAGTCGTTTTAGAAATGCCTAAATGTCCTATATCATCATGATTATAACGGCATATTTTCCAGCGAGCACTACGAGGGACAACTAGGCGTATTTCATCGTCAATTCTTTATACTCTATGATTTTTAATAACATAATTTTTCCTAATATCTTTAGATTCTTCGTCAGATTCAGGCTTAAGAATTTTTAAGTATACGCGAAATGTCTGGATCTACATTTGTAGTGTTAATATCCAATTGTCAGTCTCGATACTTTAACAGAAGACTCGTCTTTAATGTCAGAAGGTAGAGAATGTTATTTCGGCTTAATGCATCGACATGTGTCATACGAATACCGGGTCTATACTCGTTTGGTTAGTATGGTTCGGAGCGTATTATGGTCTATTACAATTTTAAATTCTAATCCCAACAGATAAACACAAAACTTCAAATTTCATAAGATTGTAAATGACGCCTTTCAGGTGTCGTCTGCCTACTAAAATAAGCAACCGGCTTAAGTACCCGAAGGCTAGACTGCCACTGTATTTTCTCCCACACCTAAGGAACTAACATCTGTGTGCAACTCCGTATCAAGTTTAGGATTGTATAAGGCTAGTGTTGGTCTATTACTCAAACTTTTATTTTAATGCTTGAAATTGATCTTCTACCCAAATGATACTATAGAACTAGCACAATCGGAATCGGATTCTTGTATATATAATATATCATTTCGCAACAAGTCATCAATAAATTCTCGTACCTGTCCTCTCTCGAAGTGCGATAAGCGATAGGGTCTATGTGTGACAGGTCTATCATTAAGCAAGTCTATCTTCATTTTAATAGAGTTATTACAACCTATCTCGCTCAAGTTAAATGCAAAAAATTCACGATACGACTGCGATAATGCGTAGGTAAGGCTTATCCATTTGCCAACTTGAGGGACCGACTTTGATTTCAGACTTTATCAAAGGAGCCAAGTCAGTAATATCTCTCGTGATTTTGTTAGGGCATATAATTCTTTTTTTCTTACAAAAGGCATTGCTTTTGCAATTAGAGCATCGCAATGCAACGAATCTTGGGAAAAATTCTTTGGGAAAATTCAGGGTTTGATTAGCTAAATTTGATAATAAGGTGACATTTACCCATGCTTAGACGATATGTGCCTTGAGGTAAGTTATATTCTTTGCCAAGTTTATTACTATTATAACCTTCTATATAAACATTCCCAGGATAAGAAGAACCTAAATCCGAAACTTCAACTAATTCCGATTTGTTTCTGGCTAATTGAATGAAATCCGATAAGGTAAGCTTTAAGGGGCCCAAATCATTGGTTTTCTGCGAAGCTCAGGACTTTAAAATTTTATCCAATGAGTAACGCAGTCTGCATAAACCCATAATTAACCATAAGTAGGTACTTCTACATTCGATTCGATTTCATCAATCCTAAGAACGTACTATATACGGGTGTCAAAAACCTTTGACTATAGGTAATCTCGACACAGTTTTCACGGGGTCAAGGCTGTTTGCATCATATTCACGCATTACATAAGTCAAAAGTCAAATCATCCATTTCAAATAAACCAATAATACAGGTACTTTTGAATTGCCAAAACTAGGCGCACGGTTCCAAATAGTGGGTCCTACTATACCCAATCTTAATAATCTATCAATCCCAACGAAAACTCGATTATTTACCCGTTTGTAAAACTTGTTATTACTGTTACTGTGTGTAGAAGTTGTAAGGACTTTACGTTCTATTTCATCGCTTGACTTTGGGTCTATTCATGGAATTAACGGTGTCGGTTTGCAATTTTCGTTCTAGCGCCCTGTCACACTTTAGACGCTTGTCAAGGGACTTGGGACATCTGGTGTAAGAGTGTTCTTTACGACGACAATTAAAACAAATAATTGGAGGTATCATTTGAAGTCGAAGGCGAGGTATGATCATGAGTTCATGACGCTTTCTATTTGTAGAAATAGGTTCTAACTAGGTATGCTGAGAACTGAGAATATGTAGCGAGTCTTTCCGGTTCATTACAATTTAAAGCTTGAGCTCCAATTCTAATGGATTTATCATAAATGCCGTGAGTTGCACAACCTACAGCCTTTTTATCACTAATATCATATCAGCTTGTATATCAGCATCAATTTATCATAAAAATATTAACGTAAACTTTCATTACTTCATGTTGTACCTTTTCATTTTGACACACATTATTGTAACTCGTAACATCCTAATTATATATGAAAACAATAAAGATTTGAATTTGAATTTGTACGTACCAATATTTCTTTACCTTTCCTTTTTTTTTGCTAGCCCGACAAGTTTTTGTCGGGCAAAATGTATGGTCTGCTTCTCGTCCCATTCATATATTACACACTTACCTTTCATAAACAACCTTCAATACTCTGAGATTTACTGGAGGGATTGAACTTCGGTATAACATTTGGTAAATGGTTGTACGACTAAACTGGCGGCTCTTCGTCTGGAGTATGCATTCATTGGTTTCATCATCATTCATTGGTATCATCAGATTCCATGGCCTCAAAACATAAAAATGTATAAGTATTGTTTCAATTTGACACTAACAAGTTAAAAACCCCTTTTTTTTCTATTATTATTAAATAAATTTTATATTACTAAAATATCTACTCGAACTGGTTAAAATTAATAGCTCCATAAATTCGAAGTTATGCATGAAAAGATCAATCAAAAATATACGTCTTCCAATAAATGTTTCCCATTTCCAATTTATAAAATTAATAGAGGGTATATACACAACTATCTGCAACGCACTTAGTCGCATAATAATTCTTTTAATTGTTCTCTTAGTATAAATCATGCTTTACTTACGCGTCTGAGGATAGTTCCGTTCCTATTGGGCACACTTGGCCCAAAACTTTTGACTCACTTGGCCCAAATAACTTTAAGCACACTTGGCTTACTATCTTTAAGCACACTTGGCTTAATAGGCGTACATAGCCTCTAGTAGCTAGAGCACACTTGGCTTCCTATTGTAGGTACACATAACTCCTATTCCTACTGGTATACTAAAACTACTTTATACTTCTTTAGTGGAATCTATTTTGGATTATGCTCTTGATTGCTACGGCCTCACATTTAAAAACCTATATAGATAAACTGGAGAATATCCAAATAAGATTTATAAAACTGCGTGTAAATAAAAAAATAAAATAACTTATAGATACCCTACCATAAAACATTAATTGTGCACTCCATTACTAATTATGTACCTACCTACATGTTATTAAGACTAAAATTGATCCCACAGTCAAACTGTTTGTACAGTTTTGTGGGGCTTATATTACTTCGTAAGACCTAATATGTACCTCATAAAAATTAAATAAATAAAATAAAAATAATTAATCTCTAACAATCTAAGCACACGTGGCTCAATAGGCATACATAGCTTCTAACAATCTAAGCACACATGCCTCAATAGGCATGCATAGCCTCTAGTAACTCAAGCACACTTGGCTTCCTATTGTAGTCACACATAACCTCTAACAATCTAAGAACACATGGCTCAATAGGCATACATAGCCTCTAGTAACTCAAGCACACTTGGCTTCCTATTGTAGTCACACATAACCTCTAACAATCTAAGAACACATGGCTCAATAGGCATACATAGCCTCTAGTAACTCAAGCACACTTGGCTTCCTATTGTAGGCACACATAACCTCTAACAATCTAAGCACACATGGCTCAATAGGCATACATAGCCTCTAGTAACTCGAGCACACTTGGCTTCCTATTGTAGGCACACATAACCTCTAACAATCTAAGCACACATGGCTCAATAGGCATACATAGCCTCTAGTAACTCAAGCACACTTGGCTTTCTATTGTAGGCACACATAACCTCTAGACATACGTCACTCAACATTACTGTATCTGTGGATTTTCTTGTAGGCATATCCCACTTCTGAAATGTGACGAATCATACACTTCAGACTGATTATTACAAGTATTTATTCATCCAACAGTATGTAATTATCAACAATCACTTAATCGCTCAATATTTATTAACAATTATACAACAACAGCACTGGCTTATAAGATATTATGTCTACTGCTCAACGTCTCGGAATAGAATGTCTCAGTACAGATTGATCTATTACCAGCCGAATGTTCCCCACTCTTAGACGTAGGCAAACACTCAGCTGGGTTAGACCAATCAGAGCGAAGTACACAGTACGCATGATCAATTGATTAATTTAAATACATTAGATTAACTTTAAATTTAGCAATAGTTATAAATTGATTACACAGACAAATTGATAATATAACACCTACTTATATTTGACTAATTTGTAATAAAAAGGGCGTTTAATAACGAATAGTTCAACTACAAGCGCCATCTGTCGCTCGTGATAAGGAAACCTATATAAATGTCTTGTCATTATTTTATAAAATCATTACACTACCTACATGATTAAATTAAAAAGAAAGGGATTGCCATAGCAAGTAATACATAACATACCATCGTGCCTGTATTCCCCGAAGGGTTAGGCAGAGGTGTACTAATGTACACCCACAGTTCGCCGGTATGTTTAGGTTCCATGTAATAGAGGGTGAGCCTATTGCCATTAACCGGGCACAAATCCAGACTCCGAGCTGCTACTGAGAATTTCATAGAAAAATCCAATAATACTGCTCAACTTGGGGATTGAACCCAGGACCTCTAGCGTAGCAGTCGTAACAAGTAAGAGTTTGACCATAATCTTTTCTCACCAGTGGCCCTCAAGGAGTTGGAAGGCAACCCGGACAGCAGAACATCCAGCTTAATGAGCACCGACAAGTTCTCAGCAGTGAGAGAGATTGTGCGACAATTTTCAAGACTACGCTCAGCCATCAAGGAGCCGTGGCGAGAGGAGGATGTCCGGATGTTTCTAGAAGGATTAGGGTAATTATATTCTCGTATATCTATCTGTAGCTTATGCCCGCGACATTGTCAGCGTGCACTTCAGAATTGGATCTGACCTGGATAAAAAATAGCCTATGTGTTATTCCAGACTATAATCTATCTGTGTGCTAAATTTCATCTAAATCGTTCAGCCGTTCTGGCGTGGAAGAGTAACAAACATCCATACTCACAAACTTTCATGTTTTTAATATTACTAAGGATTAATTAATTAGTCGTTTCCGATTACACACGCGACTTAAATACGTTACGTTATATGCATAATTAATGTAATAATACCACTTATCCAGATCCTATTAAAAAATATTTCTATCATTAAAATGTGAATGTAATTTTTTTTATTATGGGATAGGTGGGCAAACGAGCAGGACCGCCTGATGGTAAGCGATTACCACCGCCCATGGACACCCGCAACACCAGAGACAAGTGCGTTGCCAACTTTTCGCTCGGCGAAACACAACGTAAGCGTTGTTTGACGCCGGTTTTCTGTGAGGCCGTGGTAACACTCCGGTCGAGTCGGCCCATTCGTGCCGAAGCATGGCTCTCCCACGTAAAAAGCGCTTTACAAATACCATTATTTCAGTCTTTAATCTTATTTGTACTAAAGTAAAATATAGCCTATGTTACTCGTTGATATCGTAGCTTTCTATATAGGTGAAAGAATTTTTTAAATCAATTAAGTCGTTTTTGTGTTTATCCATTACAAACTAACATAAAATTAAATCTTTCCTCTTTATAATATTAGTTTAGAAAATGTAATATCTACCTATCTCATAGGCACAAAGTGCCACTTTTATGCTACAGGTCCTAACTTTGTTTCCCAAGTCAATCCGGTTTTTATATGAAATTTTCAGTAGCAGCGTGGTGTTGTGGATTTGTGACCAGTTAATGACAATAAGCTTATCCCCTATTATATGTGACCTAAAGATACTGACGACACGTTTGGCGTAGCGGCTGAGTGATCCGCTTCTGCGCAACGTGTTGTGGGTTCGATCCCCACACGGAGCAAATATTTGTATGATCTACAGGTAGTTGTTCCGGGTCTGGGTATTTGTGTTTGTAAACGCACCCACGATACAGGAGAAAATCCTAGTGTGGGGCAACGTTTTTTTTTAAATAAAAAGGAACTGTGGGTCTACATTTGTACACCTCTGCCTAACCTTTCAGGGAATACAGGCATGACAATATGTTACTACCATTTCTTTCTTAGGTTTTCTCCGGACTGTGTGACAGAGTTGACATCACTCTTGTGTACAGACAAGATGTATGAGAACGTCCCCACACACTTGAGGGTCAAGCCAGGCTTGGCTAGCATGCAGTGGAAGATTGACATCTCATTGTGGTAAGTAGAATTATTTTAAAAATGTGCTCTACGTTCAAGGACACAGATCTGTTAAAGGGCTTATTAATCGTTGTGTGCTTAGAGACAGCGGCCCACGTGATCCTACATTGTCCTGGGGTCGCCGCATACAGGGCAAAGTACCTCGGTAAACCGAGTACTCTCCGAGAGATCGCCAGCGACATTACTCGCTTGCTAGCCTTTCTTGAGGAGTTGGGGTGTCTCGAGTAACATATCTTTCCCACTCGCACGCAAAATACGCGCGTTGTCGTAGAGTTGCAGAAGACAGCCCGCTATAACATACCATAACATTAGTCCTTGTGTAAATCTATGGGCTTTGTTCAACATTGGATGTCCTTGGACTGATAGCTGAGCGATCGGATTATGTGCCACGTGTTGTGATTTCGATCCCCACACGGAGCAAATATTTATATGTATGACAGGTAAAGTTATTTTTTAGTAAAGGAAAAAACTCAATCGCGGGCAGGTTTCCAACCTGCGTCTTCTGGTTAGATACACCAGACGCTCTGACCTTTAAGCCACCGCGGACCCTATCCGCATGATTGAAATTTTGCCTTCACATTCTGAATTTACGTCATAAGGTGACGTTGGTGACATCTATGAGAGGCAAGTTACCTTACTTCTCAACCGACACGACTTACTTTACAGTTAGTTCAGTGTCGTACGATGCCACCTAACTACCACCAAACTTACGTAAATTCAGAATGTGAAGGCAGAATTTCAATCATGCGGGTAGGGTTCGCGGTGGCTTAGAGGTCAAAGCGTCTGGTGTATCCAACCAGGAGACGCAGGTTCGACTCCTGCCCGCGATTGAATTTTTTCCTTTACTAAAAAATAACTTTATAATCTTAGCATGGAAAATGCAAAAAAAATCACAAAATGATTGTGACAGGTAGTTATTCCGGGTCTGGGCGTTTGTGTATGTGAGAACTTGTGTTTGTAAAAAGCACCCCCATAAAGGCAAAAAATACTAGTGTGGAGCGATGTTAAGAGAAAATGGAGCCTATACAAGAGGCAATATCTAATCTATCCATAACAATAATGCACAAGCTTGCTATTTTCCGCAACTCCACAATATAGTGCGTATTTTGCGTATATTTTATATAACGTTGATCGTTCACCTGAGCCCGCCAAATTCAAATTTCAAGTGGTTTTTCGCAGTTTGTAGGCCTATAGAAAGTTCTAGATTTAAGAATGATTGATAATGATTTATGAATTTATGAATAGTAATTGCGACATTAACTATACAACATTTACAACTGATAACTAAAATCTTTCCTTAAAAATCATTATTGTAGTTAAAAGAAGTGTAAAGTGTCAATTTTGACCATCGGCACAGTTTTTGGCTTGATATGGATTCTTAAGAAAGCGCCATCTGGTACCACCGCAGATCATCTTTATAGATTTTTGCCTTAGTACCCGAAGGAGCGACTTGATGGCGCCAGTCATTGAATGACGATTTTTATGTAAAATAACAGACAGTTGTAGCCCGTTAATCCTGATGGATCGTGCTCCTTAATCAGTGTTAAGTTAGGCACTTGAGCTAATCACAGCTAATTTTCTTCCAGCCAATCTGCAATAGCTTCAGAGAATCCTTCGTCACAGCGGACCAAAGAACTAATGCATCGGAACACACACATCATATTAATATTGCTACTGACTGACGGACAGACTCACACCTATAGATTGTCTTATGAGAAGTTCCATGAGCTTCGGTACACTGTAGCCAGCGCTTTGAAGAGTATGATTGTGTTGGAGAGGAGGAACTGTATGAGGAGGGATTGACATAGGACTTGTTGGGGGTAGCGAGATGTTCTTTTTTTTATAGGATAGGAGGGCAAACGAGCAAACGGATCGCCTGATGGTAAGCGATTACTGCTGCCCATGGACACCCGCAACACCATAGGAGTCACAAGTGCGTTGCCGGCCGGGGATTGGGCCTCCGGTAACCTAATTCACTCGGCGAAACACAACGTAAGCGTTGTTTGACGCCGGTTTTCTGTGAGGCTGTGGTATCACTCCGGCCGAGCCGGCCCATTCGTGTCGAAGCATGGCTCTCCCTCGTAAAAAACGCAGGTGTTCACAGTACCTACAATGTATGTAACTTAATTCTATTTATCATACACCGTGACATTTAAGTCATTTTGAATCCGAAAGGACGGTATTATACTCATCATTATGAATACCTTTTACTATGGAACCAACCAAGAGTTCAGTGTACATTTGTGTACACTGAACTCGACAAAATGTATAGAACAGCTGTTTTTTCTCGTGATTTCAGGGTTGGTTCAGTTTCAGTTAGTTACTTTTACTAACTGTAAAGTAAGTCGTGTCGGTTGAGAAGTAAGGTAACTTGCCTCTCATAGATGTCACTAACGTCACCTTATGACGTAAATTCAGAATGTGAAGGCAAAATTTCAATCATGCGGGTAGGGTTCGCGGTGGCTTAGAGGTCAGAGCGTCTGGTATATCAAACCAGAAGACGCAGGTTCGAATCCTGCCCGCGATTGAATTTTTTCCTTTACTAAAAAATAACTTAATTATCTTAAAAATCACAAAAAGATACAAAAATAATTTTCAAAATCGGGTCCGTAGATCCAGAGATTTCCCCTACAACCTCACAAACTTTACCTCTTTATAATATTAGTAAAGATAATCCTTTCTCAGAATACAAGTAAAAAAAAAATTACATTGTTTTATAAAGTGAGGATAATGACAAATGATGAAATGACAATTGGGCAAAAAATATCGATATTTTTAATCCACGATATATCGATATTTATTTTGGGGTATCAAATTCATATCAAATTCGATATTTTTTTACGCAACTGGGATTTATGACCATTTAGTTCCCACATATACTATCAGCCAACGCCATGTCTAGCCACCGTAAGGGCTATTCTTGTTTGCAGCTCTTGGTTACGGTGAGACGCTACGTAAAAAGCTTTCTCCTCCTTTGTATTTTTTTTTTGTTCTATTACTATTGGTCGGCAAAAAGGATCCTTTTCTGTTTTAATATTATTGGTTACGGAAGGGCACTGAACAGCTGTGGATCGGGTGCACGGGATTTTGTTTTCAAAATAGCTAGATATGGAGTTGGCTGGTAGTACCTAGAGCACGTTTTTCAGTGTCCATATATCCAAATTTTCACTCGATAGTTATCGATATCTTTTTTCATTTACCTATCCCTGATGGCAATAAAGTGACAAGGACAACATACTAAGATGATGAGGGTAAAAAATTTTCTAAATTTTGGGGAAATCGCGGCAATTTGGGCGAGACAATCGTGAATTGTAAACTTCATTAATATTGTTTACTTTCAGGAATATTTAATGTTTCTTATTTTGTTTGGTGATGTGATTGAGATACCTAAATGCCCCTTGGGGATCGGACAGGGTTGTTTAACATTGTGTAATAGAGCTGGCAAAAATCTTGAGTAAAGAAGAAAGTGTGATAGTGGGGATAGGCGGATCAAACCTACGAATCAGGGTCACAAAAATGTTGATCCGAATAGGTCGGGTTCTTTTTTGTCATTAATATTTGCCATTAAGGCATGATAAACATTTATAAAGATATACATTCCAATTATTTATTTTTATTTAAAATCGGTTCGTAAAAATATTGGTGGCTATGAGTCATTTTTAGGCCTTTATATTGGAAGAGGAAAATATCACTGGGGTATCCGTATGTCTGTAGATCTTTTCACTTTTTCTCATGTAAGAAGTCTCATTAAGCAGCTCGGAGTTTGGATTAATGAAAGTTAATGGCAATAGGTTCGGCCCCTACATGGGATATAAACTTATCGGCGACTTCAAATGAATGTTTTTACAATATATTGTGTTAATTTGACAATAATGTTTAAAATGCACTTTGGGTTTGACCTTAATATCTTAATTTTAGAATTTGGCGGGTCTTTGAAAGTTAACCCTGTATATTTTTATGTACTATTTTATTTGTTTCTCTAATGTTATTGTTAAAATTGTGATGTAAATAATAATAATAATTTAAATTTATAAAATCGTTAAATCTTTTAAGACTGTTAGGTCTTTAAGCTCAATTTAGGTGACGATAACTAAATATAGTCTTTATTTCGTTGATTCAGAGTTGAAAATGGTTTGTCTGTAATTGCCTTTTGCTGTTGTGATTAATGTTTAATTTTCAACACTATGGCAATAGATATAGGGATCATTTTTAACTGTCAGTAATAGGACGGGTATTGTAAAGACATTTTTACGGTGCAAATTTCATGTATAAGCAATAAAGATCAGCAAGATATGTATTTACAGTTTAAACTGAACTCTAATTCAAGTTCAAGTTCAAATGTTTTTATTTCAAATAAGCTTTTACAAGCGTTTATGAAACGTTATTGAGTCTGTTGAGTTGCACGGTTCCAAAAAGTTGATCCTATGGAGAAGAATCCGGCAAGAAACTACATAGACACTCTTTTAAAAAATTTTCAAGTACAATAGTGCGAACAGGATGTCCAAGTTGGATCGAAGTCGACATTATTAAAAGAAGGTTCTTAGCACTAGAGAACTCAATGTAATGATAAAAAAATGAAAATAAAAAAAAATATGTGGAAAACACATCATCAAAGTATATGAAAAGTCTACACAACCCGACGTTAGCTTATACTGGAATATCTAGCTGACGTGTATGTATCATTTGATTACATTCGACAGGCAATTAAATTGCGTCGTGTAAAATAGCCTTAAGACTCCCGCGGACCGAATTTCTCTTACAAACATAATACCGAAATAAATCGTAATTCTAACACAATTTAATCAAATTGTGTTATTATTTGAATTCCGATACCGTTAATCTAGGTTCCTACGATACTATTATTTTAGTGAAGGAAAAATTCAATCGCGGGCAGGATTCGAACCTGCGTCTTCTGGTTAGATACACCAGACACTCTGACCGCTAAGCCACCGCGAGTCCCACCCGCTTGATCGAAATTTGCCTTCACATTCTGAATTTACGTCATAAGGTGATTAAAGTTATTTCCGTCACTTAAACTTTTTAATGATAATTCCCTTTAAGCATGTATATGTTATTATTAAGTACTTTAACATTTAAGTTTTCTGATCTGTACTAACATTTTTTTTTTTCCAACACATATTTGTATGTCATTAACGGCAAAACATAGCGCACATAATTAATATAAGATCTGTATCTAAATACCTATGTTTAACAAATAAAACTATTCTGATTCTGATTCTGATTCTTAAATAACTTGATAATCTTAGCATGGAAAATGCAAAAAAATCACATATAGATAGTTCATACTATACTGTTTCGTCTACTACTACTTCACTCGAAATAAAAGACCGGAAAATCTGCATTCGCTTGCATTTATTTCCAGTGAAGTATTTTGAACGAAATGGTAGAGTAGGAACCTAGATTAACGGTATCGGAATCCGAATAATAACAGAATTTGAATAAATTGTGTTTGAATTACGATTTATTTCGGTATTACGTTTGTAAGAGAAATTTGGTCTGCCGGACTCTTAAGGCGTCAAGTAAAGTTCGGTCAAAATAACTATGGGCGTCTTAGGTCCGTTCACACAGGTAAAATCACTTAAAAAGTGTTCTTATGCAAAAATATCGAAATCAGTAAGGACAATATTGACGAATGCGAAACGATTACCACCTAACTGTCACACTGAGATTTTGTATTATAACTAGTGGACCCAGCAGACGTTGTCCTGCCCTGAAAATAACCCAAAACTCGATTGCAGCGCCACCTACCGGGTCCAATTGTAAATCTAAACCATTCCCAGATCCCCTTGAACACACACAAAAAATTTCATCAAAATCGGTCCAGTCGTTTGAGAGAAGTTCAGTCACATACACACTCACAGAAGAATTATATATATAAAGATTAATCAACTCCAGATGCGCACTGTTATTCCCAGCTTAGTTTCCCCGAGTGCGTCTTCCCCGATAGATATAATCTGGGTGTCTTTAAATCACGAATGAATCGGTATCTTATAGGCAAGCGCGCTCTATCGTAGATCGCAGTGTTGCTTAACATCAGGCGAACTGGCGGTCAAGCGTAAGCCTATCCAGAATAAAAAAAAATTGACTGAACTGTATCAAATTACTTAGTGCAAAATATTCTTGAGCGCCACCATCACATGTTTTGCTGAACTAATGTATAGAAAATGACGTTTTTATTTTCAATTTGTTAACAAACCCATTGTCTACTTTTATTATGCTGCGCGTGTATAGGCCGAAATTTATAACCTATCTGTGGATTGCTTTCTCTACTCGAGATTGCAATTTGACATAAGGTCCATTGAAGTAACGTCAAATTTCGATCTCCAGTAGGCAAAATATAGAGATAATGGTTTGAATGAAGCTGCTTTAGCGGTGCTAATGTCAAGTTATGAAAAAAGGTGCTAGACAACATTATATCTTTGCAAATTTGAGAATGAAAAAGAAACTAACAAACGCATGCTCTGATGAAACACAACATGTGCGTAATTGACTTTGGTTGCGCTTCCAAGCCACGGTACTATAAATGGGCAATCCAACCGGATTTAAAACCGGTGTGCTTGGGTCAAATCTCGATAAATACCTGGTAAAGGTACCTATTTATCGAGATTTGATTTCTGTATTTATATCGATTTTTGGGCCTGGCGTACAGGACATGGAAATGCCGTTATTGCGTGGCGTTCAAAAGGTTAATTATTTATAAACCGAATTATTTATAACGGATAATTATAATTATCCGAGTTTGATATGAGACCAGCTGACAACGACTGCGTTTCGACACACGCGGTATATTATTACATAATCTATTTCTAAACAAATTTCCTTAACTGCATCCATACCTCTTATGTTGATTGTACAAGTTTGCTTTGGCAATTACGCACATGGTGTGTTTTATTATTCTTTAGCAGTTGTGTACGTTAAGTCGCTGTTATCCTAAATTAGCAATACTTTAATTATAACGTTAAAACATTTAAATATTGTTATAGTATATTTTTATTAATAAAGAAAGGAAATAAATTATTTTAAAAATGCATTTTTATTTACTTTTTTACACCAATTTTTACAGAATTTACATTTGTATTTTACAATACTTACGTCTCGATAAATTAAACAAACAGAAATATGTACGTAGCTGGGAAATTTTGAATAGAATAATATCCTTCCAAAATGACTGACTGGCAATTTGAATGATTTTGACTGGCAATTTTATTGATTTTCTCGACGCTCAGAATTATTCAGTATTTTTTTTGTCACAGGTTGAAAATAATTAACTTAAACTTGATTATTTTCCAATAGAAATTAGATATTCGGTTTCTGTAGTAACGATTTGTTCCACCTTTTCTTTACAATCGTAGTGTTTGCACGGATTATCAGGTCGATTTTAGTATGTAATCTGCTCTATGCTTTATCCTTCTTGTGGCATATCCGTCGTGACGTCAATTCCGTTCGGTAAGTCTTCCAGTTTCTGCAACACATAACAGTAATTAAGAAATTAAAAACGTTATAGAAAAATAATAGTAATCGCTTACCATCAGGCGAAACGTCAGCTCATTCGCCCCCCTATCCCATAAAAAAAAATATAATTCTAAATGTAGAATTGCCGAGAATATAATTTACGACATTTCTACATTTCTATTATGATTCTATTCCAAAGCTTTACATGCGTTGCAAATAAATGTTCTTTTTTTTATGGGATAGGAGGGCAAACGAGCAGACGGATCGCCTGATGGTTAGCGATCACCGCCGCCCATGGACACCCGCAACACCAGAGGAGTCACAAGTGCGTTGCCGACCTTTTAAAAGGGGATTGGGCCTCCGGTAACCTCACTCACTCGGCGAACACAACGCAAGCGATGTTTAACGCCGGTTTTCTGTGAGGCCGTGGTATCACTCCGGTCGAACCGGCCCATTCGTGCCAAAGCATGGCTCTCCCACGTAAAAATTCTTATATTGAAAGAATGAATGAAACACAATTAACGAAAGGAATTTATAAGGCGAATGTCAGCGGTCGGTAGAGGTCGCCCTAGAAGGACGTACGATCTTATTGGCGAAATCCTTCAAAAATTTCAGGTGCGTAACACTCGCAACCGGCGCGTATGTATGAGAAGATGTATGAATGTGGAAGAAGCAAAAGATGTCAAGAATCATAGCAAGTGATGGGTTATATAGTTGTTGCCTATCCCTGTAGGAGAAAGACTGTATGTATGATCTTATCGTATGCCCCTACCTGATGTTTCGCGGCGTGTGTCTTCAGGCTAGCTTTCTGTGTGAAGGCGGCGCCACACTCGCAGACGTGAGGTCGGTCGCCCGTGTGAGACCGCATATGGACTTTGAGAACACTCTTACGCTGTAACAAGAAAATATTACTTCTATCTGTTGACTGCAAGGCTATGGCTGGGAATTTGCTTCTTTTTTAAATAAAACTGACTGATTCATTAGCCTAGTGGTCCTAAGCGCGACTGCTACGCTAGAGGTCCTGGGTTCCCCAGGTCGAGCAGTGTTATTGAGTTTTCTAAGAAATTCTCAGTATTCTCGAAGTCTGGATTTGTGCCAAGATAATAGCAATAGGCTCGCTCCCTATTACATGGGACCTAAACATACCGGGCAAACTGTGGTTGTACATTAGTACACCTCTGCCTAACCCTTCCGGGAATACGGGGCGTGATGGTATGTTATGATTAATAACTGTTATGTATAAATTCTACTGGTCTGTACGTCGATAATATTATCTAACTTGGTGATTAAAGACATTAATGTCCACAGTGGTGTTGATCATTATTACCCAACTTGGTGATTAATGACTTACTAATGCTTAGAATGATCATAACAATCACACACACTTATACCATTGGTCACCACAGTGATAATCATTACTCAATGGTGATTAAAGACATTTTCACTAATAACTAGTATGGTGATAACTATTACCTAACACAATGTATAATGCCTAGCATGATCTTAATTATTGCCCAATATGATGATTATTACACTTACAGTAATGTCCCGCACGGTTCCCCAATACGGTGATTAATTACAATTTAATGCCTGAAACGGTTATAACTATATCCCAACATGGTGATTAATGACACTGATACCTAATACGGTGATACTCATTACCCAACATGGTTAGTAACAACACCGATACCCAACACGGTGATAATGATAACCCAACATGGTGATTAACGAATACTCACACTAAAATGTGTTCCGCACAGCGTACATTGGGCTTGCGCGGGTCGTTGTGTATGTACCCTCCAGGCGTGCGCCCGCAGCGCGTCGCGGCTGCTGTACAGGCGCGCGCACGAGCCGCACGCGAGCGCGGCCGCCGCGCCGTGCGCGCGAGACAGGTGTACCGACAGCGACGACTTGCTGACGAACCGCTGAGGGCATTGTGGACATTCGTGTCTGAAAGAAACACATTTTTTTGTATTCGTAGGGGTCTGGCGGAAAATACCTACATAAACGTAATAACATACCATCATGCCTGTACTCCCAGAAGAGTTAGGCAGAGGCATACTTATGTACACTCACAGTTCGCCTGGTATGTTTAGGTCCCATGTAATAGAGGGCGAGCCTATTGCCATTAACCGGGCACAAATCCAGACTCCGAGCTGCTACTGAGAATTTCATAGAAAACTCAATAACACTTTGCTCGACCTGGGGATCGAACCCAGGACATCTAGCGTAGCAGTCGCGCTTGGGACCACTACACTAATGAGGCAGTCAAATAATAAATAAATAAATGATATTTATTTCCAAGATAATGTTTTAACATTTTTTTTTTACTAGATGGCGCTTGATTTCCTGGCTGACGATCTCTGAGGAAAAACACCTAAACAAACTAAGAGAATAGGTCCCATGTAATAGCGAGTGAGCCTATTGCCATTAACCGGGCACAAATCAAAACTGAAAATTTTATAAAAATCCCCATATATAGCATATTTTGCTGGACCTGGGAATTATAGGTACCAGAATCTTTAGCGTAAAATGAGTTATTGATGAAATGAGTAACTTACTTATATGAAGAAGAATCTCGATGACGTTTTGCCTTTTTGAAATGTAACCTCAAACTTTCCTGTGAAGCATGAAATCGTTAAATAGGTTAGCCCTTTCCCGCAAAACGAGTATTACTATATACCCATTTAAGTCGTATTGGAGCCGAAAGGACGGTATTATACTCATCATTAGGAATACCTTTTACTATGGAACCAACCCTGTGATTTCAGGGGTTTAAAAAAAAACAGCTGTTCCATACATTTTGTCGAGTTGAGTGTACACAAATGTATGGAACAGCTGTTGTTTTTCGTGATTTCAGGGCGAAAAGTTAAAATTTTCAGTTTTATTAATGTGTTTTAGAAACCATGAAATAGTACGCCATGTTATTACGTCATACGGCTGTGTAAACTAAATGAAAAGTGTCATCTGATCAGCGTTTAATGGTTTTGTACTTTTATTATTTTCGTAACCAACGTAATTGTTATTGAAATAATACTGTAGCGACACCTACCGTGCTACATACAAACTATACGGACAAGTCCTGAATCGCGCAAGTGAAGTTTGCATCGCAACCTGCATATATACAACTGCCCGACATCAACCGTTGGGCCGTGGCCCGCCAGGCAAAACACCCGCCTGGTCGGAGGATCCTCCCGATTTGGTGTTAGGGGCAACATACCTCGCCCCTCCACAATACCATGGAAAACGGTTTCGCAACGGGAGAAAAAACAAATGTACCAAGAATAAATTTGTTTACATAGCCGACTGACGTCATAACAACTGAGTAATATGGCGTCCATTGCGTCCAGCGTTTCCGTGAAATTAAGCGCGTAATTTAAAAATGTAAATTTTAAATGCATTTTTATGGCACTTATCGATGGAATGAAAATTTTGTTTTTTTTTTGTGTAATACCGTGTTGTGTGGGCTTGGCGTTGGTATAAAAATAAAATTGACTCACCGGAGACTTGAACCTCACATCACATTCGACACAGTAGTAGTCTTTCCTCTCGTGCACCGCTTGTGTGTGTTTGTGTAATAACGATGGATAAATGAAATGTTTGTCGCAATGTTCGCATTGCAAACGTTTAGATTTATCGTGTCGCCTGCAAGGAAATATCAATATGTTATCTGGGTGTCTTTAAATCACGAGTGAATCAGTTTCTTCTAGGCAAGCGCGCTCCATCGTAGATCGCAGTGTCGCTTAACATCAGGCGAACTGGCGGTCAAGCGTAAGCCTATCACGAATAAAAAAAGGAAAAGTTACATTTTTAAGCCCGACGAAAAAGAGGAGTGTTATAAATTTGACGTGTGTACTTGTGTGTCTGTCTGTTGTATCGTAGCGCTCAAATGAATGGACCGATTTTGATTCAGTTTTTTTTGGTTGAAAGGTGACTTGATCGAGAGTGTCTGTGAGTGTGAGTCTTGGCTATGATTTAAGAAAATCTGACCAGCCGTTTGATGATTATCAGCTCTTTTCTGGTTCGTAAACAGGGATGTGAGCAACTTCTACAGGTCTGATTGAGTTGAAATTTGGTATCCTGTTATGTTGTTATTGCAAGAACATGGTGACCAAGACTTGATGATGCGGGGACTTTTTTAAGTGTTATGGTATTTTTTACTTACATAGTATGTACTCGCAGTGACTCTATAGTGTTGAACAGTTTTCCACATCGGTGACAGGCGTGGCGCTCGCTCGCCACGTGCTTCTTTACGTGGCGCTGTATCACTGTACGCTTGCTGCAAGATATTCTAAATTATATACGGAGGGTAGGCCGAGTATTCGTGAAGGCCGAATATATGTGATAGACCTAATATTTGTGGTAGGCCGAATATTTGTGATAGACCTAATATTTGTGATAGACTAACACTATTTTTATTTCTTTTTTTGAGGTTTTTGAAGGCGGTTGTAATTTTTTTTATGGCATAGGGCGACAAACGAGCAGACGGATCGCCTGATGGTAAGCGATTACCGCCGCCCATGGACACCCGCAACACCAGAGGAGTCACGAGTGCGTTGCCGACCTTTTAAAAAGGGATTGGGCCTCCGGTAACCTCACTCACTCGGCGAAACACAACGTAAGCGTTGTTTATCGCCGGTTTTCTGTCACTCCGGTCGAGCCGGCCCATTCGTGCCGAAGCATGACTCTCCCACGTCAAAATGTTTGGCGTCTACTGGTTTTTTCCGTCGGCACTGGAAATCTCGTCCATCCTTCTTGAAAGCCTTGTTGACTGATGTGTTATATACTTACTTGGTGGTAAACTGGCATTGGTCACAGGTATACGTGGTGGGAGCCGCCGTGTGCGTAATGGCGTGATGCTCCAGCAGATGCTGCCGGGACAGACGCACCTGCCCACATAGCTTGCACTTATATCTATAAAAAAACGGTATCGGTTTCTTCTAGGCACGCTCCATCGTAGATCGCAGTGTCGCTTAACATCAGGCGAAGTGATAGTCAAGCTTAAGCCTATCACGAATTAAAAATAAAACCATCCACCTGCCCCATTAGTTTAATTGTACTAAGCATGACTGCTAGGTCCTAGGTTCGAGCAGAGCGAGCAGTGTTATTGATTTTTGCTATGAAATTCTCAGTAGGAGCACATAAGATACCATCACGCCTGTGTTCCCCGATGGGTTACGCAGAGATGTACTACTGTACCCCCACAGTTCGTTATGTATATGGGGTCGAACCTGTAGCCATTAATCGGGCTTAAATCCAGACTGCATGTATGGTAATTCATTTATATACATTAAAAATAAAAATGGACCCAAAATAGAACCCTGAGGTACGCCCATTTTCAACAGCGTGCCGGGCGATTTAATCTCATTTATTTGGACTTTTTGTTACCTATCTTGTAAGTATGATTTGACAATTTTTAAAAACTTGTGCTTCAAACCATAATGCTCTAACTCAGACAGCAGAGTTTCATGACTTACGCAGTCAAAGGCTTTCGAGAGATCGCAGCATATACCGATCGCGACTTGAGACTATTCCCAGGCATCAAATTAATATTGAGTAGAAATAGAACGGTAATATATAATGATCAGAATAATATTATAACATAAGATTGAATAAGTTACATGAAATGATGAAGACGGTACTTACCTAGTGGTATGTGATTTAAGATGACCACGTAACGACACAGGGCTGGGACAGTACTGTGTGCAGATATCACATTGATACGTGCCATGCTCCTGTTAAATATACAATGTATTAAGGCGGATCGTTCAGCTGAGCCCGCGAAATTCAAATTTCAAGTGATTTTTCGCAGTTTGTAGGTGTATAACAAGTTCTAGATTCATGGCAGTTGTAATTGCGACATTAACTATACAACATTCACAACTGAGAACTAAAACCTTTACTTATAAATCCTTATCAAGCCAAAAACTTGGCGCAATCTGTGTAATTGGTCAAAATTGTCATTTTACACTACTTTTAGCTACAATAATGATTTTTAAGCAATGGTTTTAGATAAAAATTGTGAATTTTGTATAGTTAATGTCGCAATTACCATTACCATGAATGCAGAACTTATTATAGACCTACAAACTGCGAAAAATCACTTGGAATTTGTATTTCGCGGGCTCAGCTGAACGATCCGCCTTAAGGGTCCGGCGGAGCTTGAATTGCAAACTTCATTAATATGTTGACTTTTATGCATGAATATTTGATGTTTGTTATTTTATTTGGTGATGTGATTGAGAAATGCCCCTTTTAGATCGGACGGGGATTTCTTAACATAGTACTAGAGGATTTGTTAGCTGAATGGACGGAGCGTCACGTGACTAATTTCAGCCGAGAGGGTGGGGATATTTCGTGCCTAATGTGCCATAGCAAGTGATAGCGAGACAATGTCAGCGGCGCGCTCTCGTGGCTCGAGTCACTTTTGCTCGAGAGGCCGGGTGCGACGGACGTGTACTAGGGACCGTATATTTATATCATTTACTGTGTCTAACGGTTTTATCTTATTTCTCATATTCTATCTATGATTTTGTGGTTACAATTAGATAAATTATTTTGGTAGTTTTTTATTATCTATCTATAAGAATAGTGTATAGCGTATTGAGTATTATGTATATTGAGTATGTATTGAGTATTATGTATATTGAGTATGTATTGAGTATTGGGCGTTAATATATGTATAGCACACAAAACATAACACGCCTGTATTCCCCGAAAGGTTAGACAGAGACGTATTAATGTACATCCACAATTCGCCGGTATGTTTATTCCCCGAAGGTGTAAATTAGGTCACCTCTGCCCAACTCTTCGGGGCATACAGGCGTGATGGTATGTCCTTACTCACCAGTGTGTGTTTCTCCATGTGTGTCTGCAATACATCTTCGAAGTTAAACCCTTTCACACACCTGTCACATTTATATGGAGATCTGATATACGGTTCGGTCTTCGCTTTCTCTGCTAATTCTGACAACACCTGCAAAATGAAATTGATAAATCAATATTTCTCGTAGGAACCTTAAAAGGATAAAAAGGAACGTCTGTCTGTGTGTTATGACTGTCTGTTTTTTACGCTGGAAAGCCATGCTTCGGCACGAATGGGCCGGCTCGACCGAAGTGAAACTACGGCTCCACAGAAAACCGGTGTCAAACAACGCTTACGTTGTGTTTCGCCGAGTGAGTGAGGTTACCGGAGGCCCAGTCTTTTAAAATCTCGGCAACGCACTTGTGACTCCTCTGGTGTTGCGGGTGTCCATGGGCAGCGGTTGTCGCTTACCATCAGGCGATCCGTCATCTCGTTTGCCCTCCTATCCATTAAAAAAAATTACCCTTTCTTCTCAAGAACGCGTGACATTATCAAATTGAAATTAATACGAAATACGGTCTGAGGTCATTTTAGCTTCTTCGCAAATAAATCAAATCTAGAGACTTTCGGATACTATCGGATCTAAACTATCGAATACAATATTTCGGTGAGTGTGCATCAGATCTCGACGATCTCATTCCCCCTAACCCTTTCTACTATCGGACGACCAGAAGCACGAAAAAGCGACATCGAGTCATGGTGGACATTCCAAAAACCCGAATGACGGTGCCGCTGAAATGTGGAATGTACTTCCCGAGTGGGTCTTCCCTGATAGATATAATCTGGGTGTCTTTAAATCACGAGTGAATCGGTTTCTTCTAGGCAAACGCGCTCCATCGTAGATCGCGGCGCTTAACATCAGGTGAATTGTCAGTCAAGTGTAAACCTATCATGCTTAAAAAAAAAACATGTTTATATTCTACTGTTGGCTTCCTTTAATTAAAACAAAAAAATATATATATAAGATGTCGCTGATAAACAACTGAGTTGTCAAGTTGACAACGCGCGAGTGTGTTGCTGACGTCTATAGGCTGCGGTTGTCGCTTACCATCAGACGACACGTATGCTTGTTTTTTTTTATATTCGTGATAGGCTTACGCTTGACCGCCAGTTCGCTTGATGTTAAGCGACACTGCGTTCTACGATGGAGCGCGCTTGCCTAGAAGAAACCGATTCACTCGTGATTTAAAGACACCCAGATTTCGCCTCCAAAAAGAATATTAAATTCTCACCTGTTCTTTACTAAGCTTAATAACAACGTACTCATCAGTCTCCTGCACCATTCTAGACGAGAAGCCTTCTCTTACTTCTTTCTTCTTCTTCTTACTTCTTTTACTGACTTTATTAGAATATTCTTCTGTGTATTCCTCTTTTATATCAGATTCTTGCTTGATTTCTGGCTCTAAAATGATCTGAAGGGATTCAGAAAGAAAGATTTTTTAACATACTTAAATATAACATACCGCGTACTAATGTAACACCAGAGGAGTCGCTGATGCGTTTCGGAGCCTTAAGAGGACGGATTGCAGACTGCCGGAGCCGAAGCAACCGAGGGGGAACTGGCTCTTACGCGTAAAAGTCCTAACAAAGTTTATTTACGGCAAACTCTGACGTAAGTGTGGTCGCCAGCCAGTCAGACCCCAAGAGTTCTGACAACCACAAGACAGATATTCCCTCGGCTCTTACGAGATGCCTATCTGAATGGCAGTGAGGAACAGTATTCTAACCCGTCATCACGGAAAAAATTAGTTAATAAAATAACATTTTAAAAAACCCTCACGGCGTCACGTCTTGGTTACCATGTTCTTGCAATATCATAGAAGTAACAGGGTACCAAATTTCAAATCGGTCAGACCTATGTGAGTTACTCCAATCTATTCATAAACTTGAAATGAGCTGATAATCATACAACGACAGGCCAGATTTTATGAAATCATAGCTAAGAACACTCGATTAAGTCAAACTATCAAACAAAAAAACTGAATCAAGATTGGTACATTTTTTTGGGAATGATGAAGTCACAGACACAAATACATACATTAAACACAAAAACAAGCCTCTTTTTGCATCGGGGGTTAAAACGGACTCCAAAATGACGTACCCCATAAGTATCCAACTTCTTCCGCTTATTCTTATAATCTTGCAGCATCACTAGAGGCACTTCATCGTCATCATCTAAGCAATCTTCTAGAGGCACATATTCGGCTTTTTCTTCTTCCAAGTCTAGACTGAACTCTGGAGTCTCTGGGCCTAGGTAATGATAGTCTAGCCTAGATATTTTGAGATCATAGAAGGAGGTATGTTGATAGAAATTGGATTTTGAATCCTGAAAAAACATTCATACTGTTACGCCGAGGAACTATTAGAGAAGGACGGAGACGGGTTACGAAGATTCTAGATAAGTCGTAGAAGCACGAACATTGGATAGAAAGCGCTCGAATGCGACACTCGAGTAATAGCAATAGTTCAAGGCCGGGTTCAAGGTCAATGTCGTGCGACAGGTCGTTGAGCTCCCTAAATTATGGTTGAGCTACACGATGACTGATGCATGCGTGCCGTCAGTTGGGACTGGTCTACTCAAAGCTGCTATTGTTCTTTCCTCAAAAGGCCATTTCAGACATTACCCTACATCGTGCCACTCACATATAAGTCTTCTTCCATGTCTGGACTTTAAAAGAGACCATGATTCTCTGAGTTTGTTTCGGTGTTTCTTCTCAGAGGTCGTCAGTTAGGAAATGCCGAAGCCATCTAGCTAAAAAAACCCAAACCATGACATGTAAAAGTATCTCTAAAGATCTACTTGCAGAATAAATAATTTCATTTCAATTACCGTAAACAGTAGACGATCAAGTACCTACTCGTATTTTGTGGACTTGTGGACCAATCGAGACTGTTCGATTCTAGAATCTTCGTAACACATCTATATACTGGTCGTGAGGGTCAGCTAGTCCAGTTAAATTCTGGACACAGTGAAGTGAATATCAAAACGAAGTTAAGCGATTACAAGTGTGACATTATAGAGCGACAAGAGATAGTGTAGTGACTTTCTCTGTAATTTCTGTTGTGTGTTTGTCAAGTTAATTAAAGTATTTGTTGTATCGGTGAAATTGGTGTTAATTAAATTTATCCCGAACCCCAGCTCGTAACAATACCGTGACATACCCGTATGGGTGTGGTATGTTATGGTTATCAAGTACGCCCCTGCACAATGTACACCCACAGTTCAATATTATGTTTAGGTCTCATGGGGGCGGATGGTGGTAGTGGTGGCGGTTTTAGCCGGTATGCTGGCCACCTGGCCGGAGAGCCCGACAACCATCCCGCATCTCCGAAATGCGGTGGCGTGCATAAGGCGCATTTCCCCACCCGAACAAAAGAGATCATGATGGGATTTGCTGAATTAAAAAAGGATGCATACCACTTCTAAAGTCTTCAGTATTTCATCAGCCTTGCGACACTGTCGTGTGAAATTCATGCATTTCGTTAACATCCATTTACACATCAAGCAGAGAACCATACTGTCATCCATGTTGGTAGCCTGAAACACAAACACATTTCAAATTGGCTACTAGATTGTTGTTTTTTTAATTTGTGATCGGCTTACGCTTGACCGCCAGTTCTCCAGCCAGACTGCGATCTACGATGGAGCGCGCTTGCCTAGAAGAAACCGATTCACACGTGATTTGAAAACACCCAGATTACATCTATCGGGAAAGACTCACTCGGGAAGCACATTCCATGCAGTGTTCAGTGCACTCAATGCAGTTTTCTAAATTAAAATCTGGTGCATGTTTCATCTTGATATGTCATCTAGAATCGGACTTATAGTATGTTATAAGTCCGATTCTGGAAATCTTAAAAATGTATTTAAATAAATTTTTCACTAAGCCTGTTATTTTTAATAAATCAAATACCAGTCGACTACCCCATTAGTGAGTGATAGAGGAGAAAACACAAATAAAATAACAACATTATTATCTACTACCTAATTGTTACTAAAGGAGAAGGTGCATGGCTCTACAAATTTAACCCATGTCCATGTAAAATTGAGTTAAAAAAGATGGATTTTTTCCGATTGCCATTGTTACAGTCTAATATAAAAATTGCTATGAAAATTTATTCAGGAGGATTAATATAATAATAGACTGCCTCATTAGTCTAGTGGTCCCAAGCGCGACTGCTACGCTAGAGGTCCTGGGTTTGATCCCCAGGTCGAGCAAAGTGTTATTGGGTTTTTCTATGAAATTCTCAGTAGCAGCTCGGAGTCTGGATTTGTGCCCGGTTAATGGCAATAGGCTCGCCCCCTATTACATGGGACCTAAACATACCGGCGAACTGTGGGTGTACATTAGTACGCCTCTGCCCAACCCTTCGGGGAATACAGGCGTGATGGTATGTTATGTGTTATGATTAATATAATACTAATAATATTTTACAATATTACAAAATATATTGGAATAATACACCGCAACATACATAAACCAAATCTCTTGGTGGATTATGTGCAGGACAATAACCTCAACCAGCGAAGAGTACCATTTATAAGATGAGAAGCAACCAGTAAAGAAGTGAGTGATTTTCCCTTACTATCGTAAGAAGACTTAATTATGATAGTGATTGGGACATAACACCCAAAAGTAGCTCGTTCATATTATAGTGAACATATAAATGCAAGAGGAGGCTTTGATCCTCAGCTGCTGTATGAATTTCGATTTTGTTTTGCAAAAAGCAGTTATTTTGAACACTTAAGGAATTTTCATATTGTTACGCCAAGTGGCTATTAGTACGGAGATGGGTCACGAAGATTCTAGATAAGTCGTAGAAGCACGTAGAACATTCGAAGAAAAGCCGGGTTCAAGGTGAATGACCGTAAACAATAGACGATCGCTTTATCGTCTATTGTTTATAAGTAGGTACTTAGGTACTTACCTACTCGTATTTGGACCTATCGAGAATGTTCGATTCTAGAATCATCGTGACTCATATAAATACTGGTTGTGAGGGTCGGCCGGGGCAGTTTAGTTCTGAACACGGTGAAGTGAATATCGAAGCGAAGTTAAGTGATTACAAGTTCGACATTATAGTGCGATAAGTGATACTGTAGTGACTCTCTCAGTAATTTCTGTTGTGTGTTTGTCAAGTAAATTAAAATATTTGTTGTTTCGGTGAAATTGGTGTTAATTAAATTTATCCCGAACCCTAGCTCGTAACAATATTATATGTTAGACTGTAAGGATGGATTTTTTAAGTATGCCATCTTTCTATACTTAATTTTATCTATTTTTTGAGATACTTCTCTTTGCTGTAGTATGTGGGTGAATTTTGCACCTTCTTCTATAATAAATTCATTCTGTATATTTATTAACATAACATACCATCACACCTGTATTAGGCACCTGTGTTAGGCAGAAGTGTATTATTGTTCACCATTCACAGTTCATCGGTATATTTAGATTCCATTTAATAGGGGGTAGCCTATTACCATTAACCGGGTTCAAATCCGACCGAGCTGCTAATGACAATTTCATGGAAATAACCAATCTGAGGCGAGTTACATCTGCCGCTGATTGATAAATGGTACATAACGATCACATCTGCTCTACCAATGGCAAAAACGCGAAGTAATAAACATTTAAAAATATAACCTTTTGAGTTAAACTTTGATAGGCTTCCATTTCCGAAGCAATCATTGGAAATACTTCTTTTCCCACCCGGAGACATGCCCGACACATATTTTTCACATTGAGCCCACTAAAACTGTTGTGTTCAGTCATTTTTCAGTAATAATTTGATTAAATTAGGAACAAAACAAGCGTCGCTGAAATGCAATCATATTGTAGGGATGTTTTTATTTTGACAGTTAATAACTACTTACTAAGTACGGTTTTTGGTAAAGAAGTTTGATTATATTTTAGTCGATTTTTAAAAACAGTATGTATTTCTTAGAGCATAGTTTTAAACTCTGAGAGCTAGGTAGGTATTTTTAATATATTTTATATTTATTGTCTCAAAACATACAACTGAAAAAACTTATAACTGATAAATGGTACTTCTAACATTGTTTTATAGAATAGGGAGCCTCTCCCACTGCACTAGATAGGATTACCTGTATATCTATCTCGGTGAACAGCGCGAAATATTGTTACTACCTATATATTAATAGAATAAGCAATCCAGCAACCAAAAACATAAGATCATGCCAGTATTCAGCAAGTTATGTACCTACCTACCATTTTCACTTTTTGAATTCCATACCGGGCATATGTATATCTGAACTCCGGTCTGCTAATAAAATCCTATTAGGTTGATGCCCGCAAAATATACCTAGAATTTACTTTTTTGCATACTGTAGATATGATAAATAGTGTGGGGTTGATTAGTTGATGTGGTAGTTAAATGATTGAAGGTCGTTACTCGATATATAAACTTTACTGGTACCAGTTGAAATACATATTTTACTTAGTAACTATGAACGACCTAACTGCTTGGGTGCGGGGAGACGACTGCCGCGCCGCGCTAAGTCACATGTTAATACAATCAAAATCCAATGCGTCAGCAGAGTCCCTACAATAGAAAGAAAGAAAGAAATGTAATTTATTTAGGGGTACCCATTGTGACACACTAAAGAAAAATACAAAAAAAGTGGGTTCTCAAAATAGGATCTGGTTAAGCATGCGCCAGACATTTGCCAGGCGCTGGTTTTCAACCACACCCTTTGTGACCGTCGAATAAATGCTCATAACTGCCTCAGGTTGGAAGTGCAATTACACTAGAGGTTCTAGACTAACTAGAGTTCGATTCCCAGGTCGTACAGTGATATTGAGACTTTCTATAAAATTGTTTTAGTGAAGGAAAAATTCAATCGCGGGCAGGATTCGAACCTGCGTCTTCTGGTTAGACACACCAGAGGCTCTGACCGCTAAGACACCGCGAGTCCCACCCGCTTGATCGAAATTTGCCTTCACATTCTGAATTTACGTCATAAGGTCTATTCTATAAAATTAAAAAAAAATTAACATCAGTTCGGAGTTTGGACTTTTGCCCGGATAATGGCAATAGGCTCGCCCCCTAATACATGGGCCTAACATACCGACAAACTGTGGGTATTCGGTCAAATACCTTTGTGTATTTGAGCAGTTGGGATTTCTGCGAAAGGTTAGGCAGAGGCGTACTGATGTACACCCATAGTTCGCCGGTATGTTTAGGTCCCATGTAATAGGGAGCGAGCCTATTGCCATTAAACGGGCACAAATCCAGACTCCGACCTGCTACTGAGAACTTCATAGAAAAACCCAATAACACTTTGCTCGACTTGGGGATCGAACCCAGGACCTCTAGCGTAGTAGTCGCGCTTGGGAAGGCAGTCATGTATTTTTCATCTAATCTTTCTTATTCTGATAGACTACCTATGTTCAATGGGGACTTGGAAGAAGATTCCTAGATAACGAATATTATAGCACAGATATTAAATAAAATAAACCAGAGTCATGGAATTCTTTTTATTTACGTCAACATGTATACTTAATACCTACACACATTAATTAAAGCTGTTAGCTAATACATTAGCTTATTCCACCAAAAAAAACTAAATTTTTCTTTTCGAAATTTAAATTTGGCGGGATAAGCTAACGCCTCGGCCACTAAATAAAAATAGCATCACAATAATTTAAAAAGAAACAGTCTTATGTTAAGATGGCGGTCGGATATTCCGTTTTCCCGCCATTACGATATCTTGTAAACCTACTTCTACAACATTAAGTACTTAGCTTAATACCAAATAAATAATTTCAATTCCAATCATGTTCCACGCACCTTTAGTTTGGCACTCCAGTTATCTATCACTCAAATTAGTTTAGCTTTTTGAATGATTTTATGTCTGTCTGTTAAAAGCAAGCAGTATGATTGACTCTTCTACATTCACTTATGTGTGACACTGGCATGGCCACCATCAGGGATTTTAATTTTAATGCTAATTTGTCGAAATTAATCGCCAAATATCTGAATTAGTCGGTCACTGGTTCAAAAGTTATAAGGGTTTATAGGTGGCCGATCTGGTATTCCAAGAGCTAGATCGAATCTTACGTAAACTCTAGCTCTTGGATGATATCTTAAAAATTGAACTTAATAATCTTATAAATTAAGATCCGACTAAATCCGTGACTTGGCAAAAAATTGCGACTAATTAGCAACTAAATTTGGGAGAAAACAGATCATCGCTAGGTGCCCTAGCTTTTGAGATTAGGCCACGCTGGGGAGGCGCTCTCCAAATCGGCCAACTATATACCCTTATATTTGAACCAGTTACCGTCTAATTCTGACATTTGGCGACTAATTAGCGACTAATTTTTTATGTTATCAAAATTAAAATCTCTGATGGTGGCCATGCCAGTGTCAGTTACACTTCGCATAGTAGTCAGCGCGAGTCGTGAACATAGAGTAACATCAGTGGAACTAAGGTGTGCAATTAGGTGGTATGGTTTGCCCCAGGCGGCGTGTCACCTTATAATGTGGAGGTGTGGTTCGTTGACAACTCGTGCTGACTACTCATAACTCATGCTGACTGCTCACAACTCGTGCCAACCACTATGTCAATGTCGAAAAGTCACAAAGAATATCTTTGACGCCTGCCTCCAACCAGTCATAAATCATGTAAAAAGTTAAAACAATTATATAATTTCTTATACATATTTTAGATCAAATCATTGTATTTTGCACCATTACTAAAATCGTTCTAGGTATAACTTATATATAGTTTTTTACACACTGTTTTGTCTCGTTTCAGTAAAATATGAAATTAAAAACGAACGCAACAAAAAGAGGTCCGAAAGGCCAAGTTAAAATTGTGCTCGAATTTGCCTGGAATAAATACTAAAATAACTGCTAACAACACGATATTGTTTAATTATAGACAACGTTTAGACAGCTTTACAAGCCTGGCATAATTATTATAATTGTTTGATGGAATTTACAATTCCTATATAATTAAGTCGGAACTAAATTAGATACACTAAAATTAAAGCAACTGAGAAACAAACAAATAAATAAATATGAGTAAACACTAAAAACCGCTGTATCAAATACAATTAACATTTATAAGTAAATAAAAATAACAATTTGGCAATGTAAAAGACCAATTTATCAATACAGCCTTGATTATTTTAATAATACTGTATACAACAATGATTATATTATGGTTACTACTTCTATAAATGCTACAAAAAAGTTCACAGACGAAGTGAGGACTTCGACTTTTGAAGTCATGGTCTTATACAATTAGTTATTACCATGTAAATGATATAGGTAAGTACGTACTTACTTTATTATTTTTAAACTAATTTTAATTTTGTTGATCGGCTCTATTTATGGTCAACCTTTTCATGGCCATAAAAGAGATCAATCATCTAGCTATTTAGAGTGGGTGATTATCATCGGCGTAACATAGTCTTTTTATGGGCGGCTATTTATGGCTGTTTTTTGAGTTTGAAGTATTTAAAATGCCACTTGAGTGGTGTTTATTTGTTTAAATATAATCTTTTACTTCCCTAAATTGATATTTAGAAACATTGTTCCTTATTTTCGAATTTAAAATCTAGCTTTTATTTTTTTCATGACGTACAAAAAATATAATTTTATGCAATAAGAATGTATAGTTTAAATAAAGGCTCTTAAATATAAGTAAATAAATCGTGGTAATCTTATTTCAAATCAACAATCCACATTTTTGGACTCATAAATATAAATAAACTATTTATTTAATATTTCTTGTCATTAAACTATAAACTAAAACCACAATAATAGTGAATTGGTCAGTAAATCTGGGTTCGAAGACTAGAAGTTAATAGGCGGGAAGGTAGCCCAAAGTACTGGTCTTACTTTAATTATAATTCAATTACTTACAGCCTCTCCAGGCGACGGACTTTGTTAATACTGCTACTTATACGCACACGAATGCGTTTGCGTTCATTACCCTGTATGCGCAGACTTTTACATTCGGATATACAGTCCAAATAGGTTAATTGAATAAATACACTTAATTACTATCTATAACAATACATTAGAAGTGTTTTTAGGTAAATAGAATCACGATTTTATAGCCTAAATGTACCATTTATAATATGGTAATTAATTGAATGTGACACAGTAGGAAGTCGCTTGAGCGGTGACACTGAGAATAACGCTTATAGCGGTTAAACAACAGTGGAGTTAAATGTAGAGGTATTAAAATTAAATTAATGTTTAATTCGGCACAAATTAACATCTCATATGAGTACGTCACTCTAGTAATCACGGCTCAAGCTGAATTTAAGGCTCGTTCATGTAGAAAGAAAACCTTTTTGTCTTAGAAAAAGTGCTTTAAAACTAGCGGAATAATAGCCGGGTACTAGCGTAACAGAGCAGTAGGTAAACGCATGTTTTTCAAGAAGTATTTTTATCGACAGACTGCGTGGATCAGTGTTGATAGATGCCAAAGCCTGTGTTCTACATGAACGCGGCCTTAGAATGAGATTCCGACCCTAATAATACAAGTAGGTATGTACAATACCTAATTATAGAAGATTGAGTTTTTTTACACAACCACATGTTTTCTATAGACATTATAATTATCTTTGATGTGGTTACATGAATGACATGCACGAATACGGCACAAGTCATGAGCACGAGCGATATTTTTTGGAATTTATGTTTTTTAATGTATTTTTAGCCTGTAAGAGGCTAAGATAGCTAAGGATATTAAACTTTCTCTACGCAGGCTGGGAAGAAATGCGTGTTGCAAAAGTCAACAAAACCCAACATGCTTGGAAGTAAGTAGTAACACGGGTGCCAAATAGTTTTACTGTGTACCGTCGATTATAAGTGGGAGCCAGAGCGCGAAATGGTAATTACTTGAATTTTGTGTTCTATCTTAAACACTGTTTGTGCTTTCCATCGCGCAAGATCAACACCAAGGAGCTCAAATGCATTTAAATCCATGTGAAAACCCCAACAAAAAAATTCTCAAATCACGTTTGTGCTCTGGACTTGTGCTATCTACTTAACAATCTTCTTACACTTTTAATACTTATAATTATCTATTAATTATAATAATTATAAGAGTCGAACAAAATAATAAAAGAACTATTGAATTGGCTAAAAGTACAACAAAATATTGTACTTATAAAAAGAAGCTAATTAAATATTTAAATCACAGCATTAGACAAACCTAAGAATTTAAATATGATAAATGCTCTAATAAATAGAAGGAGCGTCGCGTATCGTCAGCCGCGGAGTGACAGAATAGAAAATCACTAATAAACATCTTTATTATAGATTAGTATAAATCTTAGCTAAATAAAAAAAATGATCTCAGACCGGATTAGAACCTTGCACCCTTTCGGTTAAACACAATGGATGCTTCAACTAAGTAAATTACCATAATATTCAGAAAAATGAGATTATCGTACATAGGTTATGGCAAGAAAGGAATTATTTAAGCAGATAGAGAAATGTCTAATGTTCTTGGATAAGTATGATTTAGGCAAATAATTCTAAAAATATTATTAGTATAACTTAATATCACATAAGAACATAATTATCAGCACAAATATTCTAAAAAAATCATTGCAATTATTTTTATTTTTAATTAAGTATGCCAATAAACATTATTAGCAAATTACTAGTCTATATGATGTATTAGTCAGCTTCATTAGCTACTGAATAACATATCGTTCGTTTGAATAAACAGGGCATTAACTCAAAATTTACGAATTACTCGTACGAACAGGTACGAAATTTAAAAATACGGTTCTACTAAAAACAATGCGATCTTTCTAATGAATGGGGTTCACTACCTCTATAATACTCTTACTCTGTGAGGGGGTTGCTTAACGATATGACGTCAAACTAGCGGGGGGCGGAGTAGAATCTTTGTTAACCTCCAATGTCCGAGCAATACTGATAGAGCAAGACTATTAAAGACCCCCATATTTGTTTTTCTTTAATATCTATAATGTACAGACAATTTAATTATAGGTATAGATAACGGGATTAGTAAAAAATATAACTAATCCCAATTTGTAGACTTACCGAAAAAATAATTTTAATAATCTCGTAAAGTTCTAAGTTATGTGTTTAGCGTTTTTGGTGGGGATTTAAGAGTTGGGATGCCGTCTCTTCCTCGTAAAGTCTTAGTACAGAAATTGTATGGCACACAAAACATTTGACGTCGCATGTTCCTATAGCGCGTGCTCTGTCTAGCATAAAAGTAAAATGCTTGTAACTTCCTTATTTTTGAACAGATTTCAGATGAAATTTTTATGATGATTTGGTCAGGTAAACTTTATCATGACGTCATAAAAAAATAATTCATCAGTCAACTAGCCTGTTGTTATAAGAGTTTGTATCATAGGGACTGACAGCTGAGAATTTTATCTTAGTATGCTTATGTGGTATTTTTGTGAGTACAACTGTTGTCATTGAAATTTCAGCTATCATGCTATAATATTAAGGTATACTTATTTCTCACCTGCACACTATTTCATTGGGCAGACATGGAATATGCGGTAAGTTGGTTTTTTGAATGTACAATCACACTGCTCACATTTCTTTCTCATTAAATGCCTGTGCATCTTAGCAAAATGCTTCCTTAATTCTTTTCTTAAACACTGCTTTGAGCAGACATTGCACTGTGTCATTTGCATTTTGCTATTCGTAGGGTACATTGATCGCAAATTGATAACATTTTGGTCCATCTCAGGCACTGCTTCAGAAGTAACTTCATCTATTCTTCGTATTAGCAGATTGTTTTTGGACATCTTTTTTATTTTCACCACAATGTCTGTGTTCAAAACTTTTTCATACCAAACCTCATTGACTTTCTTGCAGCTGCGGTCTGGAGTTACAGGTAGTAAGTTGAAATGGTTTTTCCGTATGTGGTATTTTAGTTGGCAGTTGTATTTAAATTTTGCATGGCATCCATCGCATCTGTGTTTGAGATCCAAATTGCTGAAAAAAGTAAAATCAAATATTTAATTTAATATTTTCTATTTTTAGTAAGTTTCACATGACTGCCTCATTAGTCTAATGGTTCCAAGCGCAACTGCTACACTAGAGGTTCTGGGTTCCGTCCCCAGATTTAGGAAAGTATTATTGGGTTTTTCTATGAGATTCTCAGTATCAGCTCGGAGTCTGGATTTGTGCCCGGCTAACCCTTCAGAGAATGAAGGGAAATATTATAAATGTGAAAGTTTGGGAGTACGGATGTTGTTACTCTTTCACATCAGAACGGCTGAACGGATCTGGATGAACATGGGACAGAGGTAGATTATAGTCTGGAATAACAGGCTTCAGGCATTCACAGGCTTTTTATCCAAGTCGGAACCAATTCTGAAGACTATGCAGACAAAGTTGCGGGCAGAAGCTGGTATGAATATATATTTGAAAATTGTAGGGCAGTACATGGCCCCTAATAAATTCATCACAATATTATGCAAACAGAAATGCCTTTGCTTACCCTTTTTGGTTTTATATCTAATAGAGTTCTTCCGATGCTTTTTTGTATTATGTGAATTTAATAGACCTTTATTTGGGAATATCCTAGTACAACATGAACATCTAAATTTGTTGCGCTTGCAATCTCCGACGTTATTATTTTCTTGATCTGTGTGAGTGCGAATGTGATTAGCAAGTAGTCGTCTATTTTTAAATGTGTCGCCACAGTAATGGCAAAGGCTGGTCGAAAGATTTTTAGGCATTATTATATATTTGAAATATTTAGAAACTAGGTATGTTTTTATTAAATATCTTTTGTTTTATTCATCAGTTTCATATTTTACTTTTTTCCATACAAACACTCAGCGTAGGTATTTTGCATTTGCCTTTTATTTTCCGTGAAAAAATCGGTGGGAAATAGAAACTTTAAAAGGAAAAAACAATGAAAATATTGTATCGTTTGTTCCAAATTCAAACTTCGCAAAAAAATTAGCTAGGTACGCTAAATATTTTATTGATTGATTGAGATTGACATTATAATTTTGGAAAAAAATAGGAGATTTGTAAAACTTAGGGCATTTATATATGGAGACGGCATAGCTGGGCTTACAGTACGCGCGACATAAGTTGGCCGGACTGAAGTTAGCTGTTTGGTTGTGTAGAATTTAAACCACTTGAAGAATGAACATGGCTTTATTCGCTTAAATTCGTATTAGATTGAATTGACATATGTGATACATGACAGTAATAGAAATATAAGTAATAAAGAATATAAAACGGCCAGTTGCATATTACCACATTCTCCCCTGGTTAAGAAGAGACGTCATAGTCTCGAAGATATACAGGTGGTTGTCGCAATCGTCCTGAACGGCGGGGTGGGTCGACAATAGCTTCAACATTAGGGGCTCTTAACTCATTAAGTGGTCCATTATCATTCGGGAGGCTATCCTTAGAAGGACCGTCGGCACGAGTGAGACTATCTGAACCTTTAGAATCATAGAACTCGGCGGAAATCCAACTAGAGTCAGATTCTATGTTAGGTTCATCAATGTCAGTACCAGTGCAGTTACCTCCTGTGGGCGCTAAGTGTCTATTGGAGATGACTAATTCTCGGCCATTCTGTAATCTTACATGAGAATGTAGGGGGTTGGCTTCGATGAGCTCAACTTCGTCAACTATGGGATCGTATTAGCTTTTCCTGCATTACTCCTCATGAGTGCTTTTCCTGCTCCGATAAGCCACGTTGGCATAGACTGTCCATTTGTAGATCTGCGGGGGTGAGTGAACATTCTCTTATGTGGGGTGTATCCGGTTGCTGTGCATAGTAATGAACGTATGGAATGAAGTGACTGTCCGATGACTAGTTCCCAACGGTCAATAGGTAAGTTCAACGACTTCAAGGAGAGTTGTATGGTTTTCCAGATAATGCCATTGTATCTCTCCGTTTGTCCATTTCCTTGCGGATTGTACGGTGTAGTATAACTAGTAGCTACGCCGTTTCTGTGTAGAAAGTTTCTCAGGTCAGTAGAAACGAAAGCGCTTCCTCTATCAGAGTGCACATAGGCAGGCATGCCAAACACTGCGAATAATTCTGAAAGTTTATTTTTTACCGTTTCTGAACTAAGGTCAGAGCAAGGTAAGGCAAAAGGGAATCTTGAAAATTCATCCACTATAGTAAGTATATAACGGTTCGCAGTATTACTCGGTATGGGGCCTTTAAAGTCAATCGAAATTCTTTCGAATGGAGCCGTCGCTTTAATTAGAGTGCCCTTTGTTCTGGAAAATCTAGGCTTAATCTCAGCACAGACCGGGCATGATCCTATGACTCGCTTAACATCTTCAATAGAATATGGCAAATTTTTAGTTCTAATCTAGTGAATCATGCGAATCATGCACATCGAGAAGATTGTCGCTGATTGATTGAGTCGACGCCGTTATATACACTCGTGAAAGGGCATCCGCAACTACATTCTCTTTCCCGGGCCGGTACGTAATCTCCAAATCATAGTTTGACAGTTCCGAGCGCCATCGCTGAATTTTATCGTTCTTGATTTTGGAACTGTGCTTTTGATCAAACATAAATGAGACTGACTTTTGATCAGTAATCAGACGGAATGTTCTGCCGATCAAGAATTGTCTCCATTTCCGAATACTTTCCACTATAGCTGCAGCCTCCTTTTCTATCGCGGAGTGATTACGCTCATGAACATTCAGAGTTCTGGAGAAGAATGCAATTGGTCTTCCTTCTTGATTGAGAGTAGCGGCTATAGCATGATCTGAGGCGTCGGTCTCAACAGTGAGCTGAATTTTAGGATTGATTATATTTATTGCCGATTTAGCAATTTCTATTTTCAATGAATGAAATGCTTGAACAGCTTCAGGTGACAGGGGGAGTTTTTCTGATTTTGCAAGAAACTTTATTTTATCCGAGAATTTAGGGATCCATTTTGAATAATGTGCAAACACTCCCATAGTTCTTCGAAGTGATGCAAGGTCTACAGGTACTGGCATTTCTAAAAGAGGGCGAAGACGTTCGGGATCCGGTTTTATAACATTATTTGAGATGTTATAGCCTAACAGATTGATTTCTGTTTTTGAAAATTCACTCTTTTGTAAGTTTAATGTGAGATTGTAACGCTTTGCAATCTCTGGAAAGATTTTAACTTTTCATCGTGATCGGCTTGATCATGTCCACATACGGTGATATCATCTAAATAAGCATAAACGCCATGTAGGTGTTCTTTTTCTATAATGCTGTTGATTGCCCGTTGAAAAGCTGCCACGCCATTAGTGACGCCAAATGGAATACGACGGAATTGGTATAGATTGCCGCATGCTTCAAATGCCGTATAGGGTTTCTCGTGTTCCAGGATAGGGATTTGATGGTAAGCGCTGCGCAGATCTATTTTGCTGAAAACAGTATGCTTAGCTACTTTTGAAATGAGTTCATCCATTGACGGTAGGGGATAAGCATCGAGCTCTGTGTATCGATTTATTGTTTGAGAATAATCAATAACTAGTTTTTTTATTATGCTCGCTACAGGTAACAAGAACCTGAGCTCGCCACGGCGAATGACTTGGTTCGATTATTTTGTCAGCAAGAAGTTTTTGTATTTCTGTTTCGATAAAAAGTGAATCTGATTCAGAGTGTCTTCTAGACTTGACAGCAATAGGTTTCTCGAAATGAAGCAGATTAGTAAATAAACTAACAGGGTCAATGTTGGCTTCAGACAAAACGCATAGTTTTAATGAGGGTTGCGTCCCACCGAAGTGCATTTCTAAGGCTCTATGATTTTGCAAGACATCATGGCCAATTATAATGTCCGCGCAAAGACCATCCATGATCATGAGTGTAACATCCATAATTTGCTTTTGTATTTCTAGTTTCAGATTACATGATCCGTTGACTTGAATATTTAAATTTGACGTCGCCATTGTAATTTTTCGCTTACATGGAGTAATGTTCAAATTGCAGAGTGTGGCGAGACGTCAATCGATAAAGCTTGCAGTGCTGCCAGTGTCAATGAGCGCTCTGGCAGTGTTCTTACCGTTTATGATAACTGATATAATGGCATTATTGAGGTTCGCTGCCGATAGTATACAAGAGAATGTATGTAGTGATGACGCCGGTGTCTCGTTCGGCGCTTCAATATAGTTTTCTTCTGATATAGCACTTGCTGTCTTTTGTTGAGGCCTGCTGAGACAAACTCTTGCAAAGTGGCCCTTTTTACTGCATTTCGTACAAGTAGCATTAGAAGCGGGGCAGTCATAGCGAGGGTGGCGTTGATTTCCACAAAAGTAGCATGAATCTGTTGGCCTTGTTGGTCTGCGAGTTGCCGCTGAGGTGTCTTCATCGGTGGAATTATTTATTACGGGTAGAGGGTCACGATGGTAGCTATCATTTTGAATCTGAGCGAGCTCCAGGGATCTTGCCTGTTCATATGCTTTGTCTAAAGTGAGAGTATGATTTTCTAGTAGTCGTTGTCGTATCATGGGTGATGTTAGTCCTGAGATAAATGCGTCTCGAATGTACTCACTTTCATTGTGTGCTGCGTCGACTGATTTGAAATTGCAATCTTTCGATAAAAGTTTCAAAGTTTGTAAATATTGATCGATGGATTCACCAGGTTGTTGCTGTCGTTTAGCTAAGCGGTGCCGCGAATAGATTTCATTAACCGGTTTTATAAATAATGAATCCAGCTTCTGTATAGCCATTTCAAATTCAGTGGAACCATTTGGAACTTGGGAATCTTTGATGTGAGTATAGAGTAGAGGTGATAAGTAATTAATTAGTAGCTGATACTTGCTGCTTGAACTTACTGGTTTTTCTGCGGTATGTATGGCTTGTATGAAATTCTCAAAAGTTTTCTTCCAATGAATCCATAAAGACGATTGGTCGGAACTAGATGATGGATCAGCCTCAAACCTTTCAGGTCGTAGATATTTTTCCATATTAGCGAATAAATTGTAGAATTTAAACCACTTGAAGAATGAACATGGCTTTATTCGCTAAAATTCGTATTAGATTGAATTGACATATGTGATACATGACAGTAATAGAAATATAAGTAATAAAGAATATAAAACGGCCAGTTGCATATTACCACAGGTTGCGCAGTACACAATTTTTAACGTAAACAATCCACTGCGCATTAAAACGGCGATCTTCACTCCGGCCAACTTATGCCGCGCGTACTGTACCCTTCTGCCAACCAATGTAAGTACATTGGCCATATGAACATGCACGATAAACAAAATTGGTTCAGTCAGTTGATCAGTTCAGTAGTAGTAAAATTAGTCAGATCGCGATGGCTGCCATTGCTGAGTGCGTACCCATCGTGTTATATTGCAAATAACCTCTCCCGGATAGTAATTAAAAAACATTAAAAGATTCTCCTTCTAATCTGCAAAATAATGTTACATATGAACAAATGAACAAAGTCGAAATTTTATTGTGCCGTTAACTACAGAAATACGATAGAAAAATACAGTGGTAAAGAAGAATGAGATTCATTTGCATTGTGCTGGAAAAATGAGTGAATTAATTAATAAAAAAAAATCTTTTTCAGTCACATAATACTATGTATATTAATATTAATGATTTGCCAAAGGTAATTACCCAATCTATGACATTTGACATGACTATGACAAATAATTCACTGATATCAATAATTTCTTGGCTTGTTAATAATAATTTGAAAATAAATCTAACGAAAAGTAAGATAATGCATTTCAACCAAAGATTACAAAACCCAATAAAACATGTTGCATGAATGATAGCTGTAGTGTAGTAATGGAATCATTGAGGTACATAAACAAACGAAGTATTCGTCTCTAGAGTAAAAGCTAAACCCTAATCTAAAATTTAGATTTTACTCAGCCGAGGCCCGCCAACTAAGTCTCATGACTTCATGTTTATGTTAGAATATCTGCACTAATACGAATAAAGTTATTAAATTAATATTCTTTGTCACAATAATGTTTTTTGCTTTGTCAGGTTTTTTACTTATTTTATGTTATTTAGTACCTGTGAGTATATTTTCAAGTCATAATATTAGACTTTTTATATTTTTGACTGGTGCTAGTCTAGTACAAAAGTACTTAGATAGGTTTTTTTCTTCGTTATCTATAATATTTTTGAGGTTAAAATTTTAATATGATATTTTGCTATGAATGCTTCTTGTACCTATCTACGAAGAATCGCTGATAAATTACGAACCCTTTACAAAAAACCGCGTCTCAATCGGTCAAACTGTTCGGAAATAAGTGGCAACATTCGTTGGCACACACAATCACAAATTAACGCGTACCGTCTCCGTTCCATCGTGTGTAAAAAAGCAATGTAAAGTTATGGTAGGTATGGATTGGAGCTAGGAAAGTGACTGGACCTCGAAAGGCTCGAATTTACACTTCACGAAACAGATTAATCTGAGGGTCGAAATAACTGTGAACGTCTGAAGTTAGCTGCCGGTGGTTTTGCATTTGTAAATTGTAAAATAAAGATATTTATATATAAATATATTTAAATATAATATATGTATTAATTGGGGTAATGGTTTCAATATTTTTGTACAAAACACTTCTAACTTATGTATTATTTAACCTGCGCGGCCGTTCGGGACCGCTATCTTAAAACGCGCATAGTTAGTATTTCGCTCGGCCTTAGAGCTTCGAGGAGGTCATAAAGAGAGCTTATTAGAGAGGCACACCAGAGCACACCACACCTCTAGTAGATAAATCTGGCAATCATATGTAAGTCAATGTCAAATTGAAATTTTCATCGTTCAAAGCAAACCTGAAAATATCTTTCGGCAAGTTGCCATAATAATAAAAAAAAACTTGAAAATAGGGATGCACGATACTTGTATTTGTATCGATTTGATTCATAATTATTATATATTGATGTAGCCGGGCATCCGGTGTATCATTGACTACAGCCCACTACGGTCCATCGAATGTCACGAATCTAATGACCGTGACGTCCAGCATTCTTAACTATAGAGTTAGGGAATATAAAAACAATTTTTACTCGGTATGAATCCGACGTATACCATAATATACCCTGTCACTTCCCCCATCCTGAGAGGTAGACGTTCAATAACAATGTTCCGTTCGTGATACAAAAAAATGAATCTAGGCATAATATCAATTTCAGAACATTCAGATTTCTAAGGTCTAAATTCCCACATGCCAGATAAGTCAGTTTTATAAATTGGTACTTACTTGTACTAATGGTTTAATTGAAATAAGTTAAACATTTGAATGATCAATAAAATAATTTAGTGATAATGTGAATGTGAATGTGATATAAATAATCACCCATTCTGATACCGGTACCTTTGTATTTAAATAGTCCAAGCACGGATCTAACATTCTGACGGTTCCGTATCTGATGTATCGTATTTGTACCTGTAGTGTAGTGTAATTGTGTAAACCAGTCGTATCTTTTCGTATTGATACCGTAGATTATGTTTTCGAGGATTTAAATCACTCGAGTAATCGGTCATAATCCTTGATAAAATACGTGCCTATTAAAAGAAACGGAAGTGTAATAAAACCATAAGCTTAATTAATTAATAAAGTTTTTTCTTTATTATCGTGTATTTTTATATAACCTGTACTGTTACAGGTTAAATATACACCAAAATTTTTATATACACCATAAAACTTGTGGCTGTACCACAATCGTACTCGCAGTGACTATGATATCGATGCACACATGCACACAATAACAATTTGTACAAAAAGGTTTCAGTTTTCCATGCCTCGACCCACTGATGGATCAGGGGGCCATATTTCAGGTATTAAAAAACAATTCACAAATTCAATCTTCACTCATTTTGAAAATATAAGCTTGTAAGAAAATAAACACTTAAATTATCTTATTTTATAAGCTCCGAACATTCCCTCAACACATCAACACAACACTAGTGCGTTAACTTTTAATACTTGTACAGGCATAAACTTGTTTGTCTTCGATATTTTTTCACTCGAGTACGATTTTTTCCGTAGTGGCTCGAGTCACTCGAACAAAAGTGAACTCGAGTTGCACCACTACCGTAGATTATCAAATCTGAACGTACATCACTCACTACTTCAAAGTAAAGAAGTAATCAATATAAAAAACTACAGATTACAGAAATAGGTACACATAAAGAATTGTTTCATGTTTGAATTGATTGTGTTTTCAAATTGTTTAATGTAATATTGTTAGTTTAGGAATAAGTATAATAATGCTATGAACGTGACTGTATGAGAGTGCAAAATGGGTAAACACAAAATGATCGCTAAAAGCTGCCCGAAGTGCGAGCTTCAGGTAATGTTTTTTTTAATTACACGTAGCAATGCAAGCGAAGGTTATTACGAAATAGTTTTATAATTCATGAATTCATGATGCTTCATATCGATCTATTTGGCAAGGCCTATTATTATTATTATTATATTTTAAAATTAAAATCATTATCGAAAATAGATTAAAATTATGTACTTTTAATATTAACCAAAATAATGGTTATTTAATTATATAGGTAGATATGGCGACTCTCTGACTGACCTAATTAAGATATATTTTAACTAGGATATTTAGGAATTGTCATTGCTTATTATTTTTATTATGGTGGATGGCACAGACTGAGGGACAGATGCCTTTAACTTAAATTCCATCTCTAAAATCTGGTAACTGCCAACTAGAACCTGGCGGCAATCAGTTGGGGTCTTTGAAAACTTTAAATCCCAGGTAATTAAAATGATACCCTGCCTGGATGCTTCCCAGACACTCACCCTTTACATCACACATCTGTTATTGTCCTGTGTCACCGAGGGGTGGGGGGAGGGAATACGGAGGTTAAAAATTGGAAAAAATGGGTCACTTAGTATGTGTATGTCCTTGAACTAACTTTTACAGGTAGCTGTAGCTTCAAAGTCTTGTAAATGTGGTCACACATTCTTCGCTTCCCGTCGGGGAGCCGACTGCTTGCCAGCCGTAGAAGATATTAGAAGAAGAACTGGAAGAGTGAGGAGGTCACAGCCACAGTTTTATGATGCACAGCATTATCAGAAACAGATTAAAAGAAGGGTATGTTTCTTCATTAATTCAGTGGTCACAAGAAGCCTGTAGCTAGGAATTCTCTAACGGGAAGGGTTAGCTTAGATCAGAGAAGTTAGTAACAACTTTATTTGAAGCTGGCTGTTTCGGTGGGTGTTTGAATCAGGGGTGATATTTGCATCTGAAAATATAGAACATTCACATTAATCAAAACATCTGCTACATTCACATCCACATTAGTCGATATAGAGCTTTTACGGTTTTAAATAAATTTTATTATAATACTGAATAGACTGTCTCATTAGTTTAGTGGTCCCAAGTGCAACAGCTACACTAGAGGTCCTGGGTTCCATCCCCAGGTCAACCAGTGTTATTGGTTTTTCTATGAAATTCTCAGTAGCAGCTCGGAGTCTGGATTTGTGCCCGGTTAATGGCATACCAGCGATCTGTACATTAAGTACGCCTCTCCCTTCGGGGAATACAGGCGGGATGGTATGTTTATTATAATATTTTAAATAAATGAGGCTACAATATTACTATTTATTAACCCATTCAAATGCCGAGGCCGCCCAACGGTGCCTCGATTTCAAACATAATTATCTCGCCAAAGACAAATAATGTTTGTTAATGATGGGGTGGGATAAAGTGCTTACTTTTCTATAGTGGCATGGCGGTAATGTACCTACAGAATTTGTGGGGTGGCAATGGATGAAATGAAATTTAATATTTGTAAGAATTGTAGTAAATTACAGTTGGTTCAAATTAAGTAAGCACTAGGACAATTCGCTAAATAAAGCATACAAATTTAGATTATTTTTACAGTTATTCATTTTAAGGAAAGCCCAATACTGAGATGGCAGATATTATTTATTAAAGTTTAAAAGGATTTATCGATAAGCCATTGAAATAGGGCTGTTTTAAAACGATTAGTAGGGTTAAATATAATTCACAAATTTTTTGATGAAAATATTACTTAAACAAAGTGTTTTCACTACAAAACTAGATTCAGGTTAGATTTAGTTTTAGTGTTATTCTCAAAATATGATTAAATAAACATTTTAAAATTGAATCGATTTATTATACTTAAAATTGAAATATGTTAAAAAATCTTGAGATCCGCATCCGCGGATGTGAACCTCTAATAATCCGCGTCCGCGGATATCAAAATGATTACATCCACAATAGCCCTGGTTTGAACCCCAAAAATTCCCCCGCCTACAGCTATGGTCATAAATGTGACTACTAAGCTTACTATTATAAGGTCTTGATTCAATGGCTTTTGCCAGGACCGGATGTAGAGGTTTGGAGTCCCTGGGGCTACAAAGGAGTGGAGTTCCTGGGGCTGTAGCCCCGGATGTCACTTGAATGCGGCCCTGGCTCTTGGCCAAGTGTTATGGAACTTTTCTATGAAATACTCAGTAGCAACTTTAGATTTGTGCCCGGTTAATGGCAATAGGCTCACATAACAATGGTTGTTCATAAGTACAACATTGCCTAACGTTTCGGGGAATACAGGTGTGATGGTATGTCTCTGGTCCAGGCACACTCCCACAAATGAATTCTGATAAATTATAGATTCCATTAAATCAAAATCCAAGCCCAAAACTGCAAGACCGAAGGATACGGTGAGCTCGTTCTGCGTGAATCGGATCGCCAATAAATAACAAAAATGTAAGGTAGCTGTTAGTAATTGCAACATTAAGACGTCCAAAAACTTAGTCTATCCATGACCATGGATGCTGTAAAGGATCCGAAACGTCGGGGATTAAATAAATCCGTAAAAAGTAGTTTTATTTCAATGTCTAATATTCGCGTAAGTGTCAGAAACCAGTCTGATAAATTATGATAAAACAATAACTCCTTCATGCCATTTCTATTACAGTCACCGAAGAAAAGGTCACTGTCTCGATCAATGGATGAAGATATGAAACCTAAGGATAAGAATGAAAGTGGTAAGTAAGACACACTTTTGAATTACTTTGAGTTGAGACTACACGATTGATTTATACATGTGACATTACAAAGCTGGTGACCCCCGCATATAATGTCACACAATGTCAACCTTGTCTACTTCCCTCCCCCCTCGTGACATGTGAAGTAATTTAAAGATGGCTCCAAATCAATAAAATCTCAATCATGAACCACAACTTCTGCTTTCATCATCATACATACAAACCAAAAGACCTCCCCTGCTCTACAAAGGCCTTACCTAATAGAATTTCACAAGGACCGGTTATATGTCGCCTGCTTCTGCTTCCAACGACTCCCAGCAACCTTAGGTCATCTGTCTATCTTGTTGGAGGACGTCCCACAATGCGTTCTCCACTCGAGAACTTCTAATTTTTTAAGCTATTGCATAGCTTCTATCGCGGGCCTTGAGCGTGGGGACCGAATCCAGAAATTCCGTAACGAAAAAAACCTAACACGCTTGTCTCTTTAGTTCAGCAACCCGCCTTTAGGTGGCATTGGTTGTATTACATAAGTTGATAAAAACCAATGCCACCTAAAGGCGGGTTGCTGAACTAAAGAGAAACACGCTTGTCTCTTTAGTTCAGCAACCCGCCTTTAGGTGGCATTGGTTGTATTACATAAGTTGATAAAAAACGCTATGCAATAGCTTTACCGCGGCAGTCCCCGAGTGCCACACGTCTTTTTATCAACATATTAACGTTTTGCCTAACTACACTCCTACCAATAGCAACTCCCCACGTCCTGTTGACGTTATTTTAAATACTACACAACCCCCTCTCTCCTATGGTCTTAAACGCTTCTCAAATCTTCTGCTTTATGCTTCGCATGTTAATTTAAATGTGTGTGACTAATATTTTTCAACGAATTCCTCCGATATTCCAGAGCGGAATGCCCGAATGGGCAGAGGAGGTGCCACGTCCGCACCGGACGTTGCACGTAAGATTTATTATTAACATCCCTATTTATAATTCTGTTAGCGGTATTTGGCCTAGGATGTAAATGGGAAGAAGGAACAGTTTATTTATTTGTAAAAAAAACATAATTGGAGCAGAAAAACAGGACTACAAACATTTTACTAATAACTTCGCAGTTTTTACTCCAAGACTTTTAATAATTCATTAGATTTTACTTTAATACAAAATTTAAAATGTTAGTAACTCTAAGCTTTTTTTAAGCTATTGCATAGCTTCTATCGCGGGCCTTGAGCGTGGGGACCGAATCCAGAAATTCCGTAACGAAAAAAACCTAACACGCTTGTCTCTTTAGTTCAGCAACCCGCCTTTAGGTGGCATTGGTTGTATTACATAAGTTGATAAAAACCAATGCCACCTAAAGGCGGGTTGCTGAACTAAAGAGAAACACGCTTGTCTCTTTAGTTCAGCAACCCGCCTTTAGGTGGCATTGGTTGTATTACATAAGTTGATAAAAAACGCTATGCAATAGCTTTACCGCGGCAGTCCCCGAGTGCCACACGTCTTTTTTATTCTTGATAGACTTATGCTTACCGCCAGTTCGCCTGATGTTAAAGATACCTAGATTATATTTATCGGGGAAGATCCACTCGGGAAGTGCATTCCACATTTCGGCGGTACGCATGATAAAAGAGGACTTAAAGTGTTTCTTTCGGGTTTTTGCAATGTCCACCATGAATCGATGACGCTTTTTGTGGTCGGCCGATAGTAGAAAGCGGTAGAAAAGTTAATGTTTTGTTAAAAGTGGTAGAGAGTGGTACAAAACGTGTTGTTATGATGTTACGTTATATACCTGCGAGGTTATTAGTGTTACAAATAACCCTGTATAAGTCATGCTATGTATTTTGACGTTTACGCTAACATTCCTTTATGAATCGCTAGTCAACAATTATCATTGCAATAGAGTGGGACACATCATTTCTTCTAGATTTCATTCATTGTTTCATTCATTCTTTCAATATAAGAATTTTTACGTGGGAGAGCCATGCTTCGGCACGAATGGGCCGGCTCGACCGGAGTGATACCACGGCCTCACAGCAAACCGGCGTCAAATAACGCTTACGTTGTGTTTTGTCGAGTGAGTGAGGTTACCGGAGGCCCAATCCCCTTTTAAAAGGCGGGCAACGCACTTGTGACTCCTATGGTGTTGCGGGTGTCCATGGGCGGCGGTAATCGCTTACCATCAGGCGATCCGTCTGCTCGTTTATATTATATTATATATTTGGGATTGGTATTTCTCCAAATTCTGACGTCCCAGTGCAATTCTATTCTGATTTAGATTTAGCGTCAAACGATCTATAAGAAATGATGTGTCACATCAAGGTGCAAAAATCTCGTTGACTAGGATATTAGTCCAAATTATAACTAAAACCAATAATTTCTCTGTAGCTCGCGCCCGCCGTCGTCGTGCCCTTCGCCGCGCGCAACGCCCCCCACCCGGCAACAGCAGCGGGGAGAGGACTCGAGACCCCACACCGCAGTTAAGACCCCCACAACTCGCGAGGTGTCGTCTTATACTACAGGAAATTAACAGAAAGATCTCATCTGTAACGTGGCAGCCGCCTACCGATATGTAAATAAGGGGGTCTTTAGGTATTACCTCAGAATAACTACTAGTATTATGTACAGTGATCGTACCATGTATTAATGCGATTGTTTTGGGATTATTTTCTTCAAAAGACCATTTCAGACATTGTCTTGCATTGGAACTCACATATTTGCTACTAACTACTATGTTTGGACTTTAAAAGAGACCATGATTCTCAGAGTTTGTTTTGGTGTTTCTTCTCAGAGTTAGGAAATGCCGGTGGCGTTTCTTAAAGTGCAATAATTATTTATTGGGAGATTAATCGAGTTAATACGTCGTGGCGTCAGAACGATCACTGTCCGGACTTAGGCTATTAAAAAAATATGTAAATAGTAATTTTAGGGTCAAGTCCAACCGAGTCCAACACCTAGATATCTGTAATTGAACTGTATTAAAAAATTGTAATGGTTTCTTATAGTGAAATACAACTACTTTTTATGGATTTCATCTTTGTATTGATATTATTGAATTCTCGACGTTTCGGATGCTTTACAGCATCCATGGTCACGGTTAGACTGATGCCACGTAGACTGGATGCTTTTAATGTGCATACAATGTCATAAAATCCGTAAAAACTAGTTTCAGAGATAATTTCAGATTATCGGGGGTCAAGAGAGACGGGGGTCAATAGGATTATGAATAAAAGATGTATCAGTTTTTATGTATTAATTATATGACAGCTATAATTACATCTGAATGTGATAGGAATACGGTGTATTTTGCTTTGTTAAGATCCCTAAACTAATTGGGTAGTTGACTGGTGTTTCATTTGTTAAAAATAACAGGCTCAGAGAAAAAAAAAATTAAATCCGCTAATAAAGTTCCAAGATATATAAGGTGGGGTTTGAGCTGAGTAAGAATTTCCATGCTTTAATGTTAACTTTTTGTCCTCTTCTGTTATAAGCTATAATTTCATCTTGTTATATTTAGTATCAAGCCCCGACATGATTTCATTAGCAGTTAGATTTTCCTTGAGATCACCGAGTTCAGATGCGATGCCTATATTTATTACTTTTTGGAAATATTCCTCCAAACTCATCCCATTCTGTTTGATCGAGAAGAATTCGTGTCTGAATGGATAAAGTTTTCTTAGGATTTACGTGGGAGAGCTATGCTTTTGCATGAATGGGCCGGCTTGACCGGAGTGATACCACGGCCTCACAGAAAACCGGCGTTAAACAACGCTTACGTTGTGTTTCGTCGAGTGAGTATGGTTACTGGAGGCCCAATCCCCTTTTAAAGTGGTCGGCAACGCACTTGTGACTCCTATGGTGTTGCGGGTGTCCATGGGCGGCGGTAATCGCTTACCATCAGGCGATCCGTCTGCTCGTTTGCCCTCCTATCCCATAAAAAAAACATGAAAATTGTAGATAGATTTTTTCAGAATACACATTGTATTTAATTACATTTTTCACTAAGCTTGTAGTATTTTAATAAATCAAACACCAACCAATCATAAAGTTATTTTAGTGAAGGAAAAATTCAATCGCGGGCAGGATTCGAACCTGCGTCTTCTGGTTGGATACACCAGACGCTCTGACCGCTAAGCCACCGCGTCACCTTATGACGTAAATTCAGAATGTGAAGGCAAATTTCGATCAAGCGGGTGGGGCTCGCGCCAATTATCTTATTATCCATACATGGTTCCGATTTAATGACCTGCAACCCTTAAAGGTACCCGTCATATTAATCAACTTGGCATAAGAAAACACATACGTGTTCTTCCATGTCTGGACTTTAAAAGAGATCATGATTCTCTGAGTTTGTTTCGGTGTTTCTTCTCAGAGGTCGTCAGTTAGGAAATGCCGAAGCCATCTAGCTAAAAAAAAACCCAAACCATGACATGTAAAAGTATCTCTAAAGATCTACTTGCAGAATAAATAATTTCATTTCAATTTCATTTCATTTCATTTCATTTCATAGGTAGAAAAAGAAGAACACCCAGGTATCGTATTCCGGTGACAGTTAGGTCACATGGATGGAACGCGGCGACGTCATTATTTGAAATGATACCACTATGTGTAAATAAATTAACCAGGCATTTAAATTATTTTTTAGTAAAGGAAAAAATTCAATCGCGGGCGGGATTCGAACCTGCGTCTTCTGGTTTGATATACCAGTCGTGTCGGTTGAGAAGTAAGGTAACTTGCCTCTCATAGATGTCACCAACGTCACCTTATGACGTAAATTCAGAATGGGAAGGCAAAATTTCAATCATGCGGGTAGGGTTCGCGGTGGCTTAGAGGTCAGAGCGTCTGGTATATCAAACCAGAAGACGCAGGTTCGAATCCTGCCCGCGATTGAAATTTTTCCTTTACTAAAAAATAACTCAATAATCTTAGCATGGAAAATGCAAAAAAAACACAAAAAAAGACAGGCATTTAAAGTTTTTGGTGGGGATTGAGAGGGGATGCTTTGTCCCTTTCCCGCAAAACGAGTGTTAGTATACGATTTGTATGGCGTAATGACTTGTGACGTCACAATTCTCTATAGTACGTTCTCTGTCTAGTATAAAATTAAAATGCTTATAACTTCCTTATTTTTGAACCGATTTTCATTTTGTTAATTGATGGGCTCTATTTATGGTAAATCTCTTCATGAGACCATAAAAAAATCAGTCAAGTACCCAATTAGTTTATTTAATGTTATGTAAAAAAAAAAAACAATAAATACCATATTTTTGTTGTTTGATTTCCAACACGGCGCATTCCTTTTCATGACGCATGAGGTGATGTTAATGCTATCCTGGTAAGTACCTCTTTACACGCAGTCCGTCAGGTCAGGTTTGGTTAATTCCTTAACCTCCTTAACAGTGTCTAAACTGTAATAAAGAAGCATTGTGATAAAAAGTTTCTTGAATGGAAAACGCAGTGTGGGATGACCTCCATCGAGATGTACAGACGACCTGGTAAAGGTAGCTGGGAGTTGGTGGATGCAGGTGACAGAGGTATTGCGGTGAGGTAGACATCTTTCTCTTGACTCTTTTGAAGTGATTTTTTTTTTTTTTTTAAAAACGTTGCTCCACACTAGGAATTTCTCCTGCATCGTGGGTACATTTCACAAAAACAAATTATCACTTACACAAACACCCAGACCCGGAACAACTACCTGTAGATCATACAAATATTTGTTCCGTGTGGGGATCGAACCCACAACACGTAACATAGAAGCCGATCGCTCAGCCGCTACGCCAAACGTGCCGTCAATTCACCTGCTCGTTTGGCTACAGCCACAGTTCGCCGGTTGACTCTTTTCTCAGAGCTGTATTTTAGCTGTAATTTAGCCAACCTACCAGTTTAATTATTTTTCATAGCGGTATCTAAGTACCTGCTTATATAATAAACAGTTTAAAAAAAAAAAAACTTACTAGTAATGTGGGTCGCACATTACTAGTATTCTTGTTAACCCTTCGTACTAAGCTAAATGCTTGTGTTACGAGTGGGTTCACGTCGGTAGTGCAATGGGTGGGTTTTGAACTGACAACCACGTGATCGCAAGTGCGACGCCTTAACCATTATGCTAGTAAAAAAGCTTTTTTTTTACTTATTGTGGTCTAAAGTGCCTCTTCCCCCGAATTCCTGACCACCGATGATTTTTTTTATGGGATAGGGGGACAAACGAGCAGACGGATCGCCTGATGGTAAGCGATTACCGCCGCCCATGGACACCCGCAACACCAGCGGAGTCACAAGTGCGTTGCCCGCCTTTTTAAGGGGATTGGGCCTCCGGTAACCTTACTCATTCGGCGAAACACAACGTAAGCGTTGTTTGACGCCAGTTTTTGTGAGGATGAATAAAATCAGGAATTTCAAGGTGAATCGCCCACCAAATTTGTTTTAATTTTAAAATTGTTTCTCGTAGAAAAGGTCGTTAATCTAATCAATTTATGTAGCTCTATAATTACCGCCAAAATTGACAAAAAGAGTCGGGATTATAGATAAGTTTCTGCCCAGGCATTTTGGGCGAAAAAAATAAATGCCCTGGCATAAACCCATCTATATAGATGGGTTTCCGCCCAGGCATTTTGGGCGAAAAAAATAAATGCCCTGGCGTAAACCCATCTCCAGTCGGGATGCGTTTACAGCAGAAACCTATTAACTGCTTCCATTTAAAAAAATAATTGGTGACCAATTAGCCAATTATTTGCATCGTTAATCTTGCGTTCTCAGAATCTTAGCTCTCTAGAAAAATATTCTAGGACGAGGTATGTAATTATGTATCTTTTTGTGTTGGCATACCTACGGGTTTTCAGTCAAAATCGTCCAAATCAGCCATACCTAGACAGACAATGTGTGAATGTAGGGACCTATATATATACCCTGACATTTGTTTTTATGGGATAGTTGGGCAAACTTGCAGACGGGTCGCCATTTAAGATGTTTTAGAGCCGTAAGGACGGAATATTCCTCTTTCGGCACCAATTTTTTGAGCACCTAAGCTAACCCATGCTCGGTGGTCAATATGGAAGCTTAGGTGCTCAAAAAATTTGTGCCGAATGAGGAATACTTCGAAAGGACGGTATTATACTCATCATTAGTAATACTTTCTAATGATGATGTAAGTGTTATTTCTCCAACGAAATAATTCTTTACGTGGGAGAGCCATGCTTCGGCTCGAATGGGCCGGCTCCACCGGAGTGATACCACGGCCTCATAGAAAACCGGCGTCAAACAACGCTTACGTTGTGTTTCACCGAGTGAGTGAGGTTACCGGAGGCCCAATCCCCCTTTTAAAAGGTCGGCAACGCACTCGTGACTCCTATGGTGATGCGGGTGTCCATCGGCGGCGGTAATCGCTTACCATCAGGCGATCAGTCTGCTCGTTTGCCCTCCTATACCATAAAAAAAATACCTTTTACCGTGGAATCAACCCTGAAATCACGAAAAAAAACATGTTCCATACATTTTGTCGAGTTCAAGGTTAGTATAGTGTTCCTCACTGCCTTTTAGATAGCCATCCCGTAAGAGTGAATAATAATTGTGACCCTGGGAATGAATAAATAAACATTAAAGATACATATTGATATTTACTTGCTAACTAACCAGTATCGAGATAAGATTATTAAGTATTGTATAGTCATAATAAGTAATAGGCGTGCTAAATACAATGTTATTAATTCTATATTTAAATAATACGATGGCCATGTGATAGAGAAATAAACCAATGAATTCTAAGCATAGAGGTCTTAATTAAGGCGGATCGTTTCGAACTCGAAATTCAAATTTCGAGTGGTTTTTCGCAGTTTGTAGGTCTTATAATAAGTTCTGCATTCATGGTAATGGTAATTGCGACATTAACTATACAAAATTCACAATTTTTATCTAAAACCATTGCTTAAAAATCATTATTGTAGCTAAAAGTAGTGTAAAATGTAAATTTTGACCAATTACACAGATTGCGCCAAGTTTTTGGCTTGATAAGGATTTATAAGTAAAGGTTTTAGTTCTCAGTTGTGAATGTTGTATAGTTGATGTCGCAATTACAACTAACATGAATCTAAAACTTGTTATAGACCTACAAACTGCGAAAAATCACTTGAAATTTGAATTTCGCGGGCTCAGTTGAACGATCCGCCTTAAACATTATTCAGTTTAGGAGCGATTTTTCGCATAAAAAAAAGAAAAAAAATAAAATACAATAGCTTTTTGTTGTCTGTACCTATGTGTAATTAGCGTACTTATTACCTACTTACATTTTCTTTGTAAATTATTGTTTATTTAAATGGATGCTAATTAACACGACTTCTATTTAATAGCATTATTCTCCTCTAAAAACTAGTGTCCTCTAAATTAGGTACTAGGTCAGCCACTATCAATGGTTATCTAAAAGTAAAATCTAACTGAACTGTATTCTAACCCGTCCCCACACGGTGAAATATTTATTTGTTTTGGTTAAATTGATGTAAAATACTGCTTGACCACGGGCAAAATCTGCAAAAATAAAAGATTGATAAAAATCCCGGAGAAAAACCCTTTTTAATTATAGGTTTTACCATAAAAATTTTGAGTTCATCTGGATATTTATGTAACAAAGGTCATGACATAAACACTATGTTGATAAAATCATTGTTGCTGGAAAGTAAAATCTAAACTGAGGCACTATAAAGTCGAGATCTAGTGTAATATAATATGCTGTATGACTGATATTTTAAAGGAAAGTTAATTTGGTGATACATCCGGTACAAGAGCACCAGACTAGAATAACGACTACCGAAAAAACTCACTTTGGACTTAGGTAGTAATTTTATGATTCACTACAAAAAACCTAGGTAGCTAGGTACTGTTGGTGTGCGAATGTGAAAAACAAATACTGTAAATTAATCTGCACAGACACTTGCGTACCTATAGCTTCAGAGAAGATATTAAATTGTAATTTACATTTTCATAAAAATATTTATATTCTGGTATCTGACACTTACGCGAATATTGAAATAGACATTGAAATAAAACTACTTTTTGCGGATTTTATCGCGTTGTATCGATATTATTTGATTCCCGACGTTTCGGATCCTTTACAGCATCCATGGTCACACAGCTACCTTACATTTTTGTTAATTATTGGCGATCAGATTCACGCAGAACGAGCTCACCGTATCCTTCGGTCTTGCAGTTTTGGGCTTGGATCCACTACATTGATTTCCATGACCTTGACGTGGCCACCCATACTAAAGATTCATGTGTGTTCTACCTTCTTTTTTTTTGGTCGGAGAAAATGCCTGCGCATACGGCACCTTCGGGGAAAGGTGAAGTTATGTGGGGCTTTTAGTGCTCGCACCCACTAAAAATCCGCTATTGTAGAGGGCCCACGAGAACTGATTTCTTGACCCTTCCACTGGTAGCCCTACAGGTAGGCTGGGTGACGGGGCGTGTCGGACTTCACCCAGAGTGGGTGACCTACCGACGAAAGTGGTTTTTCGCCTTTTTTTTGCGTGTGAAATTCCTCACGGACTTCCGCCGCCTGGGGAAGGCGACGGGGCGTGTCGGACTCCACCCAGAGTTAGTGACCTACCGACTAAAACCACACCGGTGTTTCGCCTCAACACTTTTAGCTGGGGTTACGGGAGCGAGATTCATTCCTCCGCGAACCCAGCAGTGGCAGACCGCCGTTGCGGTCTCCAGCGTAATTGAGGGGGACTGTTTTGATCCCCCACCTGCCAATTCACTTGAGTGGGGCGCGGCAACACCTACCGCGCCGCCATCTCGGGCCTTGTGTGATGGGCGGACGGACTTCCCCAAGTCCGCCGCCCTTGGCCGCTTTATAGTGGTTGGAACAAAGCGTTATCTGCCCTGTTCCTGCGCCTTGTTCGCCGGGCGCGCATTGGCAGTGTGGAGTCTTCCTTTAATTTAATAAATCCTTTCAAATGAACGGATTTATTGATTTGGGATGATAGAAATCATCCCGAATTTACCCGGTCAAAACTAATATTAAAAACTAGTAAAAAATAAACTAGTATTCCTTTATTAACCACTAGCTTTTGCCAGCGACTTCGTCCGCGTGGAATAGTTACTTTGTTCCCTAGTTCTTCGCCTGCGGTTTCACCTGAGTTGCCCCGTTCCTAAGGGTTGTAGCGTGATGTTTTATAGCTTGAAACCTTTCTCATGAATCACTAATTTTCCCAACATTTCCCTTCACTGCTCTCCTCCTATTGATCGTAGCGTGATGAAAAGTATACTATAACCTGCCCAGGAGTATGAAGAACAATTGTACCAAGTTTCGTTGAAATCCGTCGAGTGGTTTTTGTTTCTATAACGAACATACAGACAGACAGACAGACAGACAGACAGACAGACAGGCGGACAGACAGACAGACAGACAGACAGACAGACAAAAATTTTACTGATTGCATTTTTGGCGTCAGTATCGATCACTAATCACCCGCTGATAGTTATTTTGGAAATATATTTCATGTACAGAATTGACCTCTCTACAGATTTATTATAAGTATAGATAGATAGATAGATAGATAGATATAGATGGTGAGGGCTGCGGTGACTATTCTGCAGGCCTAGCCAAGTTACAAACGCTCCGTATCTAATCTATTTCTATAATCGCCAACGTGTTAGCGGAAGCGATTGTAGAAAACGATAAGTTCGTAGCCATATCGACATTACAGTCGTGATCGCTGATTCTACAACGAAGAGAGATTAAATGTTTTTAATTGTTTATGGTTAGCGCTCTTAAACGTCAATATTTCGTTGACAGAGCCACAAGTTGTTTGAACTTCGTGTGCGGTGCGCGGGTGAATTTAAAAGTTTAAATTGTGTGGAATTGTTTTGTACGTGAAATATTCGTGATTTCGTGAAAGTGAGTATTAAGTCTCTCATACTGATGTATGTTAACATCATATTGCAAAATTAGGCAAGTTTTAAAAGTTTGACACAACTTAGAACATGAAAACTGAAATTGTTTCGCAAGTTAATGAGTTAAACCTCGTAACTTTTATAGGATGGAATCTAGATCCCGAGCTAGCCCGGAACAGTTTGCAGCTCTATTGGAATTCATGGAAAGGTACGTAAATTCAGTTATTACGTAAATCATTCTTCTTATTTTTGAATCGTTCACATATTCAAGAACTTGAAACATAAACAATGACGTGATTCGTCACTTGACTTGAACTATCCACCTACTTATGATACATACACACGATTTTAATTAGCCTTTTGGTCATGAAACAGACCCTTTATTCCTCTAAAATAGCTTTAACTCTGGTTCTAGCCATGGTGACATAGCGAGGCCTCAGCAAGGTGCTCAAGGTAGAATTAAGGCTGACCATCTGTGGCAGGAGTTAGTAACTATACTTAACTCCATTGGTGGAGGAGTTTTAAAGTCAATGGAAAAATGGAAAAAAGTGAGACCCTTTTCTTAATTTAGTCATGAAAACCAAAAATTCGAAAATATACGTAGGTACTCAATAATAAACTGCTATAAGTGTTAATTATCTCTATCAAATGGCATTTTTGTTTATAACACACTGCAGGTTACAGGTGCATGGCTAAAAATTAACACACAAATATTGTTTAGGTGTGGGCAGATTGGAAAGCAAAAACAAAAAAAAAATCCTTATTAATGCGTCGTGAAGCTGGTGGTACTGGTGGTGGTCCAAGTAGCAGGCATATTCTTACAGCCCCAGAAGAGAGGGTTTTGGCCATTATGGGTTTGACTGCTGTTGTTGGTCAAGATGGAATTGAGGAGAGAGGATTTGATGTTAGTTTTTTTTGCTTATGGTCATTGCTTAATACTTCGTTTATTAAATATATATTTTTTAACTATATTCCTTAAATTTTTCAGGAACCACAATCTCAAAGAATCTCTCTACCACCTCCGACCAGTGATTCCGCCCACGATGGATTTCCCTCCCAGTTTCCTGCCACAGCTGATATTCAGTTGGATTTTATAGACGGTATTTTTAATTTTATAAATAATTAGAAAATATAAAGGGACAACATTCTCATCACTCTCCACATGGTGATAATGATGAATGATAAAGTTGATCATCACAACTATCTAGTCTATTAATTCTGATGTTTTTGATTATCTGGAAAATCAAACATTGTCTGAATACAAAACTTCATCCAAATTGTTAAAACTCCTTATAACAATATTATGTTAGTTGGTAGTAGGTCTGTCTGCCTTCTATGGAAAATTTTCTCCCCATGGAAAATTTCGTTTCTGATTCTGGGTGTATTTTGTGTGTGTGTATATTATATATCCTCGTGAGGCCAAACAACCTAATTTAATGACAAAAAAATCACTTTCCGACCCATTAAAAAATCGTTAAATTACTACCCAGTGACCTAAAATTATGACACGATATATTAAACCTATTTTTCGGTTTAATAAACCCGTTTTAAAATCTGCCCAAATAAAGGACAAATTATTTCAATATATTTTTGCATGAAATAGTTTATGTATAAGAAATACCATTCATAAAATTTAATCCAAAGTAATAAAACACTTTTATACTAAATCAAATCATAACTACTTGCAACTATTTTTAGTATATTGGGTCTTAATTTATATTGACTTAAATTTAGGTTGGGTCTTACGAGGATATAGGTATACACCTAATATATAGGCACAAGACTTTCTCGTTCAAAGATATTAGATTAGATAATTATATCAGTGAATAACTTTTTATTTTTTCCTTTCTCAGCACCTACTGGCCCATCTCCACAGCCCCCTAATGTTTCGGGTCTTCCTCCATCTCAAGTGTCAATGCCTCTGCTTGACCCCGTGTCCACTCAGATGCCGTTGTCGCCTATAGCATCTACATCACGAGTGGCACCGCGACGTCGACAACGCCCGGCAACCCCTTCGCCCGTGGCGTCGCCCACCACATCTACGCCGCGGCGGCACAGGCTGCTTCGTGCACGCACCCGGCGAGTACAGACGCCCTTTGAACGGGCTACATCTGAATTTGTTGTTGTGGAGAATCGCCGACTACAATTAGAGGAAGACCGGGAAATAAATATTCATCAAAGGGAGATGGAACGGTTTCGATTAGAATCCAGAAGGATTGAAATGGAGGAAAATCGGAACCAAACCTTAAATCGTTTGGCTGCGGTTCTTGACAATTTGACACAAATTTTACCCCAGTTGAGACATTCATCACTACCTTCAACAGATATAATTGAGTGATTGTATAATATGATCATAATTATAAAACTCACTGAATTATATCTTATTTAAATTTCAAATTAAAACATAAATTTGTGTCTTGTCGATAACCCCAGCCATAATACAAAATTCTTTATTTTGATTTTTCATGGAGGTACAAATATTTGTAGAAGCCTTGCCTTTTGATGTAGTTTTAGAAACTATGTTGCAGAAAGCACGTACCCCACTGCCTATACTTATAGAAATAATAAGTAAATATGCTTATAACAAAGTTAAACTTAATTGGAGGCAATGGCTATCCCAATACCTAAATAAAACAATAATAATTATTTGGTGCTTTAATTTTTTAATATGCCAGGTCAGTAAAGAACAAGTAACTAAATGCATATTGTACACTACACTACACTTGCTTTTATAATAAAATTATAAGACAAATAACAGTTCTTATTGATAACATATAATTCTAGCTTCAAAACTATTCATACTTCAATATTTCTGATAACAGTTTGAAAGTCTTATTGATAACACATCATTCTAGTCTAAAATTTATTCATACATCACTCGTTTTTATAATAGGGCAGGATTACCATTTGAGTGTGTGAGACGGTGACGGGACTGATGATAACACCACCATCAGTTATTAGGAGAGATTAAAATACATTTATTAGTTTTTTAAGATTTGTAAAAAAATTAGGTGTAAGTGTCAGGTATAAATAAGTAACTATATTGTGTGGGAATGTGGGCTGACGCCAAATCCATGAGAAAAAATTAAAAAAAGGTCAAAGTTAGATTTATATAAGTACGTGCAACAAAAAAGGGTCACACAAGTATCTACTTGAGATGGTGACATGCTTCGTCTTTTACACATTTCTAACAATTTAAACAAGTACCTAATACTAAGTTTGGGCATGTTGAGTGAAGACGATTGACGAAAGGAATTTATAAGGCGAATGTCAGCGGCATCGTCGAAAAAGGTCGCCCTATAAGGACGTACGCTGAACTTATCGGCGAGATCCTTCAAAGGTCAGATGCGCAGTACTCGGAACTGGCGCGTATGTATGAGATGTATGAATGTGGAGCAAAAAAAGTACTACCTATGCACGAACCGTAACAAGTGGCATACAGTTTCTGTAATATTTTGTATTTCTATATTAATAACTAGCGGCCCGTCTCGGCTTCGCACGGGTGGACATAATTGAAGTTTTAGTAGGGATCGCTAATTTTTTTACTAGAAAATTATTATATTATGCGGGGATAATGTAGCATTCTAATAGTGAAATAATTTTTGAAATCGGTCCAGTAGTTTTTGTGTTTATTCGTTAATCGTAACAAACAAATATAATTATATTTCCTCTTAATAATATTATTAGCGGCCTGTTCCGGCTTCGCACGGGTGGACATTATTGAAGTTTTAGTGGGGATCCCAAATTTTTTCTAGTAATAAATATAGCCTATGTTACTCAGGGATAATGTGTGAAAAAATTATTGAAATCAGTCCAATACCTAGTTTTTGAGTTTATTCGTTACAAACACACAAAAATTTAAAATATTATTATAGTATAGATTATAAATATTTTTAATTTTCCGGAGGGCAGAATCCCCACGTACTACCTACATTGCGATGCAACGGCCGGACCGAATAACTGCCGCGCGCGTAATTATTTTGTCGCGCGAATATTTTTATATTTTGATATCTTCTAGGATATTTGTTTAAACTATATCGAGTTAAGGGCACAAATATTCTATAAATAAAATTTCCGTTCCAACAGATTTATTTAGATATAGAATTAATACCATATGGGTTAAATAACCTTCGCAAAAATTCATTCCTTTTTAAGGGTCCGGCGGAGCTTGAATTGCTCACAAAATAGCTGGATTACGATTTATATAGGCATTACATTAATAGCGATATAAATCGTAATCCAGACAATATTCTATCAAATTATGTTATTATTCGGAATTTGATACCATTAATCTAGGTTCCTACGGTACTATTTCATCTACTACTACTTCACTGGAAATAAAAGACCGGAAAATCGTTCCATACTTGGTAAAGTTATCAAAAATTGCATTCGCTTACATTTATTTCCAGTGAAGTATTTTCGACAAAATGGTAGCGTAGGGACCTAGATTAATTGTATCGGAATTCTAATAATAACACAATTTGATAAAATTGTGTTTGAATTACGATTTATTTCGGTATTACGTTTGTAAGAGATTAATAGTCCAAATTTGGACTATTAATCTAAAATTTTAATAGTAAAAGCAGTTATTGTGAATTATCCGTCAGAGATAGGCATATGCCATCGCAGACCTTTTTATAGATATCGATATGTTCTTTAATATTGTAGTACATTGTTTTGTTCTATCATCAATAGTTTTCGCAGCGCATGCGATGTAAGACATTTTATGTAAAAAAAAATTACACCTTGAGTTAGATTATTCATGTTTTAGTAAGGATCCCTAATTATTTCTGGAAATAAATATAACCTCTGTTACTCGGCGAAGATGTAGCTTACTAACAGTGAAGGAATTTTTAAAATCGGCGGAGTAGTTTTTGAGTTAAATACGAACAAACAAATCATTCCTCTTTATAATATTAATTTAGATTTAGAATACCTTGCCGCCCGCGCGTATGTCATTGATAGAGCAAAACATTGCCCTCTTTTGCGAGGTCGGGTAACGCACGAGGGGTTAACAAGAATACTAGTAATGTGCGAACCACATTGCTAATATGCTTTTTTAAAGAAAAAAGAAGTATAGATAATTAGCTATTTACCACATACCTAAGTAATTAAGAATTGATGGTATCTGTCAGAAATGTCACAATAATAATTATTACGTTAAATAGGACCCTAGTATATGTATAACTAAACACCTGCATTAAAGTTTAGACAGTAATAATAATATAAGTGTAATACTTAGTGTAAATTAAAAAAATATATAATTAGTGTAAAATACTCTTACTGTAATCTATTCAATAAACAACTCAGCATGGCTCTGCCTTGGATTATTTCATTTTGGCTACCCGCAGAGGTTGATGTAAAACCTTGCAAGGGTACATCATCATCATCATTTTCAATTGCTAGTGGGAGTGGTTGTGGTGGAGGCAAGCTTGCTTGTTATTTTGCTAGCTACATATGGACGATAATGAAGTACCCTGTCTTTAAGTAAAGATCTCCACCGTCCTTTGAGTACTCCAAAACAACGTTCAATGCAGTTGCGGGCTTGTACATGTTTCTGAGTATATCGCTCTTCTACTGATCCTTGAACTGCATTTAGGATTGGAGTCATAAGCCAAGGGCGTTGTGGATATCCAGAGTCACCTAAAAAAATTGTTTCTTATGAATATAATGAATACCTATAAATTCAAATTTAACTTTTATAACTTTCAAATGCTTACCTAATAACCACACTTGCTCATTATTTTGATGAAGTTCACGCATATAAGATTCAACTCTACTAGATGACCAAATATGTGAATCATGTGTAGCACCACCATACTTTGCATTTACATTCATGATGTGAAGATTACTGTCACAAATCTGTAAAATAAAAACATTATAAGTAAAAATTTTTTATTATGCCTGTAACATGTCACATAGCAAGTATATTCAAAATAAATTACCATTTGCACATTCAATGAATGAAACCCTTTTCTATTATAATAAAGATGTTCTTCATCATCTGGTTTCACTAATGCTATGTGGACACAATCTATGCAACCAATAACACCTGGCAGACCAAATCTTCTCTGGAACCTATAAAAATAATGATATTTAATAACAAAACTTTATAATATTTATTACATACATGCACATAAGTGTAACATTGTAAACATATGTCAATTTGATACATACTCCTGTTTTATAAGTCCTCTGTCTTGTCTCGTTTTTGGAAACACAATCCATTTTGCCATGATAGCAGGGTGGTTCAGTGCATTAACAACTTGTCTGATGCAGCGACTAGCTGTGCGTTGAACAAGATGGTGTGTAATACCCACAATCCGTTGATATGAGCCTGTAGCCAGGAAACTAAGAGTGCACAACACCTGCAAATTAAAGACTATAATGAAATAAGTTGTTACTTACCTATAAAGGTAGGTACTTCATCAACAATTTGGATTATTTGAACCAATTTGAACTAAGTATATTTTTTATCAATGAATTTTGTGCTTTTTACCTTAACTTCCAGTGGAATCTCATTTGATCCTTTCAAAGAAGTTTTCTGTCGTAGTTCTTCCACGAGGGCTTTGAAAGTCGGTTTATCGAACCGAAATCGCTTTATAAACAAATTGTCCGACATTTCATCTATTGTTTCGATGCACTGACGATACAAATATCTTTTCTGGCGTTTTAGCCACACTTCTTCATTATGGGCACACCACAACATATTCAAAGTATGCATTTTTAATGCTTTATTTTAGATAAGTAATGTAAATAATTTGTCCTTTTTTATTTTAAGTATTAGTTATTAGTCCGAAACAAAGAGAATGAATCAATTAAACAAAACCACTGAGTTGTACAGAACGAACAAAACACTTCTCGTTTCAACAAATAAGCCAGCTGCTATCACTAACAAGTCTCACGACGCCATTTTTTTAGCGATTTCTACTGGGCCTTGGCGTTCGTTTTGCAATCGTTTGAAAACTTAGACTACGTTTCGTTAACGCTTGTCAAAAGTGCAACTTGTCTACCATTTGTATGGCAATAGCGATCAAGATTGTAGAATCGACAACTTCCCATTCTATTTGTTTTGACGAATAGCTAACTTGTAAAATTGTCTACCATTTATCGTTTCGTTTATTCTGACCACGTGACTTAGCGTTAGAGATATTTACTTCCCATACATTTTAATAGTTTTCTATAGCGTTAGCGATCATAGATTTGTAACTTGGCTAGGCCTGCTGAACTGCTGTTGTGACAGTCGCAATAACTATTTGGTAACGCGGCCGTCAATGGTAGGGACTGCCTCCTTTGCTTGCCTGCACTCACCATGATTCGTCCAGTACCTGCTGCTAATGCCGGTCGCTGGTGCGTTTTCTTACAATTGTACGTATCTGAACGAAGGGGAGGGGTATAATGGGTTCGGGAGCCACGGCATCGATGCTCGACCCCCTTCTTGTCTGCTGCGTACTGTTAAAGTTAAGTATTATATATTTTTTCAGAAACTACTGAATGGATTGATTTTTTTTGTCCTTAGATATCTTCAACCTCATCGTTTTCGACTCACTGCTAGGCCTCTTTTCCCTTGTGCAATTTTCTCCTCTCGGGCTAATCTTGTCTAGGAAAAAGTGGGTGTTAGGGCGACGATGCTAACCATCGGGTGGCTTGTCTGCTCGTTTGCCAACCTAATCAATAAAAATAGTCATATTTACCAACATCATTTATATTTATCTGAAAAAACAATAAATGTTTTTCATCAAAATTGTTTTAGAACTTAATTTTTTCAATTAAAATCGGCAAAAAATTCAAAAGAATCAAAAACAAAAGAGTTAGTTGTATTCTTGTCTCCTATTTATGTATTTCTTCTACTTTCTTTCGGATTGGCTTGCTTATGTGCCGTCTTATAAATAATTTTCTTGAGAAACAGCATAAAGTCGTCGATAAGAGTCGTCGGGCGGGACCTTTGTCGTCAGGGCCGCGCGAAGTTGACACTATTAGAGCCCTCTGTGTGACGGTCGGAGTTGCGCGGTTACAAACACTCTATCACTACACAGTATAAAACAAAGTCGCTACCCGCTGTCTGTCTGTCCCTATGTATGCTTAGATCTTTTAAACTACGCAGGTTTTTTTAAATAGATAGAATGATTCAAGAGGAAGGTTTTAAGCTATTTAACATTACGCTACGACTCTTAGGAATGGGGCAACGCGGGTAAAACCGCGGGCCGCTCGTAAATGATAAAACGAAGACTGCTCTTTAAAATATGTTGATCTGTCGAAAGATTTATAGGCGCTACAGCATTATTTATAGAAAAACTTTAAGAAATAAGTAAATACTTATTCGTAGAGATGCTAAGCGTGGTAATTTATACTTAGATATAAGATTTTTCTCTCCTATAGAGAAAATTGAGACTTTCATGCGCCCGCCCGGTCTCTAAATTTTGCCGCCCTTTATTTTTGCCACTCTGACACACATTTGACCGGCTTGCCCCCACTTAGATCGGCCCTGGCTAGGAACTATAAAAACACGCACATGATAAATTAATTGACAGATTCCACGATGTGGCGTATCAGTGTAGTTATGTTGCTGTGTGCGGTTGCCGCGCGCGGGAATCCGATGCCGTAAGTTATTTTTTTGCGTTTGGAATTCCCCATGATACGTTGAAGACTTGGCGTGTCGGCCTCCAATATTCACAACTAAGTATGTATTAAAACTCTTGCATATAAATCGTAGCTAAAAGTTGTATAAATTATCCATTTTGGCCGTTATCACAGTTTTTGGTAAGCTTTTGGCTTGATAAGGATTTTTAAACAAGGGTTTTCAATCATTTGTGAATGTTATGTAGTTAATGTCACAATTACTATTATACTGCTGTGAATCTAGAACGTGATGAAAAACCAACAAATTGCGAGAACCCAATATAAATTTGAATTTGGTTTCGGAATTCGCTTTATTTAGACAAATAACGATAGTTATTCAAGTAGGTATATACCTAATAATTATACCTGTTGAAATTTAATGACGCGACAAATTAAAATTATATAATTCTATGTGTAACAAAGAAAATTTTGAACACGTTATTATGGAAAATAATTATACATAGGTACTTAATTGCTCGGTCGTAGGACCTCTTGGGGTCTGACTGGCTGGCGGCCACCCTTACGTCGATTGTCGTAAAGCACTGCGGTGTGTGTTTCGACTTTTGCGCGTAAGAACCAGTTTCCCCTCGGTTGCTGCGGCTCTGACAGTCTGCAGTCCGTAGTGACTCTTAAGGCTCGGCAACGCATCAGCAACTCCTCTGGTGTTGCACGTGTCCATGGGCGATGATGACTACTTATCATCAGGTGCCTCGTCAGATCATTTGCCGACTTAACCAATAAAAAAATCTATTGTTGTAAAGAGAGTTCGTTCGAGAGCACGAGACGTGTTCAACGTCTCGTGCGCTCCTATTGCTATTTTTCTCGTGAGTAGGAAAAAAATGGTACCTAGGCACCTAAATTACTGATGGTTAATATGGTTCACGTAGTAAACTATCTGCGTATTGCATCGACCGGGCGCGCCACGCGAATAGGTATTTTGATACTTGCACCATCTAAGATAAAAGAATAAGATTATTTTTCATCTTTGATCTTTGAATCTAAGATTATTTCCATTTTAAAATGAATAAGCAATGATTACTGACTGCCTCATTAGTCTATTGGTCCTAAGCGCGACTGCTACGCTAGAGGTCCTCCGTTCAATTCCCAGTTCGAGCAGTGTTATTGAAATTAAATGAATTAAAACCATATACTCAGGTCTATCGTCCCTTGAAGATGTGAAAAATTAAACTTCTAAGTTAACGCAAAAAAAGATACGGCCGTTTATACAGCAAAAAACTTATATTTCGACACTCTCAAAGGAATCAAAATATATAGGGTATTTTCCGTTGACGCAGAACTATGAAATTTGGCAAGTAATACCGTCTTATACTACAAGTACCTATAGGGAATAATCCGAAAACAATTTTTTTTATGCATAGGATGGCAAACGAGCAGACGGATCGCCTGATGGTAAGCGATTACCGCCGCCCATGGACACCCGCAATACCAGAGGAGTCACAATAAGTGCGTTGCCAACCAACTATACATTTGTAATTAATTATAGTATGTACCTACAAATATGTACGGAACTCTTGGTGGGCGAATCCGACTCGCAAATGTCTGGTTTTTTCTAATTATGAGAGCGGTCCATGGACATAAATAGCTCAAGAACCACTGACATAGACGTGTCAACATTACAAGCAAGTTCTTTTGGAAACGATATTGATAGGTAGGTAATTATCTAGGTACATTTTTAATTTAGAGTTCTTGTTCAAAATACGACTGCTGCGTAAGGGGTCCTGGGTCTAGGGTTGCCAACTATACTGTTAAAAACAGTAGGTATTATACTGTTTTTCCCTATCTACATTTTTCTTTTTACTGTAGAACAAAAATAAAGCAAAAATAATAAAAAAAATCACAAAAACATAGTTAAAAGGTAAGGTGGCATCGTATGACACTGAACGTAGGTACTGTGAAGTAAGTCGTGTCGGTTGAGAAGTAAGGTAACTTGCCTTTCATAGATGTCACCAACGTCACCTTATGACGTAAATTCAAAATGTGAAAGCAAAATTTCAATCATGCGGGTAGGGTTTGCGGTGGCTTAGAGGTCAGAGCGTCTGGTGTATCCAACCAGGAGACGCAGCTTCGATCCTGCCCGCAATTGATGTTTTTCCTTTACTAAAAAATAACTTTTAATCTTAGCATGGGAAATGCAAAAAAAAAAACACAAAAAGATAGTAAAAAGAAAGCATACAAAATACTCAAACATAAATCAGCATCAAAATGCACACACTAAGTCAGTACAGTATAGTCACAATAGTGACGTGTAAAATACTGTTTATTTTTCTAAAATACTGTTCCATTTTTCTAAAATACTGTTTATTTTTCTTCTGAAACCTAAATACACTTTATTTACATACATACATACATACACTCACGCCTTTCTCCCACAGGGGTAGGCAGAAACTATAGACTGCCACTTGCTACGATTCTTGCATGCTTCTTTTGCTTCTGCCACATTCATACACCTTCTCATACATACACGCCGGTTACGAGTGCTACGCACCTGACCTTTTTGAAGGATTTCGTCAATAAGTTCGGCGTATGTCCTTCTAGGGCGACCTCTACCGGCGCTGCCGCTGACACTCGCCTTATAAATTCCTTTCGCTTCGTTAATATACTTTATTTCTTGTAAAAAAACGTTGGCAACCCTACGGGTCCCATTGTATAGGTAATCGTCCCAGTAACAGCTCGAAGTTTGAATTTGTGCACACTAAATATACTAGTATCTCTTAGTAGTCTGTGCACTAAATGACAATAGGCTCTCCCCCTATTACATGCGACGAACTGTGGGTTTATATCAATACATCTCGGTATAACCCTTCGAGGAATACATGCGTGATGGAATATTACAGGCCCAAATACCCACACTTCCGTGTAGGACTCGAACCCGCAACTCCTAGCATAACGGCCGATTACTCAGTCACTAGACTCATGGAAGTTGGAGACGTGCGGCTATTTCGAGACTCGAGTACATAGACAAGGCCGCTTATTGATCAAACCTTCTCGGAACATACACAGCTAAACAATCATTATTTCATCAATAAAATTGACTACGAACGGATGATGTTCGTTTACGAAATTACCTACCTACGATCATAATTAGGTATTTACTAAAATTGTAGCAATGAATGTACAGTAAGGTAGAAATAACTATGCGCATCCAACATGAGAGTCAATAGACCTTCATAATACAGCGAAAATTCCCTAGAACTGGAATATTATCCATGCTAAAAATATATATGTACGTGAATCGGAACGTTTAATTTGACAGCTTATATGTTGCCAAGTAATATCGTTTACCCGGTTATGTAGGTTAAATAAGGACCATTGGAGTAGTCTATTTTTCATTAATCAGTCTCTTTTCTTGATGGTTTCAGTAGAATTTTTGACACTGTAAAACTATGTTTGTCTGTAAAACAGTAACTATGATTATTTTCTAGACTCAAGTAATTTTTATCAAATTGCATATTTAATGAAATTATTATTATTACTCAAATTACCCCCATAATTTCCTAAGTATCCTTTGATTGCTATGATAAGTTGCTATTTTAGGTATCGGATAAACAATATCTCGTGCACCATTTTTAATGACATTTGGCAAATCAAAATTCTAGTGCTGGCAGTCTAAATACCATGTGAGCTAATGTCAAACTGTGATTTCTGCGAATCGGCGATAATTTAAAAATAAACTTAACTATTGTGACTAGATAGGGTTAAAGAAGTGGTTAGTTATATAATTAATAACTTTTCTGTAATATACTCCTAAAATACACGTGTTTTCAGTGCATTAGCTCATCTATAACCTAATAATAATAGTGTCAAAGTGCATTCAAAGCTCCAAAGTTTATAAGATAACTTTGTTTTGAGAACAATAGCGACGAAACAATTGTTTTTTTTAACGTGAATTCCCGGTAAATGTAAGTAATCAGATGATATTCTCTTTCTTAATTACATCGACTTTTTTTTTAAAGTTACAGATCTGTTGTTAGGCACATGTGTTGTATGTAAATTTTATTTAAAAATATATATTTTTTTTATGAAAAAGTTTATTGTTGACTGCAAAACTTAAATAAAGTATGGATAAGTAAGTACGGATTGATAAATTAATCAAATAATAATTCAATGTTATCATAACATGCTGATCTTGACTCTGGTTTACATAATAAATGACATTATTATCAACCATAATTATGATTTGTTTACACAAATATTATATTAGGTAGTTACATATATATTTAATACTTCCCTATGCATTGTATTTTATTACAATACAATGAGAATATTCATTGAAACACCTAAAACACTTGATCAAGATAAGAACAAAGGCATTAAATATTTATATTATTTTCTATGGCATACATAAGGAAAATCTTCCTAGTCTGGCATTGTGTGACAGGTTGTTAAGCTCTCTATTATATGGTAAATCATATAAGTACACAATGACTGATACATGCATGTTATCAGCTTGGTCTACATAACATGGCTCTTTCTTCAAAAGACCATTTCAGACATTGCTCTGCGTTGTAATTCACATCATTTGCTACTATTATGTCTGGGACTTTAAAGAGACCATGATTCTCTGAGTTTGTTTTGGCATTTCTGTGTTATTACACCGTCCGTCACCTTTTCATCACCGCACCACCCGCCTCAGGAGTAGGGCCCATCCTCACATTCTGGAGACCTGGGTCTCCAAGACTGTTAGAGCGTCGCGAGGCTTTCTCCCGCGTACCTCCAAGATTTGGAATGGTCTTTCTCCTGAGGTGTTCCCACTGCGCTACGACATGGGGATCTTCAAACGGCGCATATACAGGGCTCATAAGGGCCGGCAACGCATCAGCAACTCCTCTAATGTTGCGGGTGTCCATGGGCGACGATGACTACTTACCATCAGGTGTCTCGTCTGCTAGTTTGCCGACGTCTAAACACAATACCTGTGAAATATAAATGATTTAAAACATGTAACTGCCTCATTAGCCTAGTGGTCCTGAGCGCGACTGCTACGCTATAGGTCCTGGGTTCAATTCACAGGTTGAGCAAAGGAGTTTGAGTTTGGGATTTGTGCTTGGTAGGTTCATATTACATGGGACCTAAACATACCAGCAAACTGTATGTGTACACTATTACATCTCTGGTATGTTATTTGCAGAAGTGTCTTTAAAAAATCTATACTTAAACATATGTAAATAAAAAGAGATATGTATTATTATCTTTTTTGTGATTTTTTTGCATTTTCCATGCTAAGATTATTAAGTTATTTAATAGTAAAGGAAAAAATTCAATTGCAGGCAGGATTCGTTCGCGGTGGCTTAGAGGTCAGAGCGTCTGGTATATCAAACCAGAAGACGCAGGTTCGAATCCTGCCCGCGATTGAATTTTTTCCTTTACTATTAAATAACTAGATATGTATTATATTTTTAATTTGCTTTTTTTTTCAGCACCATGCCAGAATCATATGACACAATAATCGTGGGTATGGGTGCATCAGGGTGTACCGCAGCGTCAACTCTAAGCAAAGCAGGCAAGAAGGTGCTCGCTCTGGAGGCCATGGACAGAATTGGTGGGAGAGTCAATACTGTGCCTTTTGGTGATGGGGTAATAGAGCTGGGAGCTGAGTGGTGAGTGATTATACTATCAATTAGTTATATAGACTGATTGATTTCAATGCAGCGGTAGCCTAATGGCTAAGACATCGACTTGTGATCATGTGGTTGGCGGGTGCGAAACCCACCCATTGCACTACAGATGCGAACCCGCTCGTAACACAAGCATTTAGCTTAGCACGAGAGGTTAACAAGAATACTAGTAATGTGCGACCCACATAGATAGTAAGCTTTGTATAAAAAAAATAAAATCAATTGCAATTAAAAGATTCATCATCATCATTCACAGCTTTTATTGACCCACTGCAGGGCTCAAGCCTCCTCCGTTTTACGACATTCATACCTATTTTGCGCCATTCTTAACCAGGTCTTTCCAGTACACTTTATCACGTCATCACTCCACCGGGTCGGTCTCCCAACACTCGGTATTCCTGCTCTCGGGCGCCATTCAGTCAAGGACTTACTCCATTACTAAAAGATTAAATGCAATTAATTAAATTGCCACTCATTTAATTGCAATTGAAATTTCTCAATTCAATTGCATTGATTAATTGATTAACATTTTTATTGTTTACTTGATACCACGGAATGGACTGTTGATATTTTTGTATGTAGAGGGCGTAGCCGCTGAGCGATCGGCTTCTGCGCCACGTGTTGTGGTCGATCCTTTTTTTCCTATTTGGACGTAGGCTGTTGATTCAGGGAATCCTCACAGCGTAACCGGACTTGGTGGCGAGGCATCGAATGCCTCCAGCCAGGAGCAACTTATAACTAAGCAACAGCAGCTAAGGGCGTCCCCTAACGGGACTCGAACCTCGGCTTAGGGCGTTGCTGGACGGACAGCTAGGGACGGCTGGATCTGGGTAAATTGTGGTTGATCCAACACGAAGCAAATATTTGTATGATCTACAGAAGTTGTTCCGGTCTGGACGTTTGTGTATGTGAGAAAGAGTAAACATACCCATTGTACAGGTGTGAGGCAACGGTTAAAAAAACCTAGCTGTTTCGGAGGGGCAGGGGAGGGGGTCAACCTCTCTACCTTCCATGGCCATACTTCTTTAATATCCAAGCTTGGGTAACCAGTGCTAATAACTTACGATAAAACTACCTTCTGCCCGCGACTTCGTTTGCGTGGACTCCAGGATTGGGTCCCACCTGGATAAAAAGTAGCCTGTGTGTTTTTCCAGGCTATAATCTATCTGTGTGCCAAATTTTATCCAGATCTGTAACAAACATCCGTACATCCACAAACTTTACTCACAAACTTTCACGTTTATAATATTAGTAAGGATTCTCAAAACACCCACAGGATCCACGGTCAGTTCCCGTCTCGTGTCTACAACCTGGCGCTCGAAAACAACGTCACAATTCTCTCTCAAAGCCTGGACTTCGAGGTGTACCGTTCAGATGGGACTGCTGGCGACAAGGCCATAGTGAATGAGCTCATGAACTTCAGCTTGGCTGTGGTTGATGACCCGCCTGAAAAACCCGAGCCATTAGGACAGTATATTACTAGAAGGTAGGAATATCAGAAATGCAAATTACTATCGATTATATCGTATCGATATTTTTTGAAAGGTTCGTATCGATATATTTTGCGGAAGGATCGTATCGATATTTTTTGGAAGGATCGTATATCGACATCGATATTAAAAATTTCATAAAAAATATCGATATATCGTTATACAATTTCAAAACATTATTCGCGCTCTAAAAATTATTTTAGATACATATTTATCATAATATATGTACCTCTTTCATCTTACGTTACGAGGTAACTAAAGCAAATAATATTTTTTTTTAATGAGATATAAAATAAAGTAGAAAGTTAAATAATTTGCTTAACGGTTTGAAAAAAAAAAATATTTTTATACCTTTCGAAATTTGATGGATAGTTGGAATTTTATATAAAAAAATTAAATATCGATCAAAAATATCGATATATCGAAAAAATTATATCGACGACGAACGACAACGATTTAGAAAAGTCAGAGGAGCGTCAAGGCACGCTCCTCTGACTTTCGAACTCGAGACCGTTTATCGAAGCAGTACAATGGTCCTACCACTAGGTTACCACTGCTGCTGGTATCTGTGATCTGTGTTATAGTGATCAAATAGCGACCCGCCTGCGTTTTCACCCGCGTTGCTCTGCTCCTATTCGTCGTAGCGACATGTTATATAGCCTTTAACCTTAACTTTAACATTAACATAAAACATACCATCACGCCTGTATTCCCCGAAGGGTTAGGCGGAGCCGTACTTAATGTACACCCACAGTTCGCCGGTATGTTTAGGTCCCATGATATAGGGGGCGAGCCTATAGCCATTAATCGGGCACAAATCCAGACTCCGAGCTGCTACTGGGAATTTCATAGAAAAACCCAATAACACTTTGCTCAACCCAGGACCTCTAGTGTAGCAGTCGTAAATGGATTATCCAACACAAAAAGATTTTATCCAACCAGAAGTTCCTGAGATTAGCGCGTTCAAACAAAAAACCAATCTTCAACTTAAAACAATAATATAACTAGCGACCCGCCCGCGGTTTCACCCGCGTTGCCCCATTCCTAAGAGCCGTAGCGTAGCTTAAAACCTTCCTCTTGAATCACTCTATCTATTAAAAAAACCGCTTCAAAATCCGTTGCGCAGTTTTAAAGATTTAAGCATACATAGGGACGGACAGACAGCGACAGCGACTTTGTTTTATAATATGTAGTGATGATATTAGCATACATAAAATTATATTTAAAATTCAACAAATAATATTTCCCTGAATTCCAGGTTAAAGGAACATATCGAGAAAAACCACCCGCAGCTCCTAAACGACCCAGACTTCATTGAGGAATTCCTCCATTTCATGGACTTGCTAATAAATAATTATGAGTCATCCAATAGTTGGAATGATATATCCACCGAGTCCAGGTACGAAGAGTTGGAAGGAGATCAGCACCTCAGCTGGCATAGACACGGTTACAAGACACTATTCGAGATTTTATTGGTGAGTTATAAACAAATGATACGGTCACGGGTAGACTGAGGTGTTAGATAAGATAAGATAATGTTACGAGCTGGGGTTCTGGATAAATTTAATTAACACCAATTTCACCGAAACAACAAATATTTTAATTAACTTGACAAACACACAACAGAAATTACTGAGAGAGTCACTACAGTATCACTTATCGCACTATAATGTCGCACTTGTAATCACTTAACTTCACTTCGATATTCACTTCACCGTGTTCAGAACTAAAACTGCCTCGGCCGACCCTCACGACCAGTATTTATAGGAGTCACGAAGATTCTAGAATCGAACATTCTCGATAGGTCCACAAAATACGAGTAGGTTTTTTTTTTTTTTTTAAGTAGGTAAGTACCTACTTATAAACGTAAACAATAGACGATAAAGCGATCGTCTATTGTTTACGGTCATCCACCTTGAACCCGGCTTTTCTTCGAATGTTCTACGTGCTTCTAAGACTTATCTAGAATCTTCGTGACCCATCTCCGTACTAATAGCCACTTGGCGTAACAATAAGATAACTTTATTTGCAATAAATATGGGTACAGACAGTTCTTATTGCTAAATCGCTAAGTCCAAATAGTTGCCACATATTATACCTACCATACAATGGTGTGCAAAGAAAAAATACACATTAGGAATAAGTAATTTATACTAAATAACAATCGATTACAATATAACAGAATATCTTTATATATATAATTCTTCTGTGAGTGTGTATGTCACTGAACTTCTCTCAAACGACTGGACCGATTTTGATGAAATTTTTTGTGTGTGTTCAAGGGGATCTGGGAATGGTTTAGATCAAACGACTGGACCGATTTTGATGAAATTTTTTGTGTGTGTTCAAGGGGATCTGGGAATGGTTTTGTCCGCTGTCCGCTGTATTTCGCTTTATACGTAGCGAAGCACGTACCGGGCCGCTAGTAGTACTATAAACATCATCACATATGTTCATGTTATTTTATTTCACGGTCAACGGACGAGGTAATCCTTAACAGAATAGTAACATTTATTTACCAGCCATGTATGTAATTTACGCTTAAATATTTTTATTGGGAGACTTCTCATATTTTCCTTCTCATATTTTGGACGTCTTAAGGAAGCTTGAATTGCCCATAAAAACGTAATACCGAAATAAATCGTAATCCAGACAATATTCTATCAAATTATGTTATTATTCGGATTTGGATACCGTTAATCTAGGTTCCTACGATACTATTTCGTCTATTACTACTTCACGGGAATAAAAGACCGGAAAATCGTTCCAAACTTGGTAAAGTTATCAGAAATTGCATTCGCTTACATTTATTTCCAGTGAAGTATTTTGGACGAAATGGTGATGTAGGAACCTAGATTAACGGTATCGGAATCCGAATAATAACAGAATTTGATCAAATTGTGTTTGAATTACGATTTATTTCGGTATTACGTTTGTAAGAGAAATTCGGTCCGCCGGACTCTTAATGTTACAAATACCGCTACCTTACATTAGACCATGGAATGCTGTAAAGACGACACGTTTGGCGTAGCGGCTGAGCGATCGGCTTCTGCGTCACGTGTTGTGGGTTCGATCCCCACACGGAGCAAATATTTGTATGATCTACAGATAGTTGTTCCGGGTCTGAGCGTTTGTGTATGTGAGAATTTGTGTTTGTAAACGCACCCACGATACAGGAGAAAATCCTAGTGTGGGGCAACGTTTAAAAAAAAAGTATCCGAAACGTCGGGAATTAAATAATATCAATACAACGCGATAAAATCCGTAATAAATAGTTTTTGATAACATTTAAAAATTATCTGCCTCATTAGTCTAGTGGTTCCAAGCGCGACTGCTACGCCAGAGGTCCTGGGTTCGATCCCCAGGTCGAGCAGTGTTATTGGGTTTTTCTATGAAATTCTCAGTAGCAGCTCGGAGTCTGAATTTGTGCCCGGTTACTGGCTATAGGCTCGCCCCCTATAACATGGGACTGAAACATACCGGCGAACTGTGGGTGTACATTAAGTAAGCCTCTGCCTAACCCTTCGGGGAATACAGGCGTGATGGTATGTATATGTATGTTACTAACCACTACCTTACATTAGACCATGGAATGCTGTAAAGGATCCGAAACGTCGGGAATTAAATAATATCAATACAACGTGATAAAATCCGTAAAAAGTAGTTTTTGATAACATTTAAAAATTATTAAGCCTCCAAAACTAAAATAATGTTTCTTTGTTTTCCTATCCCGAGCTCCAAAATATTTTATTAATTTTTTATATTTCTTCATTTCGCAGACGAAAATAAATAAAAAAACGTGTGATGACGTCACGATAAAAACGTTTTTTTTAGCATGAAATATGATTTGATCTATAGTGTTCTTAGCTACGGTTTAAGAAAATCTGTCCAGCCGTTTGATTGAAGATTACCATCTCTTTTTCTAGTTCATGTAGGGATATGAACAACTTCCACAGATCTGGTCGATTTGAATCTTGGTATCTTTTTTATACATGATAGGCTTACGCTTGACTACCAGGTCGCCTGATGTTAAGCGACACTGCGATCTACGATGGAGCGCTTGCCTAGAAGAAACCGATTCACTCGTGATTTAAAGACACTCAGATTATATCTATCGGGGAAGACCCACTCGGGAAGCGCATTCCACATTTCAGCGGTACGCATGATAAAAGTGGACTTAAAGCGTTTCGTTCGGGATTGTTACTTCAATGATATGATAATGATGCTGCGGGGGATTTATATATTTTTTTATTCGTGATAGGCTTATGCTTGACTGCCACTTCGCCTGATGTTAAGCGATACTGCGATCTACGATGGAGCGACTCATACATTAATTAAAGATATCAATTTCAGGCAGTGGTCTTGGTAGCTGAGTTGGCTAATGCGTCCGGTGTACTTACGGAGCTTCGAATCCTGCCTGAGACCGAACTTTTCACTGCCAAAAAATGCATCATTCCACATTTTCCACTCCACAGAATACGTACAACAACGGTCCTGGTTACCCAACCCTGGATATTAAGCTGAACAAGGAAGTAACCTTGATATCCTGGCCGCAAGACCCACTCCAAGATGTGGTGGTGACGTGTAAAGATGGGTCCGTATATAAAGCGAGGAATGTCATTGTGACTGTATCCTTAGGAGTATTGAAAGAGAGGTAAGATCTTGAAATTTTTAGTCTGCAACAATCTTGCTTTGTGTTATTAAACAGTTTGGGGGTCAGTCGCCTCGAGGGAAACCAGTACTTGCCAAGGTGGTCTAAAATGGCAGTCATTGAGATGTATCACCGTAATGGCGATAATTTCAAGGAAAAAGTGTAGTAATGCATTTAAACCGATGATTAAAAGTGGAAAAAATAACAATAAATTAATTAATTGATTAAAAAAACAATTGCAATTAAATTTAATTAATTTATTTGCAATTAAATTTATTCAATTGCAATTAAATTAATTCTTGTCTTCTTGCTTCTTAATAACTGCCTCATTAGCCTAGAGGTCCTGGGTTCGATTCCCAGGTCGAGTAAAGTTATTGGGTTTTTCTATGAAATTCTCAGTAGCAGCTCGGAGTTTGGGATTTGTGTCCGGTATGATATAGTGGGTCGATACCACACCTGTGGTATGGAGGGATCTTATGGGGGGGGGGGGGGGTTGGTCTTAAGAACAACTGCTACGCTAGAGGACTTGGGTTCGATTCCCAGCTCGAACAGTGTTACTGGGGTTTTCTATGAAATTCTCAGTAGCCAGTAGCCCACTATATTACATGGGACCTAAACATACCGGCGAACTGTGGGTGTACATTAGTAGGTATTTCTTGGGCTAACCCTTCGGGGTATCAAGAAACATTAGGTATTTGTGGGTAAGCAGAGGCGAAGACTGACTTTCCACTGACGCCCAACAGTCGATGTCGAGTGCTTATATGATACGATACTTATTTCTGTAAATAGATCTTAAAGATACTTTTACATGTCATTTTTTTTTAAGTACTAGATGGTGTCGGCATTTCCTAGCTGACGATATATGAAAGTTCCATTGCGAATGTTACTTGCGCGATTCAGGATTTCTCCGTCGAGTTTCGTATGTAGCGCGGTAGATGTCGCTACAAGGATCTGACATCATGAAAAAGATACATCACCAAAATATTGCACCATTAAATAATATTTTTCAGACACGCAACACTTATATCGCCAGTGTTGCCACAAGCAAAAATATCAGCCATAGAACATATTTCTATGGGGCTTTTAGACAAGATAATTTTACAATTCCCAAACAATTGGTGGGGGTCAAATAAAAACAAGATATATACTTTATTGTGGCATAAGAACGATAAGAAAGGCATAGAAAATGATTGGATTACCAAAATCGCGGGAATATCGTCCCCTATGGGGGTTGATAATGTATTAACAGTGTGGACTAACGGGGATATAGGAAAACTGGTTAGTATAGGTCATAAAGGAATTACTTATAAAGATTTTTGATACATTTATCATTTTAATTATACATTTATTGTTATAATTATACATTTATTGACATAATTATACATTAATTATCATAATTATATATTTATCATTATAATTATACATGCATTTACAACGTTATGGATCAATTATTTGGAAAAAATATGACAAATTTAAAACATTTTATATTCAATCATATAACTTCACGCTGCGGGCAGATCACTATTGTATACATCTTTCTTTATTATTCAATAATATAAGAGATTGAAATAAAACTACTTTTTACGGATTTTATCGCTTTGTATTGATATTATTTGATTCCCGACGTTTCGGATCCTTTACAGCATCCATGGTCACGGGTAGACTAAGTTGTTGGACGTCATAATGTTACAATTACTAACAGCTACCTTACATTTTTGTTAATTATTGGCGATCCGATTCACGCAGAACGAGCTCACCGTATCCTTCGGTCTTGCAGTTTTGGACTTGGATTTTGATTTTATGGAATCTATAATGGGGTTCCAAGCAGGTGGTAAGACCCAGCCATCTTCTCTATTGAAATTTGGATGTTTTTTAATTTCAATAGCCTCACGGATCATCCTGGGAAGGAATCGGTTTTCTTTTGCGAGGACTTGTGGTTTATATAATCTGATGTAGTGCTGGGCCTTGTCTAGAGTATGTTCACAAACTGCTGACTTCTTGAAACGGCGGTGTTTGACATCAGCGATGTGTTCTTTTACGCGGGTCCCTATACTTCTTTTGGTTTGGCCTATGTAAGAGAGACCGCAATCACAATCTAGCTTGTATACACCTGCATCTTGCAGAGGTATGTGGCACTTGACAGGTGGTAGGAACTGACTAATCTTCTTCAGCGGCTTGAAGTATGTTTTGATTGAAGCTCGCTTCAAGATATAGCCAATCTTGTCTGTGACTCCTCTAACATATGGTAATATAGCAGGTAGGCGTTCGACTGTGGCACGTTTCACGCGGTTTCTGTGACGAGGGCGCGGTATTCGGAGCTTGTTGTCATGTAGTACTTGTTTAACATGTTGAAGCTCTGCAGCCAGATGTTGCTCATCACAGATCCCACGCGCTCTCTGAAACAATGATTTACCGACGGTAGATAACTGTGTTGGGTGGTGGTGTGATTCACCATTTAAGTATTTGTCTGTATGGGTTTTCTTTCGATACACTGTGTGACTCAACAACTTAGTCTACCCATGACCATGGATGCTGTAAAGGATCCGAAACGTCGGGAATCAAATAATATCAATACAACGCGATAAAATCCGTAAAAAGTAGTTTTATTTCAATGTCTAATATTCGCGTAAGTGTCAGAAACCAGTATAATATAAGAGATATTAATAAAAACATTGAGTGATAATAATATGACCAGAGATCGGAATAGGTAGAGCTATTTTTGGTACTTGTGGTATGATGTAATAATATGGACATGCCCTACCTGAAAATTGTAATACGTTACAAAGAGATGATACATACTTGTCGTTAGGCAAAGAGTGTCCCGTATTCCCGCTATTGTTCTCTTTTGTTTCCACAAGCTGTGTTTTGCATCCTGCAAGGACGGCAACAACGCGCGTGAGCTTTTGCAACTTCGGACATCCGATGTTGTTGATGTAAGTTTGGCAACGTCGCGTGTGCAATGGTTTACTGAAAACAAACTATTATATTTTTCTGTTTCCTACATTCATTTATTTTTAAAATCCCGGGATTGTAGTTGAAATCCCGGGGTATGTCCATATTAACATATATGTTTGCGGTCAATGAACCAAAATAGCTGTATCTATTCCGATCACTGATTAGGTATGATATTTATCATAACATACTGCGATCTACGATGGAGCGCGCTTGCCTAGAAGAAACCGATTCACTCGTGATTTAAAGACACCCAGATTATATCTATCAGGGAAGACCCACTCGGGAAGTGCATTCCATATTTCAGCAGTACGCTTTATAAAAGTGGACTTAAATCGTTTCGTTTGGGCTTTTGGAATGTCCACCGTGAATCGATGACGCTTTTTAGTGCTTCTGGTCGTACGATAGTGGAAAGGGCTAGGGGGGATAAGATCGTGGAAGTTTAAAATTCAGGGTCGTCGTGCCCAAATTGCCACAATATACCTATACGATAGTTTTATAACATTTTGGGGTATGTTTTTGTGATTTTTTTGCATTTTCCATGCTAAGATTATAAAGTTATTTTAGTGAAGGAAAAATTCAATCGCGGGCAGGATTCGAACCTGCGTCTTCTGGTTAGATACACCAGACGCTCTGACCGCTAACCTTCTGGTGTATCTAACCAGAAGACGCAGGTTCGAATCCTTGCCGTGATTGAATTTTTCCTTCACTAAAAATAACTATTTAATGTTTGTTATTTTATTTAGTGATGTGATTGGATTATCTTCGGGATTAGATAGGGTATTTTTTGCATAGTGTATAAGAATAAATGGACTTTGTACGAAAATAATAATAATAATATTATATTCACAAAACTTTTTTACAAATTATCCTATGAAGTCCCTGACTTCTGAGCTAGGTAAAACGGTGTTACAGAAGTGGCCTCTCCCAATTTTATTTTGTACAATGGTTGTGAATAAAGGAAATGCAGTCATGCTAGTGTGAAAGCTTACAAAATGTGATGTCGGCTATAAGAATGAGATTGGAAAGAGACTAATTCTAGAAAATAAGCCAATAGCATGCACGGTTAACATTAATTGGATATTATTTTAATGGGAAAAGCATGGCCTTAATACTGTTATTAGCTGGGGTTCGGGATAAATTATTAAACATCAATTTAACCAAAACAAACAAACATTTGACGGATTAGAATACAGTTCCTCACTGCCATTCAGATAGGCATCTCGTAAGAGCCGAGAAAATATCTGACTTGCTCGGTGGTAGGACGTCTTGGGGTTTGACTGGCTGGCGACCACCCTTACGTCGGAGTCTGTCGTAAAGCACTGCAGGGTGTGTTTCGATTTTTCATGTAAGAGCCAGTACCCCTCGGTTGCTGCGGCTCCGGCAGTCTGCAGTCCGTAGGGGCTCATAAGCTCTGCATCGCATCAGCAACTTCTCTGGTGTTGAAGAAAAATGTGAATGTTGAATAAAAAGATATCTTTAACATTTATTGTAATTTATAAAATTTATAAAGTTGTTTTAGTGAAGGACGTTAACAACCTTAAAGACGTGACTTCAGAATGTGGAGGCGAATTACGATCTGGCGGGTGGGACTGATGTATCTAAACAGAAGACGCAGGATTGTATCCTGCCCGCAGTCAAACATTTCCTTCACTAAAATAACGTTATTGTATTTTTTATAGACACACCATGTTGTTCTCCTCGCCTCTACCACCAGAAAAGATCACATCTATAGAAAAGATCTCCATAGGCGTACAAGGAAAAGTAATTATCCGTTTTAACGAAACTTGGTATCCAGAAAAAAGGGGAGGATTCCTTTATATATGGAAAAAGGAGAATAGGGGGGAGATTAGCAAGGAGGATGTATGGGTGACGCAGACCGACGAGATCTCCATATCTATGGGCTGCAGTCATACGCTTACCTTCTGGTTCTTTGGGGAGACAGCTAAATTGGTAGGTCAAATTATTACTGTGGTAATGGGTTAATTTAATAGATATAATCTGGTTAAGGTTGATAACATATCTATATCTTGGCTTATGTTTAACTAACTACCAGATCGAGTAAAATGTAGCGGCAAAAAATCACTTTATATTGGCAAAAATAGTAAATGATCACCAAAATTAATCCCCATTTTAGCGTGAAACTTGCAATCCTACAGGGCATTACATCGATGAAATCTAAAAAAACACCCTAGCTTTAAAGAAGTTTCTAGTGGAATGCTTATGTGCGTTTGCCATATAAAAAATATATGTTATACTTGAGGCCATCACAAACAAATTGTATTGTTTAAAATTTTTATAAATTTGCCCCATTTTTTGATAATAATTGAAGTAAATAGGCTTTTCTTAACCTAATTTGTATTTTCTCTCTTTAACGGCTTAATAGTTAGTCATTAATTTTATACCAAAAAAATTGTAATGACGTATTTAACAATTTGTATTGTTTTTATTTTCTTATTTCTTTGAATATTTTGAAATAATAAAGAAATACCCGAAACCTCACTAGCACCCCGCGTGAAGCACCCCCGCAATGCCTGTGACTAACAAATACTAGCACAAAGACTAAATCCTCAAGGTCATTGGGCAATGTAATACCCTTAAAGCAACCAATTCCTAATTATGATTGTCGAATCCAAAAAAAAAAACAAATAAATTCTCAAACCAAGTATAATAACCAATCAATATTATTATACTTATATTATACTATGTAGATAAGTATAATAAATAAGTATAATAACCTAACCTAAACCTAATATTTGGTGACAATTTATCCATTTTGGTGATTAGTTTATCCATTTTGGTGATTAGTTTATCCATTTTGGTGATCTATTTACAAAATTTGGTGGTCATTATATTTATCCCCATTATTTTTTTTTATTATTATTCTTTATTGTCGAGTAACAAAAGACTCATAATAATTACAAAATCACAAATTCAATAAAATAATATAAAAATAAAATACCATACAAAAATAAAATCATAAATCCAAATAAAATCATCACAAAACCGTCAACTAAAATCATGTCATATATATAAATCAAATCAAAGTAAAAATAAATAAAATAAAAATACACAATTGTAATTTTCTAAGCGGCATTGGAACAGCAATATGCCTGCCACAGCTATGCCGAATATAAGGGCAGTCCAACCTATCGGCAATCATATTCAAGACGGCATTAGGGCTGACCCGCACCCGGCGCACCAGGGACGCGTACCTCTTGCGCATAGCAGCGTGGAAACAGTCAGTGCGCGCCTCCGCAAACATCCCTGATGCGCTACAGAAGCGGGGCAGCCCCATCACCGCCCGGAACGCGTTGTTATATTGGACGCGGAGGGCACTGTATGCCCTTTCTGTATAATCAACCCACAAACTGCACGTGTACAGGGATGTGCAGTACGCTCTAAAGAGATTAACCTTCACATCACCGGAACAACGCGCAAACCTGCGGGCTATCATATTGGCTCGTACTGACAGCGCCCTCCGCTCCCGCTCCATGTCGGCTTGGTCTTTAAGGTCCTCGGTGAGTAGATGCCCTAAGTATTTAAACTGATTCACTCGATCTAGTGTAACACCATCAAGATTAATGGTAGGTATGTTCAAAGGGCTGGACACACCGATAGCCTGAAAGACCATATATTGACTTTTCTTTCCATTATATTTTAACCCATGTCCACGCACGTATTCCGTATACGTATTAAGCAGCCTCCTCAGCCCGCAGATCGATGCGCTCAGCAGCACCATATCGTCTGCATAACTCAAATTATTGACACAAACTCCGTCTATATAGCATCCGACATGTTGACTGCTGAGCGAGACGATCAGCTCGTTCATATAAAGATTGAACAATGTGGGTGAGGTCAATCCGCCCTGCCTTACGCCACACTCGATGTTATAAGTCTCCGACATCGCCCCCGCCCACCGGACACAGTTGACCTGGTTCCTGTACCAGTATCGGAGTATGCTAATGAGCTCCCGTGGTAAGTTTGTACTCTCCAGCTTCACCCAGAGAATATCGTACGAGACCAGGTCAAAGGCCCTGGATAAATCGAGAAAACACGCATATACTGGGGTCTTTCTCTTCGTGTAGTACTTAACGGTATGCTTTAAACACAGTATCGCACTCTCTGTGGACAGTTTAGGTCGAAACCCAAACTGGTTATCGTGAAGTGTTATGTGTCTGTTTAGTTGTGTATTAAGTACACCGTCAAACACTTTCGCCACTACAGTTGCAAGTGATATAGGCCTATAATTATTTTTATCCGCTACATCACCAGTTTTATTTTTAACCACAGGCACTACAACTGTGTTTGTTCATGACTTTGTTAATCTAACTTCAAAATTTAAGATTTTTTTTTTTTATTATCTTTATTGTGTTTTTTTTTGCATTTTGCATGCAAAGAAAAAGGTAAGGTGGCATCGTACGACACTGAACTATCTGTAAAAGTAAGTCGTGTCGGTTGAGAAGTAAGGTAACTTGCCTCTCATAGATGTCACCAACGTCACCTTATGACGTAAATCTCAGAATGTGAAGGCAAAATTTCAATCATGCGGGTAGGGTTCGCGGTGGCTTAGAGGTCAGAGCGTCTGGTGTATCCAACCAGAAGGCGTTGGTTCTTGGAATTTTTTCCTTTACTAAAAAATAACTTTAATTTTTTTGTTTAAAATCGTTGCTATGGCCTGATACACACTTAAAATGTTCTTTGTTTTCATTTGTAACAGATTTTAGTTCATATTTCATTGCGAACGAAATGGAGCAGGCTGTGATATTTCACAGGTGACATCACTGTGAAAATTAATACGCTTATTAATATAATAAAGAAAGTAGTACTTCTGGACACGGCCCGCATTGTTAGGAGGTTTCTCTCTCTGGGACCCTGACCATCGGTGGCTTGGACCCTGCTCCCGATGCCGATTGCCTACTATTTTTTATATTTTTAAATGTTTTTCTTATTTTTATAAAAATATTTAAAAATGTATACAAATAAGTTAAAATAATAAATAAATGGAATAATAATACGTTTATTTGTGAGAATATTGTAGTTACAGGTTGTTACAGTTTATGATGTCCAAAATATTCTGCCGTTTCCGGCGCACAAATTCGTACAAAATGTCAAAAAAAAAGAAATTGTCATCTTTACATTCACATGAAATACAAGAACAATAAAATAATTGAAATAAATGAAATAATAAACTTGAGAGGTGTCAAGGGACACCCGGATGGAACGAAGTTCCTCAGACCTCATTAAGTCAGCTTTGTTTGGGAATGAACTCAAATCGCAAGAAGTAAAACCAAATCGACCGTTGAACTAATGGTTTATTGGAACTTGACCTTCTTTTACAGTTTCAGTTCATTTTAACTCAATATATAAATTTTGTACTGCGGGGGTCATTGAACGGCGGAGAATCTTAACACCGCCGCTGAGATTATGACGTCAACAGTACAGTGCCATCTATTAGACAAAATGCGTACTAAAAAAAGTGTGACAACTTTTCGTAAGAATTTTTTCTGTCTAGCCCCCTTTCACAACGCGCGATAAGGAACTTCGTTCCAATAATAATCATTAAGTACTAGTGTAAGGAAAAGTGTTTGAGTTGTCATTGGCATTAAGGTCTAATTTCAATTAAATGATGAAAATGATAAAAAATAACAACCGTTTCCATGCCTACCACTACCGGGTCTGTCTACTTTTGTATACAATACGATGTACCTATTAATAAAAGTTGTTGTATACGACCCGTAGAATGATTCTACCTATATAGCACAAAGATTTATTAGCGATTCGACTCGGTTGGGCCCGACCAAGTGGATTCGTTTATTAAGCTATTGCATAGCTTCTATCGCGGGCCTTGAGCGTGGGGACCGAATCCAGAAATTCCGTAACGAAAAAAACCTAACACCCCCCACTCCGACCGGGACAGCGGTGATACTTTTTAGTTTTTCCATCTATCGATAAATACCAAGACTTTTAATGACTTTTTGAAATATCACGCTTGTCTCTTTAGTTCAGCAACCCGCCTTTAGGTGGCATTGGTTGTATTACATAAGTTGATAAAAAACGCTATGCAATAGCTTTACCGCGGCAGTCCCCGAGTGCCACACGTCTTTTTTTAGTTATCTATAAAATAATATAAGACAACGGTGTTAGGAATTTTTCAAAATTAAATTAAATTGCTGCGGCTCTGGCAGTCTGCAGTTCGTATGTGCTCTTAAAGCTCGGCAAAGCATCAGCAACTGCTCTGGTGTTGCAGGTGTCCATGGGCGACGATTACTATTTACCATCGTCAGTTGCGACTGGTCTACTCAAAGCTGATATGGTCCTTTCCTCAAAAGGCCATTGCAGACATTACCCTATATCGTGCCACTCACATATAAGTGTTCTTCCATGTCTGGACTTTAAAAGAGGCCATGATTCTCTGAGTTTGTTTCGGTGTTTCTACTCAGAGGTCGTCAGTTAGGAAATGCCGAAGCCATCTAGCTAAAAAAACCAAACCATTGACATGTAAAAGTATCTCTAAAGATCTACTTGCAACTAGAATAAATCATTTCATTTCATCAGGTGGCTCGTCAGCTCATTTCCGTCATAATCAATGAAAAAATACATAAAATAAAATAATATATGCATTAATACCTTTTTATGAATCAGATTCTAATTCCTATCACTCGCTGATTTAAGGGTGAAATCTGATGTCATCTTGACGTCAAATCTGATGTTCCATTGAAGTGAAACCTTACGTTATCTGGGGTCAAGCGTTATGCCATGAGAGTCGCCTGTGCAACGCCTCTAGAATTAATTTTGTCTCTGGTTCAGAAATCGAACATAGGGGGTGTTCGACTGTTTTCGATTTCTGAACCAGAGACAAGAAACATTGGGGGGAGAGGGGATTCGCTTTGGACCAGAGACCATTTATCATAACTTTATTTAAAACTAGCTTTTGCCAGCGACTTCGTCCGCGTGGAATAGTTACTTTGTTCCCTAGTTCTTCGCCCGCGGTTTCACCTGCGTTGCCCCGTTCCTAAGGGTTCTAGCGTGATGTTTTATAGCTTGAAACCTTTCTCATGAATCACTCATTTTCCCAACATTTCCCTTCACTGCTCTGCTCCTATTGATCGTAGCGTGATGAAAAGTATACTATAACCTGTGGTTTGGGTTGTGCGTTGATAGATCACTATGTCAGTCAGTCAGTCACCTAACGTAAGAGTAAACAAATATAATCAGAAAGCTCCGAACTGCTAAGCTATCGGGAGTTACACGTGTTATTGTGAGTCAACCATAAAAGATAGACATTTGCTGTCGTGGAATATTTTTTATATAATTTTAAGGAGAACATTTCCGTCATACATGATTTCTGTGTAGCTTTAACCATTAAGGCTGCACACGCGACGGAAGCTTAAAAAATGGAGTAAGTTCTCCTGTTTTCCCAACATTTCCCTTCACTGCTCTGCTCCTATTGATCGTAGCGTGATGAAAAGTATACTATAACCTGCCCAGGAGTATGAAGAACAATTGTACCAAGTTTCGTTGAAATCCGTCGAGTGGTTTTTGTTTCTATAACGAACATACAGACAGACAGACAAAAATTTTACTGATTGCATTTTTGGCGTCAGTATCGATCACTAATCACCCGCTGATAGTTATTTTGGAAATATATTTCATGTACAGAATTGACCTCTCTACAGATTTATTATAAGTATAGACTAAAACTTTTTCAACCCCCAAACCCTCCTAACTGTGTGCAACATTATCATTAGGCGTGAAAACGTATAAACGCATGCATGATTTCATAGTATAATAATATACCGTACGATACGATAGACGATATAATTTATTGAATAATATTCAACATTATATTCAATACCGTACGACTCATTTTACATTAAATACATCACTAAGGTGACAAACAATCATACGGCCTGCCTGATGGTAAGCGGTTACCGTAGCCTATGGATGCTTGCAACACCAGCGGTATCACTCGCGCGTTGCCGACCCTGTAAATTAAGGAGGAATAGTTGAGCTGGCAGCATAGGAGACATTCTGTCATGCATGACAGCGGCCGTAACAAAACACACTGCCAACACAACCCTTCCTCGCGGAGCTCTGGCGACCTTGCTCACCGTTAGGAACACATCAGTACGGAGCTATGTTATTTGGCTACCATTTTCTGCATGGTGGAGGTACTTCCCCAGTCGGGCAGCACTGTGTCCTACCTCTGTAAAATCATTCAATCATTCAATGCATAGCTTGTCTGTGGCTAATATTTTGCGACTGGCAATATCTACGCGTCTGGAAAAATATTATTTAAAAATGTTGCTAATGTAAACTTAATACCTACAGGAAAAAATAAGGTTGATCGTTCACCAAGCCCACCGAATTCAATTTGTATTTCGTGTTTCTAAATTTGTAGGGTTTTAACACGATTCTAAAGGAAAAGTAGTAATCGCGGCAATATTTAGAACTGAGAACCAAAATCTTTGCTTAAAAATCCAAACAAATTGATATTAGGAAACTTACATACCATCACGCCTGTATTCCCCGAAGGGTTAGGTAGAGGCGTACTAATGTACACCAACAATTCCCCGGTATGTTTAGATACCATGAAATAGCCTATTGCTATTAAACGGGCGCAAATCCCAAACTCCGAACTGCTACTGAGAATTTCATAGAAAACACCAATAACACTTTGCTCGGCCTGGGAATCGAACCCAGGACCTCTAGCGTAGCTTTTATCACGAAGTGCGGAATGCGCTTCCCGAGTGGGTCTTCCCCCAGTGGGTCTTCCCCAGTGAATGAACAACCACTGCCTGAAATTGATATCTTTAATTAAATGTATGAGTCGCTCCATCGTAGATCGCAGTATCGCTTAACATTAGGCGAACTGGCGGTCAAGCGTTAGCCTATCACGAATAAAAAAGTCGGGAAATTCAGGAGCACTAAAAATCCTTATCATGCCAAAAACTTGTCAATTTAGTCAACTTCCACGATTAGATCTAGCGACACTATTGATTTTTAAGCAAAATATTTAACTCTCATTTGTGAATATTGTACAGTTGACTAGCTGTTGTCCGCAGTTTCACTCACGTCCCAAAAAGATTAACATACTATAAGTCCGATTCTAGGCGGCGTATCAAGATGAAACATGCACCACATTTTAAGTTAGATCTCTAGCAATACATCGGTGAAAACTGCATTCAATATTATGCAGTAGTTTTTGCGTGATGCGCGTACAAACAGACAGACACAAAAATTCCAGAAGTTATTATTTTGACTTCTATTGCTTTAATAAAGACACCTCGTATTTGTTTTTCTTTAATAATATATAATGTACAGACATCGGCCTGTTAAAATTTTTGGTGTAGAATAAAGTCCTCAACTTACCTACAAATCGCGAAACAACAAATACAATTTGAATTTAGCGGGCTCAGGGGCCGTATATTTTTAGGTTGTAAGAAAGAGATGAGGCTATTTAATATGTAGAGCGGCATCTCTTTCTCACAAAGTAAAAATGATGGCGTTAACACGTTATAATACGGCCCCAGAACGCCATCACCTTAGTCATTCACGTTAAATCAATTGCCACACAACCCAATCTTAAAAAACAAATTCCAGGCACACGTCGATATTCTCGCCCAGTTTACCCAAAGAGAAAATCGATATTATCGACAAATTAGCAATAGGCGTTGTCGATAAGATCGTTCTGCACTTCACTACACCATGGTGGCCCACGACCGCCACTTTCTTCGGGTTTTTATGGAAGGGATCTGAGAAAGAGAGGGTGTCTAAGGAAGATCGGTGGATAACTAAAATCTTTGGTGCCAGCACTCCTATGGGATCTTTATACTCATTGACATTATGGACAAGCGGAGAGGGTGCGAAGCTGGTCAGTAAATTTCCATTGCATGTTTTTCATATTTACGCACTAGTATAACGTGGCGCGTTTCTAAGCTTAAGAGTCCGGCGGACCGAATTTCTCTTACAAACGTAATACCGAAATAAATCGTAATTCAAACACAATTTAATCAAACTGTGTTATTATTCGGATTCTGATACCGTTAAACTAGGTTCCTACGTTACCATTTCATCCGAAATACGTCACTGGAAATAAATGTAAGCGAATGCAATTTTTGATAACTCTACTAAGTTTGAAACGATTTTTCGGTCGTTTATTTCCAGTGAAGTAATAAGACGAAATAGTATCGTGGAAATCTAGATTAACAGTATCTAAATCTGAATAATAACATAATTTGATAGAATATATACGATTTATTTCGGTATTACGTTTTTGTGGGCAATTCAAGCTCCGCCGGACTCTTAACAAACTATATTTGCTTTTCTAATTGGAGCACTAATAATGTAAAAGCATTGACTGATGGGTTTTCAATAAATATAAGAAATTTTTTGCATGCCTTCTGGTAAAATATGGCTGAACTTGTATCTTCCTCTTTTATATCATCATGTACTGTACCCATATTTGCAAAATAAAGTATCTTATCTTATCTATATTAATATTTTTTTTACTGTCTCAAAAGTCTAGAAGTCCTGGGCCCGATTCGCAGGTCGAGCAATGTTTTTGGGTTTTTTTTATTTTCATGATATGAAATTATCATTTGGCGCCAGTCATAATGATCATAAGTACGACCTACCATGCCCGAGTTCGATTCCCAGGTCTAAGTGTTGAGAATTTCATAGTTACCCCAAGTTCACTTTACTCCACTTAGGAATCCAACCCAAGACCTAGTGTAGCAGACGCGTCTACGACCAACGAGGCAATTTTATTTACTAATAACTTTTATGTATTTATCATTATACGTTCTAAATCGACGAAATACCTGTGTTTCTCTGAAGTAAAATATTTTCCGAACGATTTGGATCAGTGTTTTTGTGCGAAAATATCGAAATTAGTAATCATGAATGCGAAACATTTACGACTGATCGTTATTTTAGTGAAGTAATAATTCGAGTGCAGGCAGATTTCGAACCTGCATCTATAGTTGCCAACTATATTGGTAAAAACAGTATTATACTGTATTTCCTTACGTTATACTTTTTACTGTTGTAACAAAGAAAGTATACAAAATCCTGTTTTCAGCATCAAAATCCCTAACACTAAGTCAGTGCAGCGTAGTCACAATAGTGGCGTGTAGAATACTGTTCATTTTTCTTCTTAGACCTAAATATTATTATTATATTTACGTGGGAGAGCCATGCTTCGGCACGAATGGTCCGGCTCGACCGGAGTGATACCACGGCCTCACAGAAAACCGGCGTCAAACAACGCTTACGTTGTGTTTCGCCGAGTGAGTGAGGTTACCGGAGGCCCAATCCTCTTTTAAAAGGCGGGCAACGCAATTGTGACTCCTCTGGTGTTGCGGGTGTCCATCGGCGGCGGTAATCGCTTACCATCAGGCGATCCGTCTGTATTTTATTACTTGTAAAAGAAATCTTCTGGTTCAATACACCAAATGCTAACATTAACTAATGACGACACGTTTAGCGTAGCAGCTGAGCGATCGGCTTCTGCGTCACGTGTTGTGGGTTCGATCCCCAAACGGAGCAAATATTTGTATGATCTACAGATAGTTGTTCCGGGTCTGGGCGTTTGTGTTTGTAAACGCACCCACGACACAGGAGAAAATCCTAGTGTGGGGCAACGTTTTTAAAAAAAAAGAACTAGGCCGTCGCGAGTCCCACCCGCCAGCTCGAAATTTGCCTTCACATTCTGAATCTACTTCCTTAAACGGTGGGTGGGACTCGTGGACTAGCGTCTTGTATATGTTACTGAAAAAGCCCGAACTACGGTAAATCCTAAGATTTACCAACTATGACTGGTAAAAGTTCTAAATGTTCCACCATGGTTAGGTTAGGTTGTTAGGTTTTTTTTTTAAACCATGGTGAAACATTTGCATGGCGTTGTAAGCTTTTTTTTTTTAAAAAAACCTAGCAACCTATCCTAACCATGGTGGAACATTTCGAACTTTTACCAGTCAGAGTTGGTAAATCTTTTGATTTACCGTAGTTCGGGCTTTTACAGTAACATATACACACGTCATGCTCGTGAACGGGTGCTGTCTGTCGGGACTGGTCAGCTCCCACTTGCTGTGGCAATCCCTTTCTTTTTAATATATTATACTGAATAAATCTTACACATCAAACTGCATAATTGTCAAACTATTTAAAACAAAATTGTAAAGATTAATAATGTAATCATGTTTTTTTTAAAAGAGTATCTATGGAGTTTCTTGCCGGCTCTTCTCCATACGACCCACTTTTTGGAACCGTGCAACTAGTTTGACTTTTTAAAAGTACCGTTTTAATGGTCTAATTGAAATAAAAAAATATGATTTTGATTTCAACCGGAAGACGCAGGTTCGAATCCTGCCCGCAGTCGAATTTTTACTTCACTAAAATAATCTTAGCATGGAAAATACAAAAAGACTTTAATCGTCTTTATACAATTTTTAGCTTTCGGATATCTTCAGAAGCGCACATTTATCACGTCGAAATTGTAAAATATTTGTCTTTCAAAAGCTAAGTTCTACAGAATTCGTTGAACATTGTAGGTTGAAACGTTACCAGAAGATGTCGTCAAGAGGAAAGTGATGGAATTACTTAGAAGGTTTATGGGCAAGAACACGACCATCCCGGAGCCTGTGGCCATGTTGAGGTGAGTTCAGAATGATGACGTCATTCGTGACGTCCCACTTCTCAGATAAAATAGTGATACTGTTTTGACCGATCAAAGGGTTAAAAAGAGTATCTATGGAGTTTTTGTCTATACCACTAAGGTAGCAAATAAGCTTACGCACCGCTTGATGGTAAGCAGTTACCCGGGCGCCAACAGACTCTCCTGGTCGACGCAGCAGCCAGCCACTACTCAACACTGCATCACCTCGACTCACTGAGGACTACGCAGCATTACCCGGACTCACTGGGGACTCAACGCACTCACCGCAACACAGTCCCGACTCACTGCGGACTACGCGGCATCCTGTTCCGACTCACTGGAACACACTCCACTGACACTGGCAAGCTTTTCAGACGCACTGACCGCTGACTCATAAACACTACCATCGATCTTCGGTCTCGAGGGGAGTGATGTAGCGACATCTCACTACATAAAAACTAGGCGAACAAGTCCTCAATATTTTTTAACGTGGGAGAGCCATGCTTCGGCACGAATGGGCCGGCTCGACCGGAGTGATACCACGGCCTCACAGAAAACCGGCGTCAAACAACGCTTACGTTGTGTTTCGTCGAGTGAGTGAGGTTGCCGGAGGCCCAATCCCCTTTTAAAAGGCGGGCAACACACTTGTGACTCCTCTGGTGTTGCGGGTGTCCATGGGCGGCGGTAATCGCTTACCATCAGGCGATCCGTCTGGTCGTTTGTTCCCCTATTCCAAAAAAAAAAATGGCGCAAGTTTTCTACGCAACTTGATATATACAACCGCCCGACATTAGCCGTTGGGCCGTGGCCCGCCAGGCAAAACGCCAGCCTGGTCGGAGGATCCTCCCTTTGGTGTGAGGGGCAACACTCCTCGCCCCTCCACATATATTTCGACGTTTAATTGTATTCAGTAACTTGACAGTTCAAAGAAAAATAATGTTACCATAATATGACTAATAGTGTTGGGACTTTGCGTAAAGAACGAATGATGACAATGGTTTAATTTAAGTAAAACTTTAAAACCTCTTAATTACATTTGGAACATAAGAATAATTAATAATTACAAAAAAAAAGTAATTTCCTTTTTTATTTTTTTATAATAGAAATATACTAAGAATAAAAATTATGTAATTTTTATTTTTTTTACTTTTTTCATTTTATGAATATGTGGCGCTTGGGACCTCTAGACTGCCTCATTAGTCTAGTGGTCCCAAGCGCGACTGCTACGCTAGAGGTCCTGGGTTCGATCTCCAGGTCGAGCAGTGTTATTGGGTTTTTCTATGAAATTCTTAGCAGCAGCTCGGAGTCTGGATTTATGCCCGGTTAATGGCAATAGGCTCGCCCCCTATTACATGGGACCTAAACATACCGGCGAACTGTGGGTGTACATTAGTACGCCTCTGCCTAACCCTTCGGGGAATACAGGCGTGATCGTGTGTTTTTAAGACAAGTTATTAAATTTATAATTAAAGTTAGCATACAAGTACATTACTTCAGTTCATTCAATTTCATTCATTTTTTCACCGCCTCACTATCATTTTTTGTCAAAAACTGGTAACCCATCAACTGTAGAGTTACTGAATACAATTAAAAGTAATCCTGCCTGTCCCTTTTGAAAATACAGGCGTCATGGTGTTAATTTACAGATCATCTTGGTACTCGAACCCCTACACCCGTGGAAGCTACTCCTACGACAACGTGCTAACACCACAGTACCCTAACGCAAGGTCGACGCTAGCGGAGCCCCTGGTGGACAGCAGCGGAGCCCCACGCGTATTATTCGCAGGCGAGGCGACCGACAACACCCATTTCTCTACAGTCCACGGCGCCACGGACACTGGATTCAGAGAAGCTAGCAGATTATTACCCCAAGCGAAGCTGTAAATTACCCTAAAAACAAGAATTACCTAAGAATTTTGTAACTGTATATTTATTAGAAGCACAAACTAAATACCTCGCAGAATTGTATATCTCTGTAATCATTAGGTCTGGTAGAACATTTTGCATTTACTGAGACACAAGTCTCTTTAAAAATTCATATTGACCTCATATCGACCGAATCTATATTTATTTATTTCTATAATTATTAATAATATTGACCCCATATACAATGCATATTGATTCATATACAATGCATATTGATTCATATACAATACATATTGACCCAATATACAATGCATATTGATTCATATACAATGCATATTGACCCAATATTCAATGCATATTGATCCTATGTTTAACGTATATTGACCCCATTTCTTATCTATATTAACCCCGTGTACAATTCATAAGGACTCTGCAATCCGTATTCATTGTATATTCAATGCGTATTGGCCCCATATACAATTCATATTAACCTCGTAAATAATCCATGTTATCCCTATTCAACCCATATTATAGAAACTATATTGGACCCATAAAGAAATCACAGTTATTCCCTCGATGGACGAGAAAAGCCAGTTATGAGGTTGTAGCGACATCTACCGCGCTACATACGAACAAGTCCTGAATCGCGCAAGTGAAGTTTGCAACGCAACTTGAATATATACAACCGCCCGACATCAACCGTCGGGCCGTGGCCCGCCAGGCAAAACACCCGCCTGGTCGGAGGATCCTCCCTTTGGTGTGAGGGGCAACATACCTCGCCCCTCCACAGTGGTGACCCCGACGTGATCCCAGTGTATCCACACTGGGGACCCCGAGAAGAACACCAGCGCAGCCTTCGAAGACCAGCAGCTTCATCACACCGTCGTCTTCCTTCCCTCACAGCACGAGCAGCGAGTCATACAGCCAGCCAGCACTCTCCCGGCTTCAACGGGCATCCTGACCACACGCCTGCAGCGAACGCGCATGCCTGGTCAGCACCCCCAGCCGACATCAAGCAACTTGGCACAGCACACTGCACTTCGGCCGGTCAACAAGCAGAGGCAGTCTCTCCTGGTCGACGCAGCAGCCAGCCACTGCTCAACACTGCACCACCTCGACTCACTTGAGGACTACGCAGCATCACCCCGACTCACTGGGGCTCTCACCGCAAAACAGTCCCGACTCACTGCGGACTACGCGGCATCCTGTTCCGACTCACTGGAATACACTCCACTGGCACTGGCAAGCTCTTCAGACGCACTGACCGCTGACTCATCGATACAACCATCGACCTCCGGTCTCGGGGGGGAGTGATGTAGCGACATCTACCGCGCTACATACGAACAAGTCCTGAATCGCGCAAGTGAAGTTTGCAACGCAACTTGAATATATACAACCGCCCGACATCAACCGTCGGGCCGTGGCCCGCCAGGCAAAACACCCGCCTGGTCGGAGGATCCTCCCTTTGGTGTGAGGGGCAACATACCTCGCCCCTCCACAAGGTCTTTCAAAAAAAAAAAATTTTCTTTTTATTATCTATCATAAATTAGTATCATCATCATTTTAGCTAAAGTGACGTACGTCAGGTTGGCCTTATTTGTACCAATCGAAATACAACAACACCAATACTAAACTTACAATTGAAATGTTATACAATTACAAGCCTTAATACAAGTACTCAAAGTATATATTTCTAACGTAGCTAATAATATAAACATTAAATAGTTTTCTAATCTAGGAATAGTGCTATTCTGCAATAAACTTTATTCATATGTGTGTAGTGTTGAAATTTGTGTAGCAATAATTATTATAATATATTTTATATTTTTATATAAAACGTAGTAAATACTAAATAATGCAATAAAGTTAAGTTCAGATAGCTTAAACCTGCTGTTTAATGGGTGCTATTAAATACACAAAAACATCTCTTGTATCTTTAAGTTTTTCTACAGATGTAAAATATACACATTATAACGGTCGTCCAAATTCAAGTTATACGGCCAAATACTCAACCGTTACTCAACTTACTGATAGAGACAACACGATACTCGACGGCGTCTTAAAATTGAGTAGCGGTTGAGTATTTGGCCAAAAAACATTGTGGATTCATGGCAGTAGTGTTTACGACAATACATACTAACATAACGCTTGTTACGTAACCACTAAACCAATTATGATGAATTTTCTTCTAGATATAGATTAAGCCTTGGAGGAAGACAAGGTAGCCTATGTCCTCCAAAACCCAATCTATCTCTATCTATATATGTTTCAAAAAGTCCTTGCGGATGTGAGTGAACCCGCAGGCGACAACTAGTAACTAAACAATCTTATAATAAATAGATTCAAAGCTACAATGGGGGCCGCACATTAGGACTTTAGCAGGACGCCTGAGTTCGGCTGCTTATGCGGTTCGAAAAATCAGACTACTTACAGATGAAGCCACCGCAAGACTAGTTTACTTTAGCTACTATCATAGCATTATGTCTTACGGAATATTGCTATGGGGCCGCGCTGCAGATATAGACTCTATTTTTATACTGCAGAAAAGAGCTGTTAGGGCCATTTACAACCTACGTAGTCGCGATTCACTCAGAGAACTCTTCAAAGAAATAAATATATTGACAGTACCTTCTCAGTACATCTATGAGAATATTATGTACGTAAGAAAAAATCTACACCATTATTCAAAAAAATGTGAACTGCATAGTTATAATACGAGACATAAATCAAAACTAATGCAGCCGCAGTTTCGTCTCGCTAAAGTCCATACTTCTTTTATGGGATACTGTGTAAGATTTTATAATAAAATTCCGGAATTCATTTTAAAATTCCCAGAAAACAAATTCAAAAAAATTATTAAGTTTACTCTGTGCAGGCAAGCTTACTATAAATTGGAAGATTATCTTTTAGATAAAAATGTTTGGCAAATTGCTGGTCCAGCTCCACAGGATGATGTCATGGATAATTTTAATGTAGACTATACAATTTGACATACCCAATTGGCAATATTATATTTGATGACATTATATTAATATTTATTTTCTATTACCATTTGTCAGCATAATTATTTAATTGAATATACCATACAATATACGAGTATACATTATGATAACAATTTGATGTACATATTGATTGAACTAGTATGGTATAATTTCCTAATTAGTATACCTACTGTAAAGTGTGGGGATCGTGCAGATATTGATGTAACAATTGTGTTAGTATATTTATCTATAGGAATATTGTGCCCACGGTCTGAGCTTGTCATGCTCACTTAAATGTCCTGCTGATGGTGGCGTTGTGTGTCGGGTCGTTTTATTCCCTACAATATGGTTGAGTCGAACCGCGCCGATACACACGTCATGCTCGTGAACGGGTGCTGTCTGTCGGGGCTGGTCAGCTCTTACTTGCTGTGGCAATCCCTTTCTTTCTATATAACTACTAAATATAACACCTACTTATACTGAATAAATCATCATACACATCAAACTGCATAATTGTCAAACTATTTAAAACAAAGTTGTAAAGATTAATATTGTAATCATGTTTTTTTTTTTTTAAAAGAGTATCTATGGAGTTTCTTGCCGGCTCTTCTCCATAAGACCCACTTTTTGGAACCGTGCAATTAGTTTGACTTTTCAAAAGTACCTTTTTAATGGTCTAATTGAAATAAATAATTTTGACTTTGACTTTGACTTTAAAACACTTTAATATTACAAACTATGGGACACCACGATTTGTAACTTTTTCTGACTAGGCAATCATGACCGCTTTCAATCGAGAATTAGACGATAATAGACTAGTTAACGGATTAATATTATGGCCTTATGAAAAAGTTGATCATAAACAGAGCCCATCAACAATCAACAAAATCAAAATCGATTCAATAATAAGGAAGTTAAGAGTCCGGCGGACCGAATTTCCCAAAAAAACGTAATACCAAAATAAATCGTAATTCTAACACAATTTAATCAAATTGTGTTATTATTCGGATTCAGATAATGTTAGTCTAGGTTCCTACACTAACATTACATCCAAAATACTTCACTAGAAATAAATGTAAGCGAATATAATTTTCGATAACTTTGCCAAGTTTGGAACTATTTTTGGGTCGTTTATTTCCATTGTAGTCGAAATGGTACGGTAGGAACCTAGATTAACGGTATCCAAATCCGAATAATAACACAATTTAATAAAATACTGTTTAGATTACGATTTATTTCTGTATTATGTATTTGTGGGCAATTCAAGCTCCGCCGGACCCTTTAAGCATTTTAATTGTATGCTAGACAGCGAGCGCACTATAGGTAGATGTGAAATCCAGTGTTCATATCAATTCAATACTCGCACTAGTTTTGCAGGAAAGGGAGGGACAGACCACCCTACCACCCATCACTACTGTCATGAACCTACATATGTATCATTTATATGAAACAAAGAAATTATAAAAAATAGTACATTGTAATGCCTTCATGTAGCCATATGAACGCAGTCAAAAGTCGCGTTGGTGTGGTGTAGCCATATGAACGCAGTTATACGGCGTTGGTAAGGATTTTTTATATTGCCGTATTGCAATTAGTTACAAATGATATAGTTCAATTACTTCTTATAATAATTACGTCATAACTATTGACGCTGCCGTATAAACGCTCGCGTAGGCTGTTTGAGACACTACCACGTGAACGCAGTCATTATTTGTATTGGTGCCGACTTGTCACATGATACGCATTCATACGCTGCGTTGGTGTAGCGTTTTCACATGAACGTAGCCATGCTGCATTGGTGTGGCGTTGTCACATGAACACATTAATACGCTGCGTTGGTGTAGCGTTGTGACATGAACGCATACATACGCTGCGTTGGTGTAGCATTGTCACATGAAGGCATTCATACACTGCGTTGGTGTAGCGTTGTGACATGAACGCATACATACGCTGCGTTGGTGTAGCGTTGTCACATGAACGCATACATACGCTGCGTTGGTGTAGCGTTGTAACATGAACGCATACATACGCTGTGTTGGTGTAGCGTTGTCACATGAACGCATACATACGCTGCGTTGGTGTAGCGTTGTAACATGAACGCATACATACGCTGCGTTGGTGTAGCGTTGTCACATGAACGCATACATACGCTGCGTTGGTGTAGCGTTGTAACATGAACGCATACATACGCTGTGTTGGTGTAGCGTTGTCACATGAACGCAATCACGCTGCGTTGGTGTGGCGTTGTCACATGAATGCAATTACGCTGCGTTTACGATTGCTGTATTTTGACTAGTTACAAACGAACGATATATTCCAATGCTGTAAGTAATATTTCAGAAATTATTTTTGTATACACATTATATTAATAATGCTATATTATATAAAAAACTATGTACAAAATATTAAAATAAATGATACATGTACACTCCTTTGTCTTATTTAATCTCTAACTCTTTGGTTAAATCCAAATAATTAAATATTCAATTCAAATAAACTGCCTAATTAGTCTAGTGGTCCCAAGTGAGACTGCTACACTAGAGGTCCTGGGTTCGATCCCCAGGTCGAGCAAAGTGTTATTGGGTTTTTCTATGAAATTCTCATTAGCAGCTCGGAGTCTGGATTTGTGCCCGGTTAATGGCTATAGGCTCGCCCCCTATAACATGGGACCTAAACATACCGGCGAACTGTGGGTGTACATTAAGTACACCTCTGCCTAACCCTTCGGGGAATACAGGCGTGATGGTATGTTATGTTATGTTAATTCAAATAAAATCCAAATAATTCAACCTACTGATTTCTGACACTTACGCGAAAATTAGACATTGAAATAAAATTACAGATTTTATCGCGTTGTATTGATATTATTTAATTCCCGACGAACTCGTAGCTCGGATCGCGAATAATTAACAAAAATGTAAGGTAGCTGTTAGTGATTGCAATATTTAAGACGTCCAACAACTTTAGTCTACTTGCTAAAGGATGCTGTGAAGGATCCGAAACGTCGGGATTTAAATAATGTCAATACAACGCGATAAAGTCCGTAAAAAGTAGGTACCTAGTTCTATTTCAATATAAATATTTTATTATCATTTATCAAAAAAAATCTTGATAAATTATATTTTGCTTCGCCTTAAATTTTCAAATTTTATTTATTTATTCATATAAACAATTCGCATTGTTATTTTTGAGTATAGGAAAAAATTCAAACGCGGGCAGGATTCGAACCTGCGTCTTCTGGTTTGATATACCAGACGCTTTGACCTCTCAGCCACCGCGAACCCTACCCGCATGATTGAAATTTTGCCTTCACATTCTGAATTTACGTCATAAGGTGACGTTGGTGACATCTATGATCTATGACAATTCGCAGTGTTTGAAATAGGTAAGTGGTACATTACTTAATTTATAAACTAGTGAGTAACTAAGTACTGTAGTAAGTATTGAGCCATGTCAATAAGGATAATTTAAAAAAAACAAGATTTAAAAATAAATAATTTATTCATGAAAATTCATTGGACGTACAAAAAGTTATACAATAAATTGTATTATTTAATAAATTACGGAAACAAATAATTTTATGGATCGCAATGTTATTATAAAAAAATATCATAAGCAAAGCTTTCACCTAATCCAGGGGTCGGCGACCTGCGGCTCGCGAGACATATGCGGCTCGCGAGACATATGCGGCTCGCGAGACACATGCGGCTCGCGAGACATATGCGGCTCGCGAGACATATGCGGCTCGCGAGACATATGCGGCTCGCGAGACATATGCGGCTCGCGAGACACATGCGGCTCGCGAGACACATGCGGCTCGCGAGACTCATGCGGCTCGCGAGACTCATGCGGCTCGCGAGACTCATGCGGCTCGCGAGACATATGCGGCTCATTGGATGTGAAGTTGCGGCTCTTTAGTTCCATACACAAATCTAAACTAATATTATAAAGTGGATAGATTTGTTTGTTTGTTTGTATTTGTATCTAAAACTCAAGTGAGTGGACCAATTTCAAAAATTCTTTTGCCGTTATAAAGCTACATTATCACCAGTGATCGGAATAGGTAGAGCTAATTTGGTTCATTGACCGCAAACATATATGTTAATATGAACATACCGCGGGATTTCAACTACAATCCCGTTATTTTAAAAATAAATGAATGTAGGAAACAGAAAAATTTAATAGTTTGTTTTAAGTAAACCATTGCACACGCGACGTTGCCAAACTTACATCAACAACATCGGATGTCCGAAGTTGCAAAAGTTCAATGCGCACGCGCGCGTTGTTGCCGTCCTTGCAGGATGCAAAACACAGCTTGTGGAAACAAAAGAGAACAGTAGCGGGAATGCGGGATACTCTTTGCCTAACGACAAGTATGTATCGTCTCTTTCTAACGTATTACAATTTTCTATTAGCAATTAATTCCGGGACGTAGGGCATGTCCATATTATTACATCATACCACAAGTACCAAAAATAGCTCTACCTATTCCGATCTCTGATTATCACTGAGTAACATAGGCTATATTTATTACTAGAAAAAATTAGGGATCCTGACTAAAACTTCAATAATGTCCACCCGTGCGTAGCCGAGACAGGCCGCTAGTATTAAATATTAAAAAATCGTCCTGAATCGTTTAACGAGGATTAGGCACCTTTTCTCTCAGCCACGAATGAATAAATACATTAGTTTTTTTTATCAAAAAATCTTTATTTATGCCAGTACTATTTATTAATACAATTTTGTGGATCTAAAAACTGTGAAATTTTATAAATTGTAGTTTTTGACTCTTCCGACTCGAAAGGTTGCCGACCCCTGTCCTAGTCAAATGTATAATTTCAAACGTTGGGACTTCATCATCAGTGTGTAATTCATTAAAAAAATATCGCAAAAAAACTGTAGCCCGGCTTTATAATTTCGTTTTCTGGATTGAAAAAAACCGCACATTACTAGTATTCTTGTTAACCCCTCGTACTAAGCTACGGTAGCTTTGGGATTATAAGATCCCTGAGCTTATACCAATTATTTTGATTAAAAAAAAGCCATTAATCTATACTTATAATAAATCTGTAGAGAGGTCAATTCTATACATGAAATATATTTCCAAAATAACTATCAGCGGGTGATTAGTGATCGATACTGACGCCAAAAATGCAATCAGTAAAATTTTTGTCTGTCTGTCTGTATGTTCGTTATAGAAACAAAAACCACTCGACGGATTTCAACGAAACTTGGTACAATTGTTCTTCATACTTCTGGGCAGGTTATAGTATACTTTTCATCACGCTACGATCAATAGGAGCGGAGCACAATTAAAAAATGTTGCAAAAACGGGAAAATTATTTGATTATTTTGTTCTGGGAAGTGACATGGGTCGTTGGTAAAGCGGCCGTAGCCGCTGGCGGAAGCTAGTTAAAGAATATTATTATACATAAGTAATCCATAAAATTATTTGTACATATTAACTTAATAGATAAAACAAGCCTTATAAGATTCTCTTAATCATATTAAAAGCAAAATAAATGCAACAATATTACGTATTGAATGAATTATTTATAATAATGTAATAATAATTAGTCTCATTAGTCTAGTGGTCCCAAGCGCGACTGAGCCCAACAACATTGCTCATCCTGGGAATCGAACCCAGGACTTCTAGTGTAGCAGTCGCGCTTGGTACCACTAGAAGTATTGATTTTTAAATTTTTTAACCGTCTCTATATTTACTATCTGTGCTATATTATAAATTTATTGTCTGTCTGTTATTAACCCATAAGTTGCTGAACCAATTTTGATGAATTTTGGCATAGAGATAGTTTTGACCTTGGAGAAGAAACTTGGTTACATTTTGTCTTATTAGTCTTTTATTTGCAAAAGCATAATTATCAGTTTAAATGCATAATATCTGGTCATAGCTCAAAACCGGTTAATGTTGATACTTAAGAGTCCGGCGGACCGAATTTCTCTTACAAACATAATGCCGAAATAAAACGTAATTCAAACACAATTTTATCAAATTTTATTATATTAATTCCGATACCGTTAATCTAGGTTCCTACTTCATTATTTCGTCAAAAATACTTCACTGGAAATAAATGTAAGCGAATGCAATTTTTGATAACTTTACCAAGTTTGGAACGATTTTCCGGTCTTTTATTTCCAGTGAAGTAGTAATAGACGAAATAGTACGGTAGGAACCTAGATTAACGGTATCCAGATTCGAATAATTGGATAATTTGATAGAATTTAAATGTGGGAGAGCCATGCTTCGGCACGAATGGGCCGGCTCGACCGAAACGATACCACGGCCTCACAAAAGACCGGCGTTAAACATAGCTTGCGTTGTGTTTCGCCGAGTGAGTGAGGTTACCGGAGGCCCAATCCCCTTTTAAAAGGTCGGCAACGCACTTGTGACTCCTCTGGTGTTGCGGGTGTCCATGGGCGGCGGTGATCGCTTACCATCAGGCGATCTGTCTGCTCGTTTGCCCTCCTATCCCATAAAAAAGTATATTGTCAGGATTACGATTTATTTCGGTATTACGTTTTTGTGGGCAATTCAAGCTCCGCCGGAACCTTAATCATCGGCTATAGCATTATCAATTCACTGACCTATTTTCGTAACAGGGATTGAAAGTAATCCTAGTAATAGATGAGTTTCATCATTAAAACGCTGAAATATTGAAAGAAATCCGTTGTTTCCATTTTGCATCGTGTAAACACATTTTTGTAGCAGCTGTTATATTTTATTTATACTAATATTATACAGGGTGTTTGGTAGAACGTTGAACATACGAAAATGGTGGTTAGTTGGGGTCATCGGCTACCCACTTGGCCCAAATTATTTGACCTTGGCCGCACCGTTTTTTTTTTACTTTTTTTAATTTCAAAGAAAATTACCAGTTTTTTTTTAACTTTAAATTCGAATATCTTTACTTGTGACGGGTGAGACAGGCAGGATATTGTTTTGTATTAATGTCTAATTGTGGCAGACTCTCATAAAATTATTGTTTGGTACAGATTTTAATGGGAAAAAAAGTTATGAGTCTTTAAAGGTACAAAAAGATGCAAAACAACATCCTGCCTGTTTTACCCGTCACAAGAAAAGATATTCGAATTTAAATTGATAAAAAACTGATAATTTTCTGTGAAATTAAAAAAAAGTAAAAAAAAAACGGTGCGGCCAAGGTTAAATAATTTGGGCCCAGTGTGTAGCAGATGACCCCAACTAACCACCATTTTCGTATGTTCAACGTCCTACCAAACACCCTGTATAGCGGTAAAGTTTGTCAGTTTGTAGGGGGGTAATCTCAGGAACGACTGGTTCGAACTGAAAAATTATTGTTGTGTTGGATAGTACTCAATACTCAATACATTTATTGCACTCCACAAGTTAAATAGATGTTACAATAATATATAGAAACGTGTGGGCCTTGTCAGGCACGAGAAATGTAGGAGAAAGGAGGAAGTTTATGATCATTTTTTATTTTATTTTAGTCCATTTAACGAGGAACGTTACAGGCTATATAATATCACGCTACGCTTCATAGGGACTGAGCAGCGCGGGTTAAACCGTGGGCGGGTCGCTAGTTGATTATAATCATAAGCACTTTTATCCTCTGAAAGCTGATACAGAGAATTTCTTTAAATAAACCCAATAGCACTGCTGGATCTGAGAATCGAACCCAGGTCCTCTAGCGCTGCAGTCACGTATAAAACCACAAGCCTAATGTGGCAGTCAGTCATATCTCAAATCTTAGTTAATTTTTGTTAACACTAACTTAATTATTCAGACAATATTCTAGCAACATAATCAACCCATTATACTGTCCCACTGCTGGGCACGGGTCTCCTCTCAGAATGAGAGGGATGAGGCTATAGTCCACCACGCTGGCCTAGTGCGGGCTGGCAGACTTCACACGCCATCGAGAAAATCTCTCAGGCATGCAGGGTTCCTCACGATGTTTTCCTTCACCGTTTAAGCGCGTGATAATTAACTACTTAATACGCACGTGACTTCGAAAAGTCAGAGGTGCCTTGGGTTCGAACTCGAGACCTTTGACTAGGTAGTCGAACGGTCATACCGCTAGGCTATCACTGCTGTTATATATTCTATCAAATTATATTATTATTCTGATTTGGATACCGTTAATCTAGGTTCCTAAGATACTATTTCGTCTACTACTACTTCACTGAAAATAAAAGACCGGAAAATCGTTTCAAACTTGGTAAAGTTATCAAAAATTGCAATCGCTTACTTATTTCCAGTGAAGTATTTTTGACGAAATGGTAGAATAGGAACCTAGATTAACGGTATCGGAATCCGAATAATAACAGAATTTGATTAAATTGTGTTTGAATTACGATTTATTTCGGTATTACGTTTCTAAGAGAAATTCGAAATTCGGTCCGCCGGACTCTTAATGTCTAACATAACAATGTTTTAAAATCGATTGCTGCCAAAATTAATTAAAATATGTATTTTTTCTTACTAAAATAATAACTTTAAAATGAGAGAAACTAAATCAATTAGTTTCTCATACAAAATAGATACGGGTATTGTTAGTAACGACCGCTATATACGGTCAAACTGAGTAATATAAAGGAATTAAGCTGCAAAACACAGGTACCGTAATAGTCACCGGTCATTATTAGAAGTGACCGGATAAAGTAGTAAGAGTAAGTGTAATGTAATTTTGTATTTAATACCAATATCACACTATTATCTCTGCTTACATTCCAAATAGTTGGGTAAAGTGAAAAATATTCGGTCATTGTGGTTAAAAGCCGGTATAACTCGCGGTATTTGGAGTAGATGTTTCTAATCTTCACATGGTGCGAATTTATTTTTATTGTATACGCCAATGGCACTTTTCTCAGCTTAACTTTTACGGAATTTCGGTTAACTCTTACTTAGTTTTACCGTCTAACTGTGCGAATTTAGTTATTGTAAGTGTCAATATCAATCATAAATCTCTGCCTACCTTCCAAATAGTCGGGTAAAGTGAAAAATATCCAGCCATTGTGGTTAAAAGCCGGCGATACCTCACAGAATTTCGGCTAAATTTATCTTCACTGTTGTAATCTGCGAATATAATTTTGTTGTAAGCGCCAATATAAATCACACTTTTCTGCGTACCTTCCAAATAGACGAGTAAAGTGAAAAATATCCAATCATTGTGGTTAAAAATCGGGGTTTCTTCACAGAATATCGGCTAAATTCATCTTCACTCTTCATTTTCTTTTTGTTGTAAGCGCCAATAAAACTTTCACCTCCCTGCCTACCTTCCAAATAGTTGGCTAAAGTGAAAAATATCCAATTATTTTGTATAAATCGGGGTTTCTTCACAGAATTTCGGCAAAATTTGTAACTTAGTCTTCAGTCATCACAGGCTAAATGTGCGAATTTAATTTTGTCATAAGCGCCAATAACATTCACACCTCTCTGCCTTCGAAATGGTCGGGTAATGTGAGAAATGTCCGGTCAATGTGAAGAATATCCAGTCAAAGCAGTTAAACTCACAATATTTCAGTTCGATTCGGTAACTAGTCATCACCGGCCAAAGCTGCGAATTTATTAGCGATGGCAGCGGTCTCCTCGTCATCGCTGATGTCGTCGTCCGCGTCAGAACTGTCAGAATTCTGATCCCCGTCAGATTCTGACGAGTTCAGATCAGCTGTGTTGACGTCAGCGGTCAACGCTTGCACCCATCTCACGTACTTGATTTCGTCACAAGTTTCATGTTTTTCTGTAAACGAAATTAAATATATGTAATTCTGTAAACAAGCCTTTATTTCCCTAAGAGTTAGGCAGTTAGTTGTGTTGTTGTGCATCAGTCTATCGACAATTCGCACGGTTTTGAGGTACGGAACCCTAAAAATTTTGTTTTTTTTTCTTGTTAATTGTAAATATAAATAGAATCGGATCTCGATACCTAACAATACCTTCACGGGTCGGAGAGGGTTTTCTTAACACATTGTAAAATTTGTCACCCATCCACAAACTGGCTTTGACAAGCACAGCTTAACGAGTACCTTTCTCCTCAATCGTGTGCTCACCTCTATTCTCCGCGAATCCGGGAGGTCGAAGCCACAGACAAATTCTACCGTCGAGAGCTATCCTGAGTAAGCTGTTAGCTGCTCTGTATGTGTCTAACCTGAAAAGTAGGAGATATTTAATTTTTGAGCAGATATTTATTTATAGAAAATAGAAAGAAAACGTATTTATTGGAATAAAATAAAATTCTTTATTCTTTACCAATAAGATTCGTAACTTCGCCGCTAGAGGCGCTAGTGTAGCGTGAGGTCTCCGAAATGTCAAATTACACTGTTTGTAGGGCTACGCGGGTTTATTACTAATTAGAACATAAATACTACTCGTGATTTAAAGACACCCAGATTATATCTATCAGGGAAGACCCACTCGGGAAGTGCATTTCGGCGGTACGCATGGTAAAAATGGATTTAAAGCGTTATAGTTCGGATTTTTCGGAATGTCCACCATGAATCGATGTTGCTTTTGCGTGCTTCTGGTCGTCCGATAGTAGAAAGGGCTAGGGGGAATAAGATCGTGGAGATTTGACAAGATTAATCGTAATAAGTACGCCTCTGCTTAACACTTCGGGGAATACAGGCGTGATGATATATTAAGTTAGTCTTTAAATATAAAAGAAGAACTTGAACGACTGACTGACGTATCAACGCACAGCCGAAACTACAGGAGCTAGAGCCCTGAAAGTTTGCATGCTGGTTCCTTTTGCACTGTAGACCAGCACTAAGAAAGGATTTTTGAACATTCAACCCCTAAGGTGCTGAAAAGGGGGCTGAAAGTTTGTATGACAGTCCGCACACACTACCATGCATTTGACATTGTCAAGATTTTGTACAGCTGTCATTCACTGTTGACATTTTGACAATTGTTTTCTTCCTTATAAATTTGATTTAATACATTTTATGATATGAGACCTCCATGGTGTAGGTACAGTGGGCACAGTTTATTTAGAGTATCTATGGAGTTTCTTGCCGGCTCTTCTCCATAAGACCCACTTTTTGGAACCGTGCAATTAGTGACTTTTCAAAAGTACCTTTTTAATGGTGTAATTAAGATAAATAATTTTGACTTTGACTTTGAAACGAAAATTATCTAAGTACGCAGGCGAAGCTACGCACTGGAACTCTAGTATTATACAATACCTGGCCGCTTTAGCTGTTAAGTATCCTCTCTTCTTGGCCCAGCCGTCGCAGATATCTCTTGGAGACCACGTGTTATCTCCCTCTGGATGCTCGATGCGCAAGAGTTTGGGGAGATCCATCCTTTCTGCTAAGTATCTATGGATAAAAGATTGATGATAATTTTTGAATGGGTGTTATTTAATTGGTTAGCCAAATATTCGTATCTTTGTGAGCAAAAAATGTAATTGGTTAGCTAACATAGCTAGTTGGGCAGCAACTTATGGTTATATTTTTATGGGGAGGGGGACAAACGAGCCGACAGATCGCCTGATGGTAAGCGATTACCGCCGCCCAAGGACACCCGCAACACCAGAGGAGTCACGAGCGCGTTGCCGGCCTTTTAAAAGGGGATTGGGCCTCCGGTATCCTGACTCACTCGGCGAAACACAACGTTGTTTAACGCCGGTTTTCTGTGAGGCCGTGGTATCACTCCGGTCGAGCCGGCCCATTCGTGCCGAAGCATGACTCTCCCACGTAAGTTTGACGTACTGGTTGATTGGTTTCTGCGCTACGGGTTGTGGGTTCAATCCTCGCACGCAACAAATATTCGATTGGCCCCTGGGTCTGGGCGTTTGTGTATGTAAGAATTTGTGTTTGTACCAACGATGATACAGGAGAAAATCCTAGTGGGACAAATTTTTTTTTTAACTTTCAATAGCAGAGAATATCTCGAGTTATGGATGACGGTTAATAATATATAAAAGTTATAAAATACGGTATTTTACTCTATAAAAGAGAAATTTAAAAATATACTGCCTGCCTCATTAGTCTAGTGGTCCCAAGCGCGACTGCTACGCTAGAGGTCCTGGGTTCGATCCCCAGGTCGAGCAAAGTGTTATTGGGTTTTTCTATGAAATTCTCAGTAGCAGCTCGGAGTCTGGATTTGTGCCCGGTTAATGGCAATAGGCTCGCCCCCTATTACATGGGACCTAAACATACCGGCGAACTGTGGGTGTACATAAGTACGCCTCTGCCTAACCTTTCGGGGAATATAGGCGTGATGGTATGTTATGTTATGTTTAAAAATATATTATTGAGAAAGCAAAAAGCAAGTTCATAAAACAAGAAAATACATTATAAAATTTAATTCAAAATGTTCTTTTCATCTGTTTTTAAACACCATGAAATAATAGCCGCCATTATTACGTCATACGGCTGTGTAAACTAAACTAAGAAGTGTCAACTGATCTGCGTATATATAAGCTTTATACTTTTATTGTTTACACAGCCAACTGACGTCATAACCACAGAGCAATATGGCGTCCACTGCGTCCAGCCTTTTAGTCAAATTAAGCGCGATATTTGAAAATGTAAATTTTTAATGCATTTTTGTTTTAATGATTTATTAGCATTATAGAATTTAATGGAGGCACTTTTCAAAAATGGGTGTAACAAACATAACATACCATCACGCCTGTATTCCCCGAAGGGTGAGGCAGAGGCGTACTAATGTACACCCACAGTTCATCGGTATGTTTAGGTCCCATTTAATAGGGGGCGAGCCTATTGCCATTAATCGGGCACAAATCCAGATTCCGAGCTGCTACTGAGAATTTGGTAGAAAAACCCAATAACACTTTGCTCGCCCTGGGGATCGAAGGACCTCTACCGACCTTGGGATCACTAGACGAATGAGGCAGTCCTATGGGTGTAAATCCCTATTATCTTATTATTATGTATCTTTTTGTGATTTTTTTTTTTGCATTTTCCATGCTAAGATTATAAAGTTATTTTAGTGAAGGAAAAAATCAATTTCACTAAATTCAATCTATAAATTTTACTAAAATAACTCTATAATCTTAGCATGGAAAACGCAAAAAAAAAAACACAAAAAGATAGTTAAAAGGTAAGGTGGCATCGTACGATATCGAACTAACTGTAAAGTAAGTCATGTCGGTTGAGAAGCAAGGTAACTTGCTTTTCAATAGATGTCGCCAACTTCACCTTATGACGTAAATTCAGAATGTGAAGGCAAATTCCGATCAAGCGGGTGGGACTCGCGGTGGCTTAGCGGTCAGAGCGTCTGGTGTATCTAACCAGAAGACGCAGGATTGAATCCTGCCCGCGATTGAATTTTTCCTTCACTAAAATAACTTTATATTTATGTGTTACCTTATAGTTGTGTATGGTTCCCTGAGTTGGGCTATGGGGTACGACCCCATAAGAATCTGTATGGGTCGCGGCACCGTTGATGGAAACACGAGACCTGGACAATCGCAGAGACGCACCTAGAATGAAGAAGAAAAAACATTTAAGTTGATGGAAAAAAATAACTGCTTCATTAGCGTAGAGGTCCTTAGCGCGATTGCTACTAGCGGTGGGCGATTATGAGATATAATAATGAAATCATTCGATTATGAAGATGTCTCGAGATATCTCGATTATAGAGATTAGTCAGTCAGTAATTATGGAAAACGTACGAGAAGATGGATTAAACCGACACTCATATTAAGGGAAAAAAGACAACATTAAAAATGTTATTAAGGAAACATTATTTATCAATGTGTCCCTAACTGACCAAGGTGCCGATTCCGATGTATCAAAATACGTTGCTACAATCATATGAGTATAACGGAATCGGCACTAAGGTCAGCATAATCTTTAATCTTTATATATATAATTCTTCTGTGAGTGTGTATGTCACTGAACTTCTCTCAAACGACTGGACCGATTTTGATGAAATTTTTTGTGTGTGTTCAAGGGGATCTGGGAATGGTTTTGTCCGCTGTCCGCTGTATTTCGCTTTATACGTAGCGAAGCACGTACCGGGCCGCTAGTCTTTATGTATACTTGTTAATATTTAAGTCTAACCGGTAAAAGCGTTTAATTTACAAAAACACAAGAGAACTTGCTGCCGACAAACTGCCTTGCAGTTTGGCAGATGTAATTTTATGATCTTTGTAATTTATTTTATTTCAAAAAAAAATAAAAAAATAAACTAATTTAGTTAATAGTCGCGGTCGCAAGTCGATGCAGAGCAGATTAGTCAATATCACTTTAAGAATATTGTTTTCATGGAGAGTGTTGGCTTTAGGTACATAAATAAATAATGAAATAATATCCTATCTCTATTTATATAAAACTCAAAGGTGACTGACTGACTGACATAGTGATCAAAGCACAGCCCAATCCACTGGAGGGATCGGGCTGAAATTTGGCATGCAGGTAGATGTTATGACGTAGGCATCCGCTAAGAAAGGATTTTGATAAATTCTACCAAGGGGATAAAATAGGGGATGAAAGTTCAGATTAGTCGATATCACTTTAAGAATATTCTTTTCATGGAGAGTGTTGGGTTTGGGTACACAAATAATTAATGAATCTATGATATTCATTAAATATTATTACAATAATTTCCTATAAAATACAAATATACAGTTTCAGCCTTTTAGATAGGTAATGTTTGATTTAATTTCATAATCGATTATCAAAATTAGTAATGCAAAGTAATTAGATTATACAAATCATTCATAATTGCCCACCACTAACTACTACGCTAGAGTTATTTAATAGTAAAGGAAAAAATTCAATCGCGGGCAGGATTCGAACCTGCGTCTTCTGGTTTGATATACCAGACGCTTTGACCTCTAAGCCACCGCGAACCCTACCCGCATGATTGAAATTTTGCCTTCACATTCTGAATTTACGTCATAAGGTGACGTTTGGTGACATCTATGAGAGGCAAGTTACCTTACTTCTCAACCGACACGACTTACTTTACAGTTAGTTCAGTGTCGTACGTGGTGGCTTAGAGGTCAGAGCGTCTGGTACATCAAACCAGAAGACGCAGGTTCGAATCCTGCCCGCGATTGAATTTTTTCCTTTACTATTAAATAACTTAATAATCTTAGCATGGAAAATGCAAAAAAAAACAAAAAAGATACTACGCTAGAGGTTCGATTCCAAGGTCGAGGTCGAGTGTTATTGGGTTTTTCTTTGAAATGCTCGGAGTTTGGAATTTTTATACATACATACGTCACGCCTTTCTCCCACAGGGGTAGGCAGAAACTATAGACCGCAACAAAAAATTCTCACCTGCGGGGTAAGGTATATGGTCTGGAAGTGTTTCGTGTGTCCGGGTGTCCGGGACACGGACACCACACAGCGGCCCATCAGCGCATTCAGCAGCGAAGACTTGCCCACGTTGGGCTGGCCCACACAACCGATGGAGAGAACCCCCGACTTGTAGCGTTCGTGTGTGTAGAACGAAGTGTCCGCCTTCTCGAGAATTGTTTCACCTGGGAATTGGAAATATGATCATATAATATCACGCCTGTATTCCCCGAAGGTTTAGGCAGTTGTGTACGAATGTACACCAATCAATTACTTTATTTGCTTCATCTGGGGATTGGAAAATGATAATATAATGGCACGCCTGTATTCCCCGAAGGGTTAGGCAGTGGTGTACTACACCAATCAATCACTTTATATGGTTCATCTGGGCCACGGCAACGAATAAAGGTGTGGGGGAGAGCACCAGAGAAGGAGAGATGTTTGTAGGTGTGTAAGAGAGAGAGAGAGAGAGAAATCAGTGTATATGTATTTATGAAATCAATGTGTGTGTGTGTGTGTGTGTGTGTGTGTGTGTGTGTGTGTGTGTGTGTGTATGTGTGTGTGTGTGTGTGTGTGTGTGTGTGTGTGTGCGCGTGCTGGCGTGCGTGTGTTAGTGCGTGCGTGTGTTAGTGCGTGCGTGTGCGTATGTGCGTGTGTATGTGTAAGAGAGACAGAACATTAGGAATGTATGTGTTAGAGATCAGTGAGTGTGTGTATTTGTGAGAGCAGTGTGTGTGTGTGTGTGTGTCAGCAGTAAGTGCTTGTATGACAGAATACAATAATCATCTCACCAACTTCAGCGCCCTCATCGTAGTCAAACTCCACGTCAGTCTCGTCTTTTATCTTCTTCTCCCACGAGGACAGGTCTACTTCTCCCTTAACGATCTCCTTGCAAGCTTCCAGTATCTTCGTGGCGCCCTCCGCGCACATGCGCTGTTTTCCTTTACGACGACGCACTTGCAGACCTGTGGCAGTATATGAATAGTAATGTAAAGGCTATTTGAGAACTACAGGGCTATTTGAGAATTGCAGGGCTATTTGAGAACTGCAGGGATATTTGAGAATTGCAGGGCTATTTGAGAACTAAAGGGATATTTGAAAATTGCAGGGCTATTTCGGAATTGCAGAACCATGAAAACCACTCAGCTGTTTAAGACTGCAGGGCTATTTGAGAACTACAAGTTTGTTTTTGAATTGTTATTTAAGAACTAGCAACTATTATGAATATAAAAACGCGTGGCTATTTGAGAACTGTTTCAGAACTACAGGACTTTTGAGAACAAAAGAGAAGTTCAGTGTTTATCAGTTTTTTACTGTCTTGACATAATATTATATTTGTGAAAAGATTGATACCAAAAGGTTTACAATTTTCAAAATGCTCACCAGCTTTATCACTAGTAGCGCCCCTGAGATTGTAGGCCGGACATGACGTAAAATACAGCACTCTCAGCGCCGGATATGACGTCGTGAGATACTGTTTCCATGCAGCCACGACGGATGATGGTACTAGGTCGATCTTGTTGAGTACTAGAATCATATCCTTCTTCTGTTCCTGAACGTATGTGTATAGGGATGGAGGAAACATCATGCCCTAGGGAAAAAAAGAAAAAAAAATCGTTGCTACACTACACTCTTTGCGCTGTAGCATGGTGCGGGTGACAGTTGCCTGTTTTTTTTATGTGATAGGAGGGCAAATGAGCAGACGGATCAACTGATGGTAAGCGATTACCGCCGCCCATGGACACCCGCAACACCAGAGGAGTCACAAGTGCTTTGCCGACCTTTTAAAAGGGGATTGGGCCTCCGGTAACCTCACTCACTCGGCGAAACACAACGTAAGCGTTGTTTGACGCCGGTTTTCTGTGAGGCCGTGGTATCACTCCGGTCGAGCCGGCCCATTCGTGCCGAAGCATGGCTCTCCCACATAATATCGTAGTGTTTTTGATTTATCCCGAACCCCAGCTCGAAACAGTATTCTTAAAACATTGTATCGAAATACTAAGTAATCTAGATGTACTCACAGCATATCTAACATCGACGATAAGAAGCAGGATATCGCACATCTCCAGGACCCTCCAGAGCTGTCTCCATGTCTCAAGGTTCAGCTCGAAGTAAGACATGTTCTTCCAGTGCTCTGATGCCTGAAGCTGGTCTACATAGCTCTGTTGGGATTTAATATGGGTTATTTTTTTTATGGGATAGGGGGCTATTGCCCCCTGCCTCAATCTGTGTTATGGCCAAGGGCCGCTGGATAGCCTAAGACGGCCCTACATACATAATAATAAATATCACGCCTTCCCCAAAGGGTTAGGCGTGAGGTGTACTGATGTACACCAAAAGTTAACCGATATGTTTTAGTTCCCATGTAATAGGGGGCGAGCCTATTGCCATTAACAGGGCACAAATCCTAACTCAGAGCTGCTACTGAGAATTTCATAGAAAAACCCAATTACACTTTGCTCGACCTGGGGATCGAACCCAGGATCTCTAGCGCAGCAGTCACGTATGGGATCACTAGACTAATGAGGCAGTTATTATCCTTACTAATACTATAAACGTGAAAGTTTGTGAGTATGGATGTATGGATGTTTGTTACTCTTTCACGCCAGAACGTCTGAACGGATCTGGATGATATTTGGCACAGAGATAGATTATACTCTGGAAACACAAGCTACTTTTTATCCCAATTCTGAAGTCCACGCAGACAAAGTCTGAAGCGGCGGTAGCCTAATGGCTAGGGCGTCGGACTTGCGATCATGTGGTTGTCGGTTCGAACCCCACCCACTGCACGACCGACGTGAACCCACTCGTAACACAAACATTTAGCTTAGCACGAGGGGTTAACAAGAATACTAGTAATGTGCGACCAACATTGCTAGTAAGCTTTTTTTTTAAAAAAGTCGCAGGCAGAAGCTAGTCCATAATAATATAGTAAGTAATAACCTTAAAATACTTCTGTTCCTGTGCGTCTAACTGTGCAAGACTCATGTTGAAGTCCCATGGTGGTCTCTTGGGAAACGACAGATCCATTGGGAAGTAGTCCACTGGGTTCACTTCTAATTCCACTTCCGGTACCGGCTTCAATTCCTTCCTATAAACAAAGTTTTTATTTATGTTATATTATATTACTAGCGACGCGCCCGCGGTTTCACCCGCGTTGCCCCATTCCTAAGAGTCGTAGCGTAATGTTAAATAGCTTAAAACCTTCCTATTGAATCACTCTATCTATTAAAAAAAACCACTTCAAAATCCGTTGCGTAGTTTTAAAGATTTAAGCATACATAGGGAAAGACAGCTAGCGATAGCGGCTTTGTTTTATACTAAGTAAAGACAATAATATCACAGCCAAAATAATAATACCAATAAATAAAAATGTTGAATTGAATATGAAAAATACTATGTCAATTTAGTAACATAACATACCATCACGCCTGTATTCCCCGAATAAAATCTATAAAAAATATGACGTAAATTCAGAATGTGAAAGCAAATTTCGATCAAGCGGGTGGGACTTGCGGTGGCTTAGCGGTCAGGGCGTCCGATGTATCTAACCAGATGACGCAGGTTCGAATCCTGCCCGCGAATGAAGTTTTCCTTCACTAAAATAACTTTATAATACTGTCATCCATTGCATTGAGCACCCAGAGGGTTGTCTAAAGGCGGTGGAGCCCCTGGGCGTGATGGTGTGTATAGTGCAATTAGTTATTACTTACAAAGCATCTTCTTTCTTCATCTGAAGTTCTTCCTCGGTTTCTCTATAGAACTTGAGAGCGAAGCGGTTGGTGTCTCTCCCTCCTCGACCACGAGACGGTTGGTAGTTTACTGAGACGACATCACAGGTTGTTGTGCCCGATGATGCTGAATAAAGATGTTAGTATTGTATTATCTTCTTCCGTGGGAGAGCCATGCTTCGACACGAATGGGCCGGCTCGACCGGAGTGATACCACGGCCTCACAGAAAACCGGCGTTAAACAACGCTTACGTTGTGTTTCGCCGAGTGAGTGAGGTTACCGGAGGCCCAATCCCCTTTTAAAAGGCCGGCAACGCACTTGTGACTCCTATGGTATACATTGGCGGCGGTGATCACTTACCATCAGGCGATCCGTCTGCTCGTTTGCCCTCCTATCCCATAAAAAAATATATTTACAATGTGTTAAGAAAACCCTCTCAGACTCATGAAGGTATTGTTAGGTATGGGCCATGAATGCTGTAAAGGATCCGAAACTTTTGGGAATTAAATAATATCAATACAGTGCGATAAAATCCGTAAAAAGTAGTTTTATTTTGATGTCTAATATTCGCGTAAGTGTCAAAAACCAGTATATTGTATTTATGTATTAACTTATATTGTGAGTTTACCAAATAAAAAAATTTCTAAACACAAAAAAAATAACATTTTCCTTGAAAATCTTGGGCACCACCAAGAATTTGTCTGATTTGTTTACTGGTCTGTGGAGAATGTAGAGATTTAAAAGAAATACTTACTAGACATCAATAAAGTTTTGTTTTGCTTCTTAGACTGCAACTGTTGCCTCTTAGCTTTCCCACTGAACGGGGTTTTACGACGAGCTTGCGGCATCTTCGAAATCTAGAAATAAAAAATAACTATTATAAAATCAACATATCAAAATCTTTCCCGATACATATAATCTAGATGTATTTAAATTACGACTGAATCGGTATCTTCTAGGCAAACGCACTCCATCGCAGTTTCGCTTAACATCAGGCAAACTGGTAAAGCGTAAGCCTATCAAGCATAAAAAATAAAAACTAACGATCTGTGTGAGGCTTCGGCTGCGTAAAATTTATTGATCCGAGATTTCCAGTGGATTTAAAAAAACAACTTTTATAAAAATCTTGTCCTGACAATAAGAAAAGAATTATCCAATTTGGTGCAGTTATACGGGAGTTATGCGCGTATATACATTTCGGCTATTGATTTTTATTTATATAGAAAAAAATAAATAGACAATAGACTTATTTAAAGGTGTAAACCATTCTAATATTATAAATGCGAAAGTAACTGTTGTTCTGTAGCCTTAGCACGAACAACTTGCGAAAAAGTATTCGTATCGTCATGGAGACCAATTTGTATGAGATTTGGACCAGCGCCTCTATCGTGACGATACAAATACTTTTTCGCAAGTTGTTCGTGCTAAGGCTACTGTTACCTTTTTACACTTAATCTGTTGAACAGATTTAGATGACGAGAAAGATATAGGAAGGACATAGGCTATCTTTTGTTACTAAAAGTCCCTAAGGATGTGAGGGCCATCAGCTAGCAAAATATTATAAAAAAAAAACGATCTTTTTGTGTTTTTTTTTTGCATTTTCCATGCTAAGATTATAAACTTATTTTAGTAAAGGAAAAATTCAATTGCAGGCAGGATTCGAACCTGCATCTTTTGGTTTGATACACCAGACGCTCTGACCGCTAAGCCACAGCGAACCCCACCCGCCTGATTGAAATTTGCCTTCACATTCTGAGTTTACTAATGACATAGGAATATAAGAATATTTTTGAGTCAATTCCGTAGTAAAGTTTATTCACGTACAAGCATACATGCACCCTTTAAACTTTAAAGTATTCGATGTTTTGGGGCCCCCCAGGACCGGGGACCTGGGGCGGACCTCCCCTTTTGTCCTATCGTTAGTCCGCCACTGAGTCTAGTGATCCCAAGGGCAACTGCTCTACTAGAGGTCTTTGGTGTTGATGCCCAGATCAAGCAGTGTTACTGGGTTTTTCTACGAAATTCTCAGTGGCAGCTCAGTGATTGGGATTTATGTCCCGTTAAATGGTAATAGGCTCGCCCCCTATCACATGGGACCTAAACATACCGGCAAACTGGGGGTATGCATTAGTACACCTCTGTTTAACCCTTCGGAGAAGGCGTGATGGTATGTTATGAGAACAAAAAAAATTGACTGAATTACGTATCTACTTGTTAATTTAGCATATAATAGTTATAACTATGTAGGCCGGTAATTCTAATTTAGTTGCCGACAATTAAACCTGTTATTATTTAGTAAACCACGCACTATAACCATCAAAAGTTAAGAAAAAAATATCGTTTTAATTAGTATTTTTAACTAACGATTCGTAAATACGTAGTAACTACAAGGATTACACGAGATACACAAAAATAAAATGCATTTTACGTTTATCTTTTCAACACGAGGTCTAGAAAATCTTTGTTATAAAGAAAATGACATACAAATAAACGTGAAATATTTACCTGTATGCCGCTGAAAAAATGGAAATATTATTTATCTAGTTTAAACAATTTTTTACAGATTAATTCCAGAATTTTCAAGTGAAAAGCGAAATCCACAATCGGCCACCGTTCCTTGGTAAAACAAATTGATTTAGATGTTCAGGTAAGGTCGGCATTTCAGTCATTTTTTTTGCCATACAATAAAAGCTAACGTTTCTTTCGTATGCTTTTCTGTATTTGCGAGAAAGTGATAGAAGACATTTGTGCTAATATAAGTGAGAGAAAGGTACTGAAACGCGCCACATGACAGAAAATGGAATGGAGTCGAGTGTGTTTCTATTAGCGTCTAAAATACCAAATGAAATAAGTTTTTTTAAAACTAGATCATTGAAATAATTACTTGCATCAAAACTTTTATCAGTAATTTGAAGCTTAATTGTCATTACTGTCATCATTACATCCATCGTCATTGTCAATGTCATGTCAAACAAAAAGGTTTTTATGATTGTTCTGTTTTCAAGTGAACATACTCTTATTAGATTTAGGTTCTTAGAAGTATTTTATTGATTGTTTTGATATTGTATTACAAATATATGATCGAAATATTTTTTTACACGCTTAATAAACAACACATAGCTATTAATATCCCCAATATTCATATTATTCGGAATTAAATCTTGCAACTTCAATGTGTCAACTGTAACGAGCTCAATTTCCTAACCTATACGTGTCAAACAAAAAGAAGCGTAACCTGTTGTTTATCCGAAAACTAAAAGCCAAATAAACATTATTAGTCAAAATGTTGCCTCTATCACTACTTCGGACGGCACAAAACCATCCGATGCTAGTGGAATTGAAAAATGGCGAAACATACAACGGGCATCTTGTTAGTTGCGACAACTGGATGAATATAAATCTCAGAGAAGTTATTTGCACGTCTAGAGACGGTGATAAGTTTTGGAGGATGCCAGAATGTTATATTAGAGGCAGCACGATCAAGTATTTGAGAATTCCAGACGAAGTTATCGATATGGTGAAAGAAGAGACACAGGTATGTTTTCATTCTGCCTCCTTTCCTTTCAAACTCTTTTGTGATACTTACCTTTTTGGTTTCTGGTGATCTTTGCCAAACAATACAATAATTATGAATTAGATAGAAGAATTGCAGTGGTGCTTTGGCGGCTTCCAATTATTTAACTCACTCTGACCATTCAATGACTTCATAAATAGTTAATTTAAATATGTTGCAATATATTTTCAACAAACCAAGTTGGGTGTGAGAGTCGCCTTGGGTAGCTCTGTAGCTTATTCAGTAGACGTATAAATCAAAAGTTTGTGTAGCCTACTAGTTCAAATTTTGTTCCTTAACCTTTTGACCGCCACATCAAAACAGAAAAACCGTGCCCTCGGCGCCAAGCTTCGGAATTTTCTATAGAAATTTGTCGTTCAGTCGCGTCCGTGGCGTGCTGGGCATATTTTGGTTTGTCGTCTATATACGACTGTGGCGGTTAAAAGGTTAACAGTCAGTACAGGGTGCTTAGTATGTCAAATAGTGTTTTAAAAATAGCGAAATTGAGACAACTTTTGTTGTCGTTGGCGTCTCAGGCACGAGATCGTTGTGTAACTATAGTTGTCATTGGCGTGCAAAAGGTTAACAATCGTGGTGTTATTAGCAGACATAATTACCTTATATCGTTATACACATAAGTTTGTGAGGAGTAAAGATGTATCTATGGGCCGAAGTAGCCTAACAATATAGGATTTATTACATACACTCATGCCTTTCTCCCACAGGGGTAGGTAGTAACTATAGACCGCCACTTGCTACAATTCTTGCATATTTCTTTTGCTTCTTCCATTCATACATCTTCTCATACATACACGCCGGTTGCGAGTGCTACGCACCTGACCTTTTTGAAGGATTTCGCCAAATAGGGCGCTTCTAGGGCGACCTCTAACGATGCTGATATTTTTATAAAGCAAAGTCACTGTTATCATCCATCTGTTTCTCCCCTAATTACTTCTAAAGCACACAATAGAATTTGATACAATTTTCACTGTCATTTACACTCTTTGCGCTGTAGTATGGTGCGGGTGACAGTTGCCTGTATGACGTTCTTATGGCATTCTGGTTGGGTTTAAGTTAATTTACTACAGTTATTAATGATTTAATATATTACGAATGTGGTACAGCTAAAATAGGTACTGTCATAATTTATAAATCGCGGCAACCTTCAAGAGTGAAACGAAATGTTACTGAAACTGTCACCCGCACCATGCTACAGCGCAAAGAGTGTTATTATAAGTTTATAATAATGAATTGTACATGCTATAGTAGAGGAATACTGAGAATTTAAATTGTGGGAAGCTGGAGCTGTGACTGCCTGATTAGTCTAGTGGTCTCAAGCGTGACTGCTACGCCAGGGGTCCTAGGTTCAATCCCCAGGTCGAGCAAAGTGTTATTGAGTTTTTCTATGAAATTCTCAGTAGCAGCTCAGTCTGGATTTGTGCCCGGTTAATGGCAATAGGCTCGCCCTCTTTTACATGGGACCTAAACATACCAGGCGAACTGTGAGTTTACATTAGTACGCCTCTGCCTAACCCTTCGGGGGGTACAGGCGTGATGGTAATATAAAAATGTTATATTGCTATTTCAGGTTAAATCCAGGAGTCGTAGTGAAGTCTCCAAAGGTCGTGGTGGTGGTCAGAATATGCGGTCAGGTCGTGGTGGGAACAGAGGCGCCTTCGGGAACCGAGGCCGCCCCGCCCCCCTCGCTCGTGGCGGCGGAAACCAAGGTCGAAACCCACAGAATAAGCCGAAAAAATAAACACAATAATGATTAGTTAACTTTTGTAATTTTAATAAATTAAATTAAGTTGGTTTAAGTGCTGTAATTTCCGTGTTTTTATTTGAATTGTAACACAAATCCCATGGGGGTGACTCAAGGGCAAGGGAGGGCAAGTGTGAGGTTACCATATCTCAGGATTTGTCCGGAGATCTCAAAATTTTTAGGCTCTTCTCAGGATTGTCGCCGGAATTTAGAAATCTCAGGTAAGAATCCTAATTTTCAATAAAATAGAGTAGATTCTTTAGATCTTTTTTATTACAAAAACGAAAATACGAAATGAAAAAAATATGCTGACATGGTTTCGACATACTGAAAGAATGAATGAAAGACGATTAAGGAAAGGAATTTATAAGGTGAATGGCAGCGTCACAAATAATAACTGGACCGACTGACTTTGCTCCATCCCCACATCGAACGCACAACATATGTCGCAGAAGCTGATCCCTCAGCCGCTATGCCAAACGTGTCGTCATAACCACTATGACAATGACCATACCTAATATGACCATTATTGCCAAGTAGTAGGTCTCGAAATTGAATCCAAGGCACGCACTAACTTTTCGGAAACATGTGCGTATTGATAAATTAATTATCACGCGCTTAAACGGTGAAGGAAAGCGTCATGAGGAAACCTGCATGCCTGAGAGATGTTCTCGACGGCGTGTGAAGTCTGCCAACCCGCACTGGGCCAGCGTATTATACAACCGAACCGAACCGAACTGAATAAATCATCATACACATCAAACTGCATAATTGTCAAACTAAAACAAAGTTGTAAAGATTAATATTGTCATGTTTTTTTTTTAAAAGAGTATCTATGGAGTTTCTTGCCGGCTCTTCTCCATAAGACCCACTTTTTGGAACCGTGCACCTAATTTGACTTTTCAAAAGTACCTTTTAATGGGCTAATTGAAATAAATAATTTTGACTTTGACTTTGACTTTGAACCTGTAAAAGAATAAGAGCAAGACCTGAAAGTAGCTTGTTCAGAATCTATTACAGTGGTTTTTAAACGTTAATTTTTCCCGAAAAGATAATTACAATACCTGAAAAATGGCCCCCTGATCCATCAGTGGGTCGATGTATGGAAAACTGAAAACTAATAGAACAAAATGTTATTGTGTGCGTGTGCGCATCGATGTCGTAGTCGTTTGGGCACGATTGTAGTATGACCATGAGTTTGCTTTTAGCTGTTTGTGGTGTTGCGCTAATTCAGTAACACGTATATTTCACGCCTGTCTCTCATTGAGGTAGGCAGAGACTATAGATTGAAAAATAATTGATGGAACGGTGGGGTATACACACAGCTAGAAAGGAAATAAAACAAAAAACATAGGTATCAAAAAATGTATCTAGATTTAGATCTAAGATTAATATTGAATATTTTTTCTTTGCGTCTCAGCCGCGGCACATTCTGCGGGTACCATATATTGATGACGTCACTATAATACTGTTGTGTTGGTTTTTTTACATAACCATAGTTTGTGAACTTTTTCCTTAGACCTTGCGCATGCGACGTTAGGATTATTGACATTATGGTAACTGAAAAAGGAAAGGAAATTATCATCTTTAGTGTTCTTTTAAGAGTTTGTATGTCTTGGTACAGTCAACGGAGTTGTTTTTTATGAATTAAATCGGCAAACGAGCTGACGAGCCACCTAATGGTAAGTAGTCATCGTCGCCCATGGACACCTGCAACACCAGACGAGTTGCTGAGCCATAAGAGCCCCTATGGACTGCAGACTGCCAGAGCCGCAGCAACCGAGGAAGACTGGCTCTTACGTGCATAAGTCGAAACACACATCGAGGCGCTTTACGACAGACTCCGACGTGTGGGTGGTCGCTTTTCCTAAGAGGCGAGAAAATATCTGACTTGCTTGGTGGTAGGACCTCTTGGGGTCTGACTGGCTGGCGACCACCCGTACGTCGGAGTCTGTCGTAATGCACCTAGGTGTATGTTTCCTCTTTTGCACGTGAGAGCCAGTTCCCCGTCATCAGTTCATGGAGTTTCTTGCCGGATTCTTCTTCATAAGATCAACTTTTTTGGAACCGTGCAACTAGACTCATTAACGTTTCATAAACGCTTGGAAAAGCTTATTTGAAATAAAAACATTTTAACTGGAACTTGAACTGAGGCACTAGCAGTCTGCAGTCCGTAGGGGCTCTTATGGCTCGGCAACGCATCAGCAACTCCTTTGGTGTTGCAGGTGTCCATGGGCGGCGATGACTACCAACCAATAGGTGGCTCATCAGCTCGTTTGCCCCCTGCAGCGTCATTACATGGTTACCATGTTCTTGCAATATAATTGAAGTAACAGGATACCAAGTTTCAAATCGATCTCTTGTGGAAGTTGCTCGCATTGAACCAGTAAAGAGCTGATAATCTTCAAACGGCTGGCCAGATTTTCTTAAATCATAGCTAAGAATACTCTCGATTAAGTCACCTTTCACGCAAAAAAAAACGGAATTAAAAACGGTCCATTCCTTTGGGCGCTACGATGCAACAGACAAACACACGTTAATTAAACTTAAAACACCCCCTTTTTTGCATTGGTGGTTAAAAAATAAAACGAAACAATCACTCACCAATAAATAAAGCGCAAACGATCGATATGAAACTCCGCACCATTTTAATTGTTTGGAGCATAACAGAACATTTATTCAATTATGATATTTGAACTTATAAATGTAGGTATAAGTTTGGTGACAATTAAAGTGTGAAATTAAGTTGAAATCAAAACATTAGTGATTATATCATGCGATATAAATTCGATAATAGGAACAATTCTCTTTGTATTTCGAATAGTTTTTATTGAAGATTATTATTACTAGCAATGGTAAGATTGATGCAGATGTGGAAAGGAGAGTGAATGCGGGAAAATATATGCAGTTGTGGCTAATCAGTCCGTGTCAAAAAAGGCACGGTTAATCCCGTTAAGGGATATGGCGCCACACTTTTTGTGTATTTGCCAGTGCCAAGTATACAGAATAATCCCCAGTAAAACAGTGGAAACTTCACTAAGGCTTCGATGGAGTTTAGGAGTGAACACAAAAGTCACGATTTTCAATTTTATATCATTTGCCTACACTCGCACACGTTCACGAACACTTAATGGTTAACTATCCACTATTAATTACACATTAAACTACGGAGAAACACAAGTTTTGGCAAATATTATAAAACCGACAAAGTGCACTTTACATTTTCCCGCCTAAACTCCCTAAGGTACGGTTGGCTATCCACAATGGTATAATGTTGGTACAGTCAGCGCCAAATAGTTCGCAACACGTCTTTGTCACAGGTGAAATAAGGCCGTGTTAGGTATGGTTTTTGGCTACTTTGGTTGTCACGAACTGTTTGACGCTGACTGTACCTACACATAAGTATGGAAGTGAATGTTGATTTTTTTTATGGGATAGAGGGGCAAATGAGCATGCGGATCGCCTGATGGTAAGCGATTATGGACACCCGCAACACCAGAGGAGTCACAAATGCGTTGCTGGCTTTTTTAAAAGGGATTGGGCCTCCGGTGACCTCACTCGGCAAAACACAACGTAAGCGTTGTTGACGCCGGTTTTCTGTGAGGCCGTGGTATCACCGGTAATGTCGGCCCATTCGTGTGGAAGCATGTTTCTCCCACGTAAAGAAAAAGCAAGTGGGTGTGGCAGGAGAGACATGAAAGTAGAAAAAATGTAGTGAAGTGGCAGTGGGCGGGGCACACAGCTCGTAGAACTGACGGCCGTTGCAGCAGAAAGGTTCTTGAATGGAGACCACGCACCGGAAAGCGCGGTGTGGGACGACCTCCAACAAGATGGACGGACGACCTGGGGCTTACTCTTGAACTCAATTCCGATACATCGACATTGGAATTGTGCTGTTTCGTCAAGTTTCGTACTCTTTAATCCGAGAATAGCGCCAAATTAACTTAATAGGATTGGGAAACGACCCAACCATTGGTCAATCAGGATGCCGATACAAGGTTAACGGATTTGTGCTAAAGAGTACGAAATCGCCCGACAGCCAAATTGACATTGGAATCGGATCACGTTTGGATTGGTATTGTATTGTTTTCAAGAGTAAGCCTGCTGGTGAAGGTCGCTGGGAGTCGTTGGATGCAGGCGACATATAACCGGAAGTCTTTGGGAGAGGCCTTTGTTCAGCAGTGGACTTCTATTGGGTAATATGATGATTTCATTAGGCATAGACATTTTGACGACACGTTTGGCGATTGGCTTCTGCGCAACGTGTTGTGGGTTCGATCCCCACACGGAGCAAATATTTGTATGATCTGCAGGTAGTTCTGTCCGGGAACACAAACACCCAGTGTTTGTGTTTGTGAGAATTTTTGTTTGTAAACGCACCCACGATACTGGAGAAAATCCTAGTGGGGCAACGCATTTTCTATAAAAAAAAATTGATTTGATGAGATTTTCAGGTGGGAGAGCCATGCTTCGGCATGAATGGGCCGGCTCGACCAGAGTGATACCACGGCCTCACAGAAAACCTCACTCGGCGAAACACAACGCTTGCGAGTAAGTGAGATTACCGGGGCCCAATATTCTCTTTTAAAAGGCGGGCAACGCACTTGTGACTCCTCTGGTGTTGCGGGTGTCCATGGGCGGCGGTAATCGCTTACCATCAGGCGATCCGTCTGTTTGTTTGTCCCCCTATCCCATAAAAAAAACATAACATACCATTACGCCTGTATACCCCGAAGGGTTAGGCAGTGGCGTACTTAATGTACACCCACAGTTCGCAAGTATGTTTAGGTCCCATGTAATAGGGGGCGAACCTATAGCCATTAAACGGGCACAAATCTAGACTCCGAGCTGCTACTGAGAATTTCATAGAAAAACCCAATAACACTGCTCCACCTGGGGATCAAACCTAGGATCTCTACTGTAGCAGTCGCGCGTGGGACCACTAGACTAATGACTAAAAGCTTATGTGAAATAAAAACATTTGAATTTGAAAAATAATATAATAAATAAAAAATATCGCACTGCTAACACAAGACTGTATCAACTCAAAAAAAGACAAATTCGAGATAACTCATCCTTAATAACTAACATCCATCCTTGATAACCCGCAATCTCAGAAATCTATACTTATAATAAATCTGTAGAGAGGTCAATTCTGTACATGAAATATATTTCCAAAATAACTATCAGCGGGTGATTAGTGATCGATACTGACGCCAAAAATGCAATCAGTATAATTTTTGTCTGTCTGTCTGTATGTTCGTTATAGAAACAAAAACCACTCGACGGATTTCAACGAAACTTGGTACAATTGTTCTTCATACTCCTGGGCAGGTTATAGTATACTTTTCATCACGCTACGATCAATAGGAGCAGAGCAGTGAAGAGAAATGTTGGGAAAATGAGTGATTCATGAGAAAGATTTCAAGCTATAAAACATCACGCTACAACCCTTAGGAACGGGGCAACGCAGGTGAAACCGCGGGCGAAGAACTAGGGAACAAAGTAACTATTCCACGCGGACGAAGTCGCCGGCTAAAGCTAGTAAAGAAATGCCTTATTTTTATCACTAATTTTAAAACAGTGTTCACATTTTTACAATCGTTTACAGGAAACGAGTAACCAGTTTTCCATAATTTCTGAAAAAAAGGTTCATTTTGCCTTGATACAGTCTTGTGTTAGCAGAGCGATATATTGTAAATTGTTAAAAAAAACTACAGTTCGTTGTAAATTGTTCTTTAATTAGGCAAAAATATCTTTGTATATAAAATGTTCTTAATAACTAATTATTGCTATTACTTAAATATTATGGCATCTCTTAAAACACATATATATTTTTGACTCCACACCATCGGCTTGAGCGTTATCACTACATAGTATAAAACAAAGTCGCTGTCGCTGTCTGTCCGTCCCTATGTATGCTTAAATCTTTAAAACTACGCAACGGATTTTGAAGCGGTTTTTTTTAATAGATAGAGTGATTCAAGAGGAAGGTTTTAAGCTATTTAACATTACGCTACGACTCTTAGGAATGGGGCAACGCGGGTGAAACCGCGGGCGGGTCGCTAGTCTTCTATACTTATAATAAATCTGTAGAGAGGTCAATTCTGTACATGAAATATATTTCCAAAATAACTATCAGCGGGTGATTAGTGATCGATACTGACGCCAAAAATGCAATCAGTAAAATTTTTGTCTGTCTGTCTGTATGTTCGTTATAGAAACAAAAACCACTTGACGGATTTCAACGAAACTTGGTACAATTGTTCTTCATACTCCTGGGCAGGTTATAGTATACTTTTCATCACGCTACGATCAATAGGAGCAGAGCAGTGAAGGGAAATGTTGGGAAAATGAGTGATTCATGAGAAAGGATTCAAGTCTTCTGGTTAGATACACCAGACGCTCTGACTTCTAAGCCACCGCGAGTCCCACTCGCTAGATCTGCGTCTGGTGTATCTACCCAGAAGACGCAGGTTCGAATCCTGCCTGCGATTGAATTTTTCCTTCACTAAAATAACTTAAAATTTTATTTCTGGACAAAATCAAATTATATTTATTAACAAAATGACAGCTCTCGCGTCTATCTCACTCTTCGGGGAATACAGGCGAATCGAATCTAAGGCTTTACACAGCATCCACGCTAATGGTATAATTAATCGTAATAAGATGATAAGCATACATGTCGTCTGATGGTAAGCGACAACCGCAGCCTATAGACGTCAGCAACACCAGTGGTATCACTCGCGCGTGTCATCTTGACACCTCAGTTGTTAAGTCTCATTTGCTCAATAATGTCACTGGCTACATTAAGGTGGATTGTTTCGCTGTGCCCGCGAAATTCAAATTTCAAGTGATTTTTCGCAGTTTGCAGGTCTATAATAAGTTCTGCATTCATCGTAATGGTAATTGCGACATTAACTATACAAAATTCACAATTTTTATCTAAAATCATTGCTGGAGCTAAAAGTAGTGTAAAATGTCAATTTTGACCAATTACACAGATTGCGCCAAGTTTTTGGCTTGATAAGGATTTATAAGTAAAGGTTTTAGTTCTCAGTTGTGAATGTTGTATAGTTAATGTCGCGATTACAACTGCCATGAATCTAGAACTTGTTATAGATCTACAAACTGCGAAAAATCACTTGAAATTTGAATTTCGCGGGCTCAGTTGAATGATCCGCCTTAACCTTCACACCGGAACACAATAATGTTAGCAGATTATTGCTTAGCAGTAGATTAGTTGGCTATGCGCTGGTACCTACAGTCAACAGCACAAGTTGCCACAAATAGGTTAGGTACATAATACATAATCAACCCACTATACTGTCCCACTGCTGGGCACGAGTCTCCTCTCAGAATGAAAGGAATTAGGCTATAGTCCACCACGCCGGCCTAGTGCGGGTTGGCAGACTTCACACGCCATCGAGAAAATCTCTCAGGCGTGCAGGTTTCCTCACGATATTTTCCTTAAGCGCGTGATAATTAACTATTTAATACGCACATGACTTTGAAAAGTCAGAGGTGCGTGCCTTGGGTTCCGAACTCGAGACCTTTGACTTGGCAGTCCAACGGTCATACCACTAGGCCATCACTGCGTATACAAGACAAAACATTTTTTAAAAGTGCCTCAATTAGATTCTATAGTGCTAATAATCCACTAAAAAAAACACAAATTCTTTTTCATAATGCATTTAAAATTGACATTTTCAAATTTCGCGCTCAATTTGACGAAAATGGACGCAGTGGACGCCATATTGCTCTGTGATTATGACGTCAGTAGGTTGTGTAAATAAAAAAAGCACAAAGCCTGATCAGTTGACAGTTGACACTTTTTAGCTTAGTTTACACAGCCGTATGACGTAATAACTACAATGTATTAGCTTAAAAGTCTATTGTACAATATTTTGTGTCATCTCTAAAGGTGGTAGATGTACTATGTTAAGATTGCTTGTAATATTTTGTTGGTAGTATTGCATGCGGTTAGCTAGTTCGAGTCCCGGGTAAGGCTCTTCTTTCTTTACTGGAGCAGTGCGGGGTGGCTGTGGAAATAAATTATTTTGTTTATTAAAAAATATTATAAATGCATTATTGATTTTATTGTGTAGCTGTTGTTTTACTATGTTTGAAAAAACCCAAGAAAAACTTGTATATGTGTGGGTGTGTATGAGTGTGTTTCACTTAGAACTTGTTGTGTAGGTGTTTGTGAGTGTTTTTCTTCTATTTTGTGTGCATGTGTGTATTTATGTGTATGTGTATGAATGTCCGTGCGTGTGCGTGTATGTTTATATGTGTTGTTAGTAATTTGTGTAGTGTATGTATGTGTGTGTGTATGTGTGTACACTCTCACTCATCTTGTTGTTGGTGGTGTGCATCATCCACATATGATTTGTGCAATATATTGTACCTGCTGGTCTATGTACTTAAGTGTGTGTGTATGTGTGAACAAAGTTCTTGGTATTTATCGAGCTAATAGTGTGGTAACTTGCAGCAACCTCTGTGTGTTTGTATGTGAGTGTGTGTTTAATGAGTGTGTGTATACAATATACACCCTCACTCAACTTGCTGTGTGCATCATCTTGAAGTGTTTGTATACGCAACGCGTACGCAACGCGTCTGTTTGTGTGTGTGTGTGTGTGTGTGTATTTGTGTGTATGTGCGCGTGTTTGAACAAAGTTCTTAGTATTTACCAACCTAGTGTGATAACTTACAGAACCCTCTCTTTCATGTGTTTGTATATTGTTTGTGTGCACTCTCTCTCTCACTCACCTTGCTCTTGTTGGTGGTGTGCATCATCTTGACGTGTTTGTATATGCTGGTCTGCCACGTGAACGTGGCCGGGCACAGCTTGCACTTGTAGCTCTTGGTGTTCGACCTCTTCGTGTGCATCGCCCACACATGACCCTTCAACCGCTTCACAGTCTAATGGAGAAAGAAAACAGTACAGGTTCGAGATGGGGCCCACAGAACTTTGTTTTTTTTTATGTGATAGGAGGGCAAACGAGCAGACGGATCGCCTGATGGTAAGCGATTACCGCCGCCCATAGACACCCGCAACACCAGAGGAGGCACGAGCTCGTTGCCGACCTCTTAAAAGGGAATTGGGCCTCCGGTAACCTCACTCACTCGGCGAAACGCAACGTAAGCGTTGTTTGACGCCGGTTTTCTGTGAGGTCGTGGTATCACTCCGGTCGAGCCGGTAGATAGATAGAGTATTCTTTATTGTACACCAAAAGACAGCGAAAATACACAAATGTTACATGAGTAGGTACAGTTGGCGGTCTTATCGCTAAATGCAATTTCTTACAGACAACCATTGGACGACGACAGACGACACGTTTGGCATAGCGGCTGAGCAATCGGCTTCTGTGCAACATGTTATGGGTTCGATCCCCACACGGAGCAAATATTTGTATGATCTGCAGGTAGTTGTTCCGGGTTTGGGTGTTTGTGTATGTGAGAATTTGTGTTTGTAAACGCACCCACGATACAGGAGAAAATCCTAGTGGGGGGCAACGTTTTTTTAAAAGAAAAAAAATATATATTGGATGGACTGGGTATTGGATTAGGTAACTTCAATGCCTTATTATAACATGTAATGTATACACATAATGTTTTGCTGATCTGGTATCGTCGTGCGGGTCGTTGAGCTCCCTAAATAATGGTTGAGCTATACGATGCCTGATGTATGCGTGCCGTCAGTCAGGACAGGTCAACTCAAGGCTGCTAAGGCTCTTTCTTCAAAAGTCCTGTTCAGATATTGCCCTACATCGTAACACTCACATACATACTACTGTCTGGACTTCAAAAGAGACCATGATTCTCTGAGTTTGTTTCGGTGTTTCTTCTCAAAGGTCGTCAGTTAGGATATGCCGGTGTCATCTAGTGACGTGCCCTTAAAAGATCTTTTTACAGTTGTATCTGTAAGAAGATCTACCTATCCTAATATATATTCTATCCAACCAGGAGACACAGGTTCGAATCCTGCCCGCGATTGAATTTTTTCCTTTACTAAAATATAACTCTATAATCTTAGCATGGATATGTTACTGTAAAAGCCCGAACTACGGTAAATCCTAAGATTTACCAACTCTGACCGGTAAAAGTTCGAAATGTTCCACCATGGTTAGATAAGGTTGTTAGGTTTTTTTTTAAAAAAATCTTACAACACCATGCAAATGTTCCACCATGGTTTAAAAAAAAAAACCTAACAACCTAACCTAACCATGGTGGAACATTTCGAACTTTTACCAGTCAGAGTTGGTAAATCTTAGGATTTACCGTAGTTCGGGCTTTTACAGTAACAGATATATGACTTATATTACGGATATACCAGAATGTTGTAGTGTGTGTGTGTGCGCGTGTTTTGTCGATATCTTAGCATGGACAATGCAAAAAAAATCACAAAAGGATAAGTCATATGTTTTTATTTTATCTTCCAATGTTAAGTTAGTAGGTAGTACGTTTTGAAATTCTCATTATAGTAAATAGATGATTATGCAAACAAACTAGCGCGGGGAAGTCCCTGGTGACCTGTAATTCAGGTCGTTTTACAAACCTACATCAGGCACCAGTCTCTCACAAAGTTAGCTTTCGTTTTGGCAATATTGCTATTACAGCATAATGTACGAACTTTTGTGATGAGAGAATAAAAAAATAAAAAAACAATAAATAAAGACCACATCTGTACATCCTTACTAATATTATAAACGCGAAAGTTTGTATGTATGGAGGTTTGTTACTCTTTCACACCAAAAATGAAATATTTACCTATTTTAAGTTCTATCTTGTATTAATAATGACTGCCTCATTAGTCTAGTGGTCCCAAGCGCGACTGCTACGCTAGAGGTCCTGGGTTCGATCCCCAGGTCGGGCAAAGTGTTATTGGGTTTTTCTTTGAAATTCTCAGTAGCAGCTCGGAGTCTGGATTTGTGCCCGGTTAATGGCAATAGGCTCGCCCCCTATTACATGAGAACTAACGGTATGTTTAGTTCTCATGTAATAGGGGGCGAGCCTAGCGAACTGTGGGTGTACATTAGTACGCCTCTGCCTAACCCTTCGGGGAATACAGGCGTGATGGTATGTTATGTTATGTTATCTTGTATTAATCTTTGTAACAATTTAACCATTTATATATAACTAGCGACCCGCTCGCGGTTTCACCCGCGTTGCCCCATTCCTAAGAGTCTTAGCGTAATGTTAAATACCTTAAAACCTTCCTCTTGAATCACTCTATCTATTAAAAAAAAACTGCTTCAAAATCCGTTGCGTAGTTTTAAAGATTTAAGCATACATAGGGACGGACAGACAGCGACAGCGACTTTGTTTTATACTATGTAGTCATAATCATATTGTATCAAATATATCTCAGTATCATTTGGGCATCGACTGGTTTCGTTTGGTATCGACACCGCACCTTACAAGAGATAGATTATAGCCTGGAATAACACAGGCTACTTTTTATCCAGGTCGGACCCAATTCTGAAGTCCACGCAGACAATGTTGCGGGCAGAAGCTAGTAAAGAGCCGACCCATTGGCTATTCCGGTAACTACTCACCATTTCATCGTATGTTCAAATGTTTTTATTTCAAACTAGCTTTTGCCAGCGACTTCGTCCGCGTGGAATAGTTACTTTGTTCCCTAGTTCTTCGCCCGCGGTTTCACTTGCGTTGCCCCGTTCCTAAGGGTTGTAGCGTGATGTTTTATAGCTTGAAACCTTTCTCATGAATCACTCATTTTCCCAACATTTCCCTTCACTGCTCTGCTCCTATTGATCGTAGCGTGATGAAAAGTATACTATAACCTGCCCAGGAGTATGAAGAACAATTGTACCAAGTTTCGTTGAAATCTGTCGAGTGGTTTTTGTTTCTATAACGAACATACAGACAGACAGACAAACAAAAATTTTACTGATTGCATTTTTGGCGTCAGTATCGATCACTAATCACCCGCTGATAGTTATTTTGGAAATATATTTCATGTACAGAATTGACCTCTCTACAGATTTATTATAAGTATATAGAAGATATGCTTTTACAAGCGTTTATGAAACGTTATGATTCTAGTTGCACGGTTCCAAAAGGTTGGTTGATCCTATGGAGAAGAATCCGGCAAGAAACTCCATGGACATGGATCGTAAAAGTAGACATGTCAAAACATATTTTTTAAATTATTATTTGAAAATGTTGAATAATTCTTTTTGACGACACGTTTGGCGTAGCGGTTGAGCGATCGGCTTCTGCGTCACGTGTTGTGGGTTCGATCCCCACACGAAGCAAATATTTGTATGATCTACAGGTAGTTGTTTCGGGTCTGGGCGTTTGTGTATGTGAGAATTTGTGTTTGTAAACGCACCCACGACACAGGAGAAAATCCTAGTGTGGGGCAACGTTTTTTTTAAAAAAGAAAGAAAGAACCTTGCATTGCGTAAGACGATTTTTGAGTTTGGTTTTGGTTTATTTACAATATTATGTATAGCTATTGGTCTCGCATGCATGCTACATAATCAACTCATAATATTGTCCCACTGCTGGGCACGGGTCTCCTCTCAGAATGAGAGGGATGAGGCTATAGTCCACCACGCTAGCCTAGTGCGTGCGCAGACTTCACACGCCATCGAGAAAATCTCTCAGCCATGCAGATTTCCTCACGATGTTTTCCTTCACCGTTTAAGCGCGTGATAATTAACTATTTAATACGCACATGACTTCGAAAAGTCAGAGGTGCGTGCCTTGGGTTCGATCTCGAGACATTTGATATGACAGGCCAACGGTCATATCACTAGGCTATCACTGCTTTTAAAAACCTTAAAGAAACCATAACTTTTTGCACTTCATGCATGCTAAGGGACTTTTTAAGCAGAGGGTACCCTATATCGTTCTGCAAGATCTAATTTATCTCTTTATTTTAGATTCATAAAAATTGGTTCAGCGATTGAGGCGTGAAGAGTTAATAGACTGACAGTTACTTTCGTTCATCATCACCATGTATTTATGTTAGTACTAGCTTTTGCCAGCGACTTCGTCCGCGTGGAATAGTTACATTGTTCCCTAGTTCTTCGCCCGCGGTTTCACCCGTTCCTAAGGGTTGTAGCGTGATGTTTTATAGCTTGAAACCTTTCTCATGAATCACTCATTTTCCCAACATTTCCCTTCACTGCTCTGCTCCTATTGATTGTAGCGTGATGAAATGTATACTATAACCTGCCCAGGAGTATGGAGAACAATTGTACCAAGTTTCGTTGAAATCCGTCGAGTGGTTTTTGTTTCTATAACGAACATACAGACAGACAGACAAAAATTTTACTGATTGCGTTTTTGGCGTCAGTATCGATCACTAATCACCCGCTGATAGTTATTTTGGAAATATATTTCATGTACAGAATTGACCTCTCTACAGATTTATTATAAGTATAGATAAAATAGCTTCTGCCCGCGAACTTTGTCTGCGTGGACTTGAGGATTGGGTCCGACCTGGATAAAAAGTACCCTATGTGTTATTCCAGGCTGTAATCTGTGTGCCAAATTTTATCCAGACCCGTTCAGCCGTTCTGGCGTGAAAGAGTAACAAACATCGACAGTTGTTTTTATTTCAAATAAGCTTTTACAAGCGTTTATGAAAAATTATGATTCTAGTTGCACGATTCCAAAAAGTTAATCCTATTGAGAAGAATCTGGCAAGAAACTCCATGGCCACTTTTACATTTTTTTATGGGATAGGAGGGCAAACGAGCAGACGGATCGCCTGATGGTAAGCGATTTCCGCCGCCCATGGACACCCGCAACACCAGAGGAGTCACAAGTGCGTTGCCGGCTTTTTAAAAGGGGATTGGGCCCCCAGTATCCTCACTCACTCGGCGAAATACAACGTAAGCGTTGTTTAACGCCGGTTTTCTGTGAGGCCGTGGTATCACTCCGGTCGAGCCGGCCCATTCGTGCCGGAGCATGGCTCTCCCACGTAAAAAATATCATCCATACATCCATGCATACTCACAAACTTTCACGTTTATAATATTACTAAGGATAAAGTTGTGTATAACTGACTTTATAAGACTTGCCACATATTTCACACAGGTGCTCGCCTTCCGCTTCCTTCTTCTTCCCCTCGTGTATGTTGTTTATATGGGCTACCATTATCTTTGCTGTTTTGAACGCCTGTGAAGAAAATTTTAAATTTTAGTTACAAGCGCGGATCCGTCGTTGTGTAGGTAAGGCATATATTTTTTATGGTTTCATAAAAATGTTTACAATAAATAAAGGTGATTAACAAAAACTGGATTAGAATCGGTTAAAAAGATAGGAAGTTATAAACATTTTAATTTTATGATAGACAGAGAGTGCACCATACTGGTTTGTGACGTCACAAACCAGTATGCCTTACAAATGCTATACTGACACTCGTTTTGCGGGAAAGGGACAGAGCATCCCCTCTCAATCGCCGCCAAAAACTTTAAACGCTTATATCTTGGAATTTCAATAGCTGATTTAAATCATTTTTTTTGAATACCTAAAGTTTTCATTTACCCTTTTGACTAAGCCAGACTTGATACTTGACAGTTGAAGGGTTACCAGTTTTTGACAAAAAAATGATAGTGAGGTGGTGAAAGAATGAATGAAATTGAATGAACTTAAGTAATGTACTTGTATGCTAACTTTAATTATAAATTTAATAACTTGTCTTAAAAACACAATATACAGTATTAAACATTGTAGAAGTTTGTCAGAGGAAATAAAATGACAAAAGTAAAAAAAAAAGTAAAATGAAATGATTTTTATTTTAAGTCTATTTCTATTAGAAAAAAAAAGGAAATTACTCGATATAATTATTCGTATGTTCCATCTTATATACGATTTTTTAAAGTTATTCATATTAAACCATTTTTATCATTCGTTCGCAAAATCGTTCACTACCCCAACACTATTAGTTGTAGTATGGTAACATTATTTTTCTTTAAGCTGTCAAGTTACTGAATAGAATTAAAAGTCGATGTATAGATATTTTTAACACTAGTCAACTGCCCTATGGATTATTTTTTAGTAAAGGAAAAAATTCAATCGCGGGCAGGATTCGAACCTGCGTTTTCTGGTTTGATATACCAGACGCTCTGACCTCTAAGCCACCGCGAACCCTACCCGCATGATTGAAATTTTGCCTTCACATTCTGAATTTACGTCATAAGGTGACGTTTGGTGACATCTATGAGAGGCAAGTTACCTTACCTCTCAACCGACACGACTTACTTTACAGTCAGTTCAGTGTCGTACGATGCCACCTTACCTTTTAACTATCTTTTTGTGATATTTTTTGCATTTTCCATGCTAAGATTGTAAAGTAATTTTTTAGTAAAGGAAAAAATTCAATCGCGGGCAGGTTTCGAACCTGCGTCTTCTGGTTTGATATACCAGACGCTCTGACCTCTAAGCCACTGCGAACCCTACCCGCATGATTGAAATTTTGCCTTCACCTATGGATATCAATTTAAAATGTATACCTACTTACTAGCTTTTAAATCTGAAATACTTTGAAGCAATAAAAGTTTCATTAAAATCGGTTCAGTAGTTTAGAGTCTAGATGTGACATTGTGATGTGCAAACAAACACACATTACTATTGTAATTTTCGTGAACTAACATACTTTTTCGTCCGCTCGTTTACCGACGGCTAAATAAAAAGAAATGCAGGCGTTAAGTTACGTCATCACTTACTTTGAAACACACGCTGCACTGGTATTTAAGCCGCTTCAAATGATCCCAGTCGATATGATCCGTGAGACACCATTTCGTAGCGAATTTCTTTCCACAATAATTACATTCGTGCCTGTAACAATAACAATTATAGGTGAATGGAGTTCGTGGTTAGGTAATAACGCTACGCTGGTAACATTTGATATTTTCGGATATTCAGCGCGGATAATTTCGGATATGCGCTATATTAAAAAATCCCTGACCGATATGAATGATGCATATAGGTATTGCAATCACATCTACCTATTCCTATAATAAAATTGTAACAGGCCGATGTCTGTACATTATAGATATTAAGGAAAAACTAATATGGGGGGTCTTTATTAGAGCAACAGAAGCCATTTTTTTTTGTGTTTGTCTGTCTTTTTAAGTTTGTACGCGCATCACGCAAAAACTATTGCATGGAATTGAATGCCTTTTTTACCGATGTTGCTAGAGGTATAACTTAAAATCTGGTGCATGTTTCATCTTGATACGCCGCTGAGAATCGGACTTAAAGTATGTTAATCTTTTTGGGATGTGAGTGAAATTGCGGGAACAGCTAGTGACTAAATGAAATAAGAAACATTAATGAAAGTAAAGATTTAATGAAGAAAAAAAGAAAAAAAGTTAAAACTACTTTATCTAGCATTAAATCTTTATTTTCTTTAACCATAAATTGGCGTAAGTGTGAAACCAGTATATTATTATGAAGTTTAAAATTCACGTATTGTCATACTCAAATTGCCGCAATTACCCCATAATCTAGCAAATTTTTATATTGTGATTTAACCATCATAGTCCTTAGTATGTTTGGCACCCAGGGACGGTGTTACTGTCACCGTAAGTATTGCTATTTTAGTTTCAGTTCCTCGTTTTATAATAATTTTTCCTATGGCTTTTTTTGTCTTGTAAATTGAAAATTATTATATAAATAGAACCGGATCTCGACACCTAACAATACCTTCACGGATTGAACAGGGTTTTAACACATTTTCTTATAGTGCGCGGATATTTAGGACAAGCGCGGATATTTCAGATATTAAGCGCGGATATATCAGATATTAAGCACGGATATTTCAGATATTAAGAGCACATATTTTAGATATTGAGCGCGGATATTTCGGATATTGAGCGCGGATATTTTAAATATTGAATCTACTCACTGGTAAGTATCCTCCGGTACGTGTCTCTTGCTGAGTCTCATGTGGTTGTTGTAGCAGTCGCGGCTGGCGAAGGTCTTGGAGCAGGCGCGGCACTCGTGCAGGGCGCCGGCCTCGCGCTCGCGGTGGTTGCGCGCGTGGCGGGCGAGGTTGCGCTTCCATTGGAACAGCTTGCCGCAGATCGGACACGGATAGGTGAGGCCGTTGTGGATGACACTTGTGGATAGAAAATTTAAAATATAACTCATATTTATCTTTTTGTGATTTTTTTGCATTTTCCATGCTAAGATTATAAAGACTGCCTCATTAGTCTAGTGGTCCCAAGCGCGACTGCTACGCTAGAGGTCCTGGGTTCGATCCCCAGGTCGAGCAAAGTGTTATTGAGTTTTTCTATGAAATTCTCAGTAGCAGCTCGGAGTCTGGATTTGTACCCGATTAATGGCAATAGGCTCGCCCCCTATTACATGGGACCTAAACATACCGGCGAACTGTGGGTGTACATTAGTACGCCTCTGCCTAACCCTTCGGGGAATAAAGGCGTGATGGTATGTTATGTTATGATTATAAAGTTATTTTAGTAAAGGAAAAATTCAATCGCGGGCAGGATTCGAACCTGCGTCTTCTGGTTAGATACACCAGACGCTCTGGCCGCTAATCCACCGCGATGCTTTTCAATAGATGTCGCCAACGTCACCTTATGACGTAAATTCAGAATATGAAGGCAAATTTCAAGCAGGCGGGTGGGGTTCGCCGTGGCTTAGAGGTCAGAGCGTGTGGTGTATCCAACCAGGAGACGCAGGTTAGAATCCTGCCCGCGATTGAATTTTTCCTTCACTAAAACAGATTTTGTATAAAAAAGCTAAGTAGGCCGATAGCCGATAAAGTTATCTGGTGGTGAAAAAATCGACCCTAAAATACTCACACGTGGGCTCTGTAACTCTTTTTGGAGTGGAAAACCTTGTCGCAACCCTTGCAAGGTATGAATAGTTTCTCTTTAGGCTTTTCTTCTTTGTTCTGCGGAAGGATTCTGTGAAGAAAAGAAAATATATGACTAGAAATTGAAAGAAGAAAGAAAGAATAAAAAAGAAAATTCTTTTATTTACGTCAACATGACGCACAGAATGTTAAAATAACCACAAAATGGAATCTATGGAAGAAAAATTATAAATTAAAATAAATAAATATATTTTTTTTTTTAATTTTTTTTTTATGTGATAGGAGGGCAAACGAGCAGACGGATCGCCTGATGGTAAGCGATTACCGCCGCCCATGGACACCCGCAACACCAAGTGCGTTGCCGACCTTTCGACCTTCGACATTTAATTTTTTTAACACCTATATTATAATTTTTTTTAACTATACCGAAAAATAGAATACCCGTATTTTTTTTCCGATATTCAATCATTTTCATATTTATTTTCGACTTTGAAGTTCTTTCTATTCTCGACAGACGTAAGTGCAAATGACGTCATTTGTTTAGCTTGCGTCTAGCGTCACGGTTTAGCTTGTTAAACGCTGACACGACGTCATTTTTGTGACCCTTAAAAAAATGTCTTATGTCAGTTTGGCATCTATCATAATTATTCATATATTACATATTTCGTTGTTGACTATCTATTATTTTGAAAAAAAATTCATTTATCTCAGTTTCCGCCGTATAAGTGACGTCATCACACGTTTTTTTTTCTTTTCTTTATTTTTTTTTTCTCCAAAAGTACGGTAACCGCTTACCATCAGGCGGGCCGTATGCTTGTGTGCCCACTAAGTGGTATAAAAAAAAAGAAAATATAAACATAATAATACAGTGTGGCAGGGGTACTAATGTACACCTCTGTCTGTATGTTTGTATGCGAATTACGCAGACTACGCCCCTGGTTGATGGGTGAATATTTGAAAAAAAATTGAACGTCATTATCTTCATCCCAAATTTATGAACATAGTTGTTTAAAACTACAATTATGATAATGAAAACTTAAACTACACCACTGCCGTCAAGCAATAAGACAAGAATAAAAACAATCTGAACTATGCAAGAGAGAACTACTGTGATGAGAATAATGATTTGATAAATAATGTTCGAATATTCACCCTGATGTGTTGTGTGATACTCACTTGAGATGGTACTTTAGCGTCATTTTGTTAGCGAACACTTTCCCACAGCAGTCGCATTGCGGCGGCTCCTGTTTGCACACAGCGCGGTGATACGATAGCTTGGATTTCGTACTGTGACATAAAAAAAAAATACTCTGCATTTTTTTTTCTTTATTGGGACATAAAATATATTCTGTACATGAAATATATTTCCAAAATAACTATCAGCGGGTGATTAGTGATCGATACTGACGCCAAAAATGCAATCATTAAAATTTTTGTCTGTCTGTCTGTCTGTATGTTCGTTATAGAAACAAAAACCACTCGACGGATTTCAACGAAACTTGGTACAATTGTTCTTCATACTCTTGGGCAGGTTATAGTATACTTTTCATCACGCTACGATCAATAGGAGCAGAGCAGTGAAGGGAAATGTTGGGAAAATGAGTGATTCATGAGAAAGCTTTCAAGCTATAAAACATCACGCTACAACCCTTAGGCACGGGGCAACGCAGGTGAAACCGCGGGCGAAGAACTAGGGAACAAAGTAAATATTCCACGCCGACGAAGTCGCTGGCAAAAGCTAGTTAATATTATAAACGTGGAAGTTTGTGAGTATGGCTGTATAGATGTTTGTAACTCTTTCACGCCAGAACGTATGAACGGTTAGGGATGAAATTTGACACAGAGATAGATTATAGTTTGGAATAACACATAGGCTACTTTTTATCTTGGTCGGACTCAATTCTGTAGCAGAAGCTAGTTAACTATAATACAAAATTAAATATAAAACTTAGGAAACACCGACTTGACTGCCTCATGAGTCTAGTGGTCCCAAGCGCGACTGCTACGCTAGAGGCCCTGGGTTCGATCCCCAGGTCGAGCAAAGTGTTATTGAGTTTTCTATGATATTCTCAGTAGCAGCTCGGAGTCTGGATTTGTGCCCGGTTACTGGCTATAGGCTCGCCCCCTATAACATGGGACCTAAACATACTAGGCGAACTGTGGGTGTACATTAAGGACGCCTCTGCCTAACCCTTCGGGGAATACAGGCGTGATGGTATGTAAAACTTAGTAAATATGTAAGCCACACCAATGTCCGCGAAGTAAACTATACTATTCTGCCTACCCCTGTGGGAGAAAGGCGTGAGTGTATGTATGTAATTATATTAATTGAAATAAAACATTATTTGAGTTTGACTTTGAAAAATTCAGTAATAACATATTCAAATAACCTATTTTAATTAGAAAACGTTGTCATAAGCCTAGTGCCGGCCGCCTACAGTCTCTATATCTGTATGACGCACACACTCGCAGATACATGGACACACATACAAACGCACTCTCTCACAATCACACACGCTCCTTTTCTCGCACACACATACTATCTCTCTCTCTCTCTCTCTCTCTCACACACACACACACGAACACGCAATAACCGGAAGCCTGCACACACCCTATCTCTTTCATTTTCATTTACACACATGCATTCTCTCTCTCTCTCTCTCACACACACACTAATCTGAACCTAGTGCCACATTCCGGCCCTCTACATCGGTCAAACACACAAACACACGCTCACGCTCTCTCTCTTTCACTCACACACACTAACCGGAATCTAGTGCAACAAGTGCGCACACTCTCCCTCTCACACACACACTAACCTGAAGCTACTGCTACAAGTGTGACACACGTGTGCGTCGCCTGTAGCCGTGTGTATGACGTAGTGTTTGAGCATTCGTCTCTTGAGCAGGGTACTGAACCCGCACTCCCTGCACCGGTAGCCCTGCTGGTGCAGCGCCCTGTGCGCGGCCACGTTGTCTTTGGTCAGGAAGTACGCGCGACAAACAGGACATTGATGGCAGTCGTCGCTTTTCTGAAATTTTTTAACATTAATTACAAAAAAACATAATTTCTTGCAGATTTTTTGACGCGAAATCCATTTGGTGACCCCTGGTATAAGATATGTATGGTGTATTGAGTTGTGACATCACAATTTTCCATAGGTAGTGTATTTTTTATGGATTAAGTCGGCAAACGAGCTGACGAGCCACCTGGTGGTAAGTCGTCAACGTCGCCCATGGACACCTGCAATACTAAAGGACTTGCTGATGCGTTGCTGATCTTTAACAGACTGCAGACTGCCAAAACCGAAGCAGCGGAGGGGAAACAACTCTTACGTGCAAAAGTCAAAACACACAACGCAGTGCTTTACGACAGACACCGACGTAAGGGTGGCCGCCAGCCAGTCAGACCCCAAGGGGTCCTAACATCGAACAATTCAGATATAGATATTTTACAATTCAGATATTTTGACGCTAAATCAGGCAACAGAATTTTTCTAGGCCGTCAGAATTCGGAGATGTAACAATTTCAATGTGCTCTTAATTGAGTGACATCACAATTCTCTATAGTGCGTTCACACAACACCGGAAGACAAGCACACACTTAAGGGTCTTCTTAAAGGTCCGGCGGAGCGTGAATTATCCACAAAAACGTAATACCGAAATAAATCGTAATCCAGACAATATTCTATCAAATTATGTTATCATTCGGATTTAGATACTGTAAATCTAGGTTCCTACGATCCTATTTCGTCTGCTACTACTTCACTGAAATTAAAAGACCGGAAAATCGTTCTAAACTTGGTAAAGTTATCAAAAATTCCATTCGCTTACAATTATTTCATAGTGAAGTATTTTGGACTTAATAGGATCGTATGAACCTAGATTAACAGTATCTAAATCCGAATGATGACATAATTTGATAGAATATTGTCTGGATTACGATTTATTTCGGTATTACGTTTGTGAGAAAAAATCGGTCCGCCGGACTCTTAAGAAACCTACATGTAATCAATTTTTTTGAAATAAAGGATTATTATTATTATATATTTTTAATAAAACGTTGCCCGAAACTAGGATTTTCTCCTGTGTCGTGGGTTCGTTTACAAACATAAATTCTCACATACACAAACACCCAGACCCGGAACAACTACCTGCAGATCATACAAATATTTGCTCCGTGTAGGATCGACGATAATACGTGGCGCAGAAGCCGATCGCTCAACCGACAAAATAGAAAAAACAAGAAATGGGAGCTGGCAACACAACAGGCATGACCATCGACCAGAGCCACAGATTAAGGAAACTATAGAAGTTTATGGTTCTTGGTGCATAATTTGATCTATTTTTCTTTAATTGATGACCAATACGAAACCAAACAACAATTGGTAACAAATTATTTTGCACAACTAGCAACTCGTTGATTTTACTATCTATAAAGTACTAACTAGTATGTAGATATATTTTTTCAGTACAATGTTTATTGGAACGAAGTTCCTTATCTCGCGTTGTGAAAGGGGGCTAGACGGAAAAAAATCTTACGAAAAGTTGTCACGACACGAAAAAGCGACACGAAAGTGTCGTGACACTTTTTGCTATAGTAAGCTATTGTATAATAAGATAATAATAAGATAGTAGTTCCTTTCGATTAATTTGCCATACGCTAGCATACGTTTATATTATGATTATGATTATATGTATAAATACTCGCTCCGTGCTGATTTTGAACTTGCATCCTATGGCACTGCGCTAATCGAGCCTTCAACTATTTATAAATTTAAACTTCGTTCCATCCGGGTGTCCCTTGACACCTCTCAAGTATTTTATCGATATTATTATTATTTAGGGACATTTGTATAATCTAGGTAGGGTAGTTAGTAGTAATTGGTATTAAAAACGCAGCAGTATGACCCGTTGGACTGCCAAGTCTAAGGTCTCGAGTTCGAGCCCAAGGGACGCACCTCTGACTTTTCGAAGTCATGTGCGTATTGATAGTTAATTATCACGCGCTTTGACGGTGAAGGAAAACATCGTGAGGAAACCTGCATGCCTGAGAGATATTCTCGACGGCGTGTGAAGTCTGCCAACCCGCACTAGGCCAGCGTTGTGGACTATAGCCTAATCCCTCTCATTCTGAGAGGAGACCCGTGCCCAGCCATCTAAATCAGCTAAAAAAAACCCAAACCATTGATATGTAAAAGTATCTCTAAAGATCTACTTGCAGAATAAATATCATTTCATTCCAGCAGTGGGACAGTATAATGTGTTGATTATGTTATGTATGTTATGTAATGGGTAGTATTATCATGAGGCCGTAAAAGTAATCTGTCAAGTAGCCAATGATACGGTGACATTATCTTACTTACCGGTTGGTGTTTCCCGTTACGATGGTCTTGCATTAACTTCTCAGTGTTGAACGCAATGATGCAGTCATCACATCTGGATAAACAAAACATATTTTAAATATAACATCCCATCACGCCTGTATTCCCGGAATGGTTAGGCAGTGGCGTAACTTGCCTTAGACGTGGCAGGCTGTCCTTCAGTAGAAGAGAATTTTTTTTTAAGAAAATTTTTATGTTTGTTATGGCATGTGTTGTATAGTTTGATATCTATACTAATATTTTTTTTATTGCATAGGGGGCAAACGAGCAGACGGATCGCCTGATGGTAAGCGAATTCCGCCGCCCATGGACACCCGCAACACCAGAGGAGTCACAAGTGCGTTGCCCGCCTTTTAAAAGGGGATTGGGCCTCCGGTAACCTCACTCACTCGGCGAAACACAACGTAAGCGTTGTTTGACGCCGGTTTTCCGTGAGGCCGTGGTATGACTCCGGTCGAGCCGGCCCATTCGTGCCGAAGCATAACTCACCTACGTTTGATTATGAACTATTAAAACATCGAAAAAATTCTATGCATTGTCCGAACTCCTCATAAGCTGCTGATGTGATTTTGATTTTTTTTTGTGTATGTTTAAATGGGTCACTGGATGATTTAGATTTACAATTTGAGCCGGGAGGTAGCACCGCAATCAGGGATACTATTCCATATTTGGCTACTTTCCTCTATCTATCACGAATAAAAGAAATATTATGGTTTAATATTTACTCCTCACCTATACTTAAGCTTCTGGAACTCCTTGCTGTTCAGGTCCTCGCTCCTCAAAGCCCACATCTCTTGCTTTGTCATCGAGTACAACTCCACCAGTTCTTCCGGAAGATTCTTTAGTTTTCTGTTCTTTCTCTCTGTGTCTTCTCGTTTCTTTGGTTTAACGTCTTCTTTTGTGTCTACCTGCAAAAAATGCTACCTTTTTTTATTCTTTGAAATTAAACCTTAGGACATAATGTACTTATAGTTAAAATAACTGTGTCTGAAGTTAGCTGTTGCGAACAGGCGCACAGGTCAACTTTTTTTTTATGTGATAGGAGGGCAAACGAACAGACGGGTCGCCTGATGGTAAGCGATTACTGCCGCCCATGGACACCCGCAACACCAGAGTAGTCACGAGTGCGTTGCTGACCTTTTAGAAGGGGATTGGGCCTCCGGTAACCTCACTCACTCGCGAAACACAACGTAAGCGTTGTTTAACGCCGGTTTTCTGTGAGGCCGTGGTATCACTCCGGTCGAGCCGGCCCATTCGTGCCGAAGCATGGCTCTCCCACGTAAAACTTAATTGACAACATTTAATTTTTTCAACACCCATTTATTATAATTTTATTTTAAACTTGATCGAAGAATAGGATACCCTTATTTTTTATTTTCCCGATATTCAATCATTTTCATATTTATTTTCGACTTTGAAATTCTTTCTAAACAGACATAAGTGCCAAATGACGTCATTCGTACGGTTAAAAGGGCTGAACGATGATATGACGAATTAGTAAGTTAAACTTAAAAATACAGATAATTGATTGGATAAAACGATCAACGACGTCACAATACACGCGTCCAAGATGGCGACGTTTAAATCAGTTTTAAGATTTAAACATTAATATTTTTGTCAAAGAAATATTTTTTACGGTGCTTTAATAATGTAAACTATTGATTAAAAATATAAAAAAAGATATGCATATTATTCCCTACTAGCTTTTGCCAGCGACTTCGTCCGCGTGGAATAGTTACTTTGTTCCCTAGTTCTTCGGCCGCGGTTTCACCTGCGTTGCCCCGTTCCTAAGGGTTGTAGCGTGATGTTTTATAGCTTGAAACCTTTCTCATGAATCACTCATTTTCCCAACATTTCCCTTCACTGCTCTGCTCCTATTGATCGTAGCGTGATGAAAAGTATACTATAACCTGCCCAGGAGTATGAAGAACAATTGTATCAAGTTTCGTTGAAATCCGTCGAGTGGTTTTTGTTTCTATAACGAACATACAGACAGACAGACAGACAAAAATTTTACTGATTCCATTTTTGGCGTCAGTATCGATCACTAATCACCCGCTGATAGTTATTTTGGAAATATATTTCATGTACAGAATTGACCTCTCTACAGATTTATTATAAGTATAGATATAGATTATAACCTACTAGCGATCGAATTGTATGAATTTTAGATGTTAAGCTAAACTCACATACCGTATCTCGCCTTCTGTTTTCTTTCTTCCTCTTCTTTTTGACTTTTTCTGTCTCCTTTTTCAATTTGGACAGCTTTATGTCCTCTTCGGAGGTTATGTCATTGTCTAACGGGGTACAATCCCCGAAGTGGGTATCCTCAAGAGGTTCTTCCTTTATTGGGCATTCTATGTTGAAATAAAAATAGATTTTGTAGCAGTGGTATTTACCAGGGCCGTATTATGACGTGCTAACGCCATCATTTTTAGGTTGTAAGAAAGAGATGAGGCTATTTAATATGTAGAGCGGCATCTCTTTCTCACAACCTAAAAATGATGGCGTTAACACGTTATAATACGGCCCCTGTGATGATTTTTAGCACAGAAACGTGGTCACTTACGGGTCTCATAGAAAAGCTCAAGGTCTTTCGGCGAGCTATGGAGAGCTATGCTTGACATCAAACAAAATCGGGTTTGTTACAACACTTATAACTCGAGAACGGATGGACCGATTATTATGAACTTTGGTTTTTTGAATTTGTCTCCTCCCCGAATAGCAGAATAGCTTTTTTTATGGCATAAGGGGGCAAACGAGCAGGCGTATCTGGTGGTAAGCGATTACCGCCGCCCATGGACACCCGTAACACCAGAGGAGTCACGAGTGCGTTGCCAGCCTTTGAAAAGGGGATTGGGCCTCCAGTAACCTCACTCTCTCGGCGAAACACAACGTAAGCGTTGTTTGACGCCGGTTTTCCGTGAGGCCGTGGTATCACTCCGGTCTCCGGGCTCCGGGCTCTCCTACGTTTGATTATGAACTATTAAAACATCGAAAAAATTCACGAAAAAGACACCGTTTCGGTAATTTCTGTAAGGCCAGTACATGGCGTTCTATCCATTGTCCGAACTCCTCATAAGCTGCTGGTGTGATGTTGATTAATTTGTTTGTGTATGTTTAAATGTGTCACTGGATACAATTTGAGCCGGTAGGTGGTACCGCAATCGGGTTCTACGATTTTTTTTTATACACAGGGCAAGACATGGGAACGGGAGTGAATGATTGAGGTGACGGCTGATAGGGATGAATGGAAGAAAAGGACATGCTGCGCCGACCACAAATAAATTGGGACAAGGGCAGGAAGATGATGATACAGGGCAAGACAAAGTTTGCGGGGCCCGCTAGTTAAGAATAAAAAAAAAATACTAACCAGGTTCAAACTTCTCCTCCGTCTCCTCTTTAATCAAGGAATCTTTTTCTACTTCGTCATCGGTATTTTTTATTTCGGAATCTAACGTCCAAGTTTCCACATCAGATCTCGTGATGTAGGTGCTGGCGTGTGGAATGAAATCAACTGGAGAATCTAGGAATGTATGCTGTAATAAACATTACGTAATCAAGATTACTGAGAGGAATTGAGGAGGATTACATAATAATATTCAGGAACTAGCTTTTGCCAGCGACTTCGTCCGCGTGGAATAGTTACTTTGTTCCCTAGTTCTTCGCCCGCGGTTTCACCTGCGTTGCCCCGTTCCTAAGGGTTGTAGCGTGATGTTTTATAGCTTGAAACCTTTCTCATGAATCACTCATTTTCCAACATTTCCCTTCACTGCTCTGCTCCTATTGATCGTAGCGTGATGAAAAGTATACTATAACCTGTGGTTTGGGCTGTGCGTTGATAGATCACTATGTAAGTCAGTCAGTCACCTAACGTAAGAGTAGACAAATATAATCAGAAAGCTCCGAACTGCTAAGCTATCGGGAGTTACACGTGTTATTGTGAGTCAACCATAAAAGATAGACATTATTTTTTTTTTTTTTAAAAAACGTTGCCCCACACTAGGATTTTCTCCTGTGTCGTGGGTGCGTTTACAAACACAAATTCTCACATGCACAAACGCCCAGACCCGGAACAAATACCTGTAGATCATACAAATATTTGCTCCGTGTGGGGATCGAACCCACAACACGTGGCGCAGAAGCCGATCGCTCAACCGCTACGCCAATCGTGTCGTCAAAAATCGTCGTCAATTTGCTGTCGTGGAATATTTTTTATATAATTTTAAGGAGAACATTTCCGTCATACATGATTTCTGTGTAGCTTTAACCATTAAGGCTGCACACGCGACGGAAGCTTAAAAAATGGAGTAAGTTCTCCTGTTTTCCCAACATTTCCCTTCACTGCTCTGCTCCTATTGATCGTAGCGTGATGAAAAGTATACTATAACCTGCCCAGGAGTATGAAGAACAATTGTACCAAGTTTCGTTGAAATCCGTCGAGTGGTTTTTGTTTCTATAACGAACATACAGACAGACAGACAGACAGACAGACAGACAGACAGACAAAAATTTTACTGATTGCATTTTTGGCGTCAGTATCGATCACTAATCACCCGCTGATAGTTATTTTGGAAATATATTTAATGTACAGAATTGACCTCTCTACAGATTTAAGTATAGATAGATTGCCATTCTCGTTGTTCAAAAGGGTATTATTCAGACTGTTATTAGAAAAAAAATATTACAGTGTTCAAGAATATTTAGTTTTTTTTTAAAAACGTTGCCCCACACTAGGATTTTCTCCTGTATCGTGGGTGCGTTTATAAACACAAATTCTCACATACACAAACTTCCAGATCCGGAACAACTATCTGTAGATCATACAAATATTTGCTCCGTGTGGGGATCGAACCCACAACACGTGGCGCAGAAGCCGATCGCTCAACCGCTACGCCAATCGTGTCGCCAGTCACGTAGGATAAGTCGTTAGTAAGGTAATATTTTAATCAGATAATTAATAGTTAATAATAATATTAATAGGCTAGTTAATATATGCTTTGTTTTTTTTACAAATATTTGTACGTCATATTATGGCAGGATATGCTGGAACCAATATTATAACATCCATTGTACCATATTCTAGCAAATAAACATTTATGAGTTTGAATTTGAATTTGAGGCCAAAAAGGGAAAAGGCAGCACCGTCTTCGGTCATTTAGAGGCCCTTAAAACGCTTTGGGACCCTTTTAATAGTGACTGCCTCATTATTCTAGTGGTCCCAAGCGCGACTGCTACACTAGAGGTCCTGGGTTCGATCCCCAGGTCGAGAAGTGATAACCTAACCCTTCGGGGAATACAGGCGTGATGGTACGTAATAGTGAATAATTGGAGATGGATGGATAAGAAGAAAGATTAAATGAAAGCCGATTAACGAAAGGAATTTATTTGGCGAATGTCAGCGGCAGCGTCGGCAGAGGTCGCCTAGCTAGAAGGACATACGCCGATCTTATTGGCGAAATCGTTCAAAAAGGTCAGGTGCGTAGCACTCGCAACCGGCGTGTATGTATGAGAAGATGTATGAATGTGGAAGAAGCAAAAGAAGTATGCAAGAATCGTAGCAAGTGGCGGTCTATAGTTTCTACCTACCCCTGTGGGAGAAAAGCGCGAGTGTATGTATGTGTGTAATAATTGGGTACTTGAGTGGGGTTTGATTTATTAAAAATAACAAAAAAATGTATTTAAATACAATTCGTATTCTGAAAATATAATTTAAATCGGCTAATGAAATTCCAAATAATAAGCATTTAAAGTTTTCGGCGGGGATTGAGAGGGGATGCTTTGTCCCTTTCCCGCAAAACGAGTGTTAGTATACGATTTGTATGGCATACTGGGTTATGACGTCACAATTCTCTTATATTCTCTGTCAAGCATAAAATTAAAATGCTTATAACTTCCTTATTTTTGAATCGATTTGAATTTTGTTTTTGTTGACGGGCTCTTTTGTCACGAGGCCTTAAAAAAACAAGTATGTCAAACAACATCTGTCAAGTAGCCTGTAGCGACATCTACCGTGCTACATACGAACTATACGGACAAGTCCTGAATTGCGCAAGTGAATTTTGCAACGCAACCTGCATATATACAACCGCCCGACATCAACCGTCGGGCCGTGGCTCGCCAGGCAAAAACACCCGCCTGGTCGGAGGATCCTCCCTTCGGTGTGAGGGGCAACACACCTCGCCCCTCCACAGTGGTGACCCCGACGTGTTATGATATGACATGATACGGTGGGGTTTAGGCGGGAAATGTTAAGTGCACTTTGTTGGTTTTATATTATTTGGTTTATTAGTTGGTTAAATATTTTCGTGAGGCCATAGAGGTAATCAGTCAAGTAGCCAATTGTATGATTCTTTTTAAAGACCCCCGCGGGGCCCCTACAAGCCGGGGGCTGAGACCCTGTGCCCCTTGTACTCTCATGGGAATGTCACAAAGATAGCCTCCTCCTGTAATTCCTGTATTTTTATTGTTGTAATAAGATGACAAAAAAGCATACGGGGCCGCCTGGTAAGAGGCACGTCAGCAACACCAGTGGTATCACTCGCGCGTTGTCATCTTTTTTTTTTTAAATCCCGTTATGGGATATGGCGCCACACTTTTTGTGTATTTGCCAGTGCCAAGTATACAGAATAATCCCCAGTGAAACAGTGGAAACTTCACTAAGGCTTTGATGGAGTTTAGGAGTGAACACAAAAGTCACGATTTTCAATTTTATATCATTTGCCTAAACTCGCACATGTTCACGAACACTTAATGGTTAACTATCCACTATAATTACACATTAAACTTCGGAGAAACACAAGTTTTGGAAAATAATATAATAAAACCGACAAAGTGCACTTTACATTTTCCCGCCTAAACTCTCGTTGTCATCTTGACACCTCAGTTGTTAAGTCTCATTTGCACAGTAATGTCACTGGGTGCATTACCCTTCAATCCGGAACACAATAATGTTAGCACATAGTGCTTCAAACACCGATCTCTATAATACTCTAGACAAATATAAAGATCAGTCTATGGCTTAGCTATAGAGTTTTATAGAGGTCAGTGGGCCGACCACAGACGAACTAAGCACCACCAGTGAAAGTTTATGAGTAAGTACGAATGTTTGTTACTCTTTCACGCCAGAACGGCTAAACGGATCTGTATAAAATTTGGCACACAGACAGATTATAGTGTGGAATAACAAATAGGGTACTTTTTATCCAGGTCGGACCCAATCCTGAAGTCCACGCAGACAAAGTCGCGGGTAGAAGCTAGTCTACTGCTAAATATGGATGCAATTTGTCCGAAATAAAGATCGAATCCTGCCCGCGATTGAATTTTTCCTTCACTAAAATAACTTTATAATCTTAGCATGGAAAATGCAAAAAAAACCCAAAAAGAAAGATTACCTATATATTTTTTTTTATTTAAAAACAAGTAAAGAGATCTACTTATACACAGAATTAAATTTAATTCTTACACACTCACGCACTCACTCACACACTCAAACAGACACACAACACGCTACTAACTGTATTTTGATTGCACATAATTGTTTATGTAACAAAAGAAGAAGTCACTGTCTCCTGTAACACAGGTTGCTACCTACCACAGGAGGCAGAGCTCCAATCAGAGCCGTCTTTAACCCATTGGAGGCCTTGGACACTTTAGGATAATGGGGCCCCAGTGACAATGTTATGTCTGGGTACTATTTTTTAAACAAATGCAAAAAACAAACAAAATCTCTGGGTACTATGGATCGCGGGGCCCTGGGCATTTGCCCATAGTGCTTAATGGAAAAGAGGGGCCTGGCTCCAATACAATGTTACACTGCTTATGTCAATAAAACTTTATTATTATTATTAAACTTACCTCTTTGGAGTATTGAATGAGGAAATTGAAAGATTTCAACATACGTCTCTTGAACTTGATCGCAGTTCTAACGTACGACAGACATTCCCAGCACACCTGCACTTCGAGACCGTCTGGCACCTATACAAGAAGAAAGTAATAATGAGTTTAGTATCCAAAACAAAAATCGCTTAGAAAAACACAATAACATAAATTGGAATGCGCTTCCCGAGTGGGTTTTCTCCGTCTTTAAATCACGAGTGAATTGGTTTGTTCTAGGCAAACGCGCTCCATTGTAGATCGCAGTGTCGCATAGGGGTATTACATTCTGATTTCTGACACTTACGCGAATATTAGATATATTCGCGTAAATGTCAGACATATTACATTGCCCTTGACATGCCATGACCTTGGAGATTTAGGCTTTGTGCTAGAATTTTATTTGATAGTCACAGGCATTGCGGGGTTGCTTCACGCAGGATGCTAGTGAGATTTCGGGTATTTCTTTATTATTTCAAAATATTCAAAATAAGAAAATAAACAATACGAATTGTAAATTACGTCATTACAATTTTTTTGGTATAAAATTCATGACTAACTATTAAGCCGTTAAAGAGAAAAAATACAAAATAGGTTAAAAAAGGCCTATTTACTTAAATTTTTATGCAAAATTGGGGAAAATTTATAATAATTTTAAACAATACAATATGTTTGTGATGACCTTAAGTATAACATATATTATTTATATGGCAAACGCACATAAGGATTCCACTAGAAACTATGCCATAACATCAGGCGAACTGGCGGTCAAGCGTTAGCTTATCACAAATAAAAAAATAATTGTGGAACTAAAATCGATCCGGTTAAGGATAAGTTAGTTTAAGTACATATTATTATTATAAACTAACCTAGATGGCAATGGGCTCGCCTCCTATAACATGGGACCTTAACATACCGACGAACTGTGTTGTACATTAGTACGCGTCTGCCTAACCTTTCGGGGAATACAGGCGTGATGGTATGTTATTAATTATTATTAGATATTTTACTCATACACCATTCCGGCAGAGGAGCTGCAGGCGCTGGAAGAGGAATTCTCCGTCAGGAAAAATTCTGGCCTAATGGGGGGAGTGTGACATGGTCCGCGCTCGCCGCTCCTTCCCCACACCTCAAGCCTCACCCCGCGCGTCACTATAAATAGCTCGGCAGACGACGCGTGGGCCTCCTTCGTCCTGCTCCAGCTGCCCAAGTTAAGTGCCGCCCTCTACCGGTCGGACCTCGCCTCAAAGCCTTCGCCGAACCCTCCCTGAGCTTAACTCACCCTACTCGCATTTGTCTTCGTGTTTAGTTTGTATTAAAATCAACCTTATTGTCAATAAAATTTGTATATTTTGTGTTCTGAGTGTAATTTATCTCCACCGAGTAGTTCCCGGTTGGCCACGTCTTTGAAACGTCTCTACAACGTTACACCATGGACTACCCTTACTCCCCTTTTTTATATCTTTCCTGTCCATCCAAAGGTTGTCTGGTAGATATCGCATTAAGACCGCCATTGTACCTTGACTTTAAATACTGTTATCTTGTTTCATTTCTGTGAGCAGTGATAGCCTAGTGGTACGACCGTTGGACTGCAAAGTCAAAGGTCTCGAGTTCGAACCCAAGGCACGCACCTCTGACTTTTCGAAGTCATGTGCGTATTAAATAGTTAATTATCACGCGCTTAAACGGTGAAGGAAAACATCGTGAGGAAACCTGCATGCCTGAGAGATTTTCTCTATGGCGTGTGAAGTCTGCCAGCCCGCACTAGGCCAGCATGGTGGACTATAGCCTAATCCCTCTCATTCTGAGAGGAGACCTGTGCCCAGCAGTGGTACAGTATAATGGGTTGATTACGTATCTTGTTTCTTTTATAAAAAAGAGAAAGAAAGAAAGAATATATATTGATTTACATGGGAAAGAAGGCAAGTATGCGTCACATCCACGCAAAACGGTCATCGCTCAGCTTATTGCTATGACTCGAGCGCAGAGCAGAGTCACAACGCTGGTTTTCAGCGACAGCCGGACTCGACATTTTGACGAATAGACGCAGATTCTAATCCTGCCCGTGATTGCTTACCTTTAACGTATGTTACTACGTTAAGCCCAAATATAATTAAACATAGCAACCCAATAACACTTTGCCCGACTTAGGACTCCAGCCATGGACCTCTAGCGTAGCGTGGCGCTTATGTAGTGTCAATTTACCAAAACCTAGAGGAACAGAAGAGAAATGTGCACAGCTCCTGTGTGTGGGGACGGGTTAGAATACTGTTCCTCACTGCCTTTCAGATAGGCATCCCGTAAGAGGTGTGAAAATATCTGGCTTGCTCGGTGGTAGGACCACATGGGGCCTGATTGGCTGGCGACCATCATTACGTCGGAGTCTGTCGTAAAGCACCTTGGTGTGTTTCGACTTTTGAACGTAAGAGCCAGTTCCCCTCGGCTGCTACGGTTCTGGCAGTCTGCAGTCCGTAGGGTCTTTTAAAGATCGGCAACGCATCAGCACCTCCTCTCACTATGGTGTTGCAGGTGTCCATGGGCGACACGTCAGGTGGCACGTCAGCTCGTCTGCCGACTGGACTATCCATTAAAAAAAGGAATAGTGGACTTCCTTACAACAATTTTTCTGGGACGCAAACGATCTCAAGTTTCGGGACATCCGTGAAGTAAATTAAAAATGTTATTATTACAATAAAGTAAATGAATTGAATTTGAGTTTTTGTTTCCCAGAATTAACAAATATTCAGTAGGTACTTAGATACGAGTATGTATTTATTTAAATTTTTTTTAAATACATAAAAAATAATTGATTTTTAGCTTTTATTTTCTTTTTTTTTAAAAGCTTACTAGCAATGTAGATCGTACATTACTAGTATTCTTGTTAAAAGCTAAATGCTTGTGTTACAAGTGTGTTTACGTCGATAGTGCAATGGGTGGGTTTGGAACTGGCAACCACATAATCGCAAGTCCGACGCCCTAGCTATTACGGCTTGGCCACGGGACATTCCCGGCAGCGAAAATGTGCGCGGTGCGAACGGCGGAGCATTATGCAATTTAAAAAAATGTATGGAAAAGTACTGGGCATGACACGCGTAGGCGATGGGTGGGACGACCAGCGAAAATGCCGCGCGAGAGCGTCTGGCGGCGTGGCGGGCGACACAAACAAAGGGGATAAATATAATGACCACCAAATTTAGTAAATTGATCACCAAAATGCTTAACAAAACGGATAAATGGTCACCAAAAATTAGGTTTAGGTTAGGTTAGAATTTATTTTGGTGATCATGTACTATTTTTGGCAATATAAAGTGATTTTTTGCCATAACATTTTACTAGATCTGGTGGTTAGTTAAACATAAGCCACAAACAAATTAATGTATGAATCAGTACGGCGGCAGCGCATGCCACGGGCGGCGCCCCGCCGCGCCGCTTTTCGCACCGCTGCCGTTAACGTCGCTCGTTCCTGTGGCCAGGCAGTTACTGCGTGGGTAATATAGACTTGGGGTTATATTTAATTTAGGAGCATAACTATTAGCGAAGGTATAAAACACGTGGATGTCAATCTGTAACTCAGTCGTGTTCGCGTTGTCGCTTGTCACAATGTCGCTTGGGTATTTCTCGTTGTACTGTTTCGTGTTTCACATAGTCACCGTATTTAGCAGTGATGTTGAATTCTATACATTCGACGGCAGAGTGTGTCGAGGAGAATGTCCTGGCATATATTCGCAGTGTCAAACAACAGATTTTTTATGGGGGCATTGCTCTAACAGGCTAACGAAGAAACTTCAAGTCGGAGACCTTCCTTGCCTGACTGAGTGCGACCAATCTACGAAAACTTGCACCAATGTCTTCGGTGAAGTTAAATGTAATCCGGACGTAGAATATTCCACTAAGGTCTATTCAGCGCAAAGTCAATTTTGCGTGTCTCCATGTCTCAAATATAATTCGGGCTACCGATGCCACGACAGCTCAAAATTATTGCAGCCGTGCAGCCCTATTCTAGACAAGAAACTCAAGGTAGATAAAAATACACTTCGCAGGAGAAAGCGTGAAGATAGAGATTTCAACTTTTTCAACAAAAAAATCAACGTAAACCAAATTAAACTTAAATATGAAAGAGAATTTCCCGAACAAATCCAAAGACATTTAGATCCTAATAATATTGTTGATCGCAACGCCAGAGATCCTGTGATTAGCTACAGTATGAAGATATTGCCGGGTGTGTGGGCTGATACGCAAGTATTCCTACCGCTTGTTCTAACTTCAGTTATTACCAATTATACGAGACCCGCAAAGCCGCGTCGAGGGAATAAATTACTCACGCGCGAGGAGACCAATTATCACAATATGGACCCACAGCCGCGCGATGAACGTTGTCACATAGTCGCTGATAGATTCAACGGACCTCGTGCCTATCACAACATATTCCCTTGCACGTGGGACATGAATAGAGGTCAGCAATCGGAATGGGACCGAATAGAAACTGCGATAGCTAACTTCGTAAATCGACACGCCAATGGATACGTGGAACATACGGCTGTATTGAGCTATGATTTCACCGATACTACGAAACCTAACCGACCTAACGCTTTGGGTCTGCGTGTGCGTTATTATAACAATCAGCATGTCTTAAGCGACCACCTCGGAGTCCGTCTGACGAGACGCAATCCGTATGAAAACATGTATTTTAACAATGATCCGAACCTTAATTTTGGAGCCGAATTGTACGAACATTAGTTGATATCATTCATTCTTTGAGAGCGACTGACAACGGATGTGTCATAATAGCTGTGTCACTGTTAATTAACCGGTGCTGCCACTTTGAACAGTACTCAGTAAAAATTATACCTTATCTTAATCTCTCTAATTATACCTTATACATAAGATCTACTTTCTGTGCAGTATATGTGACTTTCAATCGTTTTATTTTTCGTTGCTGTAGTCATCCCAGTACTTTTCTACAATATCAATACTCAGATCATGCTGCGATCTCCTAATAAAACCCATTCGAGCCCCCATTTATGTGCCATGAGTAAGTGGAGGGAACCAGGCGCCACGCTTCGAAAAAGAAAGCAACCAGACTGCGAATGTTTTGCGGCTGCCTGCGCTAGCGCACTCAAGAACCTGCGTCTCGAGTTGGATGAGAAGCTGAAGAGGGTTACTGGTAACATAGTGAACATAATCAAAGCTGATCTTGATATTGTTAGAGACGCTACGCTCGAAATCAAACAGGATATCAATGCATTACGCCTTGAACACTCATCCTTCAAAGAGCAAGTATACACAATTGAACATTTGCTTCAATATCAATGCAACCAATTTGACAATTTGGAAAAAAAAGTGGATGTAATTGATACTCGTACCTTATCGGTTAATCGGATAGAGGACAAACTCTCCAGCCTCGAGCAGAAAATTCAGTCGTTAGAACAACAAGCTCGCCTTAACAATATTGAAATCTGCAATCTACCCATAAAACGGGACATTTTGAAGGGCGCTATATTGCAAATGTCCTATTAACAGACAAGACATCTTGGCTATTCACCGTGTACCCCACGCTCGTGCTTAGGAAAGCAACCGACCCAAAAACATCATAGTCAAATTCAAATCAGATTAATATACCAGGTACGGGGGGTACCTGTTAATATTATTGAGCATCTTACATTTCGTGAATGTCGACAAATAGCGAAAAAACATAATTTCAAATATGTTTGGATCATAAATGCCATGGAAATATACGATGCTACAATGACATTGTCAGGATTGCTCCTCCATCCTCCATATATCCTCCATTTCCTATGTACGCTTAGTCTATGTTAGTAAATATATTACTATAAATATATTGTTATAAATATTGATTATGATTGATTATGCGATTAAGTCTTGTACTGTTTTGTCTTATACTGCTCATATCGGTTATGTTACCACACATATAACCCATGTTATAATAAAAGCACATCATTGTATTTGTTATGTGCTAACTTATAATTTCTGTAGTTTTAACAACACTGTATTAATAAATGTTTCAAATGCCATACGTTTGTTTAACCTAATAATTGCAAATCTACCTACTATTAGCGTTGTTTACAATGTAAAACTAACTTATTACTTTATGTTACTGTGCCCCGGCTCCAGGGTCATATTACTCGATATTGTTGCTAATCCTTCCCTTTTACGCTTTTACAAACAAATACAAAACATTGTGCATAATACAATGCAATCGTTTGTCCTTTTAATACCAAAACTGTAGAGGTATACGCACGAAATTACATAGATACACTGTAATAAATATTTTGTCGTCATCGCTTGACGTAATTACATTATCTGAGACATGGCTAACACCTAACATTATGGATATTGAGTTTATTGACAACCGCTACATAGTTTTTAGGGACGACCGAGATCGTATTGCCACTTACAAGTGTGAGGGTGTAATGCGCGATCTCCGGCCTGTGAGGTTGTTTACGCATCCTTCTCACACTGGCATCGAGCACGTAAGGGTGAAGCTGCCCGCGTCTCGCTCAAACAAATACTATAGTATTATGAACGCCGCATACATACCACCACGCACACGGCAGGACATATTATATTTGTCTCACTTAACTTACACACATTAGAAAACACTCACACTAGTGACAATATCGAATCGTTTCCTACCTAGCGGGTGACTACAAAATACCTAAAATTATGTGGTCAGACTGTGACAACTATGTGAATCATCAGCCACTTAACCCCGTCGGCCGACTTAATTAATTTATTGTATATTACAGATGACTCAATACAACACAAAAATAATCTTGGTCGCATTCTTGATTTATTTATCAGTAACGCAGAATGTCAAACACAGTCGGATACAATATATTTACTTCAGCCTGATAATGATCATCCTCCATTTTCTATTTTAACATCCCTTGAAACACAGTTCACGTCATTGAAATCTCAGAGAAATATAAAGTGTAATTATTACGAAGCCAATTACAGTAATGTTAACAATGAGCTTAGTACGATTAACTGGAATGACCTTTTCTTTGACTTTCTTCACTTTCTTGTAAACAACCCGTTTATACTTTTTACTATTCTCTATGGTGTGATTAGGACACATGTACCTTAAAAACGGCCCAAAGCATCCAAGTACCCTATCTGGTTCAGTGCTTCGCTTATTAATATCTTCAAGAACAAGGCACGTGCTTGGATCAGGTGAAAGAAAGACGGTAACGTATCAGATTATGATTTTTTTTCCATTTATCGTAAACGGTTTAACTTACAATGTGAGTTGTGTTTCAAAAAGTATATAGCTTCAGTTGAGGAAAGCATTCCTCGTAATGTCAAATACTTCTGGTCATTTGTCTCTAACCGCAAGAGGAGTTAAGGTTTACCAGCAAACATGTACTACGGAAATATATCATCCAGCCCTAGTGAGATATGTCACCTACTTTCTATCTTCTTTAATTCTGTTTATGAACATTCCACTTCTGATCCTATGAATTAGCAACCTCTAAAAAGTTTTGCAGATAAATCGTCATGTATTCCTGATATCTATGTTAAAAAAAGCGACATACTTAAAGCGCTGACCGCTTTAGATTCAACTAAAGGATCTGGTCCTGATTGTATGCCACCAATCTTCTTTAAACATACAGCGGCTATTATTCAGTGTCCACTACATATATTATTTAATAAATATCTAAGTGAAGGTGTACCCTGGCGTGTGGAAAAGGGCTTTCGTAACACCTGTTTACAAAAGTGGTGACAGAGGCAACATCAAAAATTATCAGCCTATTTGTATTCTGTCCACCTTGTACAAGATTTTTGAAAATCTAGCAGTCGAGCATACTACTTCCTCAAGTCGTCTTATAATACCAGAACAACACGGCTTTGTTAAATCCCGTTCGACTACCACAGATCTCTTAATTTTTACCCAGCATTTATTTCAGAACATGGGACACAAGTTGATGCTGTATACACTGACTTTCAAAAGACTTTTGACAAAGTGGACAGATTACTTTGGACAAAATAGCATTCAATGGCATCAGAGGCAATCTACTTAGATGGTTTGTATCATATACTTATATTTCGTAGAAATCCGAAAGTTGAATCCATATCTCCATATTATTCTTTATTAATTCTACTAATGTTATTTTTTATTGTAGGATACCTATTCATAATTTAAATTAATTATAAATGTCAAGTGTATTGTTGTATTAGCAGTGATAGTCTAGTGATATGACCATTAGACTGCCAAGTCCCGAGACTGGTCTCGAGTTTGAATCCAAGGCACCTCTGACTTTTCATGTGTCATGCGAAGTCATGTGCGTATTAATAGTTAAATATCAAGCAAAGGTGAAGCAAAACATCGTGAGCCCCTACGGACCGCAGATTTCCAAAGCCGCAGCAACCGAGGGGAACTGGCTCTTACATGCAAGTCGAAACACACACCGCAGTGCTTTACGGCAGACTCCAACGTAAGGGTGGTCGCCAGCCAGTCAGACCCCAATAGGTTCTACCATCTAGCAAGTCAGATATTTTCACGCCTTTACGTACTTTTATCATGTGTACCGCTGAAATGTAGAATGCGCTTCCTGAATGGGTCTTCCCTGATATATATTTTAAGAGAGGTAGTGAAATTGAATAATTCCACTCACAATTGGAGCTGCTCGACTGGGGAAATAACTTCACCTTGTAGAAAATTGTAGCCAAATAACATAGCTCCATGCTGTCTTGTGTTCCTAACGGTGAGCAAGGCGGCCACAGCTCCGCGAGGAAGCGTTGTGTTGGCAGTGGGGGACCGATGGTTTTTTGTTACCGCCGCTGTCATGCATGGCAGCATGTCTCCTATTCTGCCAACCCAACTATTCCTCCTTAATTTACAAGGTCGGTAACGCACGAGTTATACCCCTGGTGTTGCAAGCGTCCATAAGCTACGGTAACAGCTTACCATCAGGCGGGCCGTATGCTCGTTTGCCACCTAGTGGTATAAAAAAAAGGTGGCTCGTCAGCTTTGGGAATGGAAATATCATGCTACCAGCTTTCCACAACGTCAAAGTCAATGTCAAAATGTTTTATTTCAATTAGACTAATAAAAAAGATACTTTGAAAAGTCAAACTAGTTGCACGGTTCCAAAAAGTGGGTCTTATGGAGAAGAGCACAATTTATACAAGTACATTAAAAGCCTGCAAAAAAATACGTTGTATAAAATAACATAAGCGACACCTGCATACAAGAATATGGTGTGTAAAAAAACTTAAGCGACATCAATGACGGATCCAAGGATTTTTGTTCCATGTTTACATGGTTTATATTGATCAATTATAAATTGAACTGTATGACTAATCAAAGTTTTTGCATTTAATGACTATATTTATACACATTGTAATATTAAAAAAACGGTAATATCAATACTTACATCTATATTTCCCAGTAAACGAAAACACTCATTTACATCGTTGTGGTAAAACATTCGACGGTTATAGTTCAAACAGCCTACACATATTCCATTAACGTTGTATCCTTCTATGTTTATGTTAATTTCCCTCATTTTTAACACACTTTTTACATTGATTTCACAAAATTCTTATAAAACAAAGGAAGCTTCATTCCTTTCCTTCGGCCATTTTGAGGATGCTTTTTGCTTTACTTTTTTTTTACTACGACAACGTTCCGATCATCTCTAATTTTTTGAGATAGTTACTCGATTTAATAGGATAATATACACTAAAGCGTTCAATACGATAAATCCTCTTCATGAATATATCAGACTAATTGATATATAAGTATCAAGTTTAGGTGTACGTAACTATCACTAAATTTAATTACTGATCATTTAAATAATGTAAATGATCAGTATTTAAATTTACAAATTAGTGAAATTCTACACAAAATATTTTGTCACTGACCATAAAAATATAAAGTCTCAATGAATCAAAATTATAATTTGCACATTAATAAGGGTAATTAATAATTGTAAACCTATCTTGGAATAGGTATTTTTGAAATTTTGAGTGAATAGGAGCGTATAAAAGAAAAGCATTCCAGTAAAGTGTTCTCTTTGAATTGAAGCATGCATGATGTAATTGCTATCTTTTTTACTCTTACAAAATATTGTGAGCCTATTTCGCTCTAATACAAACATTAGCTTGTGCTTCTGGCTAAATATGTCAACTGTCAAGTCAAATACCAAGGGAAATTGTCAAATTTGATAAAAAAAAGAAATTGAGTTATCAATACTAAAGTTTCCGATGTAAAAAGTTTAAATTTTGTAAATAAATAATAAATCAAAAATGTTTCGCTCTCCAAAAGACGTGAGCGTGAGTCAATTAGAAACTGGAACTGTTATTAGTGAAACTTTGGAAGATTTTTATTGTGATTTGTGTGAACAAGGACCGTGGTCGACAGAGTCCGATGTTGAGATTCACAGGAAAAGTGCTCACCGATGGCATTTAATGAAAAAATTGAGAGATAAGAACTGCCATATGTGTTCTGTAAGTCTTGAAATGTATATTTAACTGCCGACGCAAAAAGTGTTATAAGTTTAAATGTTTATCTGTGTCAGTCTGCCTCATCGCAGCGTCCAAACGAATGAACCGATTGATTCAGTTTTTTTGTAAGAAAGGCGACTTGTTCGAGATGATCTTAGCTATGACTAGCTGTTGCCCGCAGTTTCATTCACGTCCCAAAAAGATTAACATACTATAAGTCTTAATTCTAGGTGGCGTATCAAGATGAAACATGTACCAGATTTTAAGTTAGACCTCTAGCAATACATCGGTGGATTCCGCATTCAATTCCATGCAGTAGTTTTTCTGTGATGCGCATACAAACATACAGAGAGACAGACAAAAATTCTAAAAATTGTTATGTTGGCTTCTGTTGCTCTAATAAAGACCCCCTTAATTAGTTTTTCTTTAATATCTATATTGTACAGACATCGGTCTGTTACAATTTTAATATAGGTATAAGATTTAAGAAAATCTGGCCAGCATTTACAATGTCATCAGTGTTCATGGAGGGATATGAGCAACTTCCACAGGTCTGATTGATTTGAAATTTGGTATATCATTACTTCAATGATATTGCATGAACATGATAACCAGGTTTTTGTGATTTTTTTTTTGCATTTTCCAAGCTAAGATTAAATTTATTTTAGTGAAGGAAAAATTCATTCATTTCAATTTTTATGTGGGGGAGCCATGCTTCGGCACGAATGGGCCGGCTCGACTGGAGTGATACCACGGCCTCACAGAAAACTGGTGTCAAACAACGCTTACGTTGTGAGTGAGGTTACCGGAGGCCCAATCCCCTTTTAATAGGCGGGCAACGCACTTGTGACTCCTCTGGTGTTGCGGGTGTCCATGGGCGGCGTCTCCATATCCTCCGTGTCTGTCTGCTCATTTGCCCTCCTATCCCATAAAAAAAGAACAATTCGGGCAGGATTCGAACCTGCATCTTCTGGTTAGATACACCAGAAGACGCAGGTTCTGGTGTATCTAACCAGAACACGCAGGTTCGAATCCTGCCTGCGATTGCATTTTTCCTTCACTAAAATAACATGATAACCATGTTTTGATGCTGCAGGGGTTTGTTAAACTTAATGTTATTTTAAGGAGAATTTGACAAAATGGTCTATATGACCAATACATATCTCATTAGAAAGGTATTTCATACATACCATTACACCTGTATTCCCCGAAGGGTTAGACAGAGGTGTACTAATGTACACCCACAGTTGAGTTTTGGGTCCGACCTGGATAAAAAGTAGCCTTTGTGTTATTCCAGGCTCTAATCTCTAATCTATCTGTGTGCCAAATTTTATCCAGATCCCTTCAGCCATTCTAGCATGAAGAGCAACAAACATCCATACATCCATACTCACAAACTTTAACGTTTATAATATTAGTAAGTAAGGATGGTTAGGTAAGAGAGTCATTTAAGTATATGGGTGTATATGCTTAGGGCAGTGTTGGATAAACAATTCAAATTTAAATTAATGAATCATAAAACATAAATAACATAACCAACCCATTATATTGTCACACTGCTGGGCACGGGTCTCCTCTCAAATCAGAGAGTTTAGGCTATAGTCCACCACACTGGCCTAGTGCGAGTTGGCAGACTTCAAACGCCGTCGAAAAAATCTCTCAGGCATGCAGGTTTCCTTACAATGTTTTCCCCTCACCAATAATTAAGTGTTTAAGTGATAATTAACTATTAATACACACATGACTTCGAAAAGTCAGATGTGTGCTGATTGGATTCGAACTCGAGACCTTTGACTTGGCAGTCCAACGGTCATAGGTTATCACTGCTCTAATTCATCTAATTGCTATTAAAAAATAATTTAATTGCAATTGAAATTACTTGAATTAATTTAATTGATTACAGCTTTAATTGTTTAATGACCAATTAATGTTACTGGCATAGGGTCACTATCAGCAGCAATGAAAATAATATTTATTTAAAAAAAAAAAACCTGTCAAGTGCGAGTCGAGCTCGTGTGCCGTTCCGTAACTACCCATTATACCGCCATAATATAATTTGCTGTAAGATCTTGCTATTGCTAAATTTCGTGATTCTAGGTCAACGGGAACTACCATATAGATTTTCGACCCAAAACTTATAGGGTACTTCCGGTTGACCTAGAATTGTCAATTTTGGATAAAAGCAAGGTACACACAAAACAAAGTAAAAAGAAAAATGAAAAAAGTTAAAGGAAAATTTTGGTACTTACAAGTTTTTGCGAATGTCTAAATTAGCCCATATCTTCTTCTCTTCTCTTCTTCTCTTTGGTAAGCTCATCCCGCTCTTATCTCATCCCACGGGATGAGTTGACCAATTGACTTTATTTATTATTTTTCTTTAGGCAACTGATCCTACTTTTAAATTAGGCAAAACTCTATTGTATATTTTCAAATTTGTGTACAGGCGTGCGGAAAACGTTTAAGAAGGATTATTAAGACTTGAATGTACTAACCTTCTTGACTTGAATGCATATGCGATTTTGTAATAATAATAATCTATTTCTATTGCACTCAGGATCCATCAGTTTAACAATATAAAATTTTACTGTGCAGGTTTATAAATTTAACTAAAAAAATAAAACAATATCAGTAATAATTATTAATAATGTCTTTGTGATATTAATGTCTCATCATTAGGTGAACTACATTAAGTACCTAGTATAGAAAACACTTTTCTCGGTGTCTATACAAATGATTAAATTATGAAACGGGATGAGTTGACCGATTCAAATGTACATTAGGACAACTCATCCCGCGGGATGACCGCGAGCGGGATGAGCTGACTAAAGAGCCTCTTTTTATCGTGTTGACGACATTGATTTTTATGCACCTAATAGGGACTATGACTTCAGTATCTGGTATAAATTTCAAACTGCTAGGTCCACACATTCCTGAGAAAATCTGTGGTGACACATGGACAGACAGACGACAAGAGAGATCTTATAAGGGTTCCTTTTTTAATGGTAACATAGGAACCTAGATAAACGGTATCTGAATCGAAATAATAATACAATTTAATCAAATTGTGATATTATTCAGATTCAGATACCGTTAATCTAGGTTCCTACTCTACCATTTGCTTGCAGCTTGTCGGATATCAAGGGGAAGCGCATTCCGGAGCTTGATAGCTGATGATGATTTTGATGTGTTATTCTTATTGTTCATGTATAAAATCAATGTCAGCATATCCTGTTATTGCACATTGTACCTACTTGAAGATTGTAATACAAATTATTTTAAAAAGAGTGTCAATGGAGTTTCTTGCCGGATTCTTCTCCATAGGATTATCTTTTTTGGAACCGTGCAACTAGACTCATTAACGTTTCATAATCGCTTGTAAAAGCTTATTTGAAATTAAAAAAAAACCATTTTGAATTGAGTTGAAGGCAGATCATTTTGCCTGATTCTCCTTTGATATATTTTTATTTTCACCACATTTAGAAAAAGTATTTTATGGAAAACCCAATAAAACTGATATTTGTTTAGACGCACAGATATTAATTTTGAATCGGGTTTACTTTGTGTCCATTAAACCTATGGTTGTAAAGGCCCACACTATGCAAGACTTAGTCTTTAATGCACTGATGAAAACATACATAGGACGAGGTGTACTAATGTACACCCACAGTTCGCCTGTTGCCATTTAACCGGGCAGAAATCCCAAACTCCAAGCTGCTAGAGAGAATATCATGTTGCTCGACATGGGAATCGAACCCAAGACCTCTAGCATAGCAGTCGCACTCAGGACCACTAGGCTAACAAGGCAGTTACACACTGGCAGAAATTGCTGAAAAAATCAGCAGGTTGCCATAATCTAAAAAAAAGCCAGGACCTCTACCGCAGCAGTCACACTCAGGAGCACTAGGCTAATTATCCAGTTATTATAGAATTTTTGCTAATAAGTTTTTACTCTTTCCAGATATGTCTAAGAGAACAGAAGGACAAAAAGTCACTGATACAACACATTCTAGTTTACCATCTATGTTGCCCGCCTGACGCTACACGGATAGATAGACAAATCTTCATCTGCGATCACTGTCAACATCTGTTCTTCAATAAACAACTCCTTATATGCCATATGTACCACTGGCATGAATCAAAAAGCAAAAAAGATAAAACGAAGAAAATCAACTGCCCGAAATGCTGGAAAAGTATCAAGGCCAAATCGACATGGTTTCATCTTTTATATCATGGTACGTTTAACACCAGCACATGCCCGATATGCTTAAAATCCTGCGAAACCAGGGAAGTTATGATCAAGCATATAAAAACCCATCCTGGATTCTTCTACTGTGCTATATGCAGATATGAGACATCAAAATTGTGTTATTTAAATAAACACATGGAGACACATAAAAATAATATTAAAACTATCGGAAACAATGATATGGGTAAGTTCTTCTTACCGAATCGAATGTATCCATCACTGAAGAATCGTATGAACCACATCTTCAAAGGTATTCCGTTGAGCAATGCGGTGCATATATGTGTGATGTGTAGAGCATTGTGTGTGACGAAGCAGGAAATGAGACAGCATATCCAAGGGGACCACACGCCAGAAGAGAAGGTGAAACCAAAGATACATATGTGTGTGTGCAGTGAAGTGTTTTTCAACGCTGTGCTGTTAAAGCATCATATATTTAAGATGACAGGGTTAGGAGATCATCGGGCTTGGGGTGAGTGGATTTTAACATTTATTTTAACCTTTTGACCGCATCAGTCATGTTTAAACGACAAACCATAACTTTTAAGAAAAGTAAATCCATCGAAAGGAAAAAAATAATGTTAAGTAAGTATCTTCGAAACAGTTTCGGAAGTCGGTGCCTTTGATTTGATCGGATCTTTTGATTTTGACACCGACCTCCGAAATCTTAATCTTTCTAAATATAACATCTACTTATACTGAACAAATCTTACACATCAAACTGCATAATTGGCAAACTATTTAAAACAAAGTTGTAAAGATTAATATTGTAATCATGTTTTTTTTAAAAGAGTATCTATGGAGTTTCTTGCCGGCTTTTCTCCATAAGACCTACTTTTTGGAACCGTGCAATTAGTTAGACTTTTCAAAAGTACCTTTTTAATGGTCTGATTGAAATAAATAATTTTGACTTTGACTTTGACTTATGCTTTTGAAGACGGTTTTACTTTTTGTTAAAAGATATTTTATATCAACACTAGCTTCTGCCCGCGAATTTTTCTGCGTGGACTTCAAAATTGGATCTGACCTGGATAAATAGTAGCCTATGTGTTATTCCAGACAATAACCTACCTCTGTGCTAAATTTTATCCAGATCCGTTCAGCCGTTCTGGCGTGAAAGAGTAACAAACATCCATACATCCCAACCTTTCGCGTTTATAATATTAGTAAGGATATCCTTCTTTCTTTGACGGCGCCAATGTCACCTTAAGATCTAGAAAGTAGAAGAGAAATTCCACTTTGCAGGCAGTGGTCTTGGTAGCTTAGTTGGCTACAGCATCCAGTGTACTTAACTAGAGGGATGCAGGTTCGAACCCTGAATGAGATCGTATTTTATTTTAATTTCAGATGGTGTATCTCCAATCTCTCCAGTACAGCCTCTGGAAGAATCTGATTTGGTCTATGAATTGTATGAAATAAGTGAGTATTACTAACTTGTCCATGGTTTCGTGATTTTTTATCACTATGGTATTTCAGAGAGGTAGGGCATAGTGGAATCGAATAATTCCACTCACAATTGGAGCTGCTCGACTGGGGAAGTACCTCCACCTTGCAGAAAATCGTAGCCAAATAACATAGCTCCGTGCTATGTTGTGTTCCTAACGGTGAGCAAGGTCGCCAGAGCTCCTCGAGGAAGCATTGTGTTGGCAGTGTGGGGGACCGGTGGTGTTTTGTTGCCGCTGTCATGCATGGCAGCATGTCTTCTATGCTGCCAGCCCAACTATTCCTCCGTAATCTACAATGTCGGCAACGCGCGAGTAATACCCCTGATGTTGCAAGCGTCCATAGGCTGCGACAACACGAATATTAGACATTGAAATAAAACTATTTTTTACGGATTTTATCGCGTTGTGTTCATATTAACAAAAATGTAAGGTAGCTGTTAGTAATTGCAACATTAAGACGTCCAACAACTTAGTCTACCTGTGACCATGGATGCTGTGAAGGATCCGAAAGGTCGGGAATCGAATAATATCAATACAACGCGATAAAATCCGTGTTTCAGTGTTTAAGGGTCCGACGGAGCTTGAATTGCCCGCAAAAACGTAATACCGAAATTAATCGTAATCCTGACAAAATTCTATCAAATTATTTTATTATTATTCAGATTTGGATATCGTTAATCTAGGTTCCTACGGTAAAATTTCGTCTACTACTACTTCACTGGAAATAAAAGACCGGAAACTCGTTCCAAACTTGGTAAAGTTATCAAATTTTGCATTCGCTTCCATTTATTACCAGTGAAGTATTTTGGAGGAAATGGTAAAGTAGGAACCTATATTAACGGTATCGGAATCCGAATAATAATAGAATCTGATTAAATGGTGTTTGAATTACGATTTATTTCGGTATTACGTTTGTAAAAGAAATTCGGTCCGACGGACTCAGTATTTTCAATAATTATGTAACTATTGTATGTATATAATTATATTTTTACATTTCAGCTTCGTCTGATTCAACAGAACTAAATAAAATTATAATATCTGGTTTGACTAATACGGAAGCCGACATGGACAGTGATAAACCAATCAGCGTCGATTAACCAATGGAAAGCCAGCGAATACAAATTCAGCCAATCAGATAGCTAGCTGCATTAAAAATCAACCAATCAGAGACCTGCAGGCTTACTCTTGAAAACAATACAATACCAATCCAAACGTGATTCGATTCCAATGTCAATTTGGCTGTCGGGCGATTTCGTACTCTTGAGCACAAATCCGTTAACCTTGTATCGGCATCCTGATTGGCCAATGTTTGGGTCGTTTCCCAATCCTATTTAGTTCACTCAATCACCGCGCAATATTGAAACAATTTGGCGCTAGTCTCGGATTCAAGAGTACGAAACTTGACGAAACGGCACAATTCCAATGTCGATGTATCGGAATTGAGTTCAAGAGTAAGCCCCCTGGTCTAGATAAGGGTTCGGCAAACTTTTAACAAAGAGCCAGAAGAATAATATCGATTTTTAGGGAACTCAAAGGGCTGCAGTTTTTAGTTTCAGAGTTTTCATTGTATATCAAACCTTAAGAGGCCGGCGGACCGAATTTCTCTTACGTACGTAATACCGAAATAAATCGTAATTCAAACACAATTAAGTCAAATTGTGTTATTATTCGGATTCCGATACCGTTAATCTGGGTTTCTACGTTACCATTTTGTCCAAAATACTTCACTGGAAATAAATGTAAGCGAATGCAATTTTTGATAAAATTACCTAGGACATAAAAGACCGTAGAATCGTTCCAAACTTGGTAAAGTTATCAAAAATTGCATTGGCTTACATTTATTTCCAGTGACGTATTTTGGGCAAAATGGTAGAGTAGGAACCTAGATTAACGGTATCGGAATCAGAATAATAATAAGTAGAATTTGATTAAATTGTGTTTGAATTACGATTTATTTCGGTATTACGTTTGTAAGAGAAATTCGTAATAAACGCATGTAATTTTTAGCGAGTACAAGTACTATATTTTTTATTCGTGATTGGCTTACGCTTGGCCGCCAGTTCGCCTGATGTTAAGCGACACTGCGATCTACGATGAAGCGCGCTTGCCTAGAAGACACCCAGATCTATCGGGGGAGAACCACTCGGTAAGCTTAGTTTTTTTTTATGTGATAGGAGGGCAAACGAGCGGACGGATCGCGTGATGGTAAGAGATTACCGCCGCCCATGGACACCCGCAACACCAGCGGAGTCACAAGTGCGTTGCACGCCTTATAAAAGGGGATTGGGCCTCCGGTAACCTCACTCACTCGACGAAACACAACGTAGCGTTGTTTGACGCCGGTTTTCTGTGAGGCCGTGGTATCACTCCGGTCGAGCCGGACCATTCTTGCCGAAGCATGGCTGTCCCACGTTAATATTTGTTGTTTTTAAAATTTTCATAATACTTAGTTCGTATAAGGTTTTAAGTAAGGGAATGAAAAACTGGAGCCGTGGCACGGAAAATTAAAAAAAATCTGGTGTTGCGGGTGTCCATGGGCGGTAATCGCTTACCATCGTGCGATCCGTCTGCTCGTTTGTCCCCATATGCCATAAAAAAAAAAAATTCAAGTGGTGAGTTTCCCAACGCAATACATTTCCTTTTTAATAATACTTATAAACAATATTGTAATATATTGTAAAAAGATAATTTTACTTTATAGTAGGTAGTTAATATGCGCTTAAACGGTGAAGGAAAACATCGTGAGGAAACCTGCATGCCTGAGAGATTTTCTCGATGGCGTGTGAAATCTGCCAACCCGCACTAGGCCGGCGTGGTGGACTATAGCCTAATCCGTAAACCAATAGGGAATATGCATAAGATTCAAATTTGAATAAAATATTTTTATTTGTAATCTTTATTGCTAAAGAATGATGTCCATGCAATAATTTTTTTTAAGCTATTGCATAGCTTCTATCGCGGGCCTTGAGCGTGGGGACCGAATCCAGAAATTCCGTAACGAAAAAAACCTAACACCCCCCACTCCGACCGGCACATGTCTCTTTAGTTCAGCAACCCGCCTTTAGGTGGCATTGGTTGTATTACATAAGTTGATAAAAAACGCTATGCAATAGCTTTACCGCGGCAGTCCCCGAGTGCCATTTATATAATCGCTTTTACACCAAGATTTTAATTATTTAAAAGTAGAAAAAGTGCGCGGCAAATTTAACAGATCAAAACGGTACTTACGACAAAGTCTACGTTGTGACGCTCTCATGACGTCACCGTAAACATTTAGGTTTGTAATTACTAGGTATAAAATTGATTTCAGTCCTCTTCCATGTTCGAATTAGTTAGTAAACTTAAAATATAGATTTTTTTTTTTTTATTATAAAAACGTTGCCCCACACTAGGATTTTCTCCTGTGTCGTGGGTGCGTTTACAAACACAAATTCGCACATACACAAACGCCCAGACCCGGAACAACTACCTGTAGATCATACAAATATTTGTTCCGTGTGGGGATCGAACCCACAACACGTTGCGTAGAAGCCGATCGCTCAGCCGCTACGTCAAACGTGTCGTCGATAATTGATTGGATAAAACGATCAATAAATTTTAAAAATGATAAAACAATGACTATTTTTGCGGAAACTGACGTCATAATACACGCGGCCAATATGGCGGCGTTTAAATCTCCCGTATCTGACAGCAGTTTTGAATATTTATTTTTATGATTATATAATAATATTTTTCGCAAAGAAATATATTTACGGTGCTTTAATAATGTAAACTATTGATTAAAAATATAAATGTATTTTTATTAAGTTTATAGCTTCAATTTAATTTTAATTTTACATCCTAAGTGCAATTAATTCAACTTTCTTTCTGTTTGTTTTATATTACTGCATGATGTGGTCTCCTGTAATTGAGGAAACTTTAGAAATAACTATTATTGTAAACACTACTATAGCACGTAAGGCGTATACTTTGTTGGAGATCCTAATAAATAAAATAAAAAATGTCATGCATATTCCCTATTCATAAAAAACTACAGAGGAGACCCGTGCCCAGCAGTGGGACAATGTAATGACTTGATTATGATAAACACTATGTTAAAAAAAGCCCTGTCCGATCCGAAAGGGCCATATAGGTATCCTAATTACATCACCAAATAAATTAACAAACATTATGAGCATTACATCACTCAAATCCAAAAAACACCCTAGCTTTATAGAAGTTTCTAGTGGAATCCTTATGTGAGTTTGCCATATAAAAAATATATGTTATACTTAAGGTCATCAAAAACAAAATTGTATAGTTTAAAATTTTTATAAATTTGCCCCATTTTTGGATAATAATTGAAGTAAATAGGCCTTTTTTAACCTCAGTCATGAATTTTATTTTTTATTAACAATTTGTATTGTTTTTATTTTCTCGTAATACCCGAAACCTCACTAGCACCCCGCATGAAGCACCCCCGCAATGCCTGTGACTAACAAATCTGTGCACAAAGACTAAATCATCAAGGTCATTGGGCAATGTAATACCCTTAAGGCGGATCGTTCACCTGTGCCCGAAAAATTCAAATTTCGAGTGGTTTTTCGCAGTTTGTAGGTCTATAATAAGTACTGCATTCATGGTAATGGTAATTGCGACATTCACAATTTTGTATATAACATATATAATAACTTGATATTTGAATTTAGCGGGCTCAGCTGAACGATCCGCCTTAAATATTCTTGAAAGCAAACATATTAATGTAGTTGGAAATTCACGATTGTCGTTACCAAATTGTCGCAATTACCCCAAAATATAGCGTACGCATGCACACATCTACACGAAACATACACACGCATACTACCTAACAATACCTTCACGGATCGGACAGGGTTTTCTTTACACTTTATACCATAGAGCTGTTAAAAAAAACTATGCTTTATTATATATTAAGTAGGTAATTATGAACACCTAATAAATAATGTATTTTATAAAAAAATATTTTGTTTAATTTTCCCTGAAATTAAATTCTTAGTGATCCTTACTGACTAGGAATTTATCAGGCGAATGTCAGCGGCAGCGTCGGTAGAGGTCGCCCTAGAAGGACATACGCCGATCTTATTGGCGAAATCCTTCAAAAAGGACAGGTGCGTAGCACTCGCAACCGGCGTGTAGGTATCAGAAGATGTATGAATGTGGAAGAAGCATGCAAGAATCGTAGCAAGTGGCAGTCTATAGTTTCTGCCTACCCCTGTGGGAGGAAGGCGTGAGTGTACGTATGTAGGTCCTTACTTACAGACTTGACAAAAATATTAATGAACTAGGTATATCCCGCGGTTGCACCCGCTTCTCCCCGTTCCTAAGAATCGTAGCGTGGTGTTAACACTTAAAACCTTCCTCACGAATCACGCAGTCTAATGGTGAAAACCATATGAAATACCGTTCGATTGTTTTTGAGTTTATCGCGTTCAGAAAGACAGACGCGGCGTGGGGACCTTCTTTTATGATATTACTACCTTTTGCCCGTGACTTTGTCTGCGTGGACGTCAGGATTGGATCGGCCTGGATAAAAAGCCTATGTGTTATTCCAGACTATAATCTATCTCTGTGCCAAATTTCATCCAAATCCGTTCAGCCGTTCTGACGTGAAAGAGTAACAAACGTTCATACATCTATACTCACAAACTTTCAAGTTTATATAATAAAGGTAAGGATTAAAATGTTAATCAATTAAATTTTTGATTAATTGTTATTGAATTAATTTTAACGGCAATTGAAGTAATTGTGGTGCAATAGTTTAATTGCAATTAGTTAATTGGATGTAATTTTAATTCACAACATTTCAAAAATATTAACCCACCAAAACAAAAAGTTCAAATTTTTTTTTTGCTGTGGTAAATTTTATTATATTAAGGCGGATCGTTCAGCTGAGCCCGCGAAATTCAAATTTCAAGTGATTTTTCGCAGTTTATAGGTCTATAATAAGTTCTGCATTCATGGTAATGGTAATTGCGACATTAACTATACAAAATTCACAATTTTTATCTAAAACCATTGCTTAAAAATTATTATTTTAGCTAAAAGTAGTGTAAAATGTCAATTTTGACCAATTACACAGATTGCGCCAAGTTTTTGGCTTGACAAGGATTTATAAGTAAAGGTTTTAGTTCTCAGTTGTGAATGTTGTATAGTTGATGTCGCAATTACAACTGCCATTAATGAAACTTGTTATACACCTACACACTGCGAAAAATCACTTGAATTTCGCGGGCTCAGCTGAACGATCCGCCTTAATTGCAATTGATAAATTGGATGTAATTTTAATTCACAACATTTAAAAAATATTAACCCACCAAAACAAAAAATATACTGTTTCTTTGTTTTCCTATCCTAAGTTCTAATTTTTTTTGCCGTGGTAAATTTTATATAATCTATCTATACTTATAATAAATCTGTAGAGAGGTCAATTCTGTACATGAAATATATTTCCAAAATAACTATCAGCGGGTGATTAGTGATCGATACTGATGCCAAAAATGCAATCAGTAAAATTTTTGACTGTCTGTCTGTCTGTATGTTCGTGATAGAAACAAAAACCACTCGACGGATTTCAACGAAACTTGGTACAATTGTTCTTCATACTCCTGGGCAGGTTATAGTATACTTTTCATCACGCTACGATCAATAGGAGCAGAGCAGTGAAGGGAAATGTTGGGAAAATGAGCGATTCATGAGAAAGGTTTCAAGCTATAAAACATCATGCTACAACCCTTAGGAACGGGGCAACGCAGGTGAAACCGCGGGCGAAGAACTAGGGAACAAAGTAACTATTCCACGCGGACGAAGTCGCTGGCAAAAGCTAGTAATATAATATATTTATAATTATTTCGCATTCGGGAATATAGCCCTTACTGATTTCTTCGATACTTTTGCTTAGGAACACTTAATTAAGTTATTTAGTCTGTGCGGCTGTTCGCTACGGCTAATTTCACACGCGCGTTGTTATCTTGGAGTTAGATACTGTACCTATAATTGCAACAATAACTAAATCGTCCATTTTGGCCGTTCGTGTGTCTAACAAGAGTTATAAATTGAAAAAATAAATTATAAGCAGTGGTAGCCTAATGGCTAGGGCGTCGGACTTGCAATAATGTGGTTGCCGGTTCGAAACTCACCCATTGGACTACTGACGTGAACCCACTTGTAACACAAGCAGTTAGCTTAGCAGGAGGAGTAAAAGAGTCCGGCGGACCGAATTTCTCTTACAAACGTAATATCGAAATAAATCGTAATTCAAACACAGTTTAATCAAATTCTGTTATTGGGATTAGATAGGTTCCTATGGTACTATTTCGTCTATTAATACTTCACTGGAAATAAAAGACAGGAAAATCGTTCCAAACTTGGTAAAGTTATCAAAAATTGCATTCGCTTACATTTATTTCCAGAGAAGTATTTTGGACGAAATGGTAGAGTAGGAACCTAGATTAACGGTATCGGAATCCGAATAATAACACAATTAGATTAAATTGTGTTTGAATTACGATTTATTTCGGTATTACGTTTATAAGAAAAAATCGGTTCGCCGGACTAAGCTATTTTGTAGGTATATATTTTATCTTGTAAGGTTATTTTTCCCTTATTTTATTTAAATTATTAAATAAAATAAGGGATTGAGATACCCATGCGGAGTTGGTGTTGGTTACTAGTAAGTTATAAATAAAAGGCCAGTTATTAATTATGTAATAAAAAGTATATAATTCCTGTAGTTTGTCCCCTTCTTTTGTGAAGTTAGCGCCAATTAAATCCAACTGCGGGTGCTGAAATAAAAAAGGTTTATCGTGAATTCCTGAAAAACATTAACAGATCGGACGAAATAAGTCTGCTGGTCTGACGTTGTACGCCACTTGCGTTTGAAGTACCTACTTTATTTTTTCAATAAAAACTGGATGTAAAGACAAAAAAACTGTCGTACTACATAGTTTGGATATTTCTTGTACATAAACACTTGCATACTTCAGACACACAATGTTAACTGTTATTTTGTCCTTAGCGTAGTAGAATGGTGTTTGATTTATTAATAAAAATTAAAAAGCATAACAAACTAAAACCCGACTACGTAAAAAATCAACTAAAAAGTATATAACAAGAAAAATTTCTAGCCTCGGCTTAGGCTATAAACTAGATACCACTGTTCGTGGACATAGATTTTTTCTTTTTTTATAGTTTTTTAATTAAGCTTTCGTTTTTATTAGACACTTTTTGGTGACTCATGCTAACTTTATTCACTATTTTTTTTTATTCGTGATGGCTTACGCTTGACCGCCAGTTTGCCTGATGTTAAGCGATACTGCGATCTACGATGGAGCGCGCTTGCCTAGAAGAAACCGATTCACTCGTGATTTAAAGACACCCAGATTATATGTAACTATTAGGATGTAAGTTTCACACACTATTTAATTTTAATCGGTCATGAAAAATTCAATTTTTTTTTTCAATTATGCATATTTAATAACATTTTGTGTCAATATGAAACCCTGTTAGGGCGCTGCAAATTTAATATGAGAAGGGATGCCTCAAGGTATAGGATTCGTATGGCGTACGCACGGTTTGACGTCACGACGTGCTATAGGTTTTTTTTATGGGATAAGAGGGCAAACGAGCCGACGGATCGCCTGATGGTAAGATTACCGACACCCGCAACACCAGAGCGGTCACAAGTGCGTTGCCGATCTTTTAAAAGGGGATTGGGCCTCCGGTAACCTTACTCACTCGGCGAAACACAACGTAAGCGTTGTTTAACGCCGGTTTTCTGCGAGGCCGTGGTATCACTCCGGTCGAGCCGGCCCATTCGTGCCGAAGCATGGCTCTCCCACGAATAAAACCTAGATAAGCTCTGTCTAGCATAAAATGAATGCTTATAATTCCCATATTATTTTTGATCCGATTTCAACTTTTGTTTTACTCTATAAATGGTAAACTTTTTTGAGACCATAAAATAAAAATAGATTATAGAAGAGTGAACTATGTGCGTTACATATTTACCTCCCAATACTCCGATGTTACCGTCTATTTTACCAGCGAATCCCAAAAGAGAACCTGTAATTAAATATAATAATTTAGTGTCTGAAGCACTAATAATAACATTTACATCGCGATTGAGAGTCTGCATCGCACATCGGTGATTGAATAACTGCATCAAAACTGCGGTTAATTGCAATCAGAGGTGGAGCGTGCTTTTTTTTGTGATAGGCTTGACCGCCAGTTCCCCTGATGTTAAGGGTCCGGCGGAGCTTGAATTGCTCACAAAAACGAAATACCGAAATAAATAGTAATCCAGGCAATATTCTATCAAATTATGTTATTTATTCGGATTTGGATACCGTTAATATACGTTCCTACGGTACTATTTCGTCTACTACTACTTCACTGGAAATAAAAGACCGGAAAATCGTTTCAAACTTGGTAAAGTTATCAAAAATTGCATTCGCTTACATTTATTTCCAGTGAAGTATTTTGGACGAAATGACAGAGTAGGAACCTAGAATAACGGTATCGCTTTCTTTCTAACCTAGATGAACGGTAGATATCGTAATCCGAATAATAACAGAATTTGATTAAGTTGTGTTTGAATAACGATTTATTTTGGTATTACGTTTGTAAGAGAATTTCTAATACATTGTAACATGTAAAAGAGTCGCAGAAATAAATATCATTTGGCATTACTAAAATATATTTTCCGTGTATGTGAAATACGTCAAAAGATCGCCTTTGCTAGTCGAAGTTTTTATGAATGAGACTTACTTACCGCTATTACTCGAAGGAATAGTACCCGAGGATGGGTTTCCTGAGGTTCCTATACTCGAGGGGGAGCTGCCAGCTGGGTTTGGGGCTGCTAGAAACGTAAAGCATATAGATAAGTACTTAGGCACTTCATTATTGTTACTTATTATTCTTTAGCTGCCTGTAGTTTGGTGTTCCTAAGCGCGGGTGTATGTCAAACGCCTGGTAGTGTGTGAGGACTTTCATACAAATTTTTACCCCCTTTTTTCACTACCTTAGGGGATTCATTTCCAAAAATCTTTTCTTAGTGCTCGTCTACAGTGCAAAAGGATCCAGCATGCAAACTTTCAGGGCTCTAGCTCCTGTAGTTTTGGCTGTGCGTTGATACGTCAGTCAGTCAGTCAGGTTCTTTTTTTATATACAAGAACTAGCTTTTTGCCCGCGACTTCGTCCGCGTGGAATAGTTACTTTGTTCCATATGAACTTTCATCCCCTATTTTATCCCCTTGGGGGTAGAATTGATCAAAATCCTTTCTCAGCGGATGCCTACGTCATAACATCTACCTGCATGCCAAATTTCAGCCCAATCCCTCCAGTGGTTTGGGCTGTGCGTTGATAGATCACTATGTCAGTCAGTCAGTCACCTTTGAGTTTTATATATATAGAGATAGATTAGATAGACAAACTTTCATCCAATTTATTAAAATCAAAATTCTTAGGGGATGCCTACGTCATAGTAGCTATATTCATGCAAAGTCACAACCCGATCGGTTTAAAATTGACAAAGTTTCCTACAAACTTTCATCCCCTATTTTATCCCCTTAGGGGTGGAATTTATCAAAATCCTTTCTTAGCGGATGCCTACATCATAACATCTACCTGCATGCCAAATTTCAGCCCGATCCCTCCAGTGGTTTGGGCTGTGCGTTGATAGATCACTATGTCAGTCAGTCACCTTTGAATTATATATATAAAGAGATATTTATGATAAAGCCATTGGCAGAACTAACTACTCGTGTTAAAGAGCTGCAATTTGCGAAAAAAACATTTAAGAGTAAGTGAGTATCTTATCTATGTATGAATAGTACTGATTAAAAGCAAATCTTACACGGTACTTCTGGTTTGGTTGGGTCTAGAGTTGGTTGAGCGGGCCCTGTTGATCCTGCGGACAAAATACTATAACATCAGCACCATTCTCTTATGTCCCAATTTATTTGTGGCTGGTAAGACCCCGTTTAAGTTTTTGATACCACTAAGTCGGCAAACAAGCATACGGCCCGCCTGATGGTAAGCGGTTACCGTAGACTATAGACGCTTGCAACACCAGGGGCATCACTCGCGCGTTGCCGACCCTGTAAATTAAGAATTAGAATTCTAATTCTAATTCTTAATTTACAGGGTCGGCAACGATTCCTCCTTAAGAATTAGAGGAATAGTTGAGCTGGCAGCATAGGAGACAATAACGTAATGCTTAACCTATCTGCCAACACAACGCTTTCTCACAGAGCCTTGGTCAGCTCACCGTTAGGAACACAACATAGCACGGAGCTATGTTATTTGGCTACGATTTTCTGCAAGGTGGAGGTACTTCTCCAGTCGAGCAGCTCCAATTGTGAGTGGAATTATTCGATTCCATTATGCCGTTCCTCTATTAATTCCCTAAGTCAGACCCCAAGAAGCCTTACCAGCGAGAAAGTCAGATATTTTCTCGCCTCTTACGAGATGTTATAGGCTCGCCCCCTATAACATGGGACCTAAACATACCAGGCGAACTGTGGGTGTACATTAAGTACGCCTCTGCCTAACCCTTCGGGGAATACTGGCGTGATGGTATGTATGTATGTTACGAGATGCCTATCTGAATGGCAGTGAGGTATTATATTCTAACCTGTCCCCATAAGAGCTGAAATGTTTTTAATCTTTCTGTAAAATATTTAAAACGAGCTGTCCCCCGACATGTTCTGCAATGCCTCATTTTTTTCGTCATAAATCTTCCCAGGCATGCACACAACAACTCAATAAAGTTGCTTATAGGACAAACAAACATACAGAAAACATAACATAATCAACCCATTACACTGTCCCACTGCTGGGCACGGTTCTTCTCTCAGAATGAAAGGGATTAGGGATAGTCCACCACGCGGCCTAGTGCGGGTTGGCAGACTTCACACGCCATCGAGAAAATCTCTCAGGCATGCAGGTTTCCTCACGATGTTTTCCTTCACGGTTTAAGCGCGTGATAATTATCTATTTAATACGCACATGACTTCGAAAAGTCAGATGTGCATGCCTTGGGTTCGAACTCGAGACAGTCTTCGAACTTGGCAGTCCAACGGTCATACCACTAGGCTATCACTGGACTATAGCCTAATCCTTCTCATTCTGAGAGGAGACCCGTGCCCAGCAGTGGGTTATACTGATAATGGATTGATTATGTTATGTTATAGATAGATAGAAAAGCGTGTGTGTTTATGTGCGATTAAGTAGTACCTAAATTATTTGTCAGTTGACATTGTAATAATAAATGGTCCTTTTTACCTCCTGGTATTCCAAAGCTGACTGCTATTTTGCCGGCTAAGTCCAATAGAGAACCTGTAAAAAATAATTTACTTATAGCCTTAGGCCAGGGGTCGGCAACCTTTTGAGTCGGAAGAGTCAAAAATTACAATTTATAAAATTTCAAAGTTCTTAAAGAGCCTCAAAAATTTTTCCTGCCAACAATAAATAGTATCTACTTGCATAAATAAAGACTTTTGCTATCTACAAAAAAAATATTTAGGTATTTATTCATTTGTGGCTGAGAGATAGTAATGGAGCCCAATCCTCGTGAACTCGATTCAGAACAATTTTTAATGGTTTTTTTATAAAATATTTAAATATTATAACTAAACTCAAGAGCCGCAGCTTCGCATCCAAAGAGCATCCGCTTCGCATCCGCATGTGGCTCTCGAGCCGCAGGTTGCTGACCTCTGCTTTAGGCGATTATCACACGGCACCCCGCACCGCCGCGGAGAGCGACGGATTTCGTAGCCCCGCGCGGACGGGCGGTGTACTTACACCGCCCGACCGCGCGGTCATTATTTTTAATAAATCAAAGACCAGTCAACTACCTACTCTATTGAATCCTAACGTCCCTTGCGCAGTTTTGCTGGAGACGCTCTGACCGCTAAGCCACCGCGAGTCCCACCCGCTTGATCGAAATTTGCCTTCACATTCTGAATTTACGTCATAAGGTGACGTTGGCGACATCTATTGAAAAGCAAGTTACCTTGCTCATCAACCGATATGACTTACTTTACAGTTAGTTCGATATTCTATTCTATTCTATACATTAACCAGGACCAAATACCAAAATCCGAGCTGCTATTGAGAATTTTATAGAAAATCCCAAAAACACTTTCGTCGACCTGGGTATCGACCTCAGGACCTCTAGCGTAGCAGTCGCCATTGGAACCTTAGACTATCGAGGCAAGAAATATATCTTATATTTTTAAAACAAATTTTTATTTAAATAGATTATTTCGGCACCTCCTAGTTTGGCAGAGTCCGAGGGCGCTCCCGGTATCGCAGGCCCTGTCGGTGCTCCCGGTATCGCAGGCCCTGTTGGCGCTCCTGGTATCGCAGGTCCTGTAGGCGCTCCTGGTGAATGTCAGTTGTGTGTGTGTGAATATTTTATAGATAATGTCAAGAGTAGATACTAGATTAGGTATATCGTCGTTATAATAAAATACCTGGGCTGCTGGGAGTTACTCCACCAGGAGTGGAGGCAGTAGGAGCCGACGTAGGATACCCGGGTAATCCGCTAGCTGTTGAAGCTCCAGGGGCGACTGGCGTTGACGCTCCAGGCACTGCAGGAGTTGACGCTCCAGGGCCTGCAGGAGTTGATCCTCCAGGAGCTGCTGGCGTTGACGCTCCAGGTACTGCAGGAGTTGACGCTCCAGGAGCTGCTGGCGTTGATGCTCCAGATGCTGAGGTTGACGCTCCAGGCGATGCCGAAGTTGACGCTCCAGGAGATACTGGCGTTGACGCTCCAGGGGTTGCCGGAGTTGACGCTCCAGGGGCTGCGGGAGTTGACGCTCCAGGAGCTGCTGTCGTTGACACTCCAGGTGCTGGTGTTGACGCTCCAGGGACTACCGGAGTTGACGCTCCAGGGGATGCTGGCGTTGACGCTCCAGGGGCTGTCGGAGTTGACGCTCCAGGAGCTGTTGGCGTTGACGCTCCAGGTGCTGGTGTTGACGCTCCAGGGACTACCGGAGTTGGCGATCCGGGAGATTCTGGCGTTGACGCTCCAGGGGCTGCCGGAGTTGACGCCCCAGGAGCTGCTGGCGTTGACGCTCCAGGTGCTGGTGTTGATACTCCAGGGGCTGCCGGAGTTGACGCTCCAGGAGATGCTGGCGTTGATGCTCCAGGGGCTGGTGTTGACGCACCAGGAGATGCTGGCGTTGACGCTTCAGGGGCTGCCGGAGTTGACGCTCCGGGAGCTGCTGGAGTTGACGCCCCAGGTGCTGGTGTTGATGCTCCAGGGGCTGCCCGAGTTGATGCATCAGGAGCTGCTGGCGTTGACGCTCCAGGTACTGCAGGAGTTGACGCTCCAGGAGCTGCTGGCGTTGATGCTCCAGGTGCTGAGGTTGACGCCCCAGGGGATGCCGGAGTTGACGCTCCAGGAGATGCCGGAGTTGACGCTCCAGGGGTTGCCGGAGTTGACGCTCCAGGAGCTGCCGGAGTTGACGCTCCGGGAGTTGCTGGAGTTGACGCCCCAGGTGCTGGTGTTGATGCTCCAGGGGCTGCCGGAGTTGATGCTCCAGGGGCTGCTGGCGTTGACGCTCCAGGAGCTGCTGGCGTTGATGCTCCAGGTGCTGAGGTTGACGCCCCGGGGGATGCCGGAGTTGACGCTCCAGGAGATGCCGGAGTTGACGCTCCAGGAGATGCCGGAGTTGACGCTCCAGGAGATGCTGGCGTTGACGCTCCAGGGGTTGCCGGAGTTGACGCTCCAGGTGCTGCTGGTGTTGAATCTCCAGGTGCTGCCGGAGATGACGCCCCAGGAGCTGCTGGCGTTGACGCTCCAGGTGCTGGTGTTGATACTCCAGGGGCTGCCGGAGTTGACGCTCCAGGAGATGCTGGCGTTGATGCTCCAGGGGCTGGTGTTGACGCTCCAGGAGATGCTGGCGTTGACGCTTCAGGGGCTGCCGGAGTTGACGCTCCGGGAGCTGCTGGAGTTGACGCCCCAGGTGCTGGTGTTGATGCTCCAGGGGCTGCCGGAGTTGATGCATCAGGAGCTGCTGGCGTTGACGCTCCAGGTACTGCAGGAGTTGACGCTCCAGGAGCTGCTGGCGTTGATGCTCCAGGTGCTGAGGTTGACGCCCCAGGGGATGCCGGAGTTGACGCTCCAGGAGATGCCGGAGTTGACGCTCCAGGGGTTGCCGGAGTTGACGCTCCAGGAGCTGCCGGAGTTGACGCTCCGGGAGCTGCTGGAGTTGACGCCCCAGGTGCTGGTGTTGATGCTCCAGGGGCTGCCGGAGTTGATGCTCCAGGGGCTGCTGGCGTTGACGCTCCAGGAGCTGCTGGCGTTGATGCTCCAGGTGCTGAGGTTGACGCCCCGGGGGATGCCGGAGTTGACGCTCCAGGAGATGCCGGAGTTGACGCTCCAGGAGATGCCGGAGTTGACGCTCCAGGAGATGCTGGCGTTGACGCTCCAGGGGTTGCCGGAGTTGACGCTCCAGGAGCTGCCGGAATTGACGCTCCAGATGCTGCTGGTGTTGATGCTCCAGGGGCTGCTGGTGTTGACGCTCCAGGTGCTGCCGGAGTTGACGCTCCAGGAGATGCCGGAGTTGACGCTCCAGGAGATGCTGGCGTTGACGCTCCAGGGGTTGCCGGAGTTGACGCTCCAGGAGCTGCCGGAATTGACGCTCCAGATGCTGCTGGTGTTGATGCTCCAGGGGCTGCTGGTGTTGACGCTCCAGGTGCTGCCGGAGTTGACGCTCCAGGAGATGCCGGAGTTGATGCTCCAGGAGATGCTGGCGTTGACGCTCCAGGGGTTGCCGGAGTTGACGCTCCAGGAGCTGCCGGAATTGACGCTCCAGATGCTGCTGGTGTTGATGCTCCAGGGGCTGCTGGTGTTGACGCTCCAGGTGCTGCCGGAGTTGACGCTCCAGGAGCTGCTGCTGTTGACGCTCCTGGTGCTGGTGTTGATGCTCCAGGTGCTGTCGGAGTTGACGCTCCAGGTGCTGCCGGAGTTGACGCTCCAAGGGCTGCCGGAGTTGACGCTCCAGGTGCTGGTGTTGACGCTCCGGGGGCTGCCGGAGTTGACGCTCCAGGAGCTCTAGGAGCTGCAGGTTTACTAGGTCCAATAGGCGACCAGGGTGTGGGACCCGAATTAGGTTTGACAGGTTGTAATGGTGTTTTAGGAGGAGCTCCTGGTACTAAGCCAGACAGCAAATCAGAGATTGAGCCTGGAAATCCAGCATGTGGTTTTTGTCTATTTGGCCCTGCAAATAGGTCATTAAAAGGTTTGTTTGAAGCTGGTTTAGCAAAAGGGCTTGAAGACGGATGGTGTGGGGGACTATCCTCACTAAAGAAAGGGAATCTAGGAATCCTTATGGGGGATCCAATATTATTTCCATTCAGCTGCAATCCTGAAAACGAAAACCAGTATTAAATTAAAGGGTTTTTTTATGGGGCATAGGATAGAGGGCAAACGAGCGGACGGATCGCCTGATGGCAACCGATCACCGCCGCCCATGGACCCCCCAACACCAGAGGAGTCACAAGTGCGTTGCCGGCCTTTTAAAAGGGGGCCTCCGGATTCCTCACTCACTCAGCGAAACACAACGTAAGCGTAGTTTCACGCCGGTTTTCTGTTTATATCTCATATTTTTCTCATTTTCCCTGTATTCCCTGAAGAGTTGGACAGAAGTGTTCTATACATCTACAGTTCCCCGGTATAGAAGGCGAGCCTATGGCCATTAACCGGGCACAAATCCAAACTCCGAGTTGCTACGGATAATTTTTTAGATCTATTTGCCTTGGAAAATGAACAAAACCTTCTAGCGTAGCCGAGGACCACTAGATTATTAAGGCAATATAATATTTTAGTTTTCTTCATTTTAGACGCAATGATAGGTCCGCCACGCAAGCTTACTGCGGATTGGCAGACTTCACACGCCGTCGAGAAAATCTCTCAGGCATGCAGGTTTCCTCACGATATTTTTCTTCACCGTTTAAGGGATCGGCGGAGCTTGAATTGCCCAAAAAACCGTAATAGCGAAATAAATCGTAATCCAGATAATATTCTATCAAATGATGTTATTATTCGGATTTGGATACCGTTAATCTAGGTTCCTACGGTACTTTTTCGTCTACTACTACTTTACTGGAAATAAAAGACCGGAAAATCGTTCCTAACTTCGTAAAGTTATCAAAAATTGCATTCACTTCCATTTATTTCCAGTGAAGTATTTTCGACGAAATGGTAATGAAGGAACCTAGATTAAGGGTATCGGAATCCGAATAATAACAGAATTCGGTTAAATTGTGTTTTAATATTTTTTTTAATTGTGTTTTACCGTTTAATTACGATTTATTCCGGTATTACGATTGTAAGAGAAATTCGGTCCGCCGGACTCTTAAGGGAGTGTTCATTACGTACTTAATAATTGTTTACTTACTTATCTCTCTGAATCCATGAGAAATACTTATCTGCAATCGAAATAATATTTTCGTTATAAAATGCAAAATCTCGGCAAGATGGCCACCGCATTGCCAAATTATTTTCTACCGCTTAGCAATAACGCCCTAATAAAGTCAAAGGACAAAATCATTTCAATGACTACTAGGTAACAGTACTTTTTAAACGTCATTGTTACATTAAAGACAGCCTCCAAAACGGCCGCCCTTCACCGCCTCCTAGTGTTTTCACTGGGAAGAAAAAGCGGCGCAACAAACTCCCCAGCGACACATTTCTGTCTGTTAAATTACTAAGGCGTTAAAAGTTACTAAAAAATAAAAAAGACGTGTGGCACTCGGGGACTGCCGCGGTAAAGCTATTGCATAGCGTTTTTTATCAACTTATGTAATACAACCAATGCCACCTAAAGGCGGGTTGCTGAACTAAAGAGACAAGCGTGTTAGGTTTTTTTCGTTACGGAATTTCTGGATTCGGTCCCCACGCTCAAGGCCCGCGATAGAAGCTATGCAATAGCTTAAAATAGGATTTAATTTTTTGCTTGAAGTGCTTAACTAATATTTTTTAATGCTACGTTATTGTTCCGGTTTTAAGGGTAATGTAGCCAGTGACATTACTGGGTAAATGAGACTTAACAACTGAGGTGTCAAGATGACAACGCGCGAAGGATACCGCTAGTGTTGCTGGCGTCTAGCTGCGGTTTCCGCTTAGTACCATCAGGCTAATACTCGTAGTATCACTTGCTATCATGCTCAGTTGTCTCGTTTGCTCAGTAATTTCTGTGGTTAAACGTTACATTTCAAACGAACTCAACAGCAGAGATTTAATAATATTAAGCAACCTCATAAATGTTCTAGATGAATTTATTAACTTCCTGCATACCCTTCCGACTAATAACGATGCGGAGGATATATTTTGATGCCGATTTTTATTTTTTTCTAGTTGTTCTTAAAGAATATGTAGTTTTGTGCTTTATTTAGTTAATTAGGTTACTTGTTAATCGACTTCAAAAAAAAGGTAGAGGTTCTCAATTCATCGCAATCTTTTTTTTATGTAGGTAGCGAAAAATAATATCCGAACAAATCGAACGCACCAACTTCCGAAACTGTTTTTCACTTATCATTATTCTCTATGTTTGTGAAGGCGCTTTTACGTTTTGTTATTTTTATAATTAGCATGTAATAATTCATATAATTATAATTTTTAGGTAAGTATACCTAGATAGAAATCAATTTTAAAATAAAATCTCACCAGTAATAATAAAACTAAGAACTTCTCCATATTTAGCACTTTTCAACTTAAAATTATAGCTGTATTTGATAAATTATTTGCTAATATTAACTTATATATACCATATGATTAAACAAGCAAGTTAAATTGTATATTGGTTTAGTTTAAACAGATGGTTTGCCACGAAAATAGTTTTGTGTTCAATGGAATTTAACGAAGCCATAAAAACCGCGCTTATGTTTAACTAACCGTCAGATCTAGTAAAATGTTACGGCAAAAAATCACTTTATATTGCCAAAAATAGTAAATGATCACCAAAATAAGTTCTAACCTAACCTAAACCTAATTTTTGGTGACCATTTATGCATTTTGGTAAGCATTTTGGGGATAAATTTACTAAATTTGGTGGTCATTATATTTATCCCCTTTTTCTTGTAACCATTTCCAATTGGATAGGGACTTCACTAGTGTTTGATTTATTAATAAAACAACTTTTATAACATAAAGTAAAACCGCCTTAAAAACATAAAAATAATGTTAAGTGCACAACAGTTTCGGAAGTTGGTGCGTTCGATTTGTTCGGATATTATTTTTCGCTACCTACATAAAAAAAGATTGCGAAGAATTGAGAACCTCTACCTTTTTTTTGAAGTCGATTAACAAGTAACCTAATTAACTAAATAAAGCACAAAACTACATATTCTTTAAGAACAACTAGAAAAAAAAAAACTGTTGTACACCTAGCACAACAGTTTCGGGAGTAGTTGGCGAAAACAAAAGTTCAAACTAAATCGAAAGCATCAAAGAAATAAGAAAATAAAAACAATACTTAAATTGTTAATTTCGTCATTACAATTGTTTTGGTATAATATTCATGACTAACTAAGTCGTTAAAGAGAAAAAAATACAAATTAGGTTTAAAAAGGCCTATCTAGTTCAATTATTATCCAAAATTGAGGCAAATTTATAAAAAATTTAAACAATACAATTTGTTTGTGATTACTTTATGTATAACATATATTATTTATATGGCAAAAGCACATAAGGATTCCACTAAAAACTTCTTCAAAACTAGGGTGTTTTTTGGATTTGAGCGATGTAATGCCCTTAAGTAGGTATATTGATGCAATAATCTGCATGTACTTCATTGATGAAAATATTTAGCTGTTAGTTTGTGACTTCAGAGATAATCGCTCTCTGCGAATTTTGTGGCCCGAATTTAAAATCAAATTATGGCCAATTACATTAACACTCTGTTAACCAATTCCATGGTTACTGACGTAACAGATAAACTCATAATTTATACATTAATTTTAATATCAAAATAATAATTGACGTATTTCCTACATACAATTTAGGTCTGAATTTATTAACTTTATTTATTAATTTAATGGATGCCATTAAATGACGCACGTCATTAAAAACAAAATTGTACAATCACAGTGTTACAAGCTTTGTGCTCTTTAGTTGAAGGAAATCATAGCTTACAATACATTATTATAAACAGGGAGACTCAATGTCGATGTATCGGAATTGAGTTCAAGAGCCCCCTGGTCGAGCAGTGTTTTTGGGTTTTTCTATGAGATTCTCAGTAGCAGCTCGGAGTTTGGATTTGTGCCCGGTTAATGGCAATAAGCTCCCCCCTATTACATGGGACCTAAACATACCGGCGAACTGTGAATGTGTATATTAGTGCACCTCTGCCTAACCCTTCGGGGAATACAGGCGTGATGGATGATGGTATGTTTTTTTGTGTATTAAGTCGGCAAACGATTTGACGAGCCACCTGGTGGTTAGTAGTCATTGTCGCCTATGGACACCTGCAACACCAGAGGAGTTACTGATGCGCTGCCGAGCCTTAAGAGCCCCTACGGACTGCAGACTGTCAGAGCCGCAGCAACCGAAGGGAACTGGCTCTTACGTGTAAAAGTCGAAACACATACCGCGATGCTTTGAAATTCTTTTGTTTCCTTGGCTCCCACCTTTATAATAAGCTAAACTTACCCCTGAACATATATCCTCTTACCAGATCAAGCTGTAAGAAATCAATCACAACTTATCTTAAACATCTTTTTGTGATTTTTTTGCATTTTCCATGCTAAGATTATTAAATTATTTAATAGTAAAGGAAAAAATTCAATCGCGGGCAGGATTCGAACCTGCGTCTTCTGGTTTGATATACCAGACGCTCTGACCTCTAAGCCACCGCGAACCCTACCCGCATGATTGAAATTTTGCCTTCACATTCTGAATTTACGTCATAAGGTGACGTTTGGTGACATCTATGAGAGGCAAGTTAAGGTGGCTTAGAGGTCAGAGCGTCTGGTATATCAAACCAGAAGACGCAGGTTCGAATCCTGCCCGCGATTGAATTTTTTCCTTTACTATTAAATAACTTATCTTAAACAGTTTAATTATCAGGATACCGAAAACCTCATAACTCCTCTTATTGTAACAAATTGCTAATATTCCTTAATTCCTAACTTAGTAATGTTAGCTCTATCAGATCCATGTTGTACTATTTATTTTCCATCACTTACCTACCTACTTTGAATAACCCCAACGCACTTTTACACCCACATACAGACACTCACTCTCACTTCACTTATTCTCAAGCTCACTCTCTGCTTATACTCACACGTTTACATTAACACTTCCATTCACTCACACGCAAAAATCACAAAATAAAAACTAAATTTAGGTCACCCTTGTGTATACTGTAAAACATTTTTTACATTTTATTTTTCCTTTAGTTTATAATTTTAATTTAATTTTATATTATTTTAGCACTCTCTGTTACGAACACTATCGCAATTAAAATCTATCTCATGTAGCTCTGAACGCTAGCACCGGGTGGAGGCTTGGTGACCTGTGATACAGGTATACCTAAACTTAATTCAGGCACCAGTCTCTCACAATGGTACGTTCATATTCGCCAGCATAGTAATTTTGTCTAGATTTAAGGTAACCTTGTGAAAAGAAAATAAAGAAAAAATATATTATGCTTTACGACAGACTGACGTAAGCCAGCCAGTCAAACCCGAGAGGTCCTGTCACCGAGTAAGTCTAATCACAAGTGAATTGGTTTCTTCTAGGCAAGCGCGCTCCATCGTAGATCGCAGTATCGCTTAACATCAGGCGAACTAGCGGTCAAGCATTAGCCTATCACAAACAAAAAAAAAAATTCTCGGCTTTTACGACATGTCTATCTGAATGGCAGTAAGGAACTGTATCCTAACTCGTCCCCACACGGGGGAAATCGTTTTTTTATGGGATAGGAGGGCAAACGAGCAGACGGATCGCCTGATGGTAAGCAATTACCGCCGCCCATGACATCCGCAACACCAGAGGAGTCACGAGCGCGTTGCAAACCTTTTAAAAGGGAATTGTGCCTCCGGTAACCTCACTTACTCGTCGAAACACAACGTAAGCGTTGTTTGACGCCGGTTTTCTGTGAAGCCGTGGTATCACTCCGGTAGAGCCGGCCCATTCGTGCCGAAGCATGGCTCTCCCACGTAATAAAATCTCTTTCTTTCATTAAACAAGGAAACGAGCAGACAGATCGTCTGGTAGTAAGCGATTACCGCCGCTCATGGACACCCGCATCACCAGAGGAGTCACAAGTCAAATATATATATAATATAATATAATTCTAAAACTAAAATATGACTAGAATAAATAGATACTAAAAAATTATATAGTTATTTAATTGCTAAATTACATTACATAAGACATATTACATTACACAAGTACCATAATTTAAAACACTTAATAATAATATTTTTTAAATGGCATAAATTAATGAGTACTTCCTCTCTCCTATATTGCTGTGCCCGACAGGGTCCACAATGTACTTATATTAATAACTAGCTTTTGCCAGCGACTTCGTCCGCGTGGAATAGTTACTTTGTTCCCTAGTTCTTCGCCCGCGGTTTCACCTGCGTTGCCCCGTTCCTAAGGGTTGTAGCGTAATGTTTTATAGCTTGAAACCTTTCTCATGAATCACTCATTTTCCCAACATTTCCCTTCACTGCTCTGCTCCTATTGATCGTAGCGTGATGAAAAGTACTATAACCTGCCCAGGAGTATGAAGAACAATTGTACCAAGTTTCGTTAAAATCCGTCGAGTGGTTTTTGTTTCTATAACAAACATACAGACAGACAGACAAAAATTTTACTGATTGCATTTTTGGCGTCAGTATCGATCACTAATCACCCGCTGATAGTTATTTTGGAAATATATTTCATGTACAGAATTGACCTCTCTACAGATTTATTATAAGTATAGATGTATACTTACCATCCAAAAAAACCTTGTGGAACGCAATAAATGAATGAATACCGAATACAAGTGCGTTGCCGGGTATAAAAGGGGCTGTTGATCTACATTAAAACAAAACCGTCAGTGTGTATAAGTGATTTTATTGTATCAAGTTTGTCCGTCGAAGGCGACGGCGGCGAGCAGCGCGCGCGGGAGGCGCGCGTACAGTGCGGGCGTGCGCGGCGCGCCGCACGACCGCCCCAGTGACGTCACCGCCACCACGCGCCACGCGCACCCCGCCCGCACCTGCGCCGGCCCCCCGGAGTCACCCTACATACCGAAAAAAGACGTGTGGCACTCGGGGACTGCCGCGGTAAAGCTATTGCATAGCGTTTTTTATCAACTTATGTAATACAACCAATGCCACCTAAAGGCGGGTTGCTGAACTAAAGAGACAAGCGTGTTTCTCTTTAGTTCAGCAACCCGCCTTTAGGTGGCATTGGTTTTTATCAACTTATGTAATACAACCAATGCCACCTAAAGGCGGGTCGCTGAACTAAAGAGACAAGCGTGTTTCTCTTTAGTTCAGCAACCCGCCTTTAGGTGGCATTGGTTTTTATCAACTTATGTAATCAACCAATGCCACCTAAAGGCGGGTTGCTGAACTAAAGAGACAAGCGTGTTAGGTTTTATTCGTTACGGAATTTCTGGATTCGGTCCCCACGCTCAAGGCCCGCGATAGAAGTTATGCAATAGCTTAAAAATAGGCTTAAGCCGGACCGTTCAGCTGAGCCCGCCAAATTCAAATTTCGAGTGGTTTTTCGCAGTTTGTAGGTCTATAATAAGTTCTGCGTTCATGGTAATGGTAATTGCGACATTAACTTATACAAAATTCACAATTTTTATCTAAAACCATTGCTTAAAAATCATTATTGTAGCTAAAAGTAGTGTAAAATGTCCATTTTTAACCAACTACACAGATTGCGCCAAGTTTTTGGCTTGGTAAGGATTTTTATGTAAAGGTTTTAGTTCTCAGTTGTGAATGTAACTGCCATGAATCTAGAACTTGTCATACACCTACAAACTGCGAAAAATCACTTGAAATTTGAATTTCCAGTACCCGGTTCACCCAGTCGAAAGTTATGAGGTAATAAACATTTTAATATATTTTATAAGTGACAAACATGGATACGGCCCGCCTGATGGTAAGCGGTTACCGTAGATGGTATGGACGCTTGCAACACCAGAGGTATCAACCGCGCGTTGCCGACATTGTAGATTAAGAAGGAATAGTTGGATTGGCAGCATAGGAGACATGCTGCATGATAGCGACAGTAACAAAACACCACCGGCTCCCCGCACTGCCAACACAACACTTCCTGGCAGAGCTCTGACCATCTTGCTCATCGTTAGGAACACACACAACATAGCACGGAGCTATGTTATATGGCTACGATTTTCTGCAAGGTGGATGTACTTCCCCAGTCGAGCAGCTCTAATTGTTTTTTTTTATGGGATATGGGGGCAAATGAGCAGACGGATTGCCTGATGGTAAGCGATTACCGCTGCCCATGGACACCCGCAACACCAGAGGAGTCACAAGTGCGGCCGGCCTTTTAAAAGGGGATTGGACCTCCGGTAACCTCACTCACTCGGCGAAACACAACGTAAGCGTTGTTTGATGCCGGTTTTCTGTGAGGCCGTGGTATCACCGCGGTCGAACCGGCCCATTCGTGCCGAAGCATGGCTCTCCCGGCTTAGTAGTACACTCTTCAAAATTGATTATTTAGTAGGTGGCGTTACGCCCGAGGCGTTTTATTTTCAACCTACAAACTTCGTGGATCGTTAATATTATCACGTTTTTTTATTATCGTCTTGAAATAACAACGTCTGCTCTGCGCACGAGTCGCCGTAAATTAAAAAATATATATTCATAACATAACATAACATACCATCACGCTTGTATTCCCCGAATGGTTAGGCAGAGGCGTACTAATGTACACCCACAGTTCGCCGGTATGTTTAGGTCCCATGTAATAGGGGGCGAGCCTATTGCCATTAACCGGGAACAAATCCAGACTCCGAGCTGCTACTGAGAATTTCATAGAAAAACCCAATAACACTTTGCTCGACCTGGGGATCGAACCCAGGACCTCTAGCGTAGCAGTCGCGCTTGGGACCACTAGACTAATGAGGCAGTCAAATATATATTGATATTCAACAATTAGTTTTAACTTTTCAAAAGTACCTATTTTAGTGGTCTATTGAAATACTTAGTTTGAATTTCGAATTTAATTTTGACTTTGTCTATGACTTTGAACTTACACAATGTTTGATTAATTTATGTAACTTCTAATGTTCAACCCATATATTATGTTGCGTTTAGATTTAGATTAAAAAAGGGTGTGAAAGGATTTTTACAGGGTCGGCACCGCGCGAGTGATAGGTATCCCTGGTGTTGCAAGCGTTTATAAGCTACGGTAACCGCTTACCATTAGACGGACCGTATTGTTATTTGCCACCGTAGTGGTATACAAAAAAAAAAACATTTTGTCTAAATCTAAATAAAAATTAGAGTCTGAATCCTTATAATAATATGTTTCTCACCTGACAAGTATCTTTTCCGCCTCGTTTCTCTCCAGCACACACGTGGCTGTCGGGGGTGACCCCGTCGGGCAGCTTGAGGGAAGTCCCCCAGATCTCCCGGCACTCCTCCATGTTCCAGACAGGGAGCGACACGCTGCGGAGCTCCTCAGAGTGATCACCGCCTACAAATGATGTAAACGATTAGGAGTCTTCCAGTAAATCAAAGTCAAAATGTTTTAAAGAGTCCGGCGGAGCTTGAATTGCCCACAAAAATCCGGACAATATTCTATCAAATTATGTTATTATTCGGAGCTGGATACCGTCAATCTAGGTTCCTACTGTACTATTTCGTCTATTACTACTTTACTGGACATAAAAGACTGGAAAATTGTTCAAAACTTGGTAATTTTATCAATAATTGCATTCGCTTACATTTAATTCCAGTGAAGTATTTTGGACCAAATGGTAGCGTAGGAACATAGATTATCGGTATCAGAATCCGAATAATAACACAATTTGACAAAATTTATTGAAATAAAACTACTTTTTACGGATTTTATCGCGTTGTATTGATATTATTTGATTCGCGACGTTTCGGATCCTTTACAGCATCCATGGTCACGGGTAGACTAAGTTGTTGGACGTCTTAATGTTACAATTACTAACAGCTACCTTACATTTTGTTAATTATTGGCGATCCGATGCACGCAGAACGAGCTCACCGTATCCTTCGGTCTTGCAGTTGACTAAATTTAATTTCAATTACGATTTATTTCGGTATTACGTTTGTAAGAGAAATTCGGTCCGCCGGACTCTTAATGCGGATCGTTCACCAGAGCCCGCCAAATTCAAATTTCAAGTGGTTTTTCGCAGTTTGTAGGGGTATAATAAGTTTTACATTCATGGCAATAGTAATTGCGACATGAACAATACCAAATTCACAACGTTTAGGCGGTTGGCGATCCGTCTGGTCATACATAAAAGCTGAAAGCGTAATAAATTACTGTAGTTGGAAATCACTTACCAAACTCCGTTCTACCCCACCCGGTGGCGATAATACTTTGGCCCTCTGGCGGTGGTACACCCAAACACGCCGGCCGAATCACTTCAGAAAAACTGAAAAATATATAGGTATATTTTTTTTCGTCATTGCATTATTGTATTTCAAACGTTGCCTCCGACTGCATGAGATTTTTCCGATTCGGTAAGATCTCGTCGACTGCATGAGATTTCTCAGATTCGATGAGATCTCGTCGACTGCATGAGATTTTTCCGATTCGGTAAGATCTTATCGACTGCATGAGATTTTTCCGATTCGGTAAGATCTCGTCGACTGCATGAGATTTTTCCGATTCGGTAAGATCTCGTCGACTGCATGAGATTTCTCCGATTCTATGAGATCTCGACTTAGGGTGTATATCGTATTTAAAAAATCTCAGCTGAGATGTGATTAATATAATATGTATGTGAGGTTGGGAAAATAACGCAATCGGATTTTTACATTGTAGCAATTTGTAGGTCTATAACTGCCTCATTAGACTAGTGGTCCTAAGCGGCTACGCTAGAGGTCCTGGGTTCGATTCCCAGGTCGAGCTGGTCTACATTAGTAAACCTCTGCCTCTCCCTTCGGGGAATACAGGCCTGGTTGTATGTTAAAAACATTACTCACGAGACTTTGGAAACCATCTTGATGAGCGCCACGTCGTGGTAGGCCCTCCTCATCTTGTATTTGGGATGACGTATGACTGCCGAAACCTTCACCACCACGGCGCCAGGGTCGTCCAGGTACGAGGAGCCTAGTTGGACAGCCTGCGGGGGACCGCTGCAAATACAGTACAAAATATTGAAATAAAACGATAAAAGCAAACCCCCCAAACGCAAAAAGAGAGAAACAGAGGGTTGTTTTAAGTTTAACGCGCCCATGGACACCTGCAACACCAGAGGAGTTGCTGATGCATTGCCGAGCCTTAAGAGCCGCTACGGCCTACAGACTGCCAGAGCCGCAGCAACCGAGGGGGAACTGGCTCTTACGTGCAAAAGTTGAAACACACACCAAGGTGCTTTACGACAGATTCCGACGTAATGGTCGCCAGCCAGTCAGACCACAAGAGGTCCTACCACCGAGCAAGTCAGATATTTTCACGCCTCTTACGGGATGCTTATCTGAAAGGCAGTGAGGAACAGTATTCTAACCCGTCCCCACAAGGGGTAAAGCCAGTTTTGGATTCCATTATGTGCATAACTGTAGGAACATAAGCAAGGTGCTTTACGACAGACTCCAACGTACGGATTGTCGCCAGCCAGTCAGACCCCAAGAGGTCCTACCACCGAGCAAGTCAGATATTTTCACACTTCTTACGGGATGCCTATCTGAAAGGCAGTGAGGAACAGTATTCTAACATGTGCATGACTGTACATACCTTACAACTTCATAGTCTTTGTCCTGATAAGTGCAGTGTCCCGCTGTCAACACGTATCGGTCGCTGATAAGAGAACCCCCGCATTTCCATGAGTAACCGGCTGTCTGGAAACAAAAGATATGCAAAGATTACTTAGAGATACTGTTGTATTTATACTAACAAATAAAATAACATAACATAATAATATTGGATGCGTTTTGTTAGTATGGGCATGCCTGTTGTGTTGCCACCTCCCATTATTAGTTTTTCTTTTTTGCGCAACCTTTTGCTTCTTTTATGTTATCTATGATTGTACAGTTGCATTTTGATTTGTTGTGTGTCGTAAGGGCGAAAATAAATACTGTTTCTTTACCTTTTTGTGATTTTTTTGCATTTTCCATGCTAAGATTATTAAGTTATTTAATAGTAAAGGAAAAAATTCAAGCGCGGGCAGGATTCAAAATCACAAAAAGATAGTTAAAAGGTAGGGTGGCATCGTACGACACTGAACTGACTGTAAAGTAAGTCGTGTCGGTTGAGAAGTAAGGTAACTTGCCTCTCATAGATGTCACCAAACGTCACTTTATGACGTAAATTCAGAATGTGAAGGCAAAATTTCAATCATGCGGGTAGGGTTCGCGGTTGCTTAGCAGAGCGTCTGGTATATCAAACCAGAAGACGCAGGTTCGAATCCTGCCCGCGATTGAATTTTTTCCTTTACTATTAAATAACTTTTTCTTTCTTTTCTTTCAAAATATGAGTACAACCTGTAACAGGACAAACGCAAGACCTGAAAGTAGTGTGTTCAGAATCGACTACTGAAACGATTACTTTGGTTTTTTATATGTGTTAATTTTTCCCGAAAAGTTGATTACAATACCTGAAATATAGCCCACTGATCCATCAGTGGTTCGAGGTGAAACCTATTTGTACAAATTGTTATTGTGTGGCGTGTGCGCATCGATATCGTAGTTTTGCGACTAGCTGATACAACTAATTTCTTGAAAAAAAATATGCTAACATGTATCAAAACTGACTTTCGGGTTTACATACCATCACGCCTCTATTCCCCGAAGGGTAAGGCAGAGGTGTACTTTATGTACACCCACAGTTCGCCGATATGTTTAGGTAGATTTGACAAAAATGAAACACAAATGAACACAGAATTCAATTATTTAATAGTAAAGGAAAAAATTCAATCGCGGGCAGGATTCGAACCTGCGTCTTCTGGTTTGATATACCAGACGCTCTGACCTCTAAGCCACCGCGAACCCTACCCGCATGATTGAAATTTTGCCTTCACATTCTGAATTTACGTCATAAGGTGACGTTTGGTGACATCTTTGAGAGGCAAGTTACCTTACCTCTCAACCGACACGACTTACTTTACAGTCAGTTCAGTGTCGTACGATACCACCCTACCTTTTAACTATCTTTTTGTGATTTTTTTGCATTTTCCATGCTAAGATTATTAAGTTATTTAATAGTAAAGGAAAAAATTCATCATCAATCATTGCAAAATCATGCGGGTAGGGTTCGCGGTGGCTTAGAGGTCAGAGCGTCTGGTATATCAAACCAGAAGACGCAGGTTCGAATCCTGCCCGCGATTGAATTTTTTCCTTTACTATTAAATAACTTAATAATCTTAGCATGGAAAATGCAAAAAAATCACAAAAAGATACAGAATTCAATGTTACCACGATTCGATGGAATCATTGATTCATAGTGATACATTGGTAAAACGTGGACGCATAGTCGCACATTGTTTAGTTGAGCCAACACGAATGCAGTCGGTGTGTGCTCACTGTTCACGCTCATTATGCTCAACATAGGCGGCGAGCCTATAGCCATTAACCGGGCACAAATCCAGACTCCGAGCTGCTAATGAGAATTTCATAGAAAAACCCAATAACACTTTGCTCGACTTGGGGATCGAACCCAGGACCTCTAGCGTAGCAGTCGCGCTTGGGACCACTACACTAATGAGGCAGTCTTTCGGGTTTAGATATTATAATTATGACTCGATATTCTAATCGACCTTGTTCGAGGTCTTACGCTTATTCAGATACAGTTATCTAAGTAAAGGATTTAAAGACCAGCTAATTTCAAACCCAAAGTGCATTATAAACATTATTGTCAAATTAACACAATTTAATGTAATAACATTATTTTTAAAATTCATAAATATTGAGGATTTTTGGTCGTGTGCGTGCACTGTCAAACTTATGTATTAAGGGTCCAGCGGAGCTTGAAATGCCCACAAAAACGTAATACCGAAATAAATCGTAACCCAGACAATATTCTATCAAATTATGTTATTATTCGAATTTGGATACCGTTAATCTAGGTTCCTACGGTACTATTTCGTCTACTACTACTTAACTGGAATTAAAAGACCTTCTGGTCTTCGTATCGTTCCGAACTTGGTAAAGTTATCAAAAATTGCATTTACTTGCATTCATTTCCAGTGAAGTATTTTGGACGAAATGGTAGAGTAGTAACCTAGATTAACGGTATTGGAATCCGAATAATAACAGAATTTGATTAAATTGTGTTTGAATTACGATTTATTTCGGTATTACGTTTGTATGAGAAATTCGGTCCGACGGACTCTCAATGTTAATAATAAGTAGTGTAGTGGTAACTATATCCACACGTTCTGTAATATAAAGGCGGACAGGAAAAAATAAAATCATGTGAAAACAATAATTCATTTTGACTAAAAAAATATTTTTCCGGTGCGCGGTCAACACTCGAGAACCTTTTGTTCCAGCGGCCCTCAGTTCTAACATGTCTCAACAAGATTTGCTTACGCCCCCGGAACAAGAGTTGCTTACTGCAAGACTTGCCAGGAATTCCATTCCCAAAAATGGCTCCCAGTGAAGGTCGAAAAAAAAATGCTTACTCTAGTTTTCATCCAGCCCACCAACGTCATGTGAGGGAACTCTTGAATGCTGACCACCCTGCCGCCGATGACCAGCGGCACGTTGATTGGGGTACAATCAGACACGTTCAGCTCCACAGGGTTAGGAGATGGTACCAACGGTAACGCCACCACTTTCTTCACAGTAAGAGCTTTGTATCGGTCGCACACTGGAAAAAAAATCGGTCAGGACTTTATGAAACTGTTAAAAAACATTCAAAGAGAGGTATGTAGAGGTATTATATGGACATGCCCTACGTCCCGGAATTAATTGCTAATAGACAATTGTAATACGTTACAAAGAGACGATATATGCTTGTCGTTAGGCAAAGAGTGTCCCGCATTCCCGCTATTGTTCTCTTTTGTTTCCACAAGCTGTGTTTTGCATCCTGCAAGGAAGGCAACAACGCGCGTGTGCACATTGAACTTTTGCAACTTCGGACATCCGATGTTGTTGATGTAAGTTTGGCAACGTCGCGTGTGCAATGGTTTACTTAAAACACACTATTACATTTCTCTGTTTCCTACACTCATTTATTTTTTAAGTCCCGGCATTGTAGTCGAAATCCCGGGGTATGTCCATATTAACATATATGTTTGCGGTCAATGAACCAAAATAGCTCTACCTATTCCGGTCTCTGGTGATAATTGTCCATACTGATTTCGATATTTTTGCATACAACACTATTTTCGTTATTTCGCCCGTACTGTGGGGCGCGAAAGAATATAAAAATTCTACTTACTCCTCTCTGCTAGATCCAAGTATCTTCTCTTCTCTCTATCAGTCATGTCATCTTCATCAGGACCTATGAGGATTTCTGGTTCCGTTTGAGGTCCATCGATGAAGGTAATAGACCCTGGATCAGTAGGCCTATTAAAGACTACGAAGTTATTACCCAAAGGTTTATTGGTGATAGGGGGCTGATCAACATCTACGGGAGCCGGATTGACACCCGGGCGATTCATCAAAGGGTTATCAGAAGGGTAATTGAAATTCACACCTCCGTTAGGGTCAAAGTTGTTTGAATTACCCCTGTTTGTATTGTAGTTAGAATTACCTCTGTTGTCGGTATTGTAGGTATTAGAATTACCCCTATTATTCGGAGTTGTAATACCTCGATTGTTTGAATACAAATTAGTTGAACTGTCTCTGTGGTTATTGGCTTCTGTATTACCAAAGTTATTATTATTGTAATTATTGGGGTAAACTTGGTTATTGGGCCTTCCTCTATTACCCACTCCTATGTTTCCAAAGTTGTTGGATTCTGGATTAATATCTGTATTTATAAATCCATTGTTATTTGTGTTTCTATTGTTATTACCCCTGATATTACCATCTGGATTAATTCCAAACACATTTGGATTCCTGGTGTTTTTAGGAATATCGATATTATAATCTGTATTCAGAATACCTCTATCATTATTATTTTGGTTGTTGGAATAATGTCTGTTGTTGGGATCTCTGGAGAAATTATTGTTATAATCATTATTGGCTCCGTTGTTGGGTTTTCGGTTGTTCTGGTTGTTATAAATATTATCAGGTTCATAGCTGACAGCATAATTCTCTTTATGATTAATATTTTCAAATATATTCTCTGTAACTGGCTTGTTATTGACATTTGAATTTTTGAATACATTCTCAGTTGTTGCTTTGTTGTTGTAATTATTGTAATAATTAACTTCAGTTGTTGTTGTTGTTGTTGATAATGTTGTTCTCAGTCTATCCTGATTGGATTTAGTGGTGGTATCATAATTGTTATAATAATTGCTTACAAGTAAATTACTATTTTGATTCTTACTAGATATATTCCTAAGATTAGAATTAGATTGACTAGAATTTTTTTTAGTAGTTTTTCTACTAGGTTTTTGAGTTGTAGCGAATATATAATCATATTGATTTACGGCAGGTTTCTTAGTTCGTCTTTCTTGATTTTGGTTTCTTTGTTCATTCGTTTTCTTTCTGTTTTCTTGTCTATTTGTCTGTCTGTGTGTTCCGGGGTTCCGTGTGACCCCATTATATTGTGGTACGAAATCATTGCCTGGGTATGGTTGGAAGAACTGTTGCAGTCCTTGTATTATATCTGGAAAAGAAAAAAACTATATTAACAGAATATATAGTTGTCAATTAAATGAATGCTAAATGTGTTGTAAAAGATTTTCACAATCTTTTTGAGTTTTTTTTTGCTTTTCCATGCTAAGATTGTAAAGTTATTTTAGTGAAGGAATAATACGATCGCGGGCATGTTTTCTGGTCTTCTGCGTCTTCTGGTTTGAGCCACCGCGAGTCACCTTATGACGTAAATTTAGATGAAAGGGAAATTTTGATCTGGCGGATGGGACTCGCGGTGGCTTAGAGGTCAAGCGTCTGGTGTATCAAACTAGGAGACGCAGGTTCGAATCCTGCCTACGATCGAATTTTTCCTTCACTAAAATAACTTCATAGATCTTCACAAGTCGATATTTTAACCAGATGGCGCCGTTTCTATCTGATGACCCCTGAGAAGAAACACAGAAACAAACTCAGAGAATCTTGTTCTACTTCTTATATAATGAACCCATTATTCTGTCCAACTTCTGGGCACGGTTCTCCGTTCAGAATGAGAGGGATTAGGCTGTAGTCCATCACGCTGGCCTAGTGCGGATTGGCAGACTACACACGCCGTTGATTCGTCTGGGTCGCCTGACAGGTCGCCAGGTCAGACCCAATCCTGAAGTCCAAGCAGATAAAGTCGAGGGCAGAAGCTAGTATTATAATAAAAAGGTAACGTTTGTGAGGTTGTACGGGGTAATCTCTGGATCTACTGAACCGATTTTGAAAATTCTTTTTGTGTTGGATAGTCCATTTATCGAGGATGATTATAGGCTTTTTTATGGGATAGGGGGACAAACGAGCAGACGGATCGCCTGATGGTAAGCGATTACCGCCGCCCATGGACATCCGCAACACCAGAGGAGTCACAAGAGCGTTGTCCCCTTTTAAAAGGGGAATGGGCCTCCGGTAAACTCACTCACTTGGCGAAACACAACGTAAGCGTTGTTTGACGCCGGATTTCTGTGAGGCCGTGGTATCACTCCGGTCGAGCCGGCCCATTCGTGCCGAAGCATGGCTCTATAACATCACGCTAAGCGAGTCGCTGATTGTGTATTTAATAAACTGGTTATAATTAACATGTTCAGCCGTTTTCCCATTTGTGTTTAGATGTAAATAAAAAAACTATTTTGAATATCATCGCACGTTGATAATATCAGTTGGAGGTTATCAAATCTTGTTTTGAAGTAATTTGCCGACATTTATACTTATTTTTTTAACCGACATTAAGGTGAAGACGTTCGTTTGAGGCGCCATAACAAAATTTCAATTGGTTTTCCGCAATTTTAAGAGAGATAGGGCATAGTGGAGTCGAATAATTCCACTTTTGTTTCTTGCAAAATAAAAAATAACAAGTGATTGAGATTAACTTAATCCTAATTTTAGTACAATTTATCATGAATTTGCAAGAACCCCTCCGCAGGTGAAGGCCTCCTGCAAGGAACCCCAGTTTTCTCTAACTTGGGCTGTTTGCATCCATCTAGAACCAGCCGTTTTTATAATGTCGTCCGCCCATCTTGTAAGCGGCCTTTCTCTGTATCGTTTCCTACTTGGGCCTCTCCATCGAGTCACCCTTATGGTCCATCGCTCATCTGAAAGTCTTGCAACATGCCCCGCCCATTTCCATTTCAGCTTTTTTGCATAGTTCAGAGCATCGGTGGCTTTGGTTACGCTTCTTATCTTTGAGTGTCTTATTGCGTTTTCTAATTGCGACATTAACTGTGCAATATTGACAACTGAGAACTAAAACCTCTGCATAAGGGTCCGGTGGAGCTTGAATTGCCCACAAAAAAGTATTACCAAAATAAATAAGTAATCCAGTAGTAATCCAGACAATTTTTATCAAATTGTGTTATTATTCGGGTTCAGATACCAAAGTCAAAGTCAAAATTATTTATTTCAATTAGACCATTAAAAAGGTACCTACTTTTGAAAAGTCAAACTAATTGCACGGTTCCAAAAAGTGGGTCTTAGGCAGAAGAGCCGGCAAGAAACTCCATAGATACTCTTTTACCGTTAATCTAGGTTCCAAGTCCAACCGTACCATTTTGTTTAGAACTACACCTACATCATTGGAATAAAACGACCGTAAAATCGTTCCAAATTTGGTAAAATTATCAAGAATTGCATTCGCTTACATTTATTTCCAGTAAAGTATTTTGGACAATATGGTAAAGTAGAAACCTAGATTAATGGTATCGGAATCCGTATAATAACAGAACTTGATTAAATTGTGTTTGAATTACGATCTATTTCTGTACTAGCTTTTGCCAGCGACTTCGTCCGCGTGGAATAGTTACTTTGTTCCCTAGTTCTTCGCCCGCGGTTTCAGCTTTATATGTTTATAGCTTGAAACCTTTCTCATGAATCACTCATTTTCCCAACATTTCCCTTCACTGCTCTGCTCCTATTGATCGCAGCGTGATGAAAAGTATACTATAACCTGCCCAGGAGTATGAAGAACAATTATACCAAGTTTCGTTGAAATCCGTCGAGTGGTTTTTGTTTCTATAACGAACATACAGACAAACAGACAAAAATTTTACTGATTGCATTTTTGGCGTCAGTATCGATCACTAATCACCCGCTGATAGTTATTTTGGAAATATATTTCATGTACAGAATTGACCTCTCTACAGATTTATTATAAGTATAGAAGAAGAAGATTAACTTTGTATCGGAAATTCTGTCTGCCGGAGTCTTAATAATCGTTATTGTAGATTGTAGCTATAAACACACACAATCACGCCTTTCTCTCACAGGGGTAGGCAGAAACTATAGACCGCCACCTGCTATGATTCTTGCTTTTTCCACATTCATACATCTTCTCATACAGTTGCGAGTACTACGCATCTGACCTTTTTAAAGTATCTCGCCAATAAGATCGACGTGTCCTTTTAGGGCGACCTCTACCGACGCTGCCGCTGACATCCGCCTTATAAATTCCTTTCGTTAATCGTCTTTCATTCATTCTCTCAACATATCGAAACCATCTCGGCATATTCTTTTCAATACGCGTCACTACATCATCTTTCAGCCCGCAACGTTGTCTTATCACACTGTTACACCACACATACCTACCTACTCCGCAAGGAACGCATATCCACCGCATTTATCTTTCTTGAAACCTGAACCATGAAATCTGAAGCTATATAGTTGTCTAAATAGTTCATTTTGGCAGTTAGCACGGTTTTGTCTGACACCTGCAACACTAGAGTTGCTGATGCGTTGCCGAGCCTTAAGAGCTCCTACAGACTGCAGACTGCCGGAGTCGCAGGAACTGGCTACACCAAGATGCTTTACGACAGACACCGACGTAAGGGTGGTCGTCAGCCACTCAGACCCCAAGAGGTCTCAACGAGCAAGTCAGATGGTTTCTCGCCTCTTACGAGATGCCTGTCTGAATGGCAGTGAGGAACTGTATTCTAAACCTTTCCACACATGGAAAGTGGGAGTTTCCCACGTTCACGTGAGAGAGCCATGCTTCGGCACGAATGGGCCGGCTCGACCGGAGTGATACCACGGCCTCACAGAAAACCGGCGTAAAACAACGCTTACGTTGTGTTTCGCGGAGCGAGTGAGGTTACCGGAGGCCCAATCCTCTGTTAAAGGTCGGGAACGCACTTGTGACTCCTCTTTTGGTGTTGCGGGTGTCCATGGGCGGCGGTAATCGCTTACCATCAGGTGATCCGTCTGCTCGTTTGCCCTCCTTTCCCATAAAAAAAAACATGGAGTAGAAGTAATACTTACCGAAGTATTGTCCCTTCGTGACGCTTATCAGGGTAAGGAGTAGCAGTGCTGTAAGCGTATAACCTCGCTCCATGATCGCATTATTATCTGTAACAAATAAAAAAGGTGAAAATCTGCCTCATTAGTCTAGTGTTCCTGCTATGCTAGAGTTCTATTCCCAGATCAAGCTAATTGTTATTTTTTTATACCACTAAGGTGGCAAACAAGCATACAGTCCGCGTGATGGTAAGCGGTTACCGTTGTCTTTGGACGCTTGCAACGCCAGGGGTACCATTCGCGCGTTGCCGACCTTGTAAATAAAGGAGGAATAGTTGTGCTGGCAGCAAAGGAGACATGCTGCCATTCGTAACAGCGGCGGTAACAAAACACCACCGGTCCCCCACACTGCTAACACAACGCTTCCTCGCGGAGCTCTGGCGGCCTTCCTCACAGTTAGGAACACAACATAGCACGGAGCTATGTTATTTGGCTACGATTTTCTGCAAGGTAGAGGTATTCCAAGTCGGGCAGCTCCAATTGTGAGTGGAATTATTCGATTCCACTATCTACCCTCTTGTTTCTCAGTAGCAACTCAAAGTTTGGATTTAAACATACCGGCTAAATGTCGGTATAAACCAGTAAAGCTCTGACTGGCCGATGTTATTATTTTTTTTATATTGATTAGAATTAAACGTCTCACTTTTCAGATACATGTAAACAAGTTATTCTAGTTCATTTTATTTATAAATAGCCAACTGTTATAATATTCTGTGGCCTATGATAATAATTTGATGTATTGATTGGACTACGAGTAATCCTTACTAATATTATTAACGTGAAAGTTTGTGAGTATGGATGTGTGGATGTGATATTATTTAATTTCCCGACTTTTCGGATCCTTTACAGCATCCATGATTACTACCATAAAATCCGTAATAAAATCCGTAAAAGTAGTTTTATTTCAATGTCTAATATTCTCGAAAGCGATAAAGATTCCCATTTTTTCCAATCTGGAACCTGACTTAGATTTTTTATTCAGAACCACAGACATTTTATAGCATGTAATTCTATTTTTTTTATATGGTAGAAGGGGAAACAAGCAGACGGATCGCCTGATGATAAGCGATTACCGCCGCCCATGGACACCCGCAACACCAGAGGAGACACAGGTGCGTTGCCGGCCTTTTAAAAGGGGATTGAGCCTCCGGTAACCTCACTCACTCGGCGAAACACAACGTAAGCGTTGTTTGACGACGGTTTTCTGTGAGGCCGTGGTATCACTCCGGTCGAGCCGGCCCATCCGTGCCGAAGCATGGCTGTCCCACGTATATTCTCCCACTATTTTCCAATGTCCCAAATACCACAATAAGCGGTACCAACATTCATTATTACATATCTGATCTTCTATTATTAGTGAATTGATCATGACTTGTAACTAGGCCATAATACCGTATTATGACCATATGGCCTTATAACCTTTAAGAACTATGTTCATTTTTGCTAACTGTAAATCTTAATATAAGTACTAAATAATTCGGACTTGGATACCATTAATCTAGGTTCCTATCCTACCATTTCGTGCAAATACTTTACTGTAAATAATTGCGAATGTAATTCTTGATAATTGTACCAAGATTCGACTCGTTTTCCGGTCGTTGATTTCCTGTGAAGTAGTAATAGACGAAATGGTACGGTAGGAATTTAGATTAACAGTATCCGAATCCGAATAATATCACAATTTGATTAAATTCTCTTTGAATTACGATTTATTTTGATATTACGTTTGTGTGGGCAATTTAGCGTCCGCCGCAATCTCCGAGATTATTTAGATGTTTCTTCTGAGAGGTCGTCGAGAACTAGGAAATTCCAGGCCTTCAAGTACTTCAAAATATAAAACGTTGAAAGATCTATTTAAAGAAATAGGTATCATATTTTATCATTGAATCGCTTACCATCGTCAATATTAAATTGGACTTTGAACTTTATTTACTCACCCATTATAGTATGTTATTGCTTAGGAATTAATTCTGTGGTTTTTCTTATATTATACCTACTTATAAGTATTTGTTCGTTATATGATAATTTTTCGATTTATATTCTGATCGCGAATGATAGGTAGGTACCTATAATTATGCTACATTAAGTACCACAGACAATCCATACTCATCATTTATGTATGCATATAAAATGCTTTGTCCTGAATGACTGACTGACGGTTCAACGCACAGCCTAAACCGCTGATCGTAGAGACCTGAAACTTGGAGGGTGTGTTCTTTGTATGCATCCGATAACGACGAAGGATGACGAAGGATTTTCCGAAATTCTACCCCTAAGGGGGTGAAAAGGGGGTTGAAAGTTTGTATAAAAGCCAGTTGCCTTCCGCAAGGCGTCACTTCACTTGGCCAGCGGGCGCCCTACACTACGTAACTACCTATCCTACTTTAACATATAGCATACCATAACGCCTGTATTCCCCGAAGGGTTAGGCAGAGGCGTGCTAATGTAGTTCGCCTGTATAAGTATTTAGGTTTATTGTCATTAACCGGGCATCAATCCCAAACTCCGAGCTGCTACTGACACTTTCATAGAAAAACCCAATAACACTTTGATCGACCTGAGAATTGAAACCAGGACATTTTTTTTTATTCGTGATAGGCTTACGCTTAACAACCAGTTCGCACTGCGATCTACGATGGAGCGCGCTTGCCTAGAAGAAACCGATTCACTCGTGATTTAAAAAACCCAGATATCTATCGGTTAATGTCTATTAAACCGTACCTTTGGATGTCAATAAATTTGTATTGTACGTGTATTGTATTAATCAAATCCCACAGTAAGTCAATGACCAAGTAGGTATGTTAATTACAATATGGTTTTAACTGAAAAACATTAGTAATGGGTGGTTTTAAGGATGAAATTACTATGACAATTAACTGCAGTATACCTTGTAATTCTAGTGATTAATTCAGAACATCGGTATTGCCGTGTATCTAGGCTGCGAGGTCAGGCGGCTCCAATTCTATTTATTAATTTTTCATCCTCTCTACCATGCTCTGCTGGCATTCCTAAGAGAGTTCCGGTCTCATATGAAGTTGTATCTTGTAGCTCTGATTTGTATCTATTAAAAGTAGCCCCTTTTGCTGAATCAAATTTTCATCTATATTTCCTATACAACGTATAACTAACTGAATAAGCGGAAAACGTCAAACAGGTCGATTAGAATATCGAGTCATAATTATAATAACCAAACCAGAAAGTCATTTTAGGACAAGTAAGCATTTTTTTTTAAGAAATTTGTTATACCAGCTAAACGCAAAACTTGTGGACGTACTACAGTCGTACTCACGGCGGCTAAAATATCTGGCTAGATATCGGCTAAGATACTGGGGAAGTACCTCCACCTTACAGAAAATTGTACCCAAATAACATAGCTCCGTGCTATGTTGTGTTCCTAACGGTGAGCAAGGTCGCCAGAGCTCCGCGAGGAAGCGTTGTGTCGGTAGTGGGGGGACCGGTGGTGTTTTGTTACCGCCGCTGTCATGTATGGCAGGATGTCTCCTATGCTAACGGCCTTTTTTTTGGTATAGGTGGGCAAACGAGCAGACGGTTCGCCTGATGGTGAACGATTACCGCCGCCCATGGACACCCGCAACATCAGAAGAGACACAAGTGCGTTGCCTTTTAAAAGGGGATTGGACCTCCGGTAACCTCACTTACTCGGTTAAACACAACGTAAGCGTTGTTTGACGCCGGTTTTCTGTGAGGCCGTGGTATCACTCCGGTCGAGCCGGCCCATTCCTGCCGAAGCATGGCTCTCCCACGTAAAACTTTCCGGCATAACTATTCCTCGTTAATTTACAATGTCGGCAACGGGCGAGTGATACCACTGGTGTTGCAAGCGTAGCTATGGTAACCGCATGCCGCAAACGTATTCTTGCTTGCCACCTTAATGTCATAATATCAAGTTTAGTCTCCACAAGTTTATCAACATGAAATGGGAGCGAAGGAATTTTCCAAAGAAATCATCTCAATAAAAATATTCTAAATTTATTTGAGGTTAACGACCGATGAATTATTGTTGGAAATTTACTATTTATAAAGGTGTTAATGACGATATTTAATCTGGTTTTCAGCCATATTTGTGTGCGTCACCCCAGCAAAATGTTTTTTTTTATGCCTTCTATCGAGGTTTTGTTTATACCAATAATTAGTGCTCCAACTCGTGTAATTGTGTCCAAATTTTGAAATATGTTTTAGAGATATTCACGAAGAATAGAATTTCGGGTGATGTTTAAAAAATCTCCCCAGCAAAAAAATCAATTAATTTATTGGGTCTACATGGAATTTAAGTAGCCACAAAGGTAGCTTATAATTCGTGCTAAATGTGTATATAAAAACCAAATCTGAGCCCCTTAAGATTCCGAAGTTATTTCAGTTTTAGCAGCGGGAGCATTTTTACTTTTTGCTATAGTTATCTCTGAACGGTAAAGAGCTTAATCATGATAGTTAGTACACAAATAGGTGTTAATTTGTGCAATTTTTTTTTCTAAATATTTAACACGATTTACGAGATATATTTAATTTTCTGAAAAACTAAAATTGGTAATTTCTCTCGCAGGAGGCAACACAGAAACCTAATAATAGTATTTGCTTTTACCTATTCTTTGTCCAATCATGCTAAAGACTTTCGTAAGTTTACTCCAACTGATTGATTAGTTATGACTATTTTGGCTAGGGTTGCCAGATTTGCTGGCGTCGAAAAAAACTAAAAAAACATTTTGATAGATTTTTTTTTATTATATTTAACATTAATTTTGCGGCTTCTATAATTTTTTTAGCCAGGGGATGACGGGTCCCCCCAAAATTAAAAAAAAATATGTGCAAGTGACTAAAATTTCGTTTTGCTTAGAGCTCCGCTTTTGAATGTAAAGCGAGTTATAATGATTTACTGATATGATTTTGATAATATCCAGAGTATTTTTCTCAATTCCGGGACCCGGGTCATATGCTCTCATTCCGTGATCAATCCCGGAGGTATTTGGCACCTGGCAGCCTTAGTAGATGCTCTTAAGGGTCGGCAACGGATCAGCAACTCCTCTGATGTTACAGGTGTCCATGGGCGACGATGACTACTTACCACCAGGTGGCTCGTTAGCTTATTTGCCGATTTAATCCATAAAAAAAATATAACCAATACCAAGATTCGACAAAAAATTACTTAAATAAAAAAAAAACTCGACTGCCAAAAAAGATGGAAATAAGATGACCAATATTATGCAGTCCGAGTAAATAGTCTATGGAGTTAGGGTTGTCAGGCGTCCGGCTTTTTACATAGATGTCCGGCCAAATTATTGGCGTGTCTTGGGTTTTGGTCGACCCCGTTCCACCAAAAGATTCCGAACGAAAGGGCGCGTGCGACACGTGGACATACCTACATATTTTTTTTTTCTTTAAAAACCCGTGTGTCAGGCTTTCAAGGCAAAATTTCCGGCTAAATATGAATGAAGAATGATCAAAAACGTCCTACGCATGTGGTGCCGGGTTATATTATGGACTGCCACCAACAAACCAACATACGTAGTTAGTACATAAGTAACATACGAGTACTTAACATACCATCACGCCTGTATTCCCCGAAGGGTTAGGCAGAGGCGTACTAATGTACATCCACAGTTTGCCGGTATTTTTAGGTCCCATGTACCTAATAGGGGGCCAGCCTATTGCCACTAACCGGGCACTCCAGGCTGCTACTTCGAGAATTTCATAGAAAAACCCAATAACACTTTGCTCGACCTGGAGATCGAACCCAGGACCTCTAGCGTAGCAGTCACGCTTAGGACCACTAGACTAATCAGGCAGTCATACGAACACTTATAGGCTAATAAACACATTAGAAATCATTTATAAAAACAAATAATTACGGCGTGTGTGTGCGTTTGAATGTGGACGAAACCAAAAGAGGTATATAATACAAGACTCGTAGCAAGTGACTTTCTATAGTTTCTGCCTATCCTTATGGAAAAATGTGTAAATGTAAGTAAGACACAAATAAGTTGCTAACTTATCGGTTTTTTATCGGATACATTTCAGAGAGTGTGCATCAGATCGAAACGAAACGCTTTAAGAGGCCGGCGGAGCGAGCGTGCAACTACGACGCGAGGCGATTGCAAAAATCGGCTTAAATATTATTTTCTCTGTCGGACTAATGTGGGCGTAGATATAATCTGGGTGTCTTTAAATCACGAGTGAATCTGTTTCTTCTAAGCAAGCGCGCGCCATCGTAGATCGCAGTATCGCTTAACATCAGGTGAACTGGCGGTCAAGCGTAAGCCTATGACGAATAAAAAAAGTATATTATTAATATAACCTCATTCAAAATATATTATTGTCATTATGTTAATGTTGAATTGACGTCAATAGACCGGTTGATTACCAAAATACACGCTTTTTAAGACGATGTGGTTCGACGCAGGCCATAAATTATTTATGACAAGTTTCTCCGTTCGTCACAACACATCACATTTGGCATTTTTAGGTAACGAATCAAAGTCGAAGACCATTAGATGATTAAAATAGGAACTTTTGAAATGTCTAAAACTCATTGCAGGTTTCCAAAAAATGGGTCTTAAGGAAAAGAGCCGACAAGAAACTCCATAGATACTGCTTTTTTTATGGATTAAGTCGGCATACGAGCTACCTGAGGAGTTGCTGATGCGTTGCCGAGCCTTAAGAGCCCCTACGGACTGCAGACTGCCAGAGCCGGATCGACCGATGGTAAGCAATTACCGCCGCCCATGGACACCCGCAACACCATATCCTCACTAAACCGCGAAACATAACGTAAGCGTTGTTTCACATCGGTTTTCCGCGAGTCCGTGGTATCATTCCGGTCGAGCCGGCCCATGGCTTCATTTGCGCGATTCAGTTTGTCCGTCTTGTTTGTATGTAGCGCGGTAGATGTCGCTACAATGATATCAGCTATAAGACGTCCATTGCTGAACAAAAGCCTTCCCCAAAGTCTTTCACAGGGACTGGTTATATGCCGCCTGCATCCAATGACTCCCAGCGACCTTCACCAGGTCGTCCGTCCATCCATTGTGAGGTCAATCCACTGTTTATCATAAAGGATGTCCGATTTTGATAATAATATTTCAATTAAAATTATACACTCTTTATTTCTACATGATTGTGTGTAGCTGGCTACCTTATTAGCCTAGTTGTCCTGAGCGCGACTGTTAAGCTAGAGATCTTGGGTTCGATTTGAAGGTCGAGCAAAGTGTTATTGGGTTTCTATGGAATTCTCAATAGCAGTTTGTATTTTGGGATTTGTGCCCGATTAATATAATAATAATAGTTTGGACCTTGTTCCCGATACCGGTGAACAACTATAATTTTATATTTTTAAATGGCTTTATTGTTATTTTTATAAAAATACTAGCGGCTCAGTACGTGCTTCGCTACGTATAAAGTGAAATAATAAAAAAAATTAACTGAAACATCAAATTCATCATTTGTTACAAAAAATGTGATAAATGAAGAACCGCTCGACCGATTTTGTACAAACTTCACATAAACCATCTACTAAATAGTCCGAACAAAGCCTAAACATTTGGTTTGGATAGGTGAGCCCGTTCTTGAGTTACAAAATTACAACGAAAAGTGGCATTGATTTTTATATATATTGATTTGAAAATGTATTTAAATATGTAAATATAATGAATATAGGTGATAAAAATATAATCATTTATTTTTTCTCCACAACATTATACACAAAAAACAGTTAATGGGAAATAAAATATTGTTAAATGTTGACATAATTGTAATAATTGTATGCCCAAAGGGCGGGACATAGCCGAACGCAAAACTTTGAATAACATCTGTATTATGTACCTATGATCCACAATAAAGAATTTTGAATTTGAATTTGAATTTGAAAAGTAGCTTACGTTAATGCGTACATAATATTGTGGGCATGTAATGGCAATGAACTCGCCCCCTATTACATAAATTGCATGGGACTCTAAATATACCGGCAAACTGTGGGTCTACGTGTTTTTGAAAGATCTATTTACAGATACAAATATCATTTATCATCATATAAATGTTATGTAATCACCGTGGAACTTAGTAAATAAGTATATATAATCTATATAAACTCGTTTGGTTCTATTAATACAATCCTGTTTGGTGTTTTTTATTCAAGAGTTAAGTTTATTGGATTGATTAAATGAAATGGCATTTTGCAGAATGAGCCTCGCAATTACCAAACAATATTAGATGGGATTAGGGTTGCTACGTGTCCGGAATTGGCCGGACATGTCCAGTTTTTTACAGTTGTGTCCGGTCAAATATATGCAAGTATACTCTGTCCGGCTTTTATTAAATGAATTGGGCTTTTGCAGAAAGAGCCATAGCGACTCCCAAGCATGGGACTAGGGTTGCTATGTGTCCGGATTTAGCTGGACATGTCCAGTTTTTTACAGTCCGGTCCGGTCAAATATATAAGTTCGACCTGTCCGGATTTTATTAGGATTTTGGTTAATCCCACCCCCTAAAAGATACCGTACAAAAGCGCGCGAGCGACTCACGTGAAACTGTAACACGCATTTTTTTGCTTTAAAAACCAGTCTGTCAGGCTTTCAGAGCAAAACGTCCGGCTAAAAATGACTGTCCGGCTAAACGGACTGTGACCGACTTTTCTATTTTCGGGCAACCCTACATGAGACCTACTCGTATACCATATAGGCGGATTATACAAATGTGGATGTATACATTAAAATACAGCTCTGCCCAGTAGCGGCGCTAGGCGTCGCGTTGACGACCGCTGACGGCCACGCGTATGGGGCCTCGCAAAAATATTAAAACTGATAAAAAATCGTCTATTTTAACTTGGAAACGTGATGTTATTTTTGACAACGTTTAATTAGCAAGAAAACTCATAGTTATCCCTTTAATGCATACATCAGTCTCATTCAAGAATTTTAAGCTATCGTCTTAAACCAGTGATTCTCAGTGTGGTCTACATCGACTCCCAGGGGTCGACGACGACCTACAAGGATTCCATGTCAGCGGGGAAAAAAGTAGGGGAGTGTAAATGGGTATATGGTATATGCAAATATTTAAAATTAGGCAAACAGGGAGTCTTACCCAAAATCGAAAGTGAAGCGAAGTCGTCGACAAGATAAAAAAGTTTGGGGAACTATGTCTAAGGGCCGGTTTCTATATCTTATCTGTCAGTAGATTTGCTTCATTTGCTTACTACAGATAGGATTTTGAGAGTAGCTGTATGGAGCTTATGTCAAAATTCTATATCTAGTAAGCAAATCTACCGACAGATAGGATATAGAAACTGGGCGGTTAACTATCATTCTATTTATCATTCTCTTTCTGACATTTTTATGGATTAAGTCGGCAAACGAGCTGACGAGCCACCTGGTGGTAAGTAGTCATCGTCGCCCATGGACACCTGCAACACCAGAGGAGTCGCTGATGCGTTGCCGCTCTTTAAGAGGCCCTACGGACTACAGACTGTCGGAGCCGCAGCAACAGAGGGGAACTGACTCTTACGTGCAAACGTCGAAACACAAACCAAGGTGCTTTACGATAGACTCCGATGTAAGGGTGGTCGCCAGCCAGTTAGTATCTGACTGGGAAATGAAAGCGACCTTGCAAAGCTGATGTTGACGATGTCTAAGTTTGTTCTAGCCACTGCCTCTGCCCAACCTATCGGGGAATACTAGCGTGGTGGTATGTTTATATCCAAGGTCTGTCAGTTTGAGATGAAATTAATATTATGTAGTAGCAATGAATATTTTTTGTGGTATTTTAAGAAGGCTTACAAACAACGACTTTAGTTATATTTGATAGCAAAAAAATTGTGGTTACTTACTTACAAAACATAATTAGAACGCTTTATTAGTTACAGACAGGACGTGTCCTCCGGTGCTGCTCGAATTTTTTTTATTATTGATATGTCTGCATAATGTTTTTTGCAATCAATCAATTCGCGTCTACTTATGTCCACAACCACTTGCTAATTTGCTACTTACAATGAGATCGTGAACAAAATGCGATTTGATTGAAATACGATTTAGAGCCGGCTGTATGTAAGAAAGTCAAGGTAAGGTAGATTTTTCACATGCTATCTGCGAAATGTTACATGCCTATATTTAATGTATCTAAATACTACATAGTATAAAACAAAGTCGCTGTCGCTGTCCGTCCGTCCCTATGTATGCTTAAATCTTTAAAACTACGCAACGGATTTTGAAGCAGTTTTTTTTAATAGATAGAGTGATTCAAGAGGAAGGTTTTAAGCTATTTAACATTACGCTACGACTCTTAGGAATGGGGCAACGCGGGTGAAACCGCGGTCGGGTCGCTAGTTATTGATAAACTAGCGACCCGCCCGCGGATTCACCCGCGTTGCCCCGTTTTTTTTGCAATTTTTCCAATTTTTCTCTCCATAAAGACCTTCCTCAGAGTTCAGAGGAATAAATAATAAAAAAATTACCCCATTTGGTCCAGCCGTCTTCAAGTTTTGCGCTCAGCAACAAATTTTGCAATTCATTTTTTTAAAGAAAGAAGATGTGGATATCAACGTCTAATAAATAGTAGTATAGAACTCGTTATTGATCAAATAAACGTTTTGAAAGAAAGAAAAGAAATAAAGAAAGTTTTCTTTTTTCTTTCTTATACACTATGTTAAAAAAATCCTGACCGATCCGAAAGGGGTATCCCAATCAAATCACCAAATAAAATAAGAAATATTAAAGTAAACATATAAACATTACGATCCACGTGCCTAAATTGCAATTTTATTTTAATTCATTCGCAATTTTTTTTAATATGAAAAGAAAAACACACTTTTGAACGAAGTTTCTTAATTTATTTGGGGTATTTTTTTTTATTTGTAATGTGAAAACAATTAAACACATAGAACCGGATCTTGATACCTAACAATACCTTCACAAGTCCCTCGTGGTTTTTTAAAACGCAATAAACAGACAAGACGCATTAAAAGCATCAATTATTTAAAAAAAAATGTCTGTAATATTCCCACGATTAACTTACCTTGCGGCTCCACACGCGAACAAAAGATATTTAATGACAGGTCAATTAAGTACCTATCAAAACATATTCACTGATCACAAAAAAGACACCAAGTATTTAATTTCAAATCAAATTATCATAAATCGTTTTAAAAATACACTAAACTAATCTTACTTATTAAAAATAAAATATAAAACAAAACACGGATCGCGTTTCCGAGTCAACAATTTTGAAATACGAACACGGTTTTCGAAATTCGAATTCAGTACTGTTTTTGGTTACACTGTTTATTGGTTTTGTTAATGTTTTTATTTGTTTTTTTAATGTTATTTTTTAACACACGAGATGTTGGCGCGGGACTACAATGACGATTGAGTGTGGAAACTTGTATCTTGGTGAAACGCACACGCTTGAGATGGCGGTAGGGTTGGCAATCAGAATATTATCTTAAAAAATCGAATAAACATAACCTAGCATTACGCCTGTATTCCCCGAAGGACTAGGCAGAACAATACTAATGTTACACCCATAGTTCGCCCGTATATTTAAGTTTCCTTGGAAGCCTTCTACTAGATTTAACCGATTTTAAAAAAAGGAGGATATTCTTTATTCGGTTATGTTTTTTTTATGTTTTGTTACCTCAGAACCGATAACCGATTCGGATTTTTCTTTTTTTATTTGAAAGAGTACTTATTCTTACTCCTGAAGACTTATTCAAATTTGGTAAAGATCTGACCATAAAAATAAGAACAAAATGACAATAACACGTACGGATCGAATAAACGATAACATAGTCAAGGTAAGTAAAATTCTACTCGCCATTCAAAGTTTTGAAATAAAATACGTAACATGTAACAAAAAGTAAAACCGCCTTCAAAAATATAAAAAATATAATTATATTTTCAAACAATCGGTGGCGAAAACAAAACATCCGACCAAATCGAAGGCACCGACTTCCAAAACTTCTGTATATACGTACCTACTTATCTTTATTAAATCTAATTATACAAACCATAATATTAAATTAAACTGATTATTCATATATATTACAACATTAATTATTACATATTACTTAAGTGAATATCAAAAATTTTAATTCAATTTAAAAAAAATTAAGCAAACGCCATTTGTAATTTGACCATAATTTATTTGTAATTTAAATTGTATTCATGCATGCTGTGATTTCCTGTAAATGAAGAAACACAAGGTAATAATCGTTACTAAATTGTCTAGGTTTATTGTATGTAATGTGTATTTTTCGTTGGAAATCCTAACAAATAAAATAAAATAATAAATACTAGCGGCCCGTTCCGGCTTCGAACGGGTTGACATTATTGAAGTTTTAGGAGGGATTCCTAATTTTTTCTAGTAATTAATATAGCCTATGTTGCTCAGGGATAATATAGCATTCTATTGGTGAAAGAATTTTTGAAATCGGTCCAGTATTTTTTTATTTTATTTGTTGCAAACATAAAAAAATACAAATCTTTCCTCATTATATTAGTATAGAACGGTTTTACTTTTTGTTAACAATTCAAAAGATTTGACTTGACCGTATGATTCATCTAGCTAGCTATTACTCTTGTAATAGATTTACAGGATCCAGTTCAATGTTTTATTAGTGTTTCATAGTATTTACGTGAGTCAGACTCAAGCGTTTTTAGTAAAAAACAATTATACTCGCAGGTACAGTGGCGACCGAAAGTCCATAGGCAATCTCACAACGCAATAGCTTGACGTTTAGTTTGACTTACGACCGTCTATTCATTGTTGTTAACCAAGTGACACGCACTGGCTGTATCGAGCTCGTACTGTTCATAGCAATGTAATCCTTAGCGTGCTTATAGACTTTTGAGCGTTTACTGTACATACATTGGCGTCCTTTTCCCATAAGAATAGGTAGAATCTGCAGGACCGCTACTTGCTACGAATCTTGCATACCTCTCTTACTTCGTCCACATTCATACATCTTCTCATGCGAGTTCTACGCACCTGACCTTTTTGAAGGATCTCACCGATGAGGTCTGTGTATGACTTTCTAGGGGGCACTCCCGGCGACTTTAATCTTACTGACTTTTACTTGACGTTAGGCGCCTTTCATCCAATCTCTCGTTAATGCGCACAATAAGTTCGCAAATAAAGGAAACCTGTACAATTAAAAATAACTTAGCTTCGGCAACCCTAAAGAACTGGGTGTCGTTAATGACAAGTTTGTGGCCGCGGCATGCGCTTACGTATACGTCAGAGACGTAGCGTTGGCCCAAGATGTAAGAATATGCAGGTAAGATGAAGGCAATTTTATGTTTCAATTGTTTTTTCATAATTCGTAGGGGCCGGCAAACTTTTTAGACTAAGAGCCAGATGCGTACCGCTGAAATGTGGAATGCGCTTCCCGAGTGGGTCTTCCTTGATAGGTATAATTTATTTATTTATTAATACTTTATGCACCGTTGGTACAAAGGCGGTGTTAATGCCATTAGGTATTTTCTACCAGACAACCTTAGGGTGATGCAGAGAAAAATAATAAAAAATAAAACGGTAGATGCACTCGTAATATTGAGAAATATTTACTAAATTTATTAATAATAATTATATTTACATGCCATACATAATGATTATATAATACATACCATAAGTTACATATAATCTGGGTGTCTTTAAGGCGGATCGTTCAGCTGAGCCGGCGAAATTCAAATTTCAAGTGATTTTTCACAGTTTGTAGGTCTATAACAAGTTCTAGATTCATGGCAGTTGTAATTGCGACATTAACTATACAACATTCACAACTGAGAACTAAAACCTTTACTTATAAATCCTTATCAAGCCAAAAACTTGGCGCAATCTGTGTAATTGGTCAAAATTGACATTTTACACTACTTTTAGCTACAATAATGATTTTTAAGCAATGGTTTTAGATAAAAATTGTGAATTTTGTATTTGTTAATGTCGCAATTACCATGAATGCAGAACTTATTATAGACCTATAAACTGCGAAAAATCACTTGAAATTTGAATTTCGCGTGATCAGCTGAACGATCCGCCTTAAATCACGAGTGAATTGGTTTCTTCTAGGCAAGCGCGCTCCATCGTAGATCGCAGTGTCGCTTAACATCAGGCGAACTGGTGGTCAAGCGTGAGCCTATCAGGAATAAAATATATAGATTTTTTGGAAGATCAAAGAGCTGCGTTTTCGGTTTCCTAGAAGTAAAATTATCTATAATATCCTTTGTGATTCCGAAGTAAATATTGTGTAGTAAGTATTTACGTATAGTGCATCGCAATTACACAGAAATGTTGATCCTACGAAAGTTGAGTCCTAGAAAAATATAAATAAAGATTATATATGTATGTATAAATTGAAATCGCATTAAATTATCACCGATCGCAGGTAGCCGCGTGGTAAGGCAAATACCTATTGGTTGCTAAGAAACTTTAAATCGTTATAAGATCCTAAACAGTCATTTAAAATTAAAAATGATTTAAGAAACCTAAAAGTGATTTTCAAAGACTTATCCTCCCCACTTGATATTTAATATCTTTTACTTTCACATTTTCTATTTCAGAATATGACGTCTGATTATCGCCATATTGAATTTTGATCACTGTCATGTCTATAGGAACACTCGCAATCTAACAACACCTCTCAAGCTACATAAAATCCATCAAGACGTTTAAGCTGTAGAGTTCTCAGGCGTGCAGGTTTCTTTGCGATGTTTTCCTCTAATGTTTAAGCGCGTGATAATTAACTATTGATACGCACAAGACTTGTCAGAGGCGCGTGCCTTGGATACGAACTCGAGGCCTCTGAATTGGCAGTCCTATGGTCATATTACTAGGCTTTCACTGCTGTGTGATTTAACCAATAACAATACAATATCAAAATTGACAATTTACAAAGTACAAGATATCAACAATAACGATTTCTAAGCAAAAGTTTTAGTAGTACTCAATTGTCAATGTCGTAATTTTAAAAATTCTTTCACCAACAGAAAGCTACATTATCAGCGAGTAACATAGGCCGTATTTTTTTTTATGGGATAGGGGCAAACGAGCAGACGGATCGCCTGATGGTAAGCGATTACCGCCGCCCATGGACACCCGCATCACCAGAGGACTCACAAGTGCGTTGCCGGCCTTTAAAAAGAAGATAATTTTTTAAATTAATTTTAGAGATCCCTACGAAAATTACAATAATGTAACTGAAGGTATCAAAAATCGATATATATATAAATTAATTGCTTTTCGGTAGTCTCGCTAAAACTCGAGAACGGCTGGACCGATTTGGCTAATTTTGGTCTTGAATTATTTGTGGAAGTCCAGAGAAGGTTTAAAAGGTGAATAAATATGAAAATGCTCGGAATTAAATAAAAACAAAAATGAGGCAGTACGAAAGTCTGCCGGGTCAGCTAGTTTCCATATAAAAGTCATTATTTGACGTGCGCTGTCATTTTGTTATTTCTTAGGAAATGTAGGTTACTATGGAGATCCCTTGGATACTTTAATATTATCAACGTGAAAGTTTGTTTGGTACAGAGATAGATTATACTTAGTCTGGAATCGCACATAAGGCTGGTTTTTATCCAGGTCAGATCCAATTTTGAAGTCCACGCAGATGAAGTCACAGGCTGAAGCGAGTGTCAAAATATAGCTAACATTTATGCATGACGTCATTATTTTTAAAATAATTCCATGACGCTTGACGTCCCTTTTACAAATAATTAATTCATCATGCTGCAAAAACCCGGGAGGAAATAATATAACGGGATTTCCCACTTTCCGAGAAAAAGAAAGATAAGGGGTCACGTATTTTTGAACTCAAATTAACCGGAAAGATTGACAGTGAGAATTATATAAATAACATACCATCACGCCTGTATTCCCTGATGGGTAAGGCAGAGATATACTTATGTACAGACAACAGCACATTAAATTACAAACTGTCAATTTTCCCCAATGGATAATAAATTCAATTATTTCGAAATCGTAGCCAAATAATAGCTCCGTGCTATGTTGTGTTCCTAACGGTGAGCAAGGTCGCCAGAGCTCTGCGAGGAAGAGGTGTTTTTTATACCGCTAAGGTTTGCTACCTTAGTGGTATAAAAAAACATACGGCCCGCCTGATGGTAACAGGTTACCGTAGCTTATGGACGCTTGCAACACCAGGGGTATTACTCGCGCGTTGCCAACCCAGTAAATTAAGGAGGAATAGTTGGGCTGGCAGCATAGGAGACATGCTGGCATGACAGCGGCGGTAACAAAGCACCACCGGTCCCCCACACTGCCAACACAACGCTTCCTCGCGGAGCTCTAGCGACCTTGCTCACAGTTAGGAACAGAACATAGCACGGAGCTATGTTATTTGGCTACGATTTTCTGCAAGGTGGAGGTTCGTCCCCAGTCGGACAGCTCCAATTATGAGTGGAATTATTCGATTCCACTGTGCCCTACCTCTGAAAACTAAGTCCTACTCGTTGTGTTGGCAGATAGAATAAGAGTATCACGCTACTGTCTCTTAAGTATGCTGCCAGCATAACTTTTCCTCCTTAATACGCATTTGCATTCGTATCACTAGTGTGATACACTTTTATTTATTAGTTTTTATACATACACTCACGCCTTTCTCTCACAGGGGTAGGCAGAAACTATAGACCGCCACTTGCTTCGATTCTTGCATACTTCTTTTGCTTCTTCCACATTCATACATCTTTTTTTTATGTTATAGGGGGCCAAACGAGCTGACGGATCGCCTGATGGTAAGCGATTACCGCCGCCCATGGACACCCGCAGCACCAGAGCAGTTACAAGTGCGTTGCCGGCCTTTTAAAAGGGGGTTGGGCCTCCGGTAACCTCACTCACTCGGCGAAACACAACGTAAGCATTGTTTAACGCCGGTTTTCTGTGAGGCCGTGGTATCGCTCCGGTCGAGCCGGCCCATACGTATATCTCCTCATACATACGCGCCGGTTGCGAGTACTACGCAGATTTTTTTGAAGGATCTCGCCAATAATATCGGCTTACTTCCTTCTAGGGCGACCTCTTCCATTTATTCAAATTTTTATATTTGCATAAATGTGGTTGGTTACATAGGTCTTACAAATAAAGCTTTAGTCATTTCATTATTTATCGTTACTTAAAAGCGACATCACTTCATGGTGGACATTCCAAAAACCCGAACGAAACGCTTTAGTCCACATTTTTATGCGTACCGCTGAAATGTGGAATGCGCTTCCCGAGTGGATCTTCCCCGATAGATATAATCGGGGTGTCTTTTAATCAGGAGTGAATCGGTTTCTTCTAGGCAAGCGCGCTCCATCGTAGATCGCAGTGTCGCATAACATATGAATAAAAAAAATAAAAATAGTTTATTTTATGTATATTAGTTTATTTTATTAATTATCGTTAGGTTATTTTATATGTCATTATAAACCATTTATTATCCTACTGCCGGGAAAGGGTCGCCTATCGCTGGCTTAGAGCGGGTTGGCAGATTTCACGCCCTTGAGAACACCTCTCAGGCATGCAGGTTTCCTTGCGATATTTTTCCTCAAAGATGTTTGTAAGCGAATGATATTTATTTGTATTTATATAATTTTAGAATCGTATTTTTTATGTAAATAAGTAGGTAAGTATTAAAGGATTAATGTGTATCTACTTTTTTTATTCGTGATAGGCTTACGCTTGACCGCCTGTTCGTCTAGGGGCTTACTCTTGAACTCAATTCCGATACATCGACATTGGAATTGTGCCGTTTCGTCAAGATTCGTACTCTTGAATCCGAGACTAGCGCCAAATTGTTTCAATATTGCGCGGTGATTGAGTGAACTAAATATGATTGGGAAACGACCCAACCATTGGCCAATCAGGGGATGCCGATACAAGGTTAACGGATTTGTGCTCAAGAGTACGAAATCGCCCGACAGCCAACTTGACATTGGAATCGGATCACGTTTGGATTGGTATTGTATTGTTTTCAAGAGTAAGCCTGCTGATGTTAAGCGAAACTGCGATCTACGATGGACGCGCTTGCCTAGAAGAAACCGATTCACCCGTGATTTAAAGACACCCAGATTATATATATCTAATAATTTTACACGTTTTACTAATTTACCTTAAAATCGCTAAAAATAAGCATCTAAGTATATTGAAGCTGATTATTTTATCGCAATCCTTACTAATATTAAAAACGTGAAATTTTTGAGTAGGTATGGATGTATGGATGTTTGTTACTCCTTCACGCCAGAACGGTTGAACGGATCTGGATGAAATTTAGCACAGAGATAGATTATAGTCTGGAATAACACATAGGCTACTTTTTATCCAGGTTGGATCCAATTCTGAAGTTCACGCAGACAAAGTCGCGGGCAGAAGCTAGTTAGAAATAACTGTGTTTCTGAAGTTGTCTTATTTCGCATTGGTGATTATTGTACATACTTACCTACAGTACGCGCAGCATAAGTTGGCCGGAGTGAAGTTCACCGTTTTAATGCGCAGTGGATTGTTTACTTTAAAAATTGTGTACTGCGCAACCAAACAGCTAACTTCAGTCCGGCCAACTTATGTCGCGCGTACTGTACTAGTTTTTGATATTTTTGCAGAATTTTGTTTCCATCATATAGAAATCTTAAGGGTCTGGCGGAGCTTGAATTGCCCACAAAAACGTAATACCTACAGATATAAATCGTAATCCAGACAATATTCTATCAAATTATGTTATTCGGATTTAAATACCGTTAATCTAGGTTCCTACGATACTACTTCGTCTACTATTACTTCACTGGAAATAAAAGACCGAAAAGTCGTTCTAAACTTGGCAAAGTTAACAAAAATTGCATTCGCTTAGGTACATTTATTTCCAGTGAAGTATTTTGGATAAAATGGTAACGTGAGAACCTAGATTAACGGTATCGGAATCCGTATAATAACAGAATTTGATTAAATTGTGTTTAAATTACGATTTATTTCGGTATTACGTTTTTAAGAGAAATTCGGTTCGCAAAAGTGAGGTTAAGTAATCTTAACCTCACTTTTGCGAAGTCGAATAAAAATTCCGGAAGCATATTCTTGTACCATACCCTATTTGCTATAGGTATACAATTATAATACATACATTTATGTACGGAATTTAATAATTCTCAAAGGTCCGAGCACTGAGAGATTTTTTATACAAAAAACTATCAACATGGTATGGTTGGAATGTAAGGTAATCTACATTGCATTCGTACAAATAGTAACATAGCATAACATACAATCACGCCTGTATTCCCCGAAGAGTTAGGCAGGGATCTACTACTAAAGTTACACCCACAGTTCACCGGTATGTTTAACTCTCACGCAATAGAACATCTTGGAACAAGAACTTCAAGATCAATCTAGAAACTGGTAGGTACCATGGAATCAATGGAAGGAGTTTTTTTATACCACTGAGGTGGCAAGCAAGCTTATGGCACGTCTGATGGTAAGCGGTTACCGTAGCCTAAATTAAGCGTGAATAGTTGGGCTGGCAGCATAGGAGACAATAGTGTGATGCTTTAGTCTGCGGAGGGTCTCCCTGACCGCCGCGCCAACACACCGCGCCCATGCATGACAGCAGTGGTAACAAAAAACACCATCGGTCCCCCCTCTGCCAACACAACGCTTCCTCGCGGAGCTCTAGCGACCTTGCTCACAGTTAGGAACACAACAGAGCACGGAGCTACGTTATTTGGCTACGATTTTCTGTAAGGTGGAGGTACTTCCCCAGTCGAGCAGCTCCAATTGTGAGTGGAATTATTCGATTTCACTATGCCCTACGTCTTAGTGTGCCATCGATCAACGATTTTGTCAATCGTGCCATCGATTTATTATCAATCGATTTATCTCCAGTAAAACACACAGTCTCCAACCTACGATACTGGAGAAAATCTTGGGTTTAGTTACATACCCGTCGAGGGGAACCTATAGTAATTAACCGGGCACAAATCTAACCTCCGAGCTGCTACTGATTTACTGGTTTCTGACACTTACGCGAATATTAGACATTGAAATAAAACTACTTTGTACGGATTGTATCGCGTTGTATTGATATTATTTGATTCCCGACGTTTCGGATCATTTACAGCATCCATGGTCACGGGTAGACTGGTGAAGTGTACCCCTAGTTTTATTTCAATGCTACTGATTTCCTAGAAAAACCTAATAAAATTCTTGACTTGGGCATCGAATTAAAGCGTAGACTCCACTTCTAGTGCAGCAGTCGCGTTTGGGACCAGACTAATGAAAATGATGCAGCAACATATTTCTGAAAACTGACAATCTTTGGAAGAAACGAGTTCTAGAGTAGAGACCACGTCTGGATGCCAATGTAGTGGAGGACTGTTAGCAAGCCTTGTTAGTGTTGAATGGCGATAAGGCAGCACTGGCAGTGTCGACATGTAATTATGTCAAAGTCAAAATGATTTATTTCAATTAGAGGGTTATGTAGGTGCACGGTTCCAAAAAGTGGGTCGTATGGAGAAGAGGCGGCAAGAAACTCCATAGATACTCTTTTAAAAAAAACTTGATTACAATATTATGCTTTACAACTTTGTTCCAAATAGTGGCTGAGAATTCTGTAGATTGATGTATAAAATTTATTTAATATACAAAAGGAATTAGAGATTGCCACAGCAAGTAAGAGCAGACCTGCCCCGACAGACAGTACCAGTGCCTCTCTTTAAACACGAGTGGATGCGTTAAATATCTGTATAATAATAGTCTCTTATAAGCTACGTTAAATAATATACTTGTAGGGTGCAGGTGCGTCACACACTACATGTTGAATAGCGATAAGGTCCATCATGGAGGAGTGGCTGGAGAGACGCCGTGACGCTCTCAGTTCCACACGAGAGCCAGTTCCCCCGCGACTCTGGCAGTCTGCGGTCCGTAGGCGCTCTTAATGCTCGGCAACACATCAGCAAATCCTCTGGTGTCGCAGGTGTCCATGGGCGACGATGACTACTTACCACCAGGTGGCTCGTCAGCTCGTTTGCCGACATATCATTAAAACATATATATTTACGATGATGATGAAATTTGACAGTAACTAACGACAATCTTTCAACACAATGAACCCTTCAAAGGATTGGATCCGCATTTACAGTGCTCCGTAATGGATGTAGAGATTCCAGGTAATATAAGATGGACCGGGCATAAATTCCAGTCAAATTCCAATAGCATATAACATACCATCACGCCTGTATTCTCCGAAGGGTTAGGCAGAGGCGTACTTAATGTAAACCCACAGTTCGCCGGTATGTTTAGGTCTCATGTTATAGGGGGCGAGCCACCATTAACCGGGCACAAATCCAGACTCCGCGCTGCTACTGAGAATTTCATAGAAAAACCCAATAACACTGCTCGAACCCAGGACCTCTAATATAGCAGTCGCGCTTGGGACCACTAGACTAATGAGGCAGTCACAAGTTCAAACTCCAATATAATATTCCTCATTAAGTAGGTATTCATTTATGTCGTTAGGTATATTACGTCTTTCTTTGTTCACAATAGACAAAAACAGTGGGTAATTTCATACATAATTATGCGTTATACGTACCTACGCATTAATTTGTTCTTTTTTATTATTATTATGGAAACTATGACAAGTTACTCAACTGGTAATTTGCAAGTACAGTCATGTAATATTATTTAAATTAATTAATTTATAAATCGTTCGTGATGTTAGGTTTTGTTTTATACTGCTAGCGCCATCTATTAGTATTTTGCTGTACTATATGGAACTTAAGCAAACGTACCTTTTACCCAATTGATACCGATGTCAATAGATGGCGCTTCTAAAAAATAGAATAAAATTGTACTGATTTTATTGGAATAATGTTGAAAGAGAATTTATTCTTGAAAAAATACATTTAAAATTAGATTTTCATGGTTTCCTGATTCCAAACTGGTATTTTGGTACACCCGATAACACTTCAAGCTACACTGTAGTATATTACAGTTGCACTATAAAAATCACCTTTATTGCGACGGAATACGGGTGTTCCTAAAAAATCTTTGTCATGCAGGTTTTTTCCAATACCATCGTATGCATGCACGGCTGTTGACCGTGTGGTCACAAGCTAAATTTTATTGTTTTTCTGTTTTGTTTTTTCAGAAGTTCGGAGTTTGGTTGAAGTGTTGGTAGATATACAATGGAACACCTCTGCCTAACCCTTCTCGGATTTTTTTACGTGGGGGAGCCATGCTTCGGCACGAATGGGCCGGCTCGACCGGAGTGACGACCACGGCCTCACAGAAAACCGGCGTCAAACAACGCTTACGTTGTGTTTCGCCGAGTGAGTGAGGTTACCGGAGGCCCAATCCCCTTTTAAAAGGCCGCCAACGCACTTGTGACTCCTCCGGTGTTGCGGGTGTCCATGGGCGGCGGTGATCGCTTACCATCAGGCGATCCGTCTGCTCGTTTGCCCTCCTATCCCATAAAAAAAATACAGGCGTGACGGTATGATACTAAATAAATAAAACTGATCAAAATATAAAGCTTTTTATTTCACGTGTTACAAAACTGTACATTATGTATTTACACATTCAAATACTTATTCATATAATAACTAACCCTGCCAAATTCCTATTTTATTTGGATATTAGCTGTTACCCGCAGTTTCACTCACGTCCCAAGAACATTAACATACTATAAGTCTGATTCTAGGCGACGTGTCAAAATAAAACGCCGATTAATTTAATTGCCCCAGATTTGAAGTTAGACCTCTAGCAATACATCGGTGAAAACTGCATTCAATTGCATGCAGTAGTTTTTGCGTGATGCGCGTACAAACATACTTACAGACAGATAAAATTTCATTTTTTTTTTGAGTTGGCAAATTGTAAACCAACCAATTAAGATTTTAAGCAATTATTTTTTTTAAATAATTATAACTGCAATTAAATTAATATTTAAGTAGTGGGTTTCGAACCGGCAACCACATGATCGCCAGTCCGACGCCCTAGCCATTAGGCTACCGCCGCTTCATAATTTTTTTTTTACAACGACGATTATTTCCAGTTTGGGCAAAGAGAGAAAATCTTTAAATTTGGCAGGTCTCCTTATTTTTATGGTTACAAGATCATATAGCTTGGGATACCTTAGAATCTAAACTAGTCTTGCATCTTATGTTATCTTAGACGAGTGTCACACTTTTAATTTTTGAAAACCAGCAGGCTTACTCTGGAAAACAATACAATACCCATCCAAATGTGATCCGATTCCAATGTCAATTCGTTGTCGGGCGATTTCGTACTCTTGAGCGCAAATCCGTTAACCTTGTATCGGCATCCCTGATTGGCCAATGGTTGGCTCGTTTCCCAATCCTATTTAGTTCACTCAATCACCGCGCAATATTGAAACAATTTGGCGCTAGTCTCGGATTGAAGAGTACGAAACTTGACGAAACGGCACAATTCCAGTGTCGATGTATCGGAATTGAATTCAAGAGTAAGCCCCCAGATCCGTGAAGGTAAATTTTGGTATTAAGATCTAATAAAATGTATACACTACTTATGTTAAGAAAACCCTGTTCGATCCGAAAGGGGAATATAGGTATCCCAATCACATCACCAAATAAAATAGCAAACATTAAATATTCATGAAAGTAAACATATAAATGAAGTTTACAATTCACGATTATCATTTTTTATTTTTTAGGGGATAGGGAGACAAACGAGCAGACGGATCGCCTGATGGTAAGCGATTACCGCCGCCCATGGACACCCGCAAAACGATAGAAGTCACAAGTGCGTTGCCGACCTTTTGAAAGGGGATTGGGCTTCCGGTAACCTCACTCACTCGGCGAAACACAACGTAAGCGTTGTTTGACGTTGTTGGTTTTCTGTGAGGCCGTGGTATCACTCCGGTCGAGCCGGCCCATTCGTGCCGAAGCATGGCTCTCCCACGTTTAAAACATCGTGCCCAAATTACTGCAATTTCCCCGAAATCTATCAAATTTTAAAAATGTTCGCTCGGTGGTAGGACCTTTCGTGGTCTGACTGGCTGGCGACCACCCTTACGTCGGAGTCTGTCGTAAAGCACTGCGGTGTGTTTCGACTTGTGCGCGTAAGAGCCAGTTCCCTTCGGTTGCTGCAGCTTCTGGCAGTCTGCAGTCCGTAGGGGCTCTTATGGGGTCGGCATCGCATCAACAACTCCTCTGATGTTGTTTTATTTTATTTGGTGATGTGATTGGGACACCTGTACGCCCCTTTCGGATCGGACAGGGCTTTTTTCAATAGTGTACAGCTCGGTGTGTAATGTTATGCAAACGACCAATGATATTACATAGTTAACTAGAGGTAGAAAGAAAGAGTCAGCGCATGCCTTATTAGTATAAGATAAAGGGACCCAATACTTTTCATGTCACACGTCACTATATACGGACATACTGGACACATCAAATGTGTCATTTAAGACAACTGCTTAGTGTTATTTTTTTTCATCTTAGGCTGCCTGTATCTATGCGCGCGCTCATTAGGAAAGCCTAAAATGTTTAGGATTATATGGACATGTAGCGCGACTCATTTTTAAATGACATTTACTATGAACATGGCGTATCTAATATAAATCATTGCATACGTCAATAACTTCGCGTTCATTTTCAACTAATTTCTCCCTTGTAATTAACCTTAGTTTTATTCATAAGCTGTCTTTTAAGGCGTATTTTACTTTATAAAAATATTATAACTTAATTTATTATACTTGAATAAATACACTTATAAGATATAAGACAAAATTTGCCAATATAGCTTGATAAACAGAGCTTGATACGCGCGACAGCTGTCATCAAGATCGCGCGCACGAATGTTCCGTATTTTTTGACAGTCAACATGTACGCAAGACAATGTCATACTTTATTGACAAAAAGGAATGTTTATTGCGTCATCTTTCGTCTGACTGTTGTAAATCTTTTTTTAAGGGATATGTGGACAAACGAGCAGACGGATCGCCTGATGGTAAGCGATTACCGCCGCCCATGGACACCCGTAACACCAGAGGTGTCACGAGTGCGTTGCCCGCCTTTTAAAAGGGGATTGGGCCTTCGGTAACCTCACTTACTCGGCGAAACACAACGTAAGCGTTGTTTGACGCCGGTTTTTTGTGAGGCCGTGGTATCACTCCGGTCGAGCCGGCCCATTCGTGCCGAAGCATGGCTATCCCACGTAAAAACGTACGTTTTTATTTAGGTGTATTTAAATAAATATAATACCAAGTACATATGTATTTTTTTTTTCTTCTATTTAGTACTAACATTATATTATCTGTGATCTAAGTAATTTATTCTTGAAAACAAAAAAAAATCCACTGTTTTTTTTTAATCTACGAAATAAAACCTGAATTGTATTCAATTTATTTTACTGTAACAATAACATAAATGTTTATTGTAATTAAATTATGTCCCGAAACCCCGAGACAATGTCCCGAAACTCGGGACAATTTTCGTCCCAGAAAAAATGTTGTCGTAAGGAAGTCTCCACTTTTCGGTTATGTTCCTCGGAGTTATCCGATCACTGCTTATTAGTGTCGTTGTCCCAGGCGCGACTGCTACACTAGAGATCGTCGATCCCCAGGTCGAGCAGTGACATTGGGTTTTTCAATGAAATTCTCAGTAGCAGCTCGGAGTTTGGGATTTGTGCCCGGTTGATGGCAATAGGCTCGACTATTACATGGGACCTAAACATACCGGTGAACTGTGGGTGTACATTAGTACGCCTCTGCCTAACCCTTCGGGGGGTACAGGCGTGGTATGTGATCTTAAATATAGTTACAGACTCGTTCTTTTAAAATTGGAGTTAATAGTGATAATATAAACTAGTTTTTTGGTCTTTCTTCTCTTCTTCTGGTCTTCTGACTTTTCCATTCAATGGTCTTTTAGTCTTCTTGTGTCTCCATCTACGAGAGTAAGCCTGTTTAATTTCCCTTTCATAAATACGGTCCCCTGGTCTTTCCGTCTTCTGGTCTTCTCAACAGAAGCAATAGTCTTTGCTTTTAGTTTTGTAAGCGGCTTCGTCTTTTAGAAGCTGCAATCTCATGTCTTCTACGTTCTTCATAACTTGGACATCAGCTGCACAGTCATCCACTATCTTCTGGAATAGTTCATCTAGAAAGAAGACATTTATTATTACACAATGGGATAATGGTCCGGCGGAGCGTGAATTGCCCACAAAAACGTAATACCAAAATAAATCGTAATCCAGACAATATTCTATCAAATTATGTTATCATTCGGATTTAGATACTGTTAATCTAGGTTCCTACGGTCCTATTTCGTCTGCTACTACTTCACTGAAAATAAAAGACCGGAAAATTGTTCCAAACTTGGTAAAGTTATCAAAAATTGCATTCGCATACAATTATTTCCAGTGAAGTATTTTTGACGAAATGGTAACGTAAGAACCTAGATTAACGGTATCGGAATCCGAATAATAACAGAATTTGATCAAATTGTGTTTGAATTACGATTTATTTCGGTATTACGTTTGTGAGAGAAATTCGGTCCGCCGGACTCTTAAGAAAGCCCCAAATGTCCAACCCGTGAAGGTATTGTTAGGTATCGAGATCCGGTTCTGTTTATATGAGCAATTTAAAAAAAACCCCGATTTTTAGGGTTCCGTACCTCTAAAAGAAAAAACGGAACCCTTATAGGATCACTTTGTTATACGTCTGTCTGTCAAGACCTTTTATCTCGGGAACGCGTGGAGGCATCGAGTTGAAATTGAAACCATATACTCAGGTCTACAGTACCTTGAAGAAGATTGTTGGTTTGGGATTTGTGCCCGGTTAATAGCAATAGGCTCGCCCCCTCGGACCTCAACATACTGGCGAACTGTGGGTGTACATTAAGACGCCTCTGCCTCACCTTTCGGGGAATACGGGTGTGTTTTATATATATTTCTACCACCTACCCACATTTTCAGCAGTCTTGCTAGATGTAAGGTAATGTCCACAAAGACCTTGGGAGTACGTCGCTACTATTTCTTCAGGCACTTCTCTCGTGACGTAGCCACCATCTAGAAGATCCTTTTTGGTACCACAGAGGTAGACTTTGCAATTCTAGAAAAGAAAAAAAAGTTTCAAGGAAAAGAAAAAATATGTAAGCTTAGCACGAGGGGTTAACAAGAATACTAGTAATGTGCGACCCACATTGCTAGTAAGCTTTTGTTTTTTAAAAAAATTACGTGTGAGAACCATGCTTCGGCACGAATAGGCCGGCTCGACTGAAGTGATACCACGGCCTCACAGAAAACCGGCGTTAAATAACGCTTACGTTGTGTTTCGCCGAGTGAGTGTGGTTACCGGAGGCCCAATCCCCTTTTAAAAGGCGGGCAACGCACTTGTGACTCCTATGGTGTTGCGGGTGTCCATGGGCGGCGGTAATCGGTTCCCATCAGGCGATCCGTCTGCTCGTTTGCCCCCCTATCCCATAAAAAAAGCCTATAGGGAATATGCATGTCTTTTTTTATCTTTTTGATCAATAGTTTACATTATTAAAGCACTGTAAAAAATATTTCTTTGTCAATAATGTCAATATTTAATCATAAAAATAAATATTCAAAACTGCAATCAGATTCCGGAGATTTTAACGCCACCATCTTGGGTGCGTGTTATGTAATGTCAGTTTCCGGAAAAACAGTTACTGATTTATCGTTTTTAAAATTTATTGATCGTTTTATCCAATCAATTATCAATATTTTTAAGTTTTCTAACTAATTCAAACATGGGAGGGGACTGAAATCAATTTTATACCTCGTAATTACAAACGTAAATGTTTAGGGTGACGTCACAAAAGCGTCACAACATGTACTTTGTCGTAAGTTCCGCAAAAAGGCGAAACTATTGTGGCAACGTCATCTAGGTACGTAAAATTTTTCACGCTATTGAAAATGTTAAAATAAAATAACTTTTAAGGAAAAATAAAACCGCCATGAAAAACGTAAAAAAAATAATGATAAAGTGCGAAACAGTTTCGGAAGTCGGTGGTGAAGTCAAAAGTTTCGAAGAAACAAAAAGAAGATCCGATCAAATCAAAGGCACCGCCTTTGATTTGATCGGATCTTTTGACTTCACCATCGACTTCCGAAACTGGCCTTTGATTTGATCGGATCTTTTGACTTCACCACCGACTTCCGAAACTGTTTCGCACATAACATTATTTTTTACGTTTTTGAAGGTGGTTTTGCTTTTTTACTGCTATTCTTCGCTCCACTACGCGCAGCTCCGCGTCAGTCGAAACGCACTCTAAACCTGTCCTCACCTCTTCGACTGTCCGTAACTCCTGGAGCCAGTGCCTCAGCCGATTCCAAGATGCAATGGACGAGGGTTCATAGCAAATGATCGCCGCGTGCGCACCTCTGTAGTATATTTTTGTCATCGCTTCGTATCTAAAATGAATAGAACTAAATTATTTATTTTACTAGTACGGGACTCTACATAAGAAACCATCACGCCTGCATTGCCCGAAGGGTTAGGCAGAGGTTTACTAATGTTTAGCGCAGCGAGAGTGCGGGTACAGTTCGCCGCGCATTTGAAGTTACCCACAAATGGTACATTTTAATATAAAGACAACAGATAATAGATATTCGCACAGTTGCGCGAAAACTTTCGCGACGCCTACGGGCGCCCTTATGATTTTTTTATTGACTATGTCGGCCTATCTAATGCTTCCAAGCACGACTGCTACGCTAGAGGTCCTGGGTTCGATTCTCAGGTCGAGCAAAGTGTTATTGGGTTTTTCTATGAAATTCTCAGTAGCAGCTCAGAGTTTAGGATTTGTGCCCGGTTAATAGCAATAGACTCGCCCCCTATTACCTGGGACCTAAACATACCGGCGCAATGTGGGTGGTATGGTACATTAGTACGTCTCTGCCTAACCTCTCGGGTAATACAGGCGTGAAGGTATGTTATGTTGGCAAACGAGCAGACGAGCAACCTGGTAGTCATCGTCGCCCATGGACACCTGCATCACTAGAGTCGTTGCTGATGTATTGCCGGCCCTTAAGATCCCCTACGGACTGCAGACTGCCACAGCCGCAGCAACCGAGGGGGAACTGGCTCTTACGCGCTATGGTGATAATAGTATCTCACCTTTCACTGCCTGCGGTATCCCAAATGCCGATATTAAAGTCTTTCCCATTGGATTGCATGGATTTCGCGCAAAATGCCGCACCAACAGTCTGTAAATAAAAAAAAAGCTCAAGGCTCATGAGCATCGACTCAGGGCTCGAGGCTCGGCCTTAGTGCTCGTTTTTATGCCGTCCCCGTACCTTTGAAATTGTCCAGCAATGCAAAACAACTGACTCATTGAAAGATAATTGAGAACAACTGTGCAAATAATAATTTTATTATTAAAGAATGAAGTAACTATGTAATTGTAGGTAACTATTGTATTCTAATCGTAGTATAATACATAACTAGCTGTTGCCCGCAGTTTCACTCGCGTCAACCCGTTCTCGATACAAAAAGTATAAAAAAAAACCTACTTTATAAAGAATCCTTAAATGTTACATCAGAACAGAATAGCTCTAATATTTGGTCACTTGTCGCAAACTTATAAAACATTCACATAAACCTTACATTTTTCCATACAAACTTTCATCCCCTATTCTCTATTGTTATTTTACACCCTTGAGGGTACAACTTTTACAAACTTTGAATGTCATTTATTTATATCGAATCAACAGCCTAAAAAATAAGTTTCAAGCTTCTAACTCTAAAAATGACGATACTTCCATACAACTTTTTATCCCCCCCTTTCAAACCTTTACAACCCTTTTTCGCATTAAAAAGTAGCCTATGTCCTTTTTCAGGCTCTAGACTATATGTGTACCAAATTTCATTTAAATCGGTTCAGTAGTTTTGGCGCGAAAGCGCGACAGACAGACAGAGTTACTTTCGCATTTATAATATTAGTAAGGATTAATATATTTTAATACGCAATGCATCATTGTTTACACATCGTTTGGAATGACCAATGCTCCTCCTCCAATGGCATCCTGAATGTATTTTTAGACCGATGAGACTCTCCCCTCTTACGAAGGTGGGTTCAGACCCGCTAAGACAAATAAACTGGTAAACCATTGCACGAACAATGCAATGGTTCTATATTTGTTTAATATACATACAGCATTAGTCCACCACGCTGGCCTAGTGCGGGTTGGTAAACTTTACACATCATAAAAAATCTTTTAAGAAAAAGTAAAACCTTCTTCAAAAACAGTTTCGGAAGTCGGTGCCTCTGATTTGATCGATTTCGTCACCGACTTCCGAAATGTTACGCACAATGACGGCTCCCCCCCCCCCCCTTCCGTGAGATGTGACGTAATTTATGGATGGCCCCTAGTTGATGATAAAAACAATTGATTTAATACTGTTTTTGTTTATCACAAGCTTTAAAGGGTAGCGAAACCCTTATCATTGTAAGTATCCAAGACAAGTTTTTGCACAAAATACTTATTTAATTGCATTTTTTTTATGACTGTCTCATTAGACTAGTGGTCCCAGGCGCGACTGCTACGCTACAGGTCCAGGGGGCTTACTCTTGAACTCAATTCCGATACATCGACATTGGAATTGTGCCGTTTCGTCAAGTTTCGTACTCTTGAATCCGAGACTAGCGCCAAATTGTTTCAATATTGCGCAGTGATTGAGTGAACTAAATAGGATTGGGAAACAACCCAACCATTGGCCAATCAGGATTCCGATACAAGGTTAACGGATTTGTGCTCAAGAGTACGAAATCGCCCGACAGCCAAATTGACATTGGAATCGGATCACGTTTGGATTGGTATTGTAATGTTTTCAAGAGTAAGCCTGCTGGGTTCGGTTTCGGTCGAGCAAAGTATTATTGGGTTTTTCTATAAAATTTTCAGTAGCAGCTGGGAGTTTACATGGGACCTAAACATACCGGCGAACTGTGGGTACATTAGTAAACCTCTGCCTAAACCTTCGGGGAATACAGGCGTGTGTTTATGTTTTCTTTTTATTGATTCTGTTGGTAAAGGAGCGGACGAGCCACCTGATGGGAAGTGGTCATCGCCGCCCATGGACACCTGCAACACCAAAGTTGCTGACTCTTTGCCGAGCTTTAAGCTCTTAAGCTGCGGCTCTGGCATTCTACAGTTCGTAGGTTCTCCCCTACGAACTGTAGAATGCCAAAGCCGCAGCAACCGAGGGGAAACTGGCTTTACTTATAAACAATCTACAAATTGGGATAAGACAACGTTGCGGGCTGAAAGATGATGTAGTGACACATATTGAAAAGAATATGCTGAGATCGTTTGGACATGCTGAAAGAATGAATGAAAGACGATTAACGAAAGGATTTATTTGGCGAATGTCAGCGGCAGCGCCGGTAGAGGTCGCTCTAGAAGGACAACGCCGATCTTATGGGCGAAATCCTTCAAAAAGGTCAGGTGCGTAGTACTCGCAACCGGCGCATATGTATGAGAAGATGTATTAATTTTGAGCTTAGCAACAAATTTCGCGATTCATTTTTATTTATATAGCCTCTCCGATTATTTTTTGTCTACATATTAAGGCATATTATAAAATACATTTTTAATAATTTGTAAAGGTCACCTGAATACAGAAAGGAAATTAATAATAACTTGAATCTGGGTTAGGTACTTTGTGTCTGTAATAAGTAATTGTTTAATATAATAAATATCTGTATTTCCCAAAAAATACAGATGACTGTATTTTAAGAGGCCGGCGGACCGAATTTTCTTACAAAAATAATACCGAAATAAATCGTAATTCAAAGACACTTTAGTCAAATTGTGTTATTATTCGGATTCCGATACCGTTAATCTAGATTCCTATGCTACCATTTTGTCCAAAATACTTCACTGAAAATAAATGTAAACGGATGCAATTTATGATAAAATTACCAAGCTTTGAACGATTTTCCAATCATTTATGTCCAGTGAAGTAGTAGTAGACGAAATAGTATCGTAGGAACCTAGATTAACGGCATCCAAATCCGAATAATAATATGATTTGATAGAATATTGTCTGGGTTACGATTTATTTTGGTATTACTTTTTGGGTTAACAATTTTTGCATTTATGGTAGAGAACATTTACATTAGGAATTTGGATTGGCTGCTGAAATCTGTACACATTAGATTAAACTCTGTCTCTTATACAAAATCTTTAAGTAACTGTTTGTTTGTGAAATCTCTCATAAGAGATATTTTATGTGTAAAACATGAGCGTTTCGTGGTTTCGCCTGCGCTCCGCCAATCCTACGAGGCGTAGCATGATGTTAAATAGCCAATAATCTTCCTCGATAAATAGACTATCCAACACAAAATCAATTTTCAAAAATGGTTCAGTAGATTCAGAAATTACCCTATAGAACCACAGAAACTCACAAACTTTACCTCTTTATAATATTAGTATAGATGAGTATACATTACAAATAGCTTGCAGTGTAAGATGCTAAAAATTAATATAGTGACCTACATGTTTTGCTATATAGTATGACACACAGAATTCAATGAGAAAGTATTACAATATAATTTCTAGGTAAAAAAAAAATATTAAAAATTTCTTAGTTTCATGACCGATATTTACAATAATAAAAAAAAGAAAGAATCCTTTATTCATTAAACACACCTATAACATAATAAACCCGCATGTTCATTTGCATCCTCTGATATAAAAAAAAGTAGGTATCATATAAATATGTTTATTTAATAATTATTTATTTCAATCAATTTCAGGATAGAGAAGAAAATGTTATAATATTAGGAATAATAAAAAAAGTCATGACATGACACACAGAGCTGTTAAAAAATTCAAGGATTTTTTTTCTTATATTTTTTAAATGAGTACCTACAGTAAATAAATAAAACCAGATTTTGATACCTAACAATACCTTCATGGGTCTCACAGGGTTTTCCTAACATATTGTAAGTGTGAATTCATAACTGGCCAATACATAGGATATTATGTATAAAGCTTTGTAAGCCACACCACATTAGAAATTAAAATTACTAGTATGTATTAGGTAGGTACTAACAATTACTTTACAATTATTTATTTATTATTGGAAAACCAGCAGCTATACAGATAAGATAAACGACTAGCATAAGCTAAATTTAGCCAATCACTATATGTATTATTACTTTAGTTCTTCATTCAATATAAACAAAAAGAAAGGCAGTGATTTTTCGGTCATAGTCGTAAAATGACACATCAAGGTCTAAGATCTAAGTAGAACTTAAAAACATCCCTATGAAAAAAAAATCCTAAGCCAAAGCAGCCCAACCAAGGCAATGCTTACACAATCAGGAATGTTATAACGATTCCTTTGTCAGAACACATAAAAAATTGCGCGGTCATGATTCATTTAAATAAATGGTAAATAGCTAATAATTACTTACGTTTTGATAAGGAATATCGGCATTGAATCTGCAATTAACAAATCGGAGAACTAAACTAGTTTTACCCACATGTTCACTGCCTAACAACACAATTTTAAAATCACATCTACTCATTTTTATTAAAAAAGAAAATCACGCGGGATTATTTTTTTAATTTTCCGAGTGCCACAAGAATTACTAATCGTAAGAAAATCCTAATCGTGTTTTGTAATTCTCTGGGACTGGATAAAGTTATAACATGGGTTTTGTAATTAACTGTGTTAATTAAAACATGTTAATCAAACAAAGCACTTGAATCATTTTCACAAATAACAATTCAATGAACTCCTCATATATATAAATATTCCATTCCATTCCGATGCGATTAATCGACGGTTTGACGTTTTTCAATTTCACATTTGACGTTTAGTTTATTAAATTTATGACACTAGTTATTCGTCCAGAAATAACTCAAGAATGTTTTTAGAGATACTTTAACTTTGTTGGTCCAAAGTCAAAGTCCAAACTTATGCACCTAAACTTACTCGAACTGTGGGTGTACATTAGTACACCCTTTTTTTTTTTGTTTCGTGTGGAAAGTCCTCATGGACATTCGCCGCCCGGGGAGGCGACGGGGCGTGTCGGACTCCACCCAGAGTGGGTGACCTACCGACTAAAAACCACACGGTGTTCCCTCATGCACCTGCGGCGTCAGGGGCTACGGGAAACAGACAATTCGTCCGCGGCCCCCGACTGGACATTAGTACACCCTTGCCTAACCCTTCGGGGAATACAGGCAGGTGTGTTGGTATGTTAGGTTATGAATAACTTAGGTCTATACAACGCCAATTAGCAATGATTAAATAGCCGCTGCCCGAAGAAGATTTTTTTTTATTAGTTAGACGTCTAACGACTAAAATCAGACATAATAAGGCGGATCGTCAGCTGAGCCCGCCAAATTTAAATTTCGAGTGGTTTTTCGCAGTTTGTAGTTCTCTAATAAGTTCTTCATTGATGGCAATGGTAATTGCGACATTAACTAGACAAAATTCACAATGTTTAACTAAAACTATTGCCTATAAATCATTTTTGTAGCTAAAAGTAGTGTAAAATGTCAATTTTGACCAATTACCTAAACAGTTTTTGGAAAGTTTTTCGCTTGATAAGGATTTATAAGTAAAGGTTTTAGTTCTCAGTTGTGAATGTTGTATAGTTAATGTCGCAATTATAACTGCCATGAATCTAGAACTTGTTATAGACCTACAAACTGCGAAAAATCACTTGAAATTTGAATTTCGAGCGCTCAGGTGTACGATCCGCCATAAGATTGCCTCGTTCTGTGGTATAGAGGCAAAACCTTTGAGCTGCTATACTCGTACAGTTTGCATTTGATGTACCTACTCTCAATGTTATAAAGACCTTCAATTTACGAAAACCTAAATGGAATTTTTGGCGGACTAAGTGAGCTCTTAGCATTTCGAATAGCCCGCTATGATAAAATTTTGTTTTACGGTCCATTTCTGCTGCTTCGACTAAAGCTCACGGACATCATTAGTTCTAACAACAAGATCCATTACTAAAAGCGACCAGTGATCATATAACTGCTCTAAGAGGTCTAAATCACGAGTGAATCAGTTTCTAGGCAAGCGCGCTCCATCGTAGATCGCAGTATCGCTTAACATCATGTGAACTGGCGGTCAAGCGTAAGCCTATCACGAATAAAAATAAAAGAGAGAACGCGACCTCTCGAATTGACTAAACTACAATAACATACCATCTCGCCTGTATTCCCCGAAAGGTTAGGCAGAGGCGTACTAATGTACACCCATAGTTCGCCGGTATGTTTAGGCCCCATGTAATGGGGGGCGAGCCTATTGCCATTAACCGAGCACAAATCCAGACTCAAAGCTGCTACTGAAAATCTCATGGAAAAACCCAATAAAACTTTGCCCGGCCTGGGGATCGAACCCAGGACCTCTAGCGGTCGCGCTTGGTTCCACTAGACTAATGACGCAGTTAACTACAATAAAACAAAACAATTCTTTATGTCGCAAAAAGTTATACGAAGTACATAAATAACCTATAAAAAAAGCTGAAGTTGGGTAATGGAGGTCACGAGGTCACCGAACTTTTTGTAAAAGTTATATAAGGAGTCCGTAAACTTTTTGGAACTCCTTACAGTTTATACCTAATTATAACTTTCTCATAGGCGTTTTTTTATTTTTATTTATTTAAAGAAGCATCTTTGAGCAATGAATAAGGCATATTTCACTATTATGCAATTAAGCACTTAAGGCTGTGCGTATCTATGATCAGAGTTGCACAGAAAAGCATGCAGTGAACGAGCCATACACGGCCCCTGAAAGTCATTGTTCTGAATGTGTTCAGAAAAGTTAAGTAAGAAAAGGACAGACTGATACCACACATGATACCCCTTTATCACATAGGCAACGCATTATAATATTTGGAAAGATTTTACATGAAAACGCATGTCAACCCCCCGGTTACTGCGGCCCCGTCAGTATTAAAAAACGAGCCCAGAGGCTGAGCTTCGAGCGCTCAGACACAAGCCTCGAACCTTTTAGACTCGAGCCTTCAACGCTCAAGCGCTCAAGTCTCACGAGCATTGAAAGAATGGCCTTTAATTGCTTGAGCATGCGACTCGAGCGTAATAGTCCAAGCTTGTGAGACTTGAGCGCTTGAGCGTTGAAGGCTCATGTGGTGGTCATGAGCCTTGAGCTGGAGTGCTTATGAGCCGAGCTGAAAAGAATACGTAGAAATAGTAAGTGGGCATAACCTTGTTTCCACTAGTCTGGCGCGATGTACGCACTTGCCGTATGAAGTGCTCTCAGTCGCGTTCGCAAATAGCTAACGCGCAAACATGCATCAAAAACCTTTAAAAAATATTAAAGCGCCCTCTTATGCCATTTAAGAATGCAAAAATCATAGGCAGTAAAAATCTATCACACGAAGGGATTTCGTATCATCGGGAGGTACGAGTATTATTTTCAGTTTATTACAATAAAATAGGCAAGCTAATTCCACGTTTTTAATGTTCCGTGCTCATGAGTGTCGACTCAGCGCTCGAGGCACGGCCCCAGCGCTCGTTTTTACAACACTACCCGATCCCGTCAGTCTGCAATCCCTAAGGCTCGGCACCCTCTCGGCACCGCATCAGCAACTTCTCCAGTGTTGCCAAGTATTAATGGGTGCGACGACTACTAACCATATACTACGTAAACAATAATTTAAAAAATATCTATTAAATTAATTAATGCTTCGGCACGAATGGGCCGGCTCGCCCGGAGTGATACCACTGCCTCACAGAAATCCGTCGTTAAACAACGCTTACGTTGTGTTTTGCCGAGTGAGTGAGGTTACCGCAGACCCAATCCCCTTTTAAAAGGCGGGCAACGCACTTGTGACTCCTCTGGTGTTGCGGGTGTCCATGGGCGTCGGTTATCGCTTACCATCAGGCGATCCGTCTGCTCGTTTGCCCTTTTATCCCAAAAAAAAAAACTTATACCTATAAATTACCGATGTGGAGTCCTGTCAGAATACGTTTCTCATTGCCACTCAGATAGGCATCTCGTAAGAGGCGAGAAAATATCTGACTTGCTCGGTGGTAGAACCTCTTGGGGTTTGACTGGCTGGCGATCACCCTTACGTTTGAGTCTGCCGTAAAGCACCTTGGTGTGTGTTTCGACTGTTGCACGTAAGCGCCAGTTCCCCTACGGTTGCTGCGGCTCTGACAGTCTGCAGTCCGTAGGGGCTCTTATGGGTTGGCAACGCATTGAATAAGATAAAATAACAAAATCCTGCTTAGTCTATAGTTTCTGCCTACCCCTGTGGGAGAAAGGCGTGAGTGTATGTATCTGTGTATATCATTATCAATCCATTTACTGATCCAGTTGCTAGGTATGGGTCTCTTCTCAAAAAGAAAGGGCTATAGTTCAACCACGATGGCCTAGCAGGCGCGGATCCAGCCCGCAAAAAAGGCCATCCGCAAATCGGCCAATTGAGATTCGGATATATTGCATTCCTAGAAGGAGTTTACAAATTCGCGCTCCATCGTAGATCGCAGTGTCGCTTAACATCAGGCGAACTGGCGGTCAAGCTTAAGCCTATCACGATTAAAAGAAAAATGTATAGGACCAAGACCTTGTGCAGTGTATAAGTCCACGCGAGCAAAGCTTCAGGGTAAATTAATCAATTCAATTTCTTGATTAATAAAAACTATTACAATGTTAAAGAATACTTAGAAGATAAGATATATTATAATACATAAATGTAAGTAGGTAGCTAATGCTTAATATTACGAACATAAATCTGTTTAGTTTTTTATATTATTTATATTATATAGACTCGATTTGCACGCCCTATGGGGCAGAATATGATGTACCCTGAAAAAAACCAACACCTGTATTTTACAAACTACCATATTCAAGCTAATAAATACATTTGATTTGATTTGAAAATTACAATAGTAAATGTGTGTTTGTTTGCACATCACGATATGACATCTAGACTAAACTTCTAAACCGATTTTAATGAAACTTTTATTGCTTATATCAGACTACAGTTTTGGCGTGAAAGCGCGAAAGACAGACAGAGTTACTTTCGCATTTATAATATTAGTAAGGTATATCAGATTTAAAAACTGATAAGTACGTATACATTTTATATTCACCTCAATAGGGTTGTAGGCATGCCCACCGTACCCACAACGGTGGATCCGCGCTTGTGGCCTAATGCGGATTCTCGAGATTTTCTCGACGGCGTGTGCAGTCTGGCAGACTTCACACGCCGTCGAGAAAATCTTTCAGGCATGCAGGTTTCCTCACGATGTTTCCCTTTACCGTTTATGCGAGTGATATTGAATTATTGATAGGCACATGATTGCGAAGATTTAGAAGTGCTTGTCTTGGAGTCAAACTCGAGACCTGCGACTTGGCATTACAATGGTTATATTATATCACTAGGCTATCACTGCTACTGTTGAAATAAATATAATTTATCATTTATACATTCAGAATTAATCGGTGTTAATATAATGTCTACCGTATAAGGACCAAATTCGTATAATAATAGGCACCTCACCTACTTGTACTTCCATAGAACACACACGCGGTAAACTTATGTTTACTACCGATAAGATAAATAAAAAATTACTCGTCATTTTATTAGGTAGGGACATACGACATTCCTATAAAAAAAAATAAACAAACAATAACTTGCGAGTTTTTGGGTTCATTGAACTTTTGACATTTGCGAACTTGTGAGGGTGAACGCCTTTGCCTCACCTGCATTTTTTTGTTTAGGGACGTTGCATCAGTATTACCATACTACGATTTGAAATTTCTTTACTTTACAACTAACTGTATTTGCAAAATTGAGCTACGTTAATGACCTGAGGCTATAGTTTCACTTTACATTACGGCTTCATACGATAGATGTTTTATAAATTATTCTATACTTCAAGGACAACTCAGAGGCTCAGACCAGTAATGAGGAAGATATAAACAGAACGTTCGTGCCTTTTAAAAAAATATAAATTATACTCCGCGTTTTTCATCAGCTTGAGGACTGTTGATATTGCGACTTTTTAGAATCTTTTTTAAGTGACTTTTTTTATTAACCATATGTACTGTGTAAGTTTATCTACTTACATTCTTATTACCAAGAATATTCTAATAGATATTATAAAATTCTTGCATAGTACTTCCACCACTGTAATTACGCTGAGCGTGTACTGAGTAGGTTTCTGGTAGGAAAAACATTTGGTCAGCTAATAATAGAAGAATACTGCCGTCTATTTTGGGAAAACTATAAACTTCTAGAATAGATTAGGTAGGTACCTACTCACTATTCTCTTGCTATACCTAATAGCAAGTAATTAGAATTACCTATCTAAAAAAATATACATAAGTATACCTGATATTAGATGACCAATTTAATTTAAGTAATTACATAAATAGCTAATTAGTAATATCTTTACTAACTACACGACCCAATAATACCTTATTCAGCTATACAATAATCACTCGATAATTTAATTATATTTTGGAATGTAGAACACTTGCTGTCTCCTTCTAATAATGCCTAACCCCACCCACAGTTTGTTCGCAAAACTATTGATTTTCGTTCAACGTTTGTTCTCTACAAACAAATCAATATTATGCTGACTTATCTTTTGTTAGATAAAAAGGTAAACAAATTAACAATCAATGTAGGAATGTAAAAACGCCTGATAAAAAAAGTAGAAAAATGTGGTTTGCAACTTTCAGGAAAATATTGCCGTCAAATTGTGTAAAGTTAATCGTTCGTTTTTAATGCTTTAATTTCGAAAATAATCCGATCTGAGTTTACCTGTGAGTATTTATTACAGCTATATAAAGACGTCATTAAATATTTTTTTGTTATATTGCGTAGAATAAAATATTAAGTAGGTAGGTACCTACTTAATGATACAGGGATATTATCGATTACTGTGAGGTACATATTTTACATTAGTATTTTACAATATTATGAATTAAAAGTATGTACTTATGTACTTTTCTTGTAAAAAAATATATGGAATGGTATTATTGCCACAAAATAAATTACCTACATAATATTAATTAGTTAGGTAGGTATGTACATAATCAAACCTGTAATTAGATGAACAATAAAAGTACTTTTAATATATAAACTGGAAGTCATTTTAAAAAATATGCATTAAAAAAATCATACTTCTAAATTTAGTAGAAACTGTACGATCACTTTTTTAAAAAACACGGGGGATCAATTAATTACCAAAAAATAAGAAAATAATCTACAAAATACGTCATAATATAACTAGTTGAAAGGCGACCGTAACAAGGTGAAACGCGCACAAAGAACCTGCGATAACGCGGTCGCCGATAAATACGTCAAGTAGTTTATTACAATGCCAACTCGACGCTCGACCTACCTATATCTATCGCTACTTTAGACTGTCTCTCTTTTTGCCCCACACCCATAAATGTTGCATGTTATTAATCGAAATATAGGAAAAATATCGATAGTTCTTTTTCTCGTTTGTATCTCATGTAATTACATTATTTTTTTAATAAAATTTGGTGTTAATGACATATTTTTAAAGTTTTTTATTAAGATTTACATTATTTGGCCCATTATACTGTTCATTTCAAGTGTTATATTTTTATGTGACGGCAATTCACAGAAACTCTTAAATCGGTCCGAAGTCGATATTAGACTTAACTGTGGCATATATATAGCTTGTAATTTTAAAGAATTATCTGAAAATCAGTAAAAATCACAATTTCTATTTCCTTTAAATGTTCGTTTAAATAATTGTTCAAATAATTAAAATTTATTTGATACTTTGCAGTACAAAAGATTTCTAAATTTCTTACAAAGCCACTTCAACGAAACTTATTTCTGTATCAAACAGTGTTAATTGTTTGGCAAACTTACCTGCCTTAATTTCCTCTCAGAATTGAATGCAAATTAGGCATTTCCATTTATTTCGAACATATACATTAATAAACCTGTGAAACTCATGATGCGAATCGGACTAATCTTCGACGTTAGCGCAATATAACGGAACTTGGCCAGATAATAAAGAATGTTGCCATAGAAAAAATAGATACGCTATCTCAATTCTTCCTTTCGCAGTAGCGTTACTGACTGAAATGAAATGGACGTCTAGCGTTTGTAAAATACGTCGCGATTTTTGTTTATATCTTCGATAATCTACGTTAAAAACTTTTGTAATCACTTTTAAAACGTTTCAAATACAACAAAGATGTAGTTACGTTAAAAATCAACAGTGGAAAACGTTAATTTCTTGTATATTTCCGCTCGCCTCGTCATGAGCTAGTAGTCAAAAGAAAATTGATTGTACATATTAAGTTTCTGAACTTTATATTGCAATTTACGCGTTTTTTGTTGTTATATTAAGTTTATATTGTGTGAAAATATAATTATTATTGTTTTATTATAAGTTTTAAGTGTAAAAAAGTGGTTTATGTAAGTGTTCTTAGTGTTTATCATGGTGAATCTGTTTTAAGGTACGTTTGTCTGTGTATGAAGTTTTAGTTAAAATTGATAAGCATTTATATTACCGTTTCCTTTGCATCTAACGAGATAAATGCACGTAAATGTGTATTGGTTGAAGTTTATGTATATCAATCCCTATTATTTCTCATTCACAATGCATTTCTGTTCAAGCAGCTATTTCTCTAAAGATATTTCGACAGCCCCTGACATATACATTTAGTGATGAGACTAGAACTCAATAAATTTATCCCAAAAAGCATCACTAAACTACTGTGTATGTCAGTATGTAGGTCCTAATAATGAATATCAACCCTATAGAAAATCTGGAAACCTGTTTAGGCATAACAAGTGGCTATCAGGTTATTCTGCTACCTGTGTGAGCATAATGTTATTTATAATCCTGAAGTGGAAGAACTCTGCTGGTAAGTTTGTCTGGGGTACCACAAATATTCTGCTGCTAAGCAATAATGTGCTAACAGTATTGTGTTCCGGTTTGAAGGGTAATGTAGCCAGTGACATTACTGAGCAAATGAGACTTGAGAAATAAGGTTCAATATTAAAAAGTGTAAGATAATACGTAGTTATTCATATCTTAATTTAATTATACTTTTAATAGTCCTACTAATTACTTTTTTATGCTGATATAATAAAATTGTAACTGGCTGATGTCTGTACATAAGAGATATAAAAAAAATGAAATTTTTCATAAAAGCAAAAGCCAAAATTTTTTGATTTGTCCGTATGATGGTTGTATGCACATCACACAAGCTACACGAAATTGGATGCAGTTTTCAAATTTGTATTGCTGGAGATCTAGGTTTCTTATTGATATGCTGCCTAGAAGCTGAGTTATTGCAGATTTGGGATGCAAGTGAAACCCTGGGCAGCAGTTGGTATATTGATCTTGAGACTGGTGTAATATGTTGATAACTGGTATGTGTAGAAAGAAACCCACAACGATGAATGAAACAAGATTATATTATGAGTTCTCCGTAGTAATGTATTTTTTTTTATTTAAAACAAAAAAGGGTTGCCCACACAAGGATTTTCTCGTGTATTGTGGGTGTGTTTACAAACACTAATTCTCACATACACAAACACCCAGACCCGGAACAACTACCTGTAGATCATACAAATATTTGCTCCGTGTGGGGGTCGAACCCACAACACGTGAAGCCGATTGCTCAACCGCTACACCAATCGTGTCGTCACGATTGTATTTTATAATAAGCTTATAACCCGAATTCATGCATCATTATTTTACGATTACTTAGTAAATGTCACAGTGCAAGAGTGACATAATCAACCCATTATATTGTCCCACTGCTGGGCACGGGTCCACCACGCTGGCCTAGTGCGGGTTGGCAGACTTCACACGCCATCGAGAAAATCTCTCAGGCATGCAGGTTTCCTCACGATGTTTTCCTTCACCGTGTAAGTGTGTGATAATTAACTATTAATACGTACATGACTTCGAAAAGTCAGAGGTGCGTGCCTTGGGTTCGAACTCGAGACCTTTGACTTGGCAGTCCAACGGTCATACCACTAGGCTATCACTGCTTCACGTCACAGTGCAAGAGTTAACTAAGGTAAAACTCTACACTGGCAAAATAGTCACTATCTACTGCTTTCTGACACTTTTGAAAACATTGGAGCTTATGTTTCACATACGGGTATTTCTCTACTACTTAATTGGAAAATTTGATCTGTATCAAATTGACTTTTTGTGATTTTTTTTGCATTTTCCATGCTAAGATTATTAAGTTATTTAATAGTAAAGGAAAAAATTTCAATCATGCGGGTAGGGTTCGCGGTGGCTTAGAGGTCAGAGCGTCTGGTATATCAAACCAGAAGACGCAGGTACGAATCCTGCCCGCGATTGAATTTTTTCCTTTAGTATTAAATAACTGTATCAAATTGAATTAAAAAAAAAGTTTACTAGTACTGTGGGTCGCACATTACTAGTATTTATTTCTTGTTAACCCCTTGTGCTAAGCTAAAGTCTATTCCAATCAAAACTGAAAACTTTGTAAACAAACCATCACTCAACATAAAATCGTCGATTTCATACTGATTTTGTTATCACTTCACTACATTCCGATGTCGGAATCTTCGAAAATACTGTAATTTTCATATTAAACCCGTTTTTTATTGTAATTTCAACTGAAATATATAAAAATCGTTGAATTTATAAAAATTTTATCAGTTTGACACTTTTTTTTTTCTAAAGGTTTAGTGAAGTGCATAACTGTACGATAGTGAATGAATGAAAAGTAATGAAAACAGATTCAAAAGAGTGGCGAGGTAAAGGAATTATGCCAATTGACAACATATATTTTTTTTAACACCCATTTATTATAATTTGTTTATGTTTATTTTTTTGTTTAAATCACTTAATCATTTTGAAATGTCAATTGCATCGTTGGTAAGTTTATAGAAATTAAGAATATTTATTAAATTTTTAGTTCTTGTTTCAAAATTATATTAAATCAACAACTTTGCCGTAGAAATGCATTTTCTAATTGATGCGATACAAAAAAAATATTGATGGTATTTAAAATCTAAGAAAAACCGTATACTAACATTATATTTATAATAAGTTTTATTATACATAGGTAGTAATGTCGATGTCGATGTAAAGAAACCAATATCTTCTAATCAAGTTTATTTCATCGAATGAAAAAATCCATTCTCTCATTCGTTCATATTCATTATGTTTTGCAATGGGTACAACACTAAAACTATTTTCGGTCATTGACTTTTCTTTGTTTACAAAGTTTTCAGTTTTGATTGGAATAGACTATAAATGCTTGTGTTACGAGTGGGTTCACGTCGGTAGTGCAATGGGTGGGGTTCAAACCGACAACCACATGATCGCAAGTTTGACGCATTAGCGGCTGCCGCCGCATCGAATTATCTTTGAATTAACATGAATAAAAAGAGTATTAATATAAATCCAGTTGAAAAAAAAATTTATAATAAACAAATATTATGAAGCATGTAAAAAAGTCTTATAGGAAAATCATAGAAAACTGTAATAATTAGGTAATAATTTGCCATATAATTTGAACTCTGAATTTGCGATATGTCAGGTGACTGTTATTGAAGCTATTAGAATTTTTTTATTATGTATTTTACATAGAATCAATCAGTAAATGAATGAGTTACATAACATAACATAATCAACCCATTATACTGTCCCACTGCTGGGCACGGGTCTCCTCTCAGAATGAGAGGGATTAGGCTATAGTCCACCACGCTGGTCTAGTGCGGGTTGGCAGACTTCACACAGCATCGAGAAAATCTCTCAGGCATGCAGGTTTCCTCACGATGTTTTCCTTCACCGTTTAAGCGCGTGATAATTAACTATTTAATACACACATGACTTCGAAAAGTCAGAGGTGCGTGCCTTGGGTTCGAAATCGAGACCTTTGACTTGGCAGTCCAATGGTCATACCACTAGGCTATCACTGCAATGAATGAGTTAATATTAGGAAAAAAAACCTATCCATAAACATTACTGTTGTAAGTAGATATTATGCAAAATTGTTTTGAATAATAAAATTATAATAATTTAATTTTGCTATAATGTGCCTCAATAGCGATTTTCCGTTTAGTAGAGAAGTTCATGATTATTGTTCCAATTTCGATATTTTTTGTATTAGAACTTTTATTTAAGTGATTTAAACTGTGTGGCTGTTCAGAACAAACTAAACAATGAAAACTAAACATAATATAATAAATAAATACAATTAAATGATTTATAAATAAATACAATTATAAATAGAACAAATAAACTCACTTATAAATACTGGTTTCTGACACTTACGCGAATATTAGACATTGAAATAAAACTACTTTTTACGGATTTAATCGCGTTGTATTGATATTATTTGATTCCCGACGTTTCGGATCCTTTACAGCATCCATGGTCACGGGTAGACTAAGTTGTTGGACCAATAATTAACAAAACTGTAAGGTAGCTGTTAGTAATTGTAACATTAAGACGTCCAACGCGATAAAATCCGTAAAAAGTAGTTTTATTTCAATCACTTATAAATGTTATAAATAAATACAAAATTTTTATTATAAATAATAGAGATAATAAGAATATAAACACCATAAATATAATATTTTAATATATACTTTTTAATGGGCAATCAATTTTCAAATGATGCTAAACCTTCTTCCTCTCTCCTACTTTTGCTGTGCCCGACGGGGTCCATAATTTATTTATTTTTATTTTATTTTATTAGGATCTCCAACAAAGAATACACCTTACATGCTATAGTAGTTTTTACAATAATAGAGTTATTCCTAGTGTTTCCTCAATTACAGGAGACCACATCATGCAGTAATATAAAACAAACAGAAAATTGAATTAAATGCACTTGAGATGTAAAATTAAAATTAAAATTAAATTGAAGCTGTAAGCTTAATAAAAAGACATATAAACAGCTAGAAATTTAACAATTTAACAAGAAATTTTCGACCAGAAATTTATGGCGCTTTGCAAATTAGATTTACAAAAATAGTGCAATAAGTTGTAATAAGTTGTAAATAGGAGTTTAAAAGGTTTTTGGAGAATAAAGTATATAATATTAAATATTAAAGAACTAATATTAAAGAACTAAAATTTAATTAAAACTTAGGTATAATGATCTAAGTTATCTATAGTCCACCTTTATAAAATATTATGGAATGCACTATAGTATTGAGTATTGAACAACTCATTTCAGACACAGTTTTTTCTACAGTACTGTAGAAGACATTATTATCAGAAAGTTTCTATGGAGTGTCCATTGTGTGATTTTAATGTATCCAAATTGAATTTTGAAATGACAAGCTTTGGAATAATCAACCTTAACTCTATTACATATAGTATAATTTCTATTGCAACCATTCTGGATATCTTTTCATTGGATTTTCCCATTCTGAAATGGACTTAGTTTTTGTACATTTAAAGTTAATATTTCTTTAAGTGAGGATTTGGGGCAGTAAGGCTTAACAAATGACTGTTAAGATGACACGCGCGAGTGATATCACTGGTGTTGCTGGCATTTATACGCTGTATCTGCGGTTGTCACATAGGTACTATCAGACAATTGTGGGCATTAATTCAATTAAACATTAATCAATTAATTAAAAATTGCATTTAAATTAATTGTAATCAAATTAAAATGTAAATTAAATTATTTGAGACTGCCTCAATAGCCTAGTGGTCCTGAGCGCGACTGCTACGCTAGAGGTTCTCGGTTCGATTCCCAGGTTGAGCAGTGTTCTTGGGTTTCTCTATGAAATTCTCAGTAGCAGTTTGTTAGAAATGAGACACGGCCATCTGTTACAAAGATATTTAATGCATTGTCTGGTTCTTCATTCTGGTTTACGAGCGCGACACGCAAGACGCCACTATAGCTAGGTACCTACATATTTCTTATAACGTCAAAGTCAAAATTATTTATTTCAATTAGACCATTAAAAAGGTAATTTTGAAAAGTCAAACTAATTGCACGGTTCCAAAAAGTGGGTCTTATGGAGAAGAGCCGGCAAGAAACTCAATAGATACTCTTTTAAAAAAAAACATGATTACAATATTAATCTTTACAACTTTGTTTTAAATAGTTTGACAATTATGCAGTTTGATGTGTAAGATTTATTCAGTATAAGTAGCTGTTATATTTAGAAAGAAAGGGATTGCCACAGCAAGTAAGAGCCGACCAGTCCCTACAGACAGCACCCGTTCACGAGCATGACGTGTGTATCGGCGCGGTTCGACTCAACCATATTGTAGGGAATAAAACGACCCTACACACAATGCCACCATCAGCAGGACATTTAAGTGAGCTCACTCTCTATAACAATTAATGTAGTACAAGGAATCCCTTCCCTTAGTTTTGGGTGAGCTCCCGGATCAGACCTGAGTTTTGGATATGTGCTCAGTTAAGGGCAATAGGCTCGCCCCCTATAACATAGGACCTAAACATACCAGCACGATACACACATTAAACGTATAACCCCTCTTTTTTAGGTCAGTGTATAATTGAGCTAATATTGAAAATATATTCTTTCAGCGAATAAAATATTAAATCGAATATGGCACTCTGTGAAAGTCAATTGGACTCGGCGTTGCCGCAGCTGAAGAGGGAGGAGTCTCCGAGCAGCGAGGGCAGTCAGAAGGAGACTCCGGAGAAGAAACCCAAGATTGAACATAACGGGGAGATTTATGGGTTGAATCAAGGTTCGTACCAAACATGACTATCTTTTTGTATTTTTTTTTCTTTTTCCATGCTAAGATTATATAAAGTTATTTTATTGAAGCAAAAATTTGATTGTGGGCAGGATTTGAATGTTCGTCTTCTGGTAAGATGCATCAGACACTATGATCATTAACCATTAACCGATAACCATCCTGAGTCACCTTAAATTCCGATCTGGCGGGTGAGACTCGGGGTGGCTTAGTAGTCATAGCATCTGGTGCATCTAACCAGAGGATGCAGTTTCGAATCCTACCCTTAGTAGAAGTTTTCCTTCACATGATTGAATATTTGAATATATGAATTTTTCCTTGGTTATTTTAACCAAAATTTTTTTCATAATTAAAAGAAGGATCTCTTTGCATTAGCAGATTAAATACAAGACAGATATTCATTATCTGCATGATGGTGTCAATTTTATATGGTTATTACTCAGTCCATTCTATATGTCGCTTAACATCAGGCGAACTGGCGATCAAGCCTATCACAAATAAAAAAAAAGTCTATGATTTAAACCAATGTGGATGTTCCTTTTTTATCTGGTAGAATACACTTCATTGGTTTAAAAAAAAGATAAAAATATACCTCAAAATGCTCAGATTTCCTCTATCATTTATAAATTCCATGTATTTTTTGAGCACCCTTTCTTAGGCAGTTGTCTCACCGTCCGCGAGGAAGCGACTAACTACCTATATTTTCTCGCTCAAGAAACGTACAATAGATATACATTCCGTGTAAACGAAAGAGATGCATATATTAATAGTGGATCGCTGACTGTTTACACTGCCGGCGAGGACTCGCTCCACTACACTGGGCTGTAGCATGGTGCGGTTTCAGTAACATTTCCTTTCACTCTTGAAGGTTTCCGCGATTTAGAAATTATGACTTAGTATTTTAGCTGTACCACATTCGTAATATATTAAATCATTAATAACTTTAGTAAATTAAATTAAACCCAACCAGAATGCCATAACAACGTCATACAGGCAACTGTTACACGCACCATGCTACAGCGCAGAGTGTAGTTTGTCGCTGAGCGACAAGAGCTATCAAAGATAATACTCGCTCAGCGATGCTCGCTAGGCAATCAGAACTCACGCCGAGAGTTATAATTGTTTATATGAATTCAGTTTTGTGTCCTAAAGAGGGATATTGTGGGACATATTCAATAAAAATTTATAGTTACTTGGAACCAAACTTTCACATCGCTCTTTTCTCGCTGGGAACACGTGTATCGTGCGTGCAGGTTTGCGCAAGACTGTAATCGCCCGTCGCACTCGCACACTCGCTTATAGATAGCGATAGCGACAAAACTATCGGAATATCGCTTCTAGTTTCTAGCTCTACTCGCTTTTCGTTCATCGTCGGCGGTGGGACAAGTGCCTTAATTTGCACCAAAACCAAACTAAATCATCAAATTGTCTTTTTGAAAGGCAATAAAGGATTTTGTACGTTTCCCGGAAATTTATGGAAAAACTGAAAGTGCTTTTTTTCTGTGAGATTTTCGTATAAATCAAAGACAATCCGGACAATGATGGGTCAGTTAATTTGTAAGAATACCAACACCAGACTTTCCCTTTTAAGAATCTCGACTTCTTGACGGTCCTTAAAACCTTTCAAAAAAGAATAGCCTTAATTGCGCAGGTTTTATTGATGCTCGTTAGCCTAGTGGTTCCATGCGCGATTACTACGCTAGAGGTCCTAAGTTCTAGGTACCCAGGTCGAGCACTGTTAATGGGTTTTTCTATGAAATTCTCAGTAGCAGCTCGGAGTCTGGATTCGAGCCCGGTTAATGGCTATAGGCTCTCCCCCTATTACATGGAACCTAAAACATACTAACAGACTGTTGGTGTACATTAGTACCTATACCCCTGCCTAATCCTTCGGGGAATACAGGCGTGATGGTATGTTATGTTTTAACGATGATCTTGCTCCTAGTGCCTGGCAGCCTACCTCTGAGCGTAGACTACCGCTCGCCGGTGTCGCATTTCGTTCCGCCGGAGCTGTACGCGGTGCGGCAGCGGCAGGAGCCAGTCAGCACGGCCACGAGTACGTCACGTCCGGAACCCGCGTCTTCTAGTACACAGAGCAGTATGTATATTTTGTTAAATTATTATCATTCATCATCCATTGCCCCAATGAGGGCTATCGCGTGTTAATATGCCGCTAGAGGCGCTAGTCTAGAGTGAGGGTCAAGTTCAAATGTTTTTATTTCAAATAAGCTTTTACAAGCGGTGCAACACCAGAGGAGTTGCTGACACGTTACCGACTGCGGACTGCCGGAGCCGCAGCACCGAGGGGAACTGGCTCTCATGTGCAAAAGTCGAAACACACACCAAGGTGCTTTACGGCAGACTCCGACGTAAGGGTGGTCGCCAGCCAGTCAGACCATAAGAGATCATACCACCCAGCAAAAAAAAAAAATTCTATCCATCCCTGTCAGCCGTCACCTCACTATTAAGTACCTTTCCCATCATATTGTCATCATAATTATGTTAGAAAGAGGTACGGCATAGTGGAATCGAATAATTTCAATCACCATCAGAGCTGTCCTTGCAGAAAATCGTAGCTCCATGCTATGTTGTGTTCCTAACGGTGAGCAAGATCGCCAGAGCTTCGCGAGGAAGCGTTGTGTTGGCAGTGTGGGGGACCGGTGGTGTTTTGTTACCGCCGCTGTCATGCATGCTGGCCCAACTATTCCTCCTTCTACAAGGTCGGCGCACGCGCGAGTAATACCCCTGGTGTTGCAAGCGTCCAAAGGCTACGGTAACCGCTTACCATCAAATGGGCCGTATGCTTGTTTGCCGTAGTGGTATAAAAAGAATGTACCTGACAATTTAAGTTCTACAAACTTTTCTTTCTTTCCCAGCTGAGTCAAGTGGCCCCTCTACTCCTGTGAAGCGGAAGCGAGGCAGGCCAAGGGTGGACAAGACAAGCCCGGAGTACCTGGCCAACTTGGCAGCCAGGAAACAGGCCAAGGAAATGGGTAAGTGCTTTCTCTTGTCGGTGTCTCTACTTTTCTATCACCTGTGTTCTGTTTGATTTATTGATACGACCAGTTCCGTCATATCCATAAGGGTACAGGACCAGGGACAGGCCTGTAGGGTCCCATCGGGGCCTTTAAAAAATAATCATAAAGTTACTCACTTTTTTTTACTTTTTAAAACTCTGTTATTCTTGAGGAACCATAAGTGGTCTAAGACGGTCCTACTTTAGTGTTGTAAAATCGAGCGCTGAGGCGAATATTACATAATATTACAGTGATGCTAATATTACATAATATTTTAAATATATAAAAGAATGTTTGTTAATATTCGGCTTTGTCGTTACATGACGTATCCAAAACTCAATTCTAAAATACCCTGAACAATTTGGAAGTGAAAACTTAATTTGGCAAGTTAGGATCTATCTTTGAAATCGAAACAAAATGTAAGGGGATGACAAATTTGAAATACCTAAGTAAAGCAAAGTACTGGTTTCTGACACTTACGCTAATATTAGACATTGAAATAAAACTACTTTTTACGGGTTTTATCGTGTTGTGTTGGATCCGAAACTTCGGGAATCAAATAATATCAATATAACGCGATAAAATCCGTAAAAAGTAGTTTTATTTCAATACCTGCAAAGTTTTACGTAGAAATATTTTCTTACAGCACCAGTCCTCGTTTGGTTTTTAACAAGGCGTCATTAACTACCGATGTTGAACTTTTTTAGACATATTTGTAATGTATGAGAGGAATCATGCGTTGCTCTAGGCATATTTTACGATTTATCGAAGGCATTTGATTATGTTGTTCATAGAACATGATAAGGAAGTTACACCGCTGTCTTTAAAGACGTTCTCCTCTGAATCTGACTGACTCTCGTAACGGGCTAAATAGGATTCAGAAAGTGGACGTCAAGGAAAAGAGATCTTCGGGTTCCGTAGTTACAATAGGAGTGCCGCAGGGCTCAATTCTTGGCCCATTCTTATTTTTTATAAATAATGATCGTATCTGACATTGGCAAGTCTACCGCCAAAGACTGACCTCAGATTTATTTCGCCCGCCGCAAAAAAAAAAAAACGATTTATAAGAAATATTCTCAGTCGCAGTGGTCATTGGAAGATTTCTTCTACAGTTTTCTTTTTGAACTTGATGATGGTGCTCCCATCTGTTTCTCAGCTTCTTCAATTTTATTATTAACGTGCGCTTTTATTAAGTTCTTCTGAGCCTTATAATACTGCCCAGTGAGCATTATCGCTCTTTGAGAAAGACATTGACGATCGCGTTCGCCTAAGTTCGTGAATCGGATAGGATGGTAAGCGGCAAACGCAATCTAAAGACGTCAGCAACACCAGTGGTATCACTCGCGCGTTGTCATCTTGATACCTCAGTTCTTAAGTCTCATTTGCACAGTAATGTCACTGGCTACATTACCCTTCATACTGGAACACTAATGTTAGCACAGCATTGCGTAGTACTCTCAATCGACGCGTGTATGACAAGATGTATGAATGTGGACGAAGCAAATGAGGTATGCAAGAATCGTAGCAAGTGGCGGTCTATTGTTTCTGCCTACCCTTATGTGAAAAATCCTCGAGTGTATGTATCTATTATTGCTGACATAATCAACCCATTATGCTGTCCCACTGCTAGGCACGGGTTTCCTCTCAGAATCAGAGGGATTAGATTATAGTCCACCACGCCGGCCTAGTGCGGGTTGCCAGACTACACGCCATCGAGAAAATCTCTCAGGCATGCAGGTTTCCTCACGATGTTTTCCTTCACCGTTTAAGCGCGTGATAATTAACTATTTAATACGCACATGACTTCGAAAAGTCAGAGGTGCGTGCCTTGGGTTCGAACTCGAGACCTTTGACTTGGCAGTCGAACGTTCATATCACTAGGCTATCGCTATTATTGCTTATTATGGCTTAACGGCAGAATATTTAGCAATGCGGTGGTACCAGGGTGAATATTCTTTTTTTATTGATTAAGTCGTAAAACGAGCTGACGAGCCACCTGATGGTAAGTAGTCATCGTCGCCCATGGACTCCTGCAACACCAGAGGAGCTGCTGACACGTTGCTGATCAAGAGGACTGCAGTCTGCCAGAGCCGTAGTAACCGAGGGGAACTGACTCTTACGAGCAAATTTCGAAACACACTACGGTGCTTTACGGCAGACTTCGACGTAAGAGTGGTCGCCAGTTAGACCCCAAGAGGTCCTACCACCCAGCAAGTCAGATAATTTCTTACGGGGTGCTTAGCTGAAAAGCAGCTAGGAACAGTATTGTAACCCGTCGCTACACGGGGGTAAAATATTCCAACATTATTTAACAAATCATTCTTCTCATCATAGTAGCTTTCTCTTTCATAGTTAAGATTGTTTTTATTCTTGTCTTATTGCTTGACGACAGTGGTGTAGTTTAAGTTTTCGTTATCATAATTGTAAATAAATACTTTATTGACAAAACTGTTTCAATTAATTATGAAAGCTTGACTCCAAAGGTAGGTTAGGGTACCTGTGTTTCAGGAGACAGTGACTTCTTCCAGAACCAATGTTACGATTTTTTGCAACAAAGATTTCTTTTAATTTAATTTTTAAGACGTACTTTGAAGAGAGAATTGAATATAATATTTTTCATAACATTAAAATAATATATAATACTAGCGACCCACGCCATTTCACTCGCATTGCTCCATTCCTAAGAGTCAAGAGTCACGAGTAAAACCTTCCTCTTGAATCATTGTATCTATTAAAAAAAACCGCATCAAAATCCGTTGCGTGTTTTTATACTATGTAGTAACTAATTATAGTTAAAAAAAAATTCTTTTCTATGTTTGTGGAGTAATTTATGCGTAGGGCCAATGAGCGAAGCGTGTGTGCGTGTGTGCGTGTGTGTGTGTGTGTGTGTGTAGGTGTGTGTGTGCGTGCGTGCGTGCGTGCGTGCGTGCGTGCGTGCGCGCGTGTGTGTGTGTGTGTGTGCGCGTGTGATGTGTGTGTGTGTGTGCGTGTGTGTAGTATTGTAGTTTTCAATATCTGCATTCTTAACATTGGAATGACGTTCTAATGTTATTACAAATGATGAACAGATGAACTCGCAGAATTCCGTCACTTCAAAATTATTATTACTATTTTATTTTTATATTTTGATTTTTTTTCTTTCAGCGGCAATGATGAATAACAGGACCCCTGAAAGTGGGGAAAAGCGCAAGCGTGGACGTCCACGAGTGGACAAAACGAGCCCAGAGTATTTAGCTCGAAAGAGAGCCAGAGAGCTAGGTAACATTTAATCCTTGATAATCTTGCCAAAGCTTGGGTTGGCTTTAATTCTAACCAATATATCTAACTAGGGTAGTTGACTCCCATATTATAATTAAACAAAAAAAATAATAGAAAGATATCTTCTTATTTACCTAAACTTAATGGTTTCTGACACTTACGCGAATATTAGACATTCATATAAAACCACTTTTCACGGATTTTATCGCGTTGTATTGATATAAGCTAAACTTCTTCAAAGAACAGAGACAGAAGTGGAGACTTCCCTACAACATTTTTTTTCGGGAAAATTGTCTCGGGTATCGGGACATCACTAAAGTAAATTTAATATTAATGTTATTGACAAAGAAAACAACTGAATTAGTTTCCTATATTTGTCTCCCAAAATTGACACAAAACGATTTTTATAATTTTTGAAAAATGAAATAAAATTAAAAAATAAAGCTATGCCTTTATATACGCTTTCTCTTATTGCCATAGCTTATTAATTTCTCCATAAATAAATAATAAACAGTCAACTACCCTATAAGATAATAACAATATCCCCACACCGGTTGTCAGCCTTGTAAATATTATACTTTTTAAATGACAACCGGGGTAGACATCTCTGCTTGCCCTACAAGGCACGGGGGGTATCCACAAGGTCTATGTACCAAGAATAACATCCCATCCACATTTAACCGCGGCTAGCGGCGCTTAACCTATTATTTAGCTCTTCAAAAGTCTGTCTTCCATATTTGGTTGGAAATATACTAACAGAAAATATTTGTGTAAGTTATATAAGATCATCATCCCACTGCTGGGCACGGGTCTCCTCTCAGAATGAGAGGGTTTAGGCCATAGTCCACCACGCTGGCCTAGTGCGGGTTGGCAGACTCTACACGCCTTAAGCGAATGATAATTGATGACATTTCGTTTTTTTTATGGATTATGTCGGCAAACGAGCTGACGAGCCACCTGGTGGTAAGTCGTTATGGTCGCCCATGGGCACCTGCAACGACAGAGGAGTTGCTGATGCGTTGCCGAGCCTTAACAGCTACGGACTGCAAACTGCCAGAGCCGCAGCAACCGAGGAGAACTGGCTTTACGTGCAAAAGTCGAAACACACACCGAGGTGCTTTACGACAGACTCCGACGTAAGGGTGGTCGTCAGCCAGTCAGACCCCAAGAGGTCCTACCACCGAGCTAGGATATTTTGTTGAATAGATTTTTGTAAATAAATTTTTATGGATATTGTAAATAATATTAAGTGTCTATAATATCTGTATATAGCTAATCAAGTTATATTTTAAAAAGTAAAAGCTTGTACCTTGAATTAGAAATACTCAATCCTATAAGAGATAAGAGAAAAGAGAGAGATAAGAGATATTTTATTTGTAAAAACATGGGTATACATTACAAATAGCTTGCAGTGTAAGGTGTTAAAAATTAACATAGTACATGTTTTGCCATATATTATGACGCACAAAATATTAATGTGAAAGTACATTATAATTAAAGGTAAAGAGTTATAGGTAAAAAATATAATTATTAAAAAAAAATCGATATATTGCATTCCATAATTTTGATACAGAAAGAAATCAACGGTAATCAATAGTTATGACTATTATTGGGCAATAAATTTATATTAAAATTATTTTTATGTATTCATTAACCTAAATCAATATTTAGAAATCCTTGAACAGGCTAAGTTCTTTAAAAGTAGTACAAGGCATAGACAATATGCAATTTACCGAAAAATATAAACTAAATGTATGGAAATTTCATTATTTGAATTTGAATTGTGTGTTTATACTTCACTAGCGGCCCGCCCGTGGTTTCACCCGCATTGCCCCATTCCTAAGAGCCGTAGCGTAATGTTAAATAGCTTTAAAACATTCCCCTTGAATCACTCTATCTATTAAAAAAAACCGCTTCAAAATCTGTTGCGTAGTTTTAAAGATTTAAGCATACATAGGGACGGACAGACAGCGGGAAGCGACTTTGTTTTATACTATGTAGTTATTACTAATCGTACGTAAATACATATTCATGCTAGAATTACTATTTGCACATGAATTAATATTCGTATGGGAATTACTAGTCTAGCTTGCATTATTGTATGCATTTCAATTAATAGTAATGTTACGAGCTGGGGTTCGGGATAAATTAAATACCACTTATTTCACCGAAATAAACAGTCACTTTATTCACCACACAAATCACACGAACTGTCACTATACTAGCACTTGTTACACTTAACGTCGCACTGATAATCACTTGTACTTCACTCCGATCTTCACTTCGATGTGTCCAAAACTGAGCCACAAAGATTCTGGATCTCGATAAATCTCAAGAATGCGACCCGCCTGCATTTTTGAGACAATAGATGTTTACGTCCTTTATTCAACTTGCGAACAATAGATGTTTACAATCGCCATTGTTAATCCTTGACCTTGAGCCCGGTCTCACGCTATTGTGTTTTGTTTGTTTTTCTTTTTGTTGCGGGTGCTGCATTCTAGCGTATTCCTCTTGTTAGTTTCCTACCTGCTTCATCGACTAATCCAGAAGCTCCGTGACCCATCTCCGTCGTCCTAGTTACTCGGCGTAACAGTACGTGAATTACTGATCGTGCTTGAATTACTATTCATACGTTACGCATCAAGTTATAAAAATCCAGTATACACAGACCTATCATTGTAAGAGAAGCTTATTACTAGGAATTATAGCTTGTGTAGCAGTGTTTACGCGAATTACTAATTGTACTTTAATTGCTACTAGCTTTTGCCAGCGACTTCGTCCGCCTGGAATAGTTACTTTGTTCCCTAGTTCTTCGCCCGCGGTTTCACCTGCGTTGCCCCGTTCCTAAGGGTTGTAGCGTGGTGTTTTATAGCTTGAAACCTTTCTCATGAATCACACATTTTCCCAACATTTCCCTTCACTGCTCTGCTCCTATTGATCGTAGCGTGATGAAAAGTATACTATAACCTGCCCAGGAGTATGAAAAACAATTGTACCAAGTTTCGTTGAAATCCGTCGAGTGGTTTTTGTTTCTATAACGAACATACAGACAGACAGACAGACAGACAAAAATTTTACTGATTGCATTTTTGGCGTCAGTATCGATCACTAATCACCCGCTGATAGTTATTTTGTAAATATATTTCATGTACAGAATTGACCTCTCTACAGATTTATTATAAGTATAGATTAGTAATTGAATTGATTTAAGTCAATAGTCATCTGCCGTTCCTTATTCTGAACATTTATATCATATTGTGGCAGTGGGCGGGGCACATGGCTCGTAGAACTGATGACCGCTGGGGCAGAAAGGTTCCCGAGTGGAGACCAGAGTGTGGGACGATCTTCAACGAGATGGACGGACGATCTAGTGAAGGTCGCTGGATGCAGGGGGCATAAATCCGGTCCTTGTGTCTATAGGAAAGGAATTTGTTCAGCTGTGGTGATCTTCCATCTGTAACAACTCATCTTGAGAATACTATTTTCAAATCAACATACCATCATGCCTGTATTCCCCGAAGGGTTAGGCAGAGGCGTACTTATCTACACCTATAGTCCGCTGGTATGTGTAGGGGGCGAGACTGTTGCTATTAAACATACCATCACGCTTGTATTCCTCGAAGGTTTAGGAAGAGGCGTACTAATGTACACCCACAGTTCGCCGGTATGTTTAGGTCCCATGTTATAGAGGGTGAGCTATTAGCCGGGTACAAATTCCAAACCCCGAGCTGTTACTCAGAATTTAATAGAAAAGCCTTACTAAATAACATTGCTAGACCTGAGAATGGAACACAGGATCTCTAGCGTAGCAGTCGCTCTCGAGACCACTAAACTAACAATTTATGTACACTTAGTATGCAATAAATCTTTGACTTTGACTTTGACTAGCTAAAAATATATTACTTAACGAGTCCGGCGGACCGAATTTCTCTTACAAACGTAATACTGAAGTAAATCGTATTTTTTTTTAAAAAAACGTTGCCCCACACTAGGATTTTTTCTCCTGTGTCGTGGGTGCGTTTACAAACACAAATTCTCACATACACAAACGCCCAGACCCGGAACAACTACCTGTAGATCATACAAATATTTGCTCCGTGTGGGGATCGAACCCACAACACGTGGCGCAGAAGCCGATCGCTCAGCCGCTACGCCAAACGTGTCGTCAAACTGGAAATGAATTTAAGCGAATGCAATTTTTGATAACTTTACCAAGTTTGGAACGATTTTCCGGTCTTTTATTTCCCGTGAAGTAGTAGTAGACGAAATAGTACAGTAGGAATCTAGATTAACGGTATCGAAATCTGACTAATAACGGAATTTGACTAAATAGTGTTTGAATTACAATTTATTTCGGTATTAGGTTTTTGTGGGCAATTCAAGCTCCGCCGGACCCTTAAGTACCTACCTACATGTTAGTAAGACTAAACTTGATCCCACAGTCAAACTGTTTGTACAGTTTTGTGGGGCTTTGTGTTACTTTGTAAGAACTATTATGTACCTCATAAAAATAAAATAAATATTATTATTTGTTAACAGAAGCTTTGGAGCGGAAAGCGAAGAGAGAATATAAGCGACGTACTACAGGAGGTAAGAAAAATAACTTTATTACAATCAATTAAAATAACATACTGTATAGACGGGTTATTAAAAAAAAAACAGGCATTTTTATATCTGTACTTCCATATGATATTATAAATATGAAAGTAATTCTGTTTCTTTTGTATCTTACGCGTAAACGGCTGAACTAATTTCGATATAGAAATCAATTGGACCATAGACAAGAGTATAGGCATAACTATCTATATTGCCCGAGGTTTCATTAGCATCCCAAAGGGATTTTTTGATCTCTAAAGTTCAATCTATCTTTATTCCAAAATACATCATAATTGATGTAGCGATTAAGTCGGTACGGCGGACTGATTTTCACATACAAACGTAATACCGACATTAATCGTAATTGAAAGACAATTTAATTAAATCGTGTTATTATTAGGATTCAGATACCGTTAATCTAGGTCCCTGCTATATCATTTCGTCCGAAAAAAAAATACTTCGCTGCAAATAAATGTAATGCGAATTAAATTCTTGATGACTTTACCAAGTTCGGAACGAATTTCCGGTCGTTTATTTCCAATTTCCATAGAGTGTTGTAGTAGACGAAATAGTACGGTAGGAAACTAGATTAACGGTATCCAAATCCGGATAATAACACAATTTGATAAAATGTGTGAAAACAGAGTTAATTTCCCATACAATATGAGTATAAATTGTGTTGATTTTATAGTAATTAACCCCATATGTAAATATGTAAGCTCATTCACACTGTACCTTTATAAACAGAATTGTGTATTTTGAAGTGATTTCACTAATCATGTACTAAACACTCGTTTTCTTGTATACGATGCAAGACTGAAGCAAGACAATTATGTAATTCAACACATTGAATTCAGTTCATTGAATTACTTCTTCTTCAAATTCAGACGTATAATTCAGGTGCCAGAGTCTGCTATTTCAATTGCTGATACATTTTTTTAAAGCTTACTAGCAATGTGGGTCGCATATTACTAGTATTCTTGTTAACCCCTCGTGCTAAGCTAAATGCTTGTGTTACGAGTGGGTTCACGTCGGTAGTGCAATGGGTGGGTTTCGAACCGGCAACACACAAGCTATATATATTCTATACTAACACTCGTTTTGCGGGAAAGGTTCAAAGTATCCCCTCTCGAAATCCTCTCTTGAAATGCTTTTTATCTAAGAACTTTATTAGTCAATTTAAATGATTTTTCAATAGGCCTGTTACTTTTAATAGTTAATTCAATTGACACGTGGGAGAGCCATGCTTCGAAACGACCGGAGTGATACCACGGCCTCACAGAAAACCGGCGTTAAACAACGCTTACGTTGTGTTTCGCCGAGTGAGTGAGGTTACCGGAGGCCCAATCCTCTTTTAAAGGTCGGCAACGCACTTGTGACTCTCTCTTGGTGGACACTCTTTTGGTGTTGCGGGTTTCCATGGGCGGCGGTAATCGCTTACCATCAGGTGATCCGTCTGCTCGTTTGCCCTCCTATCCCATAAAAAAAAACTTAAGTATCGTATTGTCATCCAATGACTTAATTTTTTTTTTAAACGTCCCACACTAGTATTTTCTCCTGTATCGTGGGTGCGTTTACAAACACAAATTCTCACACACAAACGCCCAGACCCGGAACAACTAACTGTAGATCATACAAATATTTGCTCCGTGTGGGGATCGAACCCACAACACGTGGCGCAGAAGCCGATCGCTCAACCGTGACGCCAATCGTGTTGTCAAATATTGACAGATTTATTTATTTAATCTTATACTTTGGTACATATATAGTAAAATAAAGTTATTCTCTATAAACATAATAGTGCCACTATGATCACTATGGTATTCTAGAATTTGATATATAAAACAGTAAAAAATCAACAATTCCGAAGTTATTGAATGACATCACTGTAAGTCCACTTTTATCATGCGTACCGTTGAAATGTGGAATGCGCTTCTCGAGTGGGTCTTCCCCGATAGATTTAATCTGGGTGTCTTTAAATCACGAGTGAATCGTTTTCTTCTAGGCAAGTGCGCTAAATCGTAGATCGGCCAAGCGTGTAAGCCTATCAAGAGTTAAAAAAAATGACGATTTTTAAAAAAATAGCAGTCTTAGGTGCCTGACCTGTTTCGTTGATTATTAACAGTTGCAATATGTAATTCTTGCATTCAATTCAATGTAATTCTTGCTTGGGTTTTGTAGTCACTAAACATGGCAGTGAAATTGCAAGATAAATGAATACTTGTTTTTATATGACGTTAACAATGAAATTACAAACGTGATAATTACAGATACAGACAAAAATTGCGTAATTATATTTTTTTTTAACACCCGATGCAAAATGAGCGTTCTTATAAATTTAACGTGTGTATCTGTGTGTCTGTTTGTGGCATCGTAGCTCCCAAACGAATGGACCAATTTTGATTCGGTTTTTTTAATTTGAAAGGTGACTCAATTGAATGTGGTCTTACCTATGATTAAAAAAAATCTGATCAGCCGTTTAAAGATTAACATCTCTTTTCTAGTTCATGAAGGGATGTGAGAAATTCCACAGCTGTGATTGTTTTGAAATTTGGTATCCTGTTACTTTAATTATATTGCAACAAAATGGTAACCATGACTAGATGCGGTTTTTTTTATAATTTTTTTTTTATTTTTATTTTATTTTTATTTTATTTATGTTATTGTTGTTGTTATTTAAATTTGATGTTATTAATAACATTGTTTGTTGTACTTAAGAGTTATCAAGTAAAGATTTACTTAATATAACTTGGCTTCTATGTCCCCTGATGTGCCAAGATGAAACGCACCAGATTTTAAGTTAGACCTCCAAGAATACAGCTGTGAAAACCGCATCCGATTATGTGCAATATTTTTAGCGTGATACGCGCACAGACATACAGATACACCAAGAAACATTCTAAAGACTATTGTTTTTATTGCTGTTATAAAGATTTTTTCTTAAACATCTCTTATTAGCAGAAATCGGAATAGGTTCAAGTTCAAGTTCAAGTTCAAATGTTTTTATTTCAAATAAGCTTTAACAAGCGTTTATGAAACGTTATGATTCTAGTTGCTCGGTTCCAAAAGGTTGATCCTATGGAGAAGAATCCGGCAAGAAACTCCATGGACACTCTTTTAAAATAAATTGTGTTACAATCTGGTAGAGTGGAGAGGTAGAGTATATACAGGGTGTTTGGTAGAACGTTGAACATACGAAAATGGTGGTTAGTTGGGGTCATTTGCTACCCACTGGGCCCAAATTATTTAACCTTGGCCGCACCGTTTTTTTTTTACTTTTTTTTAATTTCACAGAAAATTATCAGTTTTTTATCAATTTAAAGTCAAAGTTATGCATCTATGTAATTTTTTTACATCTTTTTGTACCTTTAAAGACTCATAACTTTTTTCCCATTAAAATCTGTACCAAACAATAATTTTATGAGAGTCTGCTACAATTAGACATTAATACAAAACAACATCCTGCCTGTTTTACCCGTCACAAGTAAAGATATTCGAATTTAAAGTTAAAAAAAACTGGTAATTTTCTGTGAAATTAAAAAAAGTAAAAAAAAAACGGTGCGGCCAAGGTCAAATAATTTGGGCCAAGTGGGTAGCAGATGACCCCAACTAACCACCATTTTCGTATGTTCAACGTTCTACCAAACACCCTGTATACCTAATGTTCGAGGAAGTAAGTAACATAGAGTTGTTAATACCTCCTCTAAAATTCCGGCATCATCAACATAACTATTAAACCCCGGGAATTAAGAAATTGCAAATTACTATTTTACTAGTATTTGAATACATTTGAACTAAATTATTATATTAAAGAATCATAATAATATTAGATGTAGCATAATTTATATTATGATGTAACTTCGCTGCAAATATAATATGATTCTTCAATATAATAATTTAGTTCAAATGTATTCAAAGCGCATTAAGTATTTGCAATTTCTTAATTCCCGGGATTTGATCGTCAAGTTTATCATTCCGGGATTTTAGAGGTGGTATTATCAACTCTATGTTACTTCCTTAACTTTAGGTAAATATACGCTACCTATTCCGACCTCTGCTTATTATGTAGTCTTGCAATTTCACTAACGCACTATCAGCTTATACTAACATAAACCATTGGTCTATAGCCAAACCCATCTTGAAAACCGCCTTGCAAATGTCATCACGCGTCAAAAAGCGCCAGTTGCCAGCAAACAATAAAAAAATGGGTGTTCCCATGAGGAAAGTACCACAGAAAATTGGCAACAACGTCAGAATGGTCGGCGATAGGAAGGTTTTGTTGAGACGCAAGTTTATTAAGAGGAAAGGTAAAGATTCGTTGGAAAATTTTGAAGTTCTTGTGGTTTTGTATACAGTGGTTTTGGTGGCGCATTTTGACCTCCATTGATAGTGTTGCTACATTTAAAAATTATGCTTTGAAAAATATTGCAATAAAAAATATTAAATAATACTTCATCAACGTTTGTAGGGTCAAATCAACAATTAAATAACATACTATTACACCTATATTCCCCGAATGGTTAGGCACAGGAGAGCACTGGGCGTTAAGGGATCTTTTTAAATAAAAATATATTATTATAATGTAGTGTCTAATCGAACCGAGAACCAATAGGCTATTTGACAACATTGAAAATATACTACAAGTTGTTGTCATCCTATCAGATAATGGTCTACAAAGAACATATTTCACTTTATTCAAACAAATTATGTGTAACTTTTGCAAAATTACACTAAATAAAATATAATATTTTATTGGGATCGCCCTGTTGTTGAAACTCCGGTGACGTCACGAGCAAGTAAAGTTCCATCTGTGAGCCATTTCTGAAGCACTTTTTGATAAATCTCGATAACTAGTGGCATAGTATAATTGTATAAGTATTCGTTTCGAATCTCAAAATAGAATTAAATGTTATGCGCGCCGATAATAGCAACCTATCGAAGATAAAAGTCTCAACAAAAAATGAAAACATTACAAATAACTCGTCGATTTCATATTTATTGCGTTTTCACTAAATTCAATTCTGAGGTCGAAAACTTTACGATTATCGTCGAATATTTTGTCAATGGATGTAAAAATGTGTCCTAAATTGATCCTTTTGTATGAAAACCACTCGGAATTTGCATGACAGTAGTTAGGTATGTTTGGGTAGATGAATATTAGATTTTTGTGTGCCATTCCAGCGAACAGTACGTCAGCAACTAAGGTGTTAATTTAAGTTTTTACCAAATAGGCTGGTTGACTGATATTTTTGAATGTTCTCATAAAAAACAGAGCCGACCAACAAAAACAAAATCGAAATCGAACTCTTACGTGGTAGAGCCATACTTCGACACGAATGGGCCGGCTCGACCGGAGTGATACCACGGCCTCACATAAAACGGGCGTCAAACAACGCTTACGTTGTGTTTCGCCGAGTGAGTGCGGTTACCGGAGGCCCAATCTCCAATTTAAAAGGTCGGCAACGCACTTGTGACTCCTCTGGTGTCCATGGGCAGCGGTAATCGCTTACCACCAGGCGATCCGCCTGCTCGTTTGCCCCCTATCCCATAAAAAAAATTGGCTAAAAAATAAGGAACTATAAGCATTTTAATGTTATGTTAGACGTAGAGTGTACTAGCGCGTTGTGACGTCAAACCGTGCGTGCGCCATACAAATTGTATACTGACATTCGTTTCACGAAAAAGGGTTAGAGTATCCCCACTCAATCCCCACCAAAAAATTTAATAGCTTATTATACGAGTAATTAATTTTTCCTAGTTTATTTGTTAATGTGATTTGGCTTATATGCTCCTTTCAGATAGGGCAGTTTATTTTAACATAGATTATACAAATACACTTTTTTTGTAAGTGTGATTTGCTGACGTTACTAGAACATGGCACTTTAATATATTTATTAAGATTTTTCTATAATAAATACATACATATTAATGTTTATAAATGTATTTTAATATTATAGGTAGGTAAATATAAAAATATTTTTTTTGTAATTATATTTCTGCTTGCATGGGTTTAGTAGATCGAATGTTTCTTGTGTTTAGATATTATGAATTCTGGGTTGGAATATTATAAATTATTTACACTGTTATCTTAGGTAGATAAGCCGGATTGTTTACCTGAGCCCGCCAAATTCAAATTTCAAGTGGTTTTTCGCAGTTTGTAGGTCTATAATAAGTTCTAGATTCATGGCAACAGTATTTGCGACATTAACTATACAAAATTCACAAAGTTTAACTAAAACCTTTGCTTAAAAATCATTATTGTAGCTAAAAGTAGTGTAAAATGACAATTTTGATCAATTACACAGTTTTTGGCTTGATAAGGACTTATAAGTAAAGGTTTTAGTTCCCAGTTGTGAATGTTGTATAGTTAACGTCGCAATTACAACTGCCATGAATCTAGAACTTGTTATAGACCTACAAATTGCGAAAAATCACTTGAAATTTGAATTTCGCGAGCTCAGGTGAACGATCCTCCATAAAGGAAATGTGTCTGGGCCAGGTACAAACAACAAAACAGTTAGTTAAGCATCAACTATCGCTATATGTTTAACAAGAATCTTATATATCTACTACTGGATTTTGCACGTAGAACATTTTTTTGAAGACTAGTCGTTGTTGCATCTCTTTCTTCCAGTATTTATTGTCGTAGAAGAAAGAGATGCAACAACGACTAGTCTTCAGAAAAATATTCTACGTGCAAAATCCAGTAGTAGGTAAAAGGTCCTTGATGTTTACTGACATTGACATTTAACATGTTATATTGCATGACATTTCCATCTTAGCGTTTTTTATCTCAGCTTTATTTGAAGTTAATCCGCCGCATTCAGGAAGATCAACGATTTTCTAAATGTATCTATGTATTTTGCATGGATTGCAAGGATTTAGATTATAAATTGAAAATAATTTTTTTTTTTCAGTTTTATTTTTATATAGTTGTGTCACAGGAATATTGTAAATATCGTTAGTTTATGATAAATCCAGCGAGATTGTAAGAATGATAATATTGTCAATAGGCAATCAAAATTACAATAACATACAATCACGCCTGTATTCCCCGAGGGGTTGGCAGAGGCGTACTAATGTACACCCACAGTTCGCCGGTATGTTTAATTCCCATGTAATAGGGGGCGAGCCTATTGCCATTAACTGGGCACAAATCCAGACTCCGAGCTGGTACTGAGAATTTCATAGAAAAACCCAATAACACTTTGCTCGACCTGGGGATCGAACCCAGGACCTCTAGCGTAGCAGTCGCGCTTGGGACCACTAGACTAATGAGGCAGTCAAATTACAATATGGCGCTTAAATTTGTCATAGTTTATCTAACGGCGGCTGTCCGCCAAATTGTGAATAAACCCTCTGACCTCTAAGCCACCACGAGTCCCACCCGCCAGATCATAATTTGCCTTCACATTCTGAATTTACGTCATAAGGTGACGTTGGCGACATCTATAAACAGCAAGTCACTTTGCTTCTCTACCGACACGACTTACTTTACAAGAGATGTCGCCAACGTCACCTTATGACGTAAATTCAGAATGTGAAGGCAAAATTTAGATCTGGCGGGTGGGACTTTCAGTGGCTTACAGGTCATAGCGTCTGGAGTATCTAACCAGAAGAAGCAGGTTCGAATCCTGCCCGTAATCGAGTTATTCCTTCACTGAAATAACTTCATTAAATAAGTTATTTTTTAGTAAAGGAAAAAATTCAATCGCGGGCAGGATTCGAACCTGCGTCTTCTGGTTTGATATACCAGACGCTCTGACCGCTAAGCCACCGCGAACCCTACCCGCATGATAGAAATTTTGCCTTCACATTCTGTATTTACGTCTTAAGGTGACGTTTGGTGACATCTATGAGAGGCAAGTTACCTTACCTCTCAATCATGCGGGTAGGGTTCGCGGTGGCTTAGCGGTCAGAGCGTCTGGTATATCAAACCAGAAGACGCAGGTTCAAATTCTGCCCGCGATTGAATTTTTTCCTTTACTAAAAAATAACTTAATAATCTTAGCATGGAAAATGCAAAAAAAAACACAAAAAGATATTCATTAAATAAGTTAATTTTCATGAATATTTATTTTTTAATTTGGTGATGTGATTGGGATACTTATATGCCCTTTTCGGATCGGACAGGGTATTTTTTAATACTGTATTTATTTCGTAGTAGATAAATGCTCATTAGTTTAGTGGTCCCAAGTGAGACTGCTACACTAGAGGTCTTGGGTTCGATCCCCAGGTCGAGCAAAGTGTTATTGGGTTTTTCTATGAAATTTTCATTAGCAGCTCGGAGTCTGGATTTGTGCCCGGTTAATGGCTATAGGCTCGCCCCCTATAACATGGGACCTAAACATACCGGCGAACTGTGGGTGTACATTAAGTACACCTCTGCCGAACACTTCGGGGAATACAGGCGTGATGGTATGTTATGTTAGATAAATGCTCCTTGTGATACAGATTCCGCTGCTTCATCGTCTGCTGGTGAAGGAACACCGAGAGTTAAAAGAAAATATACTAAGCGGACGCCCAGCGCTAAGAAGGATGCTGTAAGTATCATTAATATCAATATTCCGTATTCGTTCTCATAAGAAACCTCAAGGTCACTCAGTGAGCTATGGAGAGAGCTGTGTTTGTCTTTTTTTTCTTACAGGAATAGGGGGAGGGGGGGGGGGGCAAACTATCCCATAAAAAAAGTAATAAATGCATTTTTTCACGTACCTACCTGTTTATTTTGAACAGGCGCCTTCGACGGAGCGCGTGAAAGGCAAGCGAGGCAGACCTAGGAAGGTGGATCAACTCGCAGCCAATAATAAGCAGCAACAGCAACCTAGTAAGTAATCATAGATATCTGTCAAATTAATCGATTTCTTGCGCCAAAATATCGATTTTCTATCGATAAAAAAGATACTGAAACTATCCAGTGAATCGATATTTCATTAAGCGAAGAATCGATTCCTTGGGACAAGATATCGATTTTTTAAATTGATTATTAGTATTGCATCCATCCAGTGAATCGATATTTTATTAATTGAAGAATCGATTTCTTGTGACAATATATCATGTTTTAAAAATTGATAAAATGTACCTACTGAATACATTTAGTGATACGATATTTCATTACGCGAAGAATCGATTCCTTGGAATCAGATATCGATTTATTAAATTGATAAATAATACTGAATCCATCCAGTGAATCGATATTTCATTAACCAAAGCCTCGATTTCCTGGGAGAAAATATCGAATTTGAAACCCAAACATAGACTTACCCAGCATTGGATTGATATTGTTCAAAATTAGTTAATTGACAAGAAATTGCTCTTCTTTTCCCAGAGATTCGTGTTAGAAATAATCTGATGCCTGTGAACTCTGAACCTATTACATTGGATAGTGACGACGAACCGGATTTGGGTGAGAATTTAAATTAATTAAATATTACTTCCAATCTTTTCGTATTTATACTAATATTATAAAGAGGAAAGATTTGTATGTATGTTTGTAACGAATTGGCTCAAAAAGTACTGAACCGATTTCAAAAATTCTTTTGCCGTTAGAAAGCTACATTATTACTGAGTAACATAGGCTATATAACATCACGCTACGCCTCTTAGGAACGGGGCAGCGCGGGTGAAACCGCGGGTAAACCGCTAGTATGAAATAAAACGAAAGTTCAGGAATTAAAACCCGACAACGAAAAATTCAACTAAAATGTATGAAACAAGTCAATTTTTCTATGTCCAAGAACATTGCTGTCCATATTTGAGTCGTGGTCGCGTGCCGCTATGAACTGTTGGTGCCAACTTAATGATCCGGCAAGAAACTCCATGGACACTCTTTTAAAATTTGTGTTACAATCTTCACCGGTACAATATTGCGATATCAGGATGTGTGAACATTGAATGTCCAAGTTGGACCAAATTCAATTAATTACAAGAAGGTTCTCAGTGTTTGAGAACTTGATGTCATTATAAGAAAATAAATGAACTATGTGATAGGTTTTTTAGGCGGGAAAATGTAAAGTGCACTTTGTCGGTATTATATTATTTTCCAAAACTTGTGTTTCTCCGAAATTTAATGTGTAATTATAGTGGATAGTTAACCATTAAGTGTTCGTGAACGTGTGCGAGTGTAGGCAAATGATATAAAATTGAAAATCGTGACTTTTGTGGTCACTCCTAAACTCCATCGATGCCTTAGTGAAGTTTCCACTGTTTTACTGGGGATTAATTTGTATACATGACACTGGCAAATACACAAAAAGTGTGGTGCCATATCCGATACCGGGATTTAAAAAAAAAACTATGTGGTAAAATACACACATCATCAAAGCAGGATATGAATTAGGAGTCCACTCAGACATGCCACAATGTACACACATTTACAGGTTCAGTTGAGGTAAACAATACTAACCATATGAAGACATTTCGGAATTCTGTCTGATTGATTGATTAATTCGTAATTAATTCTTGTAATACCTATTTCGATTAAGACGAATCCAAAGGCACTTTCGTATATCCGGGAGAGCCATGCCTCTTCGGATGGGCCGGCTCGACCGGAGTGATACCACGGCCTCACAGAAAACCGGCGTCAAACAACGCTTACGTTGTGTTTCGCCGAGTGAGTGAGGTTACTGGAGGCCCAATCCCTTTTTAAAAGGCCGGCGTGTGATTCCTCTGGTGTTGCGGGTGTCCATGGGCGGCGGTAATCGCTTACCATCAGGCGATCCGTCTGCTCGTTTGCCATGCAATCCCATAAAAATTGATAATTTTTTTGGATCCTTTCTTATGTTTCATCAGCATGATCTTACCGTAAATAATCAATCGACACCTCATTTGTTAACATCTAATGAGTAGTGTTCGCATCCTATTGAACATCCATCCAGCAGTAGACAAATAAAGGCTGATGATGATGATAAACATAGATCCATACCGGCGAACTGTAGGTGTAGATAAGTACGCTTCTGCCTTACCCTTCGGGGAATACAGGCGTGATGGCATGTGATTTTTTTTTCTAGGCTCACCAAGTCAAGCGTCTGATTCGCTCAGTTTGGACGAGAATCTGCGCGCGTTAAGACATATACATGAGAAATATGCCAACATTGATAAGGTTAGTACTTTTTTGAGAAAACGTTCCCACACTAGGATTTTCTCCTGTATCGTGGGTGCGTTTACAAACACAAATTCTCACATACACAAACGCCCAGACCCGGAACAACTACCTGTAGATCATACAAATATTTGCTCCGTGTGGGGATGGAACACCTCTGCCTAATCTTTCGGAGAATACTGTACTGTTGTGTTTTATTTCTATAACACGCTGTATTTGTATACAGGATGATAGGTACGACACCCATCTTCTGGCTATTAACTTCAAGAAACCGCTAGACTCGCAACGAAGAGATGACGATGAAGTTCTGTCTGTAAGGAGCTCTGAAGGTGAGAAAAACATTATATTTTGAATATTATATATCCTGAAATATTTATTTATTTGTTCGGGAATACAAACGGTTACACACTTTTCGTAATAACTAAGTTATAATTAATAGGATTTGTCAATGAGTAACCCACATCGTTATCCACATCTTAAGTAAAATAGTCTTAACATGGAACTACTTAACTAAGCACGAGTGAAGCTAGTGCTAAAAATATTTAATTTAAGTAATGGCATTTATATATAACAACATATATTTTTTTATAATGTTACTTATGAATCTATAAAATATCTAAATGTTCAGATCTATTTCTTTAATCTTCTGGAGTAAACAATTTTTAAACTTATTAGCAGACAGTGTGAACAGATCAAGGTCTAAGAAAAAAGTATTGTACCGCAAAAAGCGGAAATCCACGCACCTCCCGTCTCAAAAAAGTTCTTGGAACAATAAAAAACAACAACAATAAAAATAAAACTAAAATATCTTTTTTGTTATTATCGCCCGCGGGCAGGACTCGAACTTGCGTCTTCTGGTTAGATACACCAGACGCTATGACCAAATAAGCCACCGCGAGTCCCACCAACCAGATCTAAATTTGCCTTCATTAAAATAACTTTATAATCTTAACCCTAAATGCAAAAGTCACAAAAAGAAGGGGATAAGATTTTTATTATGGGATCGGGGGAAACGAGCAGACGGATCGCCCGATGGTAATGATATTTCTTTTTTATGGGGTAGGAGGGACGCATCGCCTGATGGTAAGCGATTACCGCCGCCCATGGACACCCGCAACACCAGAGGAGTCACAAGTGCGTTGCCGGCCTTTTAAAAGGGGATTGGGCCTCCGGTAACCTCACTCACTCGGCGGAACACAACGCAAGCGTCGTTTCACGCCGGTTCTGTGAGGCCGTGGTGTCACTCTGGTCGAGTCGGCCCATTTGTGTCGGAGCATGGCTCTCCCACTGTCTCATTTTCAATGCTTCATGCTATAAGCATTCTCTACCAGTCGACCATAGAATGATACAGAGACAAAATGTGACAGATTCATTAGCCGTGTATTAACAGTATCGTGGATTCGATTCCACGTTTCGTCAATCGTGCCATCGATTCGACAGTTTCCAGGCTGATCATCATCGTTTTGTTCCAGGATGTGCGTCAGTCAAGGAGATGGATCAGAGGGTTGAGAAACTGGAAGACAGCTCCAATTCGGACTCCGATACCAGTAGTTCTGGATCAGGTAAGAATTTAAGATTAAGACTATGGCGTTGTATTGGACCGCCAAATTCATACCTTAGTCCCGAACCGAAGATCAGTCCAAACTTATCCATCTAACCACCACGAATCTCCACAGGTAGTTCCAGCTCTGGTTCCAGCACCTCATCGAGTTCAGACTCTTCCAGCTCGTCGGACAGTTCTGACTCTGAATCGGAATCTGGTGACGAGAAACCCAAGACTGAAGTACCGCCGCCCGTGGTGAATAACTCTACCAATGAAGATGATAGGTGAGTTTGAATTAGGTGTTGATTTTTTTTTTTTATTCGTCATAGGCTTACGCTTGACCGCCAGTTCGCCTGATGTTAAGCGATACTACGATCTACGATGGAGCGCGCTTGCATATAAGAAACCGATTCACTCGTGATTTAAAGACACCCAGATTATATCTATCAGGGAAGACCCACTCGGGAAGTGCATTCCATATTTCAGCGGTACGCATGATAAAAGTGGACTTAAAGCGTTTGGTTCGGGTTTAATGTCCACCTCAAACTCAAACTCAATTTTTTTTATTTCAATTAGACCATATACAGGTACTTTTGAAATGTCAAAACTACATGCACGGTTCCAAATAGTAGGTCTTATGGAGAAGAGCCGGCAAGAAACTCCATAGATACTCTTTTAAATAAATAATTGATGTTTACATATTTTTTATTCTATCAATGTGAGTATTGTGGAGTTTGATGTGAGTGATAAAAGTAGGTTACCCTCCAAAAGATAACATAACTGAATCCGGATTGAAATGGCATGTAAGAGTTGACCAGTCCCGACAGACAGCACCCGTTCACGAGCATGACGTGTGTATCAGCGTTGTTCGACTCAACCAAGTTGTAGGGAATAAAACAACCCGACACACAACGCCACCATCAGCAGGACATTTAAGTGAGCATGACAGCCTCTAACTGCCAGAACATCACCATGAATCGATGTCGCTTTTTTGTGCTTCGTTCGATAGTAGAAATAGATTTAAATGATGATCGATTTTTTCAACATGGTACGGTAATCGTTTTTTTTCAACAACCTTTACTTAAAACCACAATACCTTAGCTTAAAAATCGGTATTGTAGTTTAAAGTAGTGTAGTGTGTAATTTTGACGATTGACACAATTTTTGGCTTGATATGGATTTTTAAGCAAAGGTTTTAGTTATACTCCTCATAGATGTCGCTAACGTCACCTTATGACGTAAACTCAGAATGTGAAGGCCAAATTGCAATCATGCGGGTAGGGTTCGCGGTGGCTTAGAGGTCAGAGCATCTGGTATATCAAAGCAGAAGACGCAGGTTTGAATCCTGCCCGCGATTGAATTTTTCCTTTATTAAAAAATATACTCCTCGGTTTAAATGCGTTGCAATTACTACACTTGCACCATTAAATTATCGCCCTTACAGGTGATACATCTCAATTATTGCCAATTTAGACCAGCTTGGCAAGTGACTGACTGCCTCATTAGTATAGTGGTCCCAAGCGCGACTGCTACGCTAGAGGTCCTGGGTTCGATCCCCAGGTCGAGCAAAGTGTTATTGGGTTTTTCTATGAATTTCTCAGTAGCAGTAACGAATGTTAGTATAGGACTTGTATGGCGCACGCACGGTTTGACGTCACAACGTGCTGTAGTACGCTCTCCGTGCAGCATGAAATTTAAATGCTTATAACTTTATTATTTTTGAACCGATTTTGATTTTGTTGTTCGCTCTGTATATGGTAAACTTTTTGTGGGACCACTACACTAGAGAGCGCGACTGCTACACTAGAGGTCCTGGGTTCGATCCCCAGGTCGAGCAAAGTGTTATTGGGTTTTTCTATGAAATTCTCAGTAGCAGCTCGGAGTCAGGATTTGTGCCCGGTTAATGGCAATAGACTCGCCCCCTATTACATGGGACCTAAACATACCGGCGAACCGTGGGTGTACATTAGTACGCCTCTGCCTAACCTTTCGGGGAATACAGGCGTGATGGTATGTATGGTTTTTGTTATAAGTTGTGAATATTGTACTGGCTCAGGCGATCAGCCTTAACAAACTTAAGGCGGATCGGTCACCTGAGCCCGCGAAAAACTTGCCGAGAACTGTGTAATTTGTCAAAATTGACATTTTACACTACTTACTTTTAGCTATAATAATGATTTTTAAGCAATGGTTTTAGATAAACATTGAGAATTTTGTATAGTTAACGTGGCACTTACTATTGCCATGAATGTAGAACTTATTAGAGACGAACTCGAAATTTGAATTTCGCGGGCTCAGGTGAACGATCCGCCTTAAGTTAAGTTATTTGACCTGTGCGATTGTTCATAACGGTTAACTTCAGATGTATTGCTCAGTCAATCATCGGGTAACACAACACCTTTACAAATAAATTTAGTTTCTTTCTTTCTTTCATCGCGTCAAAACTGATGTTGTCATGTGGACAGGTCTTTCGGCGCGTGGTCGTACAGCGCCGCGTCGGACTCTGACTCGGAGCCGGACCCGGAGCGGGCCGGGGCCGGCACAGCCGCGCCCGACGCCGCCGCCGCCGCCTCGCACGACGAGATCAGCGAGTCCGACAACGAGTCCGCCGACAAGAGCTTCCAATGCCACATCTGTTCCAAGTGGTACTCCACTAGAGTTACCTTGAAGTGAGTATCGTTTATATTTGTCATGGTCTACTCGGTAGACCACGGTCTACTTAGTAGACCACGATCTACTCAGTAGACCACGATCTGCTCAGTACACTACGGTCTACTCGATAAACTGGTCTACTCATTAGACAACAGTGTACGCAGTAGACCATTGTCTACTTAATATACTGTGGTTTATTCGGTAGAATATAGACTATTCAAGAGACTACGTATTTTTCTTCAGATTATGACTAAGTAAACTAGTATTCTCAGTAGATCGTGGTCTACTCAGTAGACTATTAACTGCAATGTGATAAATCCAAAAGGTAAAATCAGTAAACTAGCTTAGTAGACTATAAGGAAGACTGGTTTATTTGGTAGGCTGTCGTAAAGTAATTCTTTGTTGAATTTCGCATATACGCACGCACTTATTGGCATTTATTACTGTAAAAGATTATTTAATACTAACTTTTTGCCCGCGACTTCGTCCGCGTGGAATAGTTACTTTGTCCCATATGAACTTTCATCCCCTATTTCACTCCTACATAGGTCAAAATCCTTTCTTAGGGGATGCCTACGTCATAGTAGCTATATGCATGCAAAGTCTCAGCCTGATCGGTTTAAAATTAACAAAGTTTCATACAAACTTTCATCCCCTATTTTATCCCCTCGGGGGTAGAATTTATCAAAATCCTTTCTTAACAGATGCCTACGTCATAACATCTACCTGCATGCCAAGTTTCAGCCCGATCCCTCCAGTGGTTTGGGCTGTGCGTTGATAGATCACTATGTCAGTCAGTCACCTTTGAGCTTTATATATATTTAGATCTTCATTCATTTATATATATAGACTGTAGACTATGTTGTTTAGCTCCCTAGATTATTTATCTATTTACTTACATAGGAAAACCAACAGCTACAGATACCGTCACCTTATGACGTAAATTCAGAATGTGAAGGCAAAATTTCAATCATGCGGGTAGCGGTTCGCGGTGGCTTAGAGGTCAGAGCGTCTGGTATATCAAACCAGAAGACGCAGGTTCGAATCCTGCCCGCGATTGAATTTTTTCCTTTACTATTAAATAATTTAATAATCTTATCATGGAAAATGCAAAAATATCACAAAAAGATAGCTACAGATAATGAAATAAATTGAAAGAGTAAACACCAGCCAGCCAATTATAGGTTTTCACGAATAGTAGTAGAAATAATTAAAGAATTTCTGGAACATTCAATAGCAGAACAATCTGTCATAATATAATATGTTTTTGTCGAGCTATCCAATGATTGATGTATGCGTGCCGTCAGATGGGACTGGTCTACTTAAAGCTGCAATGGCTCTTTCTTCTAAAGGCCATATCAGACATTACCTTACATTGGAACTCACATATTTGCTACTAAGTATCATGTCTGACTTTAAAAGAGACCATGATTCTCTGAGTTTGTTTCGGTGTTTCTTCTCAGAGGTCAGTTAGGAAATGTCGGTGTCATCTAGTTAAAAAAAATGACTTTTAAAAGTGTCCTTAAAATATCTATTTACAGAAATAAATATCATTTAATCATTTATTGTTTATTCAGTAGATTATAGTCTATGACTACGCGCGTCTGATACCATACCAGTAGCGTACAAAATCAAAATGTCTTATTTCAATTAAAGCACTGACTTTTGAAAAGTCAAAAGTAGTTGAACGGTTCCAAAAACTGGGTTTTATGGATAAGAGCCGGCAAAAATCTCCATAGAGACTTCTCTTAAATCTTATAACAATAATAAAAAAACTAACCTTCACAGTGTTTGGAATTGCACTTTAAACCAAGTTCCACCTTCTCCCTCAGGATCCATCGTCGCGTTCATCAGAACCGTGGCGGCGGCAACTCACGGTCTCGTGCGCGGTCTTCTGACAGATACGAGTGTGACTGCTGCAGTGAAACTTTTAATCGGCGCGAGAAACTCTGGGAACACAAGTAAGTAGACCATGGTCTTTTGAGTAGACCACGTGTAATATGCATAAGTAGTCGTTATTGTCGTTGTGCGAAATAATTCGGAACATAATATTTTTAGTGGGACATGGTCTTCTCAGTAGACTGCGGTCTTTTCAAGAGATCATTTCTTAGTAGACCTAAAACCTATTAGTAGACCTTGGTGTTCGCAGCAGAAGGGTTTCCTTTGAGTAGACCGTGTATTCGCAGCAGGCTGTGGTAGAATGTGGGACGTGGTCTTCAGCGGTTTTCTCAGTAGGCTGTAGTCTTCTCAGTTGACTGTGATCTTCTCATCGGTCTCACATCCGGTCTTCTGATAGATATGAATAAGATTGCAGTGAAATCTTCATCAGGCGCGAGAAGCTCTGGGAATAAAAGTGAGTAGATCATGGTCTTTTGGGTTAATTTTTCTTCACACTTGAAACAATTCTCCATAGAACACAAAAAATTACTTAGGTGGTAATCGAGCCCACGAAACGGGCTGCAATGATAGTTGCGAGGCCCTTAACCGCCTTGCCATATGCAATCAATGTTATGTTATGTTTTTTGCTCAGAGCGGAAGCACACCGAGGCGCTATGACAGTTCGGTGTGAAGTTTGCCGGAAGTGCTTCGAGGACGATGCGGAACTTGCCGCGCATGACCGCACGCATACTGCCGACGAGAGAGCCGGTAAGAAAGAAATAAAGCCATAAGTTACTGGAATCTTTTTTTATATCACTAAGGTGGCAAACAACCATACGGCCCGCCTGATGGTAAGCGGTTACCGTAGCCTATGGACGCTTGCACCAGGGGTATCAATCGCGCGTTGCCGACCCTGTAAATCAAGGAGGAATAGTTGGGCTGGCAGCATAGGGAGACATGCTGCTGGTCCCCCACACTGCCAACACAACGCTTCCTCGCGGAGCTCTGGCGACTTTGCTCACCGTTAGGAACACAACATAGCTTGGAGCTATGTTATTTAGCTAAGATTTTTAAGCTTTTTTTTGGAGTGCGGATAATTCTTCATGGATCGACTGTGTTGATCGCTGCTAAGTATGGATGGTGTACGACGGTAGCTCGAGCTGAAATATTTTATTTATTTACTAGCTTTTGCCAGCGACTTCGTCCGCGTGGAATAGTTACTTTGTTCCATATGAACTTTCATCCTCTATTTCACCCCTACATTGTAGGTCGAAATTTATCAAAATCCTTTCTTAGGGGATGCCTACATCATAGTAGCTATATGCATGTCAAATTTCAGCCCGATCCGTCCAGTGGTTTGGGCTGTGCGTTGATAGATCACTATGTCAGTCAGTCAGTCATCTAACGTAAGAGTAGACAAATATAATCAGAAAGCTCCGAACTGCTAAGCTATCGGGAGTTACACGTGTTATTGTGATTCAGCCATAGACATTTGCTGTCGTGGAATATTTTTTATATAATTTTAAGGAGAACATTTCCGTCATACATGATTTCTGTGTAGCTTTAACCATTAAGGCTGCACACGCGACGGAAGCTTAAAAAATGGAGTAAGTTCTCCTGTTTTCCCAACATTTCCCTTCACTGCTCTGCTCCTATTGATCGTAGCGTGATGAAAAGTATACTATAACCTGCCCAGGAGTATGAAGAACAATTGTACCAAGTTTCGTTGAAATCCGTCGAGTGGTTTTTGTTTCTATAACGAACATACAGACAGACAAAAATTTTACTGATTGCATTTTTGGCGTCAGTATCGATCACTAATCACCCGCTGATAGTTATTTTGGAAATATATTTCATGTACAGAATTGACCTCTCTACAGATTTATTATAAGTATAGATTTATTTATTTTAGGAAAGCTCACAGACAAATTACAATCGTAGATTATACACATGAGTAATCATTTTGCTAATTACAAGCTTTCACAAATAAATTACCACAACACAGGTTTAAAAAAAAAAGGTTTGAAAACACTAAAAAGAAAGAAAGTAAACGTGTTCAAGATTTTAACAACAACTATGAATTAATGGCTATTAGAAATAAACAAAAAGGGCAAAGTTAATGGCAATGATAATAAATTTAACTTTAAATTTAAATGGAGAATGCAGCCTGAGCACCATTTAAACAATTCATTGTTTAGTCGTCTTCTGATCGAAACAAGTACAAAATAGGTCAATATTTAATTCCGGCGAAAGATTGTTAAAGCATCTTGCACTGCGCAGGACGAAGGAATTTTGCCTATAGTTTGTTGTAGCAAAAGGTACAACCAACAGTTTCGTCTATATATATATCATAATATTACTATGATTATTTTTTAGTAAAGGAAAAAATTCAATCGCGGGCAGGATTCGAACCTGCGTCTTCTGGTTTGATATACCAGACGCTCTGACCGCTAAGCCACCGCGAACCCTACCCGCATGATTGAAATTTTGCCTTCACATTCTGTATTTACGTCTTAAGGTGACGTTTGCTTGGCTTAGCGGTCAGAGCGTCTGGTATATCAAACCAGAAGACGCAGGTTCGAATCCTGCCTTTACTAAAAAATAACTTAATAATCTTAGCATGGAAAATGCAAAAAAATCACAAAAAGATATTACTATGATTAATAATAATCTAATTTATTTTAATAATTGTATTGCACGTAATGAAATTAATTTGTTGTTTCTGTTTTTTTTTTATTTATTATTAGCCAGTATGCTCGATTGTTTGTGCCAGTTGTGATTACCTATAATTGAATTGACATTAAGAATAATTTTAGGCTTACTATTTATTATTTATGTGTACACTTTTAATGTTAATTCGTTGGTAATCCTTAAGAAAATAAATAAATAAATCAGTTTCGTCTAGGCATGACTCGAAACCAATACAGAGTCTATAATTGACCAATTCTTGGAATGGACAATTGACAACATTTCGAAATTATTATAACCAATCAAAAATACTGTATTTTTAAAACTGCCTCATTAGTCTAGTGGTCCCAAGCGCGACTGCTACGCTAGAGGTTCTGGGTTCGATCCCCAGGTCGAGCAAAGTTATTGGGTTTTTCAATGAAATTCTCAGTAGCAGCTCGGAGTCTGGATTTGTGCCCGGTTAATGGCAATAGGCTCGCCCCCTATTACATGGGACTTAAACATACCGGCGAGCTGTGGGTGTACATTAGTACGTCTCTGCCTAACCTTTCGGGGAATACAGGCGTGATGGTATGTATGTATTTTTAAAACATTTTTAGTTATTTTAGTGAAGGAAAAATTAAATCGCGGGCAGGATTCGAACCTGCCTCTAAAATAAACTTAATAATCTTAGCATGGAAAATGCAAAATAAATCACAATAACATTTTTATTCATTTTTTTATATTTCTTCGTTTCATTTTTGAGAAAAAAATAAAATTATAAAAAGTGTGATGACGATCAGTAGATGATGATCAGTTTGGCATTTATCATAATTATTTTCCGCCGTATATGTGAATACGGCGGAAAATAATTATGATAAATGCCAAACTGACATATGAAAAAAGTTTGAAGGGTCTTAAAACTCATTTGGCACTTACATCTGTTTAGAATAGAAAGAACTATAAAGTCGAAAATAAATATGAAAATGAATATCGGAAAAATAAAAAATACGGGTATCCTATTTTTCGAACTAGTTTCAAATAAAATTATAACATATTCTGTAAATGAATGATTCTTAAATTGATTGAAACGACTGATATATAATGGGCGGTAGTCTAATCGCTAGGGCGTCACTTGCGATCATGTGGTTGCCGGTTTGAAACCCACCCATTGTACTACCGACGTGAACCCACTCGTAACACAAGCTTGGCACAAGCGTGGCTAGTAAGTTTTTTGTTTAAGCTTACTAGCAATGTGGGTCGCACATTACTAGCATTCATGTTAACCCCTCGTGCTAAGCTAAATGCTTGTGTTACAAGTGGGTTCATGATTGCAAGTCCGCCAACCTAGCCATTAGGTTACCGCCGCTTTGACATTGACATTGACAACTTACCAATACAACACAACATTATCACTTATTTATTTATTTAATTATTCAGGTTAACCAACAATTGTTTACACGATACATTTACAGATGAATTTGCTCGGACACATTTACAAGTGTAACAATTAATTAAAGGTTAACACCGCTTGTACAATAAACGGCTGCAATAATAATTATTAAATGTAATGAAAACATATAGAATATAATAATTATGAACTTTTATAAAATAGGATCAATAGAAATATAAGTTAACATATAATATAAAATAACAAGATAAAAATAATTGCTGATAGAAAACTTATTAACAAATTAGGCTAAAAAAATATAATTCATTAATTCATTAAACGCTTGCTGTAAAAATTGTTAAAACTAAATTTATGATAATATTAAAATTCATCCACAACATCATTAAAATTATCGATGTTGTGGATGAATAATTTTAATGATGTTGTGGACACTTCCCTTCGGGTGCTCGAGTCTTACTGTAGGCAAAGCAACTTTATTACTAGCGTAGCACGTAGTGAAATATGATTATAATAATGTACTTTTCTAATTCAAACACTGCAAAGATTCACTATTACATTGCAGTGTTTAAAGATTAATATAAAGCTACGCTATTCCCGTGTACAACATAGACAAAATTAAAAAAAATCGCTATTCTAAAATTTTTTTAATTATATTAGGTTGGGGAATAAGTCTTTTCGCATTTAGTATGTAAATACTTTTAATAAAAAATCTTTGGCTGTACTATTTTTATCTGGCTGATTTTGATAACATTAAAAAAGTTACATTTTAAAAAAAGAAACAAATTAGTAAAAATTTGTTTCCCGCTATTTTTCATTTGTTTTTCTTTTTGTCAAAATGAGTGAATCTAATGAAGAAATTCGATACATTTTAAAGTATTATTACAAAAAATTTGTGACGTTTATGGACCTAATGCAGTGTCAGCAAGAGAAGCACAAAGTTGGTTTAAGCGTTTTCAATCCGGGAATTTTGATTTTAAAGATGCACCTCGCTCTGGTCGCCCTGTTACAGATAAAATTGACGCAATTTTTGAAAAAGTGGAGCAAGATCGGCATATCAGTAGTTACGACGTAGCTGAAGAACTGGGGATTGACCACAAAACAGTTTTGACCCATTTGAAAAAAGCGGAATTTACAAAAAAGCTCGATATTTGGGTGCCACACGAGCTCACTGAAAGAAACCTAATGAACCGTGTACTCATTTGCGATTCTTTATTGAGCCGTAATGAAACTGGCACATTTTTAAAGAGATTGATTAACTTGTGGTGATGAAAAGTGGATCACGTACGACAAGAACGTGCGAAAAAGGTCGAGTTCGAACACAAGGCACGCACCTCTGACTTTTCGAAGTCATGTGCGTATTAATAGTTAATTATCACGCGCTTAAACGGTGAAGGAAAACATCATGAGGAAACCTTCATGCCTGAAAGATTTTCTCGACGGCGTGTGAAGTCTGCCAACCCGCACTAGGCCAGCGTGGTGGATTATACCCTAATCCCTCTCATTCTGAGAGGAGACCCGTGCCCAGCAGTGGGACAGTATTTTAAAATGTCCGTATATATACGATTGTCAACTGGGTTTTTTATTTCCTCAAAATAATAATCATAATCATAATCCTAATCATTTAATCTGCATTCATGTTGTTGACATAATGGTGGTATCATATTGGATGGTATCAAACATGAACCCTGTTAGGGCACAACAGTATTTTTAGTAGGTACTTAAATATTAAATATTAGTCTTAATTACTTAACACTATTTTACATATCTATTTAATATAAAAATCTCTTAATTAGTAATTGTGCTGAATGTCGGGTTATGCAAAGAAAAAATTGATTAAAATTTAAACGATAAATATTCGCGCCAAAACGGCAACCGCCATGATCGTGAGCATCGTGACGTCATAAAAGCAGAAACATAGAACGACACGATGACGACACGATTGGCGTAACGGTTGAGCGATCGGCTTCTGCGCCACGTGTTGTGGGTTCGATCCCCACACGGAGCAAATATTTGTATGATCTACGGTTAGTTGTTCCGGGTCTGGGCGTTTGTGCATGTGAGAATTTGTGTTTGTAAACGCACCCACGATACAGGAGAAAATCCTAGTGTGGGGCAACGTTTTTTTTAAAAACAAAACAAAAACAAAAAAAGAAACGTCAAATATTCATGACCTTGAAAAATTAACAACCAACTCAACTTTTTGCTCAATCAAAACCACTATTGAACTCATTTAACTCGCCAAAGATCAAATTCACAGACAAAAGCTTTTGTTTCCCTTTAGCCAAAAGCGTATTTCTGCTATACTGACGTCACTCACGAGAAAAAAATGGCGATTGGTGTTTTTGGTCACGTGACATACAGATGACAAAACTTCAACTTAAATTTTCAAATTTTAAATAAATCCTGTGTTTTTATAAGAAAAAAGTATTGTATTCGTATTTCTTATCGTAAAAACTATTTAAATAATATAATTTGATAATTTTATTTTGACAGATGAAAATACCCTATTGCGCAGACAAAATCACGGGCGGAGTTGTTGTGATATTTTTTTTGTGCACTGTACAAGCACGCGTCTGTGACGTCACTGCGCTCAGGTCACAATGGGGTACTTCATCATCAGTCCATGTTCGTCCACTAGTGGACGTAGGCCTCTCCTAATTTTTTTTTTTTAAAAACGTTGCCCCACACTAGAATTTTCTCCTGTGTCGTGGGTGCGTTTACAAACACAAATTCTCACATACACAAACGCCCAGACCCGGAACAACTACCTGTAGATCATACAAATATTTGCTTCGTGTGGGGATCGAACCCACAACACGTGGCGCAGAAGCCGATCGCTCAACCGCTACGCCAATCGTGTCGTCAAACTAATGAACGCCACAGAGCCCGATCTTCGGCTGTTCTCATCCAGTCACTGCCAGCTGCCTTCCGCAAGTCGTCACTCCACCTGGCCGGCGGGCACCCTGCACTACGTTTGCCTAGACGCGGTCTCCACTCGAGAACTCGTTTACTCCAGCGTTTGTCGGTTCGCCGACAGATGTGACGGGCCCATTGCCACTTTAGCTTGCTGATCCTTTGAGCTATGTCGGTAACCTTAGTTCTCTGACGGATAACTTCGTTTCGGATTTTATCCCTCAGAGAGACTCCGAGCATCCGAGCGAGTCTCTAGTCTAGCGAGTCGCACAGCGAGCTATCTCTCTCCATAGCTCGCTGTGCGACTTTAAATTTGTGGACCAGTCTCACCGTGAGTGTCCACGTTTCGGCTCCGTAGGTCATGACCGGTAGGACGCACGCATTGAAGACTTTCGTCTTAAGGCACTGTGGTATGGGTGACGAAAAGACTCGACGAAGTTTGCCGAATGCTGCCCATCCCAACTGAATCCTCCTATCGGGATCCAATAGGGTTAGGGGTACACAAGTATACAATAGGGTACTTGTGTTTGATTAATTAAAAATAACAGGTCGAGTGATAAATGAAATTAAAAAAAAATTGGTTAATAAAGTTCCAAGATATAATAATTTAAAGTTTTTGGTGGGGATTGAGAGGGGATGCTTTGTCCCTTTTCCCCAAATGAGTGTTAGTATAGGATTTGTAAGACGCATTGGTTTGTGACGTCACAAACCAGTATAGTACATTCTCTGTCAAACATAAAATTAAAATGCTTCCTTAAAATTAAAATAGTGTTTCAAAAATAAGGAAGATAGACTTCGTTATTTATGAAACTATTTTAATTTTGTTTTTGCCGATAGTCTCTATATATGGTGACCATTAATAAATAAAAAAAACTATAAAACAGTGACTGCTTATACTGACGTCACAGCACACGCGGTCGAGATGGCAGCGTTTAAATCTCCCGAATCTGATCGCAGTTTTGAATATTTGTTTTTATGATTAAATCGTCAATAACAAAGTTAATTAATATTTTTTACGGCGCTTTAACAATGTAAATTATTGATTAAACGTATTAACAAAAAGATAGATACAGCATCTCTGAAATAACATCGTGTGTCTGTAGTTATCCGCAAGTGCGTTTGCCGTGGTAAATTTTAATATAAAAACTCCATGCAAAGACGGTGACGAAATCGTTTCGCATTTATGAATATTGTCCTTCCTTACTGATTCCTTTTTTATTGCCGGTTGCCTGCCTTTTGGAAGGAAAGTGATGGTGGTCTATTGAATTAAGTATATTAGGTATTATATCCTGCACATCAAGCTACATGAGTCTCACATTATAATACTTAAAAAAATTGTAAACAATCACAATGACATAATTTTTCTTTAAAACAGTATCTATGGAGTTTCTTGCCGGTTCTTCTCCATAAGACCTACTATTTGGAACCGTGCACTTAGTTTTGACTATAGGCTATTTGACTGATATTTTTTATAGTTTTATGCAAATGTTTACTATAAATAGAACCCATCAACGAAATCAAAATTAAAATCGACTGAAAAATAAGGAAGTTACAAGCATTTTAATTTTATGCTAGACAGAGAACGCACTGTACTTGTTTATGACGTCACAAACCAATGCGCCATACAAATCCTATACTAACACTCATTTGGGGGAAAGGAACAAAGCATCCCCTCTCAATCCCCGCAAAAATTTTAAATGCAATTTGAACTCTTTAAACTATATTACCAATTTAATTTGTTTTTTCAGAATATGATTTGTATTTAATTTCATTTTTCACTCAGCTTGGTATTTTTAATTATTCAAACATTAGTCAAATACCCTAGTCAAAAGTACCTGTATTTATTGGTTTATTTGAAATAAAAGATTTGACTTTGACTGATTTCCATATTTTTGCATAAGAACACTTAATTATGTTCTTTGACAATTGCGTCTGTTCGTAACGGTTAACTTCAGACGCACGTTGTTTTTATGGGGTGCTGAATATTTGCGTTTGGCGCAGGTCGTTGCCGGCAGTGCGGGCTAACGTTCCCGCGGTACGAGCAGCTGCGGCGGCACGCGGCGTGCGCGCACGGCGGCGGCGTCGGCGGCGGCGGACACGCGGCCGCGCGCCTGCCGCACGCGTGCCCCACGTGCGGCAAGCGCTTCTCGCACGCGCACTCGCTCACCCGCCACATGCACAACCACGCCAAGCAACTGTACCGCTGCGTCGTCTGTAAGGTGAGCCACACCGCAAGACATCGTGGAATGTTCTGTAATGGGAACATAATGTGGAATGCGCTTCCCGAGTGGGTCTTCCTCGATAATCGCAGTGCGCTCCATCGTAAATCGCAGTGTCGCTTAACATCAGACGAACTGGCGGTCAAGCGTAAGCCTATCACAAACAAAAAAAATGGACAAGCTTTAGAATAAATGATTTTAGCTGTTGTAAAATATTAAATTATATCTGGTTTCAGGCTTCATTCGCTCGAGCGGATCAGCTGGCACAGCATCTGAACAGTCATCTCGCGAACTACAAGCGTCTTAAGCCATAGAGAGCGAAGCGAGGCGAAGGCGAGGCGGGAGCGAGTCGAAAGCGGAGCGGGAGTTAAGAGAAAATCAACGGGAGTGTGCAAACACGCAAATATACGGATACACACAATTATTATATTATATTAATATAGAGTTTTATTTACTAAGTTGTTTTATTACACCGGAAGGGAAAGGGATTTATTTAATTATTTATTAGCCAATTTATATTCACAGTGATATACTATACAATACTAGTTATACCTACGTCAAATCAGATGTAAACATTAAATACAAAAAAATAATTAATATAATATTAAAAGATAAAATAATATATAATAATAGACTGCCTCATTTAGTCTAGTGGTCCCAAGCGCGACTGCTACGCTAGAGATCCTGGGTTCGATTCCCAGTGTTATTGGGTTTTTCTATGAAATTCTCAGTAGCAGCTCGGAGTCTGGATTTGTTGCTGGTTAATGGCAATAGGCTCGCCCACTATTACATGGGACCTAAACATACCGGCGAATTGTGGGTATACGTTAGTACGCCTCTGCATAACCCTTCGGGGAATACAGGCGTGATGGTATGTTATGTTATAAAATAATATGGAAGTTTTTATAAGAGAGCAATAAAATCCAAAACAAATTATCTTTAGAATATCTGTATCTCTGTCACGTATACACACTAGAATCACGGAAGAACTGCACGAAATTAACTGTGGTTTGCACAGTTGTATTACTGTAGGTCCTATTTAAATCTGGTGCATATTTCATCTTGATATGACGTCTAGCTGGGCAATCATCATCAACCCCATATACCTACCGTCCCACTGCTGGGCACGGGTCTCCTCTCAAAGTCAGAGGAATTAAAATAGAATAGAAAACCTTTATTCAGACGAACATAACAGAACAGATGGACACATACACATCAAGAAGAAATCAAATTAGGCTTTAGTCCACCACGCTGACCTACTGCGGGTTGGCAGACTTCACACGCCGTCGAGAAAACCTCTCAGGCAGGTGTCCTCACAATGTTTTCCTTCACCGTTTATGTGAAGGATGAATGAAATCAGCTTCGGAGCCTTTTCCCAACTACATTGGGGTTGGATTCCAGTCTAACCAGATGTGTATTGTACATGAAGCGACTGCCATCAGTACTCCGAACCCAATCTGGTAATACCAATATCTGTTGGCAGGCTTTTTTTGGCTTCTGACTAACAATGGTCATAGATATTCGTATGACAAAACGAAACCGACGGCTCTTTCCAAACCACGGAGGGGTCTCTGTGTTAGGAATGGTTACACAGTGACTAACTGCAGTGAGGGCTGCTTAACCTTGCAGATCAGTTGATCAGTTTAGTTACAGTCATTGCGATTTTTAATCGTTAAGAGGCCCACATTCCGCTTCCTGTGGGGGCTGACGGTGGTGAAAAAAGTAGGTAGGTAAGTATGTAGCTATCTGTTATGAATAAGTTTATTCATAACAGATAGCTACATACTTAAAATAACAATAGTTACCTGTTTGAAGTTGGCCGTAATGGCCGGTCAGTAAAAATCACTAACAGTAACCCCGGGATAACAACGCGCGGCTGAAGAAAGCCGTTTAATTTACGACTGACGTTCAACTGAGACCGCCAAATTCAAATTTCAAGTGATTTTCGCAGTTCATAGGTGTTTAACAAGTTCTCGATTCATGGCAGTACAGTACGCGCGGCATAAGATGGCCGGAGTGAAGTTCGCCGTTTTAATGCGCAGTGGATTGTTTACGTTAAAAATTGTGTACTGCGCAACCAAAAACTGACAAACAGCTAACTTCAGTCCGGCCAGGTTATGTCGCGCGTACTGTACCTAGTAATCGCGACATTAACTATACAACATTCACAATTGAGAACTAAAACCTTAAAAATCCTTATTAAGGCAAAAACTGCGCCCATGGTCAAAACTTTACACTACTTTTAGCTACATTAACGATTATGTAGCTAATATCGTGCAACTAGAATCATAACGTTTCATAAACGCTTGTAAAAGCTTATTTGAAATTAAAAAATTGAACGTGAACTTGAAAAGTAGTGTAAAGTGTCAATTCAATTCAAATATTAATCACAAATGCGAAATAATTACGACCCCAACTGTCTTTACCTACGCTGAGTTTTTATTATTTTATTTTATTACTAGCTTTTGCCAGCGACTTCGTCCGCGTGGAATAGTTACTTTGTTCCCTAGTTCTTCGCCCACGGTTTCACCTGCGTTGCCCCGTTCCTAAGGGTTGTAGCGTGATGTTTTATAGCTTGAAACCTTTCTCATGGATCACTCATTTTCCCAACATTTCCCTTCACTGCTCTGCTCCTATTGATCGTAGCGTGATGAAAAGTATACTATAACCTGCCCAGGAGTATGAAGAACAATTGTACCAAGTTTCGTTGAAATCCGTCGAGTGGTTTTTGTTTCTATAACGAACATACAGACAGACAGACAGACAAAAATTTTACTGATTGCATTTTTGGCGTCAGTATCGATCACTAATCACCCGCTGATCGTTATTTTGGAAATATATTTCATGTACAGAATTGACCTCTCTACAGATTTATTATAAGTATAGATTAGCCCGAGCTGTCCCCCTGCTGGGCAAAGGCCTCCCTGCATTCCTTCCAACGGTCGCGATTGTGCGCTACTTCTTTCCAATTCTCAAGGAAGACATCCAGTTCGTCCCGCCATCTCCTTCGTGGTCTGGAGTTTTTATAAGTATTGTTACGCCGAGTAACTATTAGTACGGGGATGGGTCACGAAGATTCTAGATAAGTCGTAGAAGCACGTAGAACATTCGAAGAAAAGCCGGGTTCAAGTTGGATGACCGTAAACAATAGACGATCACTTTATCGTCTATTGTTTATAAGTAGGTACTTAGGTACTTACCTATGGACCTATCGAGAATGTTCGATTCTAGAATCTTCGTGACTCATATAAATACTGGTCGTGAGGGTCGGCCAGGGCAGTTTAGTTCTAGACGCGGTGAAGTGAATATCGAAGTGAAGTTAAGTGATTACAAGTGCGACATTATAGTGCGATAAGTGATACTGTAGTGACTCTCTCAGTAATTTCTGTTGTTGTTGTTGTTGTGTTTGTCAAGTTAATTAAAATATTTGTTGTTTCGGTGAAATTGGTGTTAATTAAATTTATCCCGAACCCCAGCTCGTAACAGTATTAAAATTGACTACGACAAAACCATTTGCTCATAACTATACTTAAATGCGCGTTGTTATCCCGGGGTTACTGTATTATTATAAAAACAACACATTCGCGAATAAATTGAATACCTTCCTAGGTACCGGTAACGTCCTTACACTGACACAAACACAAATGGTGTGCAATGCCCGTCACAAACACATGAAAGTCTTACGTTTTGAACACTGCGTAGGTAATAGCACAAACACATTAGTTGTTCACTTTCAAATACTCGGCTAGGCTATCCGACATTTTTTTGTAATACGCCTAAAAATAAGGCACAAAATCCGCGCTCTTTTTGATGTCAATTACGCAGACGGATCACAGACTCACAAAATGACGTAACCACAGACTATAAATTTACTCCAACGCGGAGAGTAGCAAGAGGTACTGTCTATCTATATCAGTGATTCTCAAAGTGTCTTTAACGACCCCCAGGGGAATTTATCCTGGGATATCAGGGGATCCATGAAATGTAAAAGGGTATATGGTATACATAATTTTGAAAAAAAAAAAATTAGGCATACTAATAATACATAATTATAATTATATAATACATAATACATAATTAGGGGGTCTTATCCCAAAACCGAAAAACATGCGAAATGGTCGACAATATAAAAAAGTTTGGTGACCTCCGATCTATCACTGCTGTGTTGCGTTTGGTTTGTAGTCGGTAAGGCGCGGAATTTCCTCAGATTAAGTATACAGTCCCGCTCACTCGTTGCAGAAGACTTTCTTCTTCTTTTTGATGTGTGATTATGATTAGTATGATTTTCCTTACAATTTTCGATGTTTTCGCGCCTATTCCTGCGCGGTAAATATGTATAGAAGAGGGGAATTTAAAGACTACAAAATAAAACACGAATGTGTTATTGTTATTTAATATATTCCGCATCATAATATATTACTTTATGCCTACTTCATATGTAGTGACCTCTACGGATAGGTACAGAGTATATTATCATCTTATGTAATTTACAATATCATTTCAACTTGATATTCACATACAATAATGAAAATTAACAGTTTTTTAACAGAATATTTCGCACAAATACTTTTTCGAATTCATAAGCTGGCAATACTTATTGTAGAAGGTACTGCCAACCGTTAAAGAAAAACACCGTTCAAAATTCTGACACCATTTTATGTGTATTGGGTTTTGGAGGACATTTTTTCTGGCGGTCGCGGTAAAATACTAGGGGCCTATCCACCTAACTTACAGCGTTAGATGATCTAATACATTTTAGCAACGGTCCCTCATTAACTAAATATGAATTTTGTTACACATTCATAATATATTTAACAATAATGTATCGTCGATTGTTTATTATAGTTACTAAGATTTTGATTAAGAGCTGGTCAAGCCAAGTAAGGAGTTTCATTTATATTAAGCCAGTATATTTTTTTTGTTACCACGGTCGACGACGACAAGTGGTCAATGAACTAAAAAATAATAATTAATAATTATTAATTGATAGTAAAATTTCTATCTAAACGCAGTATAATGTAAACAAATTATCAGAAAATTGAAAAAAACTGTTTTTCTCGGGCTCTAACCCACATGTGATTTTGGAAAAAAATTGGTACAGAGATACCTTAAATTCTGTCATTTCAGAAATAATAATAATAGACAATTTATTATTAATAATAAACATTATGTACCTATTATTAGTCTTAACATGAAAATCCACAGAAGCATTTTGAAAGTAACGGACCAGACCTGTCAAAATTTAAAAATGACATTCGAGTAATAAAAAATGTTTTTTTTTTTAGCTGAACCATCACAAACGACAAATTTATAAATGCCCTGTTTAAACTTTTCATTATGGCATGAATTGTTATTGTACATCGTACGAGGTAAAAGTATTTCTGCGAAATATTCTTTATAACGTCAATAGTTCAACACAATGAGAGTTAAACTTAATCAGTTTGAAACGTAACAAGCATAGCTTAATTGTATACTTAATCCTAATTATATCTAGATATCTCGTCTACATTAATTTACGCGAAATCATTTAAATTATATCAGGGGGGTATAAAAAATAACTAATTTATGGTCACTCTTGATTTTTGGTCGAAAGCGCATTTAAAATTTCGGTTTTTTTACCTCTTTAATTTTTTTTTCGAGTGTGATAGTGAAACCTTTTTTGTCATTTTGACTTTTTAATGCTTAACTTGCATGCTTTTTGGTATTTAAAATATTCATTGGTGTTTGTTTGAAGACTTCCGGCCAAAAAAATTCAGTGATTTTTACAGTTTGGTTATATATAAGATCTTAATAACATCACAATAATGATATAAATATATAAAGATGAAGATGTAAGGGGAAGATAAAAATCACTAACTCGTTTCTGGTCGTTTTAAGTTCGAAACATCACATTTTTTTTAGAAAAAATTAAAAAAAGCTCAATCTTTGTCACTACCCAAAGTTCAAAAGTGTGCGTTCGAAATTTTTTTCGTTGAAAAAAAATAATTCTTGTTTGAGCTCTAATGAAAATAAAACCTATTTCTACTACAACATCCATGGACGGTAGAAATAAGGGGGTAACGGAAAAGGAATGTGCTATATTCTTTCCAAGTTTTTTTTTTAATATTTTTTTTTATCATCAAACTGAATTAGAAGAGATATGGAAATCAAATTTTTTAACAAGTTGTTACTAGCGGTACAAAAAATAAAAAATCTACGTTCAACACCTATTGCGTTATTATTGCTGATTTATTTATTTTAAAATTTTGTTGTTAAAAATCGAAGTTGTCGTTATTCTCCTTTTTACAACATTTTCAATCCGACGTATAAATTACATAAAAACAATTCTGAAGTAACGAAATAAGAAAAAAAAAACAGCGCAACTTTTTGTGCATATAAAATGACAAGTTCACTCGGTTTCTATCTTACTACATACAATATTTGTAACAATAAGTAACAAAATTACAAAAATAACAGTTATGACCTTTTTACTGACATCTCTATATTAATCATTATTTAATTACAGTAAGATCGAAATAACTGTTCGCGTCTGAAGTTAGTCATTCCGAACGGCCGCGCAGGCACAACCACTAAATTAAGTGTTTTGTGCAAAAATATCGAAATCAGTGAATACAATAGTCACGAATGCGAAATTAAAAACGTTGCCCCACTCTAGCAATTTCTCTTGTATCGTGGGTGCATTTCACAAACACAAATTATCACTTACACAAACACCCAGACTCGGAACAACTACCTGTAGATCATACAAATATTTGTTGCGTGCGGGGATCGAAACCACAACACGTAACGTAGAAGCCTATCGCTCAGCCGCTACGCCAAACATGACGCCGATTTACGACCATAATTGTCTTAACACCGAGTGGATATAGTAAAATCGCAAAACCACTAGCGACTAACATAAGACGCGTATAATTATTTTGACCGTAACGTTCGTTTGTTTTTTTCAAATGAATCAGAAACATAGATTCTTTACATCAATCATTCCTTTATGTTACAACTTCGATTTTCACCACAAAAACATTAGTATAAGATATTGCTAATCAGGAATTTTAAAACAGAAACACTACGACATCGAGACACGAATACATACACACCGAATTCTACAAAAATTGGTTCAAGCCAGCAAAAATACATCTCTCAATACCACTTAACGTTCCTATTTTTCATGTATAGTTGTTACTTTGTTACACTTTCATTACATATTTGTGTAGAAAATTGTTTTCTTTTACTTTTTGGTAATTTCCAATAAAAAAAAATCAAATCTCTGAATTTATTTATTTATAGATATTAAATATTGCATTTCTTTCATCATTAAAACTGATACCAGGTCCACCGAGACCAGGGACTCGCAAAGATCTTACCGCTCGGAGCCTCACAATGGCTAAGTTCGCCTCTAGTTGTATTATTATTTTGTGATGAGGTATCTAGTATTAGTACCTACTTTACTATAATAAACTGACTACGTGATGGCGCGTAGTGTGACACTTTATAAAAAGAACAATAAATAAATGATTCAGGTAGCATTGTATAATGTAAGTGAATGAATACTCTTTTCAAATTACCGCATAGTTCAATAAACCCCTAAACACTCACAAATCGTCAGTAAATTATATTTTTTTCTCAAGTTCAAAGTTTTTTACATACCTAACAAAACTCTTTTTGCTGGCTCGAAACCGAAGTCAAATTAAGGGACAGTTCATAGATTTTTATTTATTTATACATTTCAAAAAATATGTATATCATTTTACATTTATGTCATCCGAAGCTTTTTGTGTATAAACACAAATGCTTAGCCTTACTTTTGGGACATTTAACTATAAAACATCAAAAATCTAGCTCATTCTAAAAAATAAAATAAAAATCACTACTTGCATGCGTTCAAATGTTGCAATTTTTTTCGAAAAATGTATATTATAATGTAATGTATTAATATATATTGTAATGTAATGTATTTTTGGCGTGTAGAACTGTCGGAAGATGTATGACAGAGTACTTCATAATTAACTATGTTCCATTTACTGAAAGCATTAGACAATTGACCGAAAAATAAAGAAGTTAAAAAATTCAGTACTGCCTTTTAGAGTTTTTTTGTTTTTAAATCGCAAATATATTACATTCCTTTGCATTTATCGTAAAATAACGATGCTTAATATACGCTAACATGGAATAATATGGAAATTGAATACGATAGTTGTCTAAGTTATAATAAATGGAAATAAATGGCTTTCAAATGCTAGATTTTTTGTGTCGATTTAGAATTTCAAAGATGTTTTTTAGTTGATATATTTTTATATTTGAGCCTGTGAGTGACACAAATTGTGGGCTCAAGGCATTTTTCCAGATGGTAAAAAACAAGAAATGAAGTACCTGCAATTTATTTTATATTTTTATATATTTTTAGCTTTTTCCATACCGCCGATAAGTTTTTAAGTATATTTATTTTAGTATAACAGTTTTTAATTTTAAAATAGTGGTGATTTAATGTTGTAAACATTTTATCAGACTTAACGATGCGTAGACATTTGAATGTAATAAAATAATGACTTATTTCTAAATACAACGTGCTCTCACTTCAATAGTTTCAACATTTTAAAATATCTACCCTTCGTTAAGTATTTTTGCAGATAATTTTCTGTTGTATTTTTTTTTAATTTTGCAATCATTTGGACGCATACGACAGGACATAAGAACAGAAAACACTGAGTACACCTATCCATCTCTATACTATAATTTTTCTTACAGTTTTAAATGTATTTCTATTTTACACACAAATATTTTGGGAATAGATATTAATTATTAAGATTCAGATACTTTGTATCACTTACACATTTAAAAATAAAAAATTGGTTCACAACAGTTATACTACAAAAACGAAGTTCGAAATATGAATTTTAAAATGGTAACAAAATGGAAAATGTCATTATAGAATAGCTAAGTTACTTTTTAAGTTGTTTCCAAGATATGTATCGTCCCAGACTAAATATTTGCGTTATAAAATTCCAAATACACAATAAAATTCTAAGAAAAACGTATTTTAGAAACGTCCTTAAAGGATTACATTTTAGTCTGAAATCTTGGTGTTATAATTTATCTGGAATAGACGGATGTCGAAATGCGAAGAGAATAAACAATAAAAAAAGTGTATATCCTTTTTTGGCACTCGCCTCGTTAAGAGTGTTGTGTCTATTAAAAAATATGAAAAAAAACAATGACTAGTTTTATCAAATCAGAAAACTTAACACTATTTAAATTAAGTAACAAACATGAAATACAATTAATATTTTATGTGCTAATAAAAAATATATATTAAAATACATACCGATTACTTTTCGAAAGCCTCTTCCAAACAAAAAAACTTTAATAAACACAGCATTCTTAATCAAATGTGACTAAAAAAAACTGTAAGGCATTCTAGTTAGGTTTAAGAGTTCGAATACTATACATATATTATATTTTACAGTACACATACATATATATAGCCAATTCTACGTTAAATATTAAGGTTTACAATACTTGGTGTTTTCGGGAGCTTAACAATACTTAATACGAGGATTAATAAAAGACGTAACAAAAAAAAAAACAATAAAAAAGATTGTAACCAAATATAATTGCAATACCCTATCTAACTTACGTTTTGTTTTATTTATTTTATATATTTTGCATTTTTTTACCTATCTAAATACCTTATATAGAGCAAAGCCTTAGTATTAATTTATATTAATGGTTATATATTTTATGTAGAAGGAAGTTGGTTTTGAAAAGGCAGCGACCATTCTGAGATCGGCATTCTTTATATATGATTATATATGGCTACAAGCACTTAGGCGTAAACGATTTTTCTAGCATATATGTTATCTATATCTAAATTTGACTAGCTAACGTTATATTTTGTGATATCGGAGGTTGTACCTCCTGTGGTGTTTGATGGGTATACAAAAATGAATACAATCTTCCTATAAAATGTAGCAGTTATTTCTGTGTTACGTCTTCGCTCAGGATCAAGCGATTTATCAATAAAAAAAAACGATGAATAATATTGATAACTGTATACATAATTATATTAATATTACCCGTTTAATATTAGAAACCATTCGTAAGCTAAGCAAGATTTTTATATCCAAAATACAAAATTATTGAATATGTATTAGGAAAGGTATTTGAATTTGATTGAAAAAAAAATAGACGAAATATGTCATATTTTGTTTTATTTTTTTATACTTACCCTTTTTACTATGGTAATTCCACGCGTCTCTTTTTTAAATGTCAAGGATGTAAAACATGATAGGCATTTAGGGAAAAAAAAATTTGTAATTTCGATTTTTGTATACCCAAAACTCGCCATCGCCTTCCTTTGATTGACTGAATGCCCAAATTGACGCAACGATTCTTCCTCCTAAAGATTTTTCACACTTATCTATAATCTAAACACATTTTTATGGCGTTTGACTACTGTCAACGTATCTAATCTAATTCACGAACTAAAATATTCATTATATTATGAATATTTATTCGTCTATAAACTATCATTTTGGTATAATCCTGTAAAAATCTATTGTTATAATATATATTAAATACTACTACAATAATAATATTCGCTAAACATACTTTATATTAAAAAATCCTGTCAAAAATCTCGATTCATGATGCATTCAATTTTATTTGACTTTGAAGCTCTTTCGCCACGATGCGAATCCTATGGTTCCTCTACTGATAGTCATAAGTACCATATAGTTTTAGCCGGTAAAAGACCGCCATGCCCCCCACTCTTTCTAAAGTAAAAGTTATCGTTGAAGGATTTCTATCAGATGGAAAAAAACAGTTTTTTCAAGGTACTCAAAATAAGGTTTCAACTTACAATTACATTATCCGCGAAATGCTAGAACCTTGACAGATATTTATAAGATTTTTTTTTTACACAAAAAACGACGAAGACGCTGTTGTATGCCTTTCTTTATGATAAGTTTTTTCAGTTTCAGACACAATAAATCGGAGTTTAGATATAATGTATTATGATTTGCATCATATTTACACGATGTTACCATTTTTTTTAATATATTTTTTCCCATTTTACATTTTGGAAACCGAGTAACTGAGTTATTTTAACCATATTCCTTACACGTAACACGAATTTCTTACTTATGGGGACATTTTATATAGGTATTGGTGTTGAGTTATATATATATTTTTATAATATTTAAGGACAACATAGGCTTAATGCTAAAGTTTTAAATGTAGTTCGAGCATTATTTGAAGTTTTTTTTAAGTCAATACATTGAAAGTAACGGAAAAGAATGGGCTACTCCCAATATAATACGTAGATAATAATAGTTTTTATAATATGGCAGATAGTTAGAGCATAAGTGTGAAAATTCTTCAAGTTATGAAATAAACTATATATTGTAGAATAGTTTTAGTATATAGTAATATATTATATCTTATTTATAAGATTCTAGCGATATGTATGCCAAATATTTTTACTATGCTGAAGATTAAATAAAAACAGCTAAATTTCGAAATAAAAAATCTAACAGTCAAAACTAAACGTTTGAAAATTTTTCGTTACTTCTATAATAGTGACAATCGTGAATATTTTTTTCTTATTCTGCATTTATAATGGGAAGATAAAGACTTCATTAAGATGGCTTGCTCCCATCAGTGCACAAAGGTTTTTAAATAGCATGATAAACCCTAGTAACCTTTGTTTTGATTTGATTTTATTCAAGTTTTTTAACGTTTTCTTAAAAAAACGATATTTTCGCCAGTAATCAAACCAGGTTGAAAATTACGGCTTACTCTCTTTAAGACGTTTTCATTTGAGTGGTTATCGACGCTTGGACGTAGAAGATACAGTTTTCTTTGTAAACAATGATTTTTTTATATCAATAATGATAATATTATGAAAATCTTTTACCATACTCAAATAATTTTTCACCCCTCCCAACTATTCTAAAAGTAACAAAAAACATCCAAACAGATATAATATAGTTTTAATTTAATAATTAATGTATAAAATACGATTTTCTTTATACAAAGACACGTCAGGTGACACAAGTGTGTCACTGACTAAAATGTTTCAAAAAAGACGTTTCCAACTACAGTGTTTTAGTTTTTTTTATAAACACTAGCCTCTGACGAGGGAAATATGTGAACGGAAACAGAGAAAAAATTCTCTTAGGAAAAAAAGTAACGGAATAGGATTTTTTTTTTTTATAAATAAACGAAGAAGTAGCCGAAATCACGTCCGAACCTTATTTTTTTTGAGAGAAAAGAACTTTTTTTGTTATAATTTCCTCTAACTACAGTAAATGGGTATTGTACTTATTAACTAGGCAATAAATATTTTTTTCTTTTCACTTATACGTTAATATTAATAAATAAATCTAATTTTTTTTTCTCTACATTTTTTTCTCGGATCAGTAGTGTATCTTTTATCTAGACACAACCTTTTTTTATTACAGTATTTTTTAATTTTACGGATTTCTGAATTTGGCAATGGCTTTCCAGAAAAAAAAGTGACTAAAATCAGAGATGGGCGACTTTGAAAGTCGACTTCAAATCATCTAAAAGTCGTTTTCCGACTTGTATAATACGTTACTAAACTAGTTGAAATCGGAAATGTGCGCATAGAGCAAGAACAGATTTCTCGATGTTTTTTTTTAAGTATAAGTAAATTGCCTTCTTCTAACCTCGTCTAAAGACGTTTAAAAGTCGTATTAACAGACTTAAAAACTTCGACTTACACATAAAGTCGACTCATTATAAAGTAAACGTCGAAACCTCGACTAACACCAAGCTTTACTTGTAGAAAGGTCGATATTTTCGACTTAAAAAGTCGACTAATCCTCAATCGACTTATCTTCCGACTTCAAATCGGACTAAGCAATAAAGCCGACTTCTTTTCAAGCCCATCTCAAAAAGTTTTGTCTTTAACTATTCCTACCGTTCCTAGAGTCCTCGGCAAATACATTATAAAAGTTTTTTTTTTATAAAATTTTTCTCACTCAGATGTTTCATTTTACTATTAAACATATCTCCAAAAATCTAATTTTTACTTCAATATTTTTTTTTCTTATTTTGTTACAACTTGTGCTGACAGATGGTACGGTCGTAAAAAAAAGTTTTTCGATCATTTCGCAACCCGATTTGGCCCGCGTGGTGATACTTTCTTACGAACTATCTTATATTAAATCTTATATTTAAATTCTATATATTTTCTAAAAGTATTTTATACGCATTTTCTTGCACTCATAAGAAGCGATAGAGTATAATCATTCGATATTTTTGACTCACATTTTTTAATATTTTTTTTTCTTACGTTTCGTCCCTTAGGTTTTGTTCCAAGCCGGATTAATGCGCATAAACGCATGCCCGATGTATTGATTTCATTATGCTGAACCATTTAAATAATATATAAAACAATAATATAGGGTAATTATAAACTAATACATATTACATAAATGATTAAACTAAAAATAATTAACTAAAAACTCATGAATCGACTAGATTTGATTGAGATTCTTTGTTTTTTTTAAAGAAATGTCATTATCATACCACACATAATTATAAGTTCAAGATTTCTTAATAAATACATATTATGTATACATTTATATTTTACGTAACAAACATGTCTTTTTTTAAGTATTTACAAAAAATATTTCAACTTATACAATTATATTTTCAATAAACAACAAATAACATATTATGTTAATCTAACTTCGATTAAAAAGAAAAACTTTTGACTAAAACATGACAAGATTTTGGTAACAATATTTTTAAATTTCTTAGAGAAATATTTCACGCACCAAAAATGATTTTTTAATCTCTGGAAGTCAATAAAAAAAACACAATTTGTAATGTAGACTTCAAGGAGTCTGTAACAAAATTATTTACAAAAAATTTGAAAAATAGTATAAAGATTTTACTTCAAATTATCTTGAAATCAAATAAAGCTAACACGTTTTAGTTAACATTGTACATAATTGTCTTGTTTTATATCCATAAAAATATGTTATCATAGCAATCAAGCAAAACAGTTTTTTCTGTTGACAAATATTTTCACAAAAGACTCAATTTATAAGATTTGACTCGACAACGATGAACTAAAATTAATATTTAAGTAAGCAAGAATCTAAATTGCTCCATCAAAACTAATTCGATGATAAATCAAAGTTTTCCTTGTTTAATCACAAAAATATAATCACTTGAATGTTTTCATAGATAACTTAAGTATTTAATAATAAAATAACGACGAATATGTTCTTAAATAAACCCACCTTCATAAAATAATTAAATGTACGATGTCCATAACGAAATAAAATTCGTGAAACTTAAAAAAATCTCTCAAAGTGATAGACTAAATATTTGAAAATTCAAATTGACAAGTCATAAATAAAATTATTATAATAATAAGCGTCTCAAAAACTAAGTATCTTGACAGAATTTTTCTAAAAAAAATGACTCAAATTAATAGATTTGACAGAAAACATAAAGTTACATCCAGTCTTTGTGCACGCAAGAACAGGGGCCCGGCGGTTGCTGTGTTCGGCCTCACACCAAGAGACTTGGAGCTAGCCACTCGTCTTCACCAATCTGTAAGCGAAAGAATGACCTCTCTCTGAGTTTTACAACAGAATAATTACACTATTTTAAAATAAAACGTCCCCAGAGGTAAAACACATAATTTCTTGTAGATTTTTTGACGATTAACCTAAATCCGCTAACAGAATTGCTCAAGATATAAATTTTTAGCTAAAATACCTCGAGATTACCTGTGTTATATTTGAATTTTAGCACTAATGAACTGAAAAATCTACAAAAATGATGTGCCTCAGCTCTGCGTTTTTTTTTGTAAGCTAGTGTTACTTTTAACATATTGCGTCCTAAATATAGTTATACTCACGGGCTGCACTTGAAAATGTTGCACAGGGTAATGTAGCACCTGTGGAGGCTGGGACATAGCGGCGACCCCCCCTACGGAGCCCACTCCCCCCACTCCAGCCCCCAGGGCCCACGGAAGCTGGACCCCTCCCATGCTGGAACAGGCAGCGGCATTAGCCCATTGTCCATAGTCCTTGCTGCAATTATAAAAGGTATGGGACTTAGTCCCACCAGATTTTGGGATGGTTTTAGATAAAATAACATTGAAATAAAAAAGAGTGTCCAGGGAGTTTGAAGCGGCGGTAGCATAATGGCTAGGGCGGGGTTGCCGGTTCGAACCCCACCCATTGCACTACCGACGTGAACCCACTCGTAACACAAGCATGTAGCTTAGAACGAGGGGTTAACAAGAATATTAGTAATGTGCGACCCACATTGCTGGTAAGCTTTAAAAAAATAGTTTCGAAAATAGCGAACTGTGGATATACATAAGTACACCTCTGCCTAACCCTTCAGGGAATACAGGCGTGATGATATGTTATGTGTGTTTTAACATATATTAAACAGAAAAATATTTTATTTAAGAATCCGCTGGGCCGAATTTCTCTTACAAACGTAATAACGTAATAAATCGTAATACAAACACAATTTAATCAAATTCTGTTATTATTCGGATTCCGATACCGTTAATCTAGGTTCCTACTCTACCATTTCGTCCAAAATACTTCACTGGAAATAAATGCAAGCGAATGCAATTTTTGATAACTTTACCAAGTTTGGAACGATTTTCCGGTTTTTTATTTCCAGTGAAGTATTAATAGACGAAATAGTACCGTAGGAACCTAGATTAACGGTATCCAAATCCGAATAGTAACATAATTTGATAGAATCTTGTCTGGATTACGATTTATTTCGGTATTACGTTTTTGTGGGCAATTCAAGCTCCGCCGGACCCTTAAGAGGAGTGTATCCGTTAACGCGCTCCATCCAAACAGATAGATCTTTTGTTGAAAACCAATGAAAGTCAATAACATTTTACAGTAATTCTAGACATTATTATGTGTCTATGGTATCTAAACTTTCATACAAATATAGAGTTAAAAAATTTGTCAAGCAGATATAATATTGATATGGACGAATGATGATAGAGTTAAAAAAGTAAGAAGGACTTGAAGATCTGTGGGAATTTTGCAACTTTCAGGCCGAAGCCACAAGTAAAATTAATTGGCTTCAGATAACCGAGAGCAAAGCCCAAGTCCAGGCCGAAGCCGAAGCCGAAGCCGAAGCCGAGGCCGAAATTTCAGCTAAACCGAAGCCGCTCTCAATACATGATTAGTTGTTTTCTTCACGTATCACCAAATATCAGTATTTACTTACCCCATATATTGCTGCTGGTAACCAGCGAACGCTTGTCCAGCGTAAGTGTATCCTTGGACCCCCTGGACACCCTGAAGGAAGCCCCCCAGCTGCTGCGGATACGTGTTGTACCAATAGGATGTGGGAGGGACCCCACCCGTGTAAGTCGCGCCGAACTGGCTGTAGGCGGCAGGAAGCTGTAAGAAGAAGGTGAATAAAAAAATTGCAATAACATGACAAGCAGTGGTAGCCTAGTGGTATGACCGTTGGACTGCCAAGTCAAAGGTCTCGAGTTCGAACCCAAGGCACGCACCTCTGACTTTTCGAAGTCATGTGCGTATTAAATAGTTAATTATCACGCGCTTAAACGGTGAAGGAAAACATCGTGAGGAAACCTGCATGCCTGAGAGATTTTCTCGATGGCGTGTGAAGTCTGCCAACCCGCACTAGGCCAGCGTGGTGGACTATAGCCTAATCCCTCTCATTCTTAGAGGAGACCCGTGCCCAGCAGTGGGACAGTATAATGGGTTCATTATGTCATTATGTTATGTAAGATGACAAACAAGCATACACGCCGCCTGATGGTAAGCGACAACCGCAGCCTATAGACGTCAGCAACACCAGTGGTATCACTCGCGCGTGTCATCTTTACACCTCAGTTGTTAAGTCTCATTTGCACAGTAATGTCACTGGCTACATTTTTTTTATGTGATAGGATAGGAGGGCAAACGAGCAGACGGATCGCCTGATGGTAAGCGATTACCGCCGCCCATGGACACCCGCAACACCAGTGGAGTGCCGACCTTTTAAAAGGGAATTGGGCCTCCGGTATCCTCACTCACTCGGCGAAACACAACGTAAGCGTTGTTTAACGCCGGTTTTCTGTGAGGCTGCGGTATCACTCCGGTCGAGCCGGCCCATTCGTGCCGAAGCTTGGCACTCCCACGTAAATACTTGATGAAACTAGAAACATTATAAGAAGCTGAATATTAACTATGCTATTTATTATAAATATTTTATTAGTAACTAGCTTTTGCCAGCGACTTCGTCCGCGTGGAATAGTTACTTTGTTCCCTAGTTCTTCGCCCACGGTTTCACCTGCGTTGCCCCGTTCCTAAGGGTTGTAGCGTGATGTTTTATAGCTTGAAACCTTTCTCATGAATCACTCATTTACCCAACATTTCCCTTCACTGCTCTGCTCCTATTTATCGTAGCGTGATGAAAAGTATACTATAACCTGCCCAGGAGTATGAAGAACAATTGTACCAAGTTTCGTTGAAATCCGTCGAGTGGTTTTTGTTTCTATAACGAACATACAGACAGACAGACAGACAGACAGACAGACAGACAAAAATTTTACTGATTGCATTTTTGGCGTCAGTATCGATCACTAATCACCCGCTGATAGTTATTTTGGAAATATATTTCATGTACAGAATTGACCTCTCTACAGATTTATTATAAGTATACAAGATTAAAAGCCGACATCATTAATTCAATTTAGATTACTACCTAGTACTTTTTTAACGTTATTTTTATATTATGGACAGCTCCCAAAACGCCCGCCCTCCACTGCCTCCTAGTGTTTTTGCTTTGGTAGAAGAAACGGCACAATAAACTCCCCAGCAACACATTTCTGTCTGCTAATTTATTAAGGCGTTAAAAGCTATGTAAAACAGAATTTTATATTTGCTAAAAAAACCCAAAACATTCTTATATTGAGGATATAAATTAAATTTTGTAAAGAGAATAATAAATTTGTTAATTAGGGGAATATCTCATTTTGAGATTTAATGAATTAAATATCAAGTTAATAAATATTAAGAAATACGTTTTGTTTTAATGTAGCTTTGAAATGACCTATAAGATTCAATTATAAGTCCAATACTTGTAATCAATCTTTATTTGTAATCTTTATAGCTTTGTAATATACAGCGACCCGCCCGCGGTTTCACCCGTGCTGCCCCGTTCCTAAGACTTGTAGCGTAATGTGAAATAGCTTAAAACCTTCCTCTTGAATCATTCTATCTATTAACCGCATCAATATCCGTTGCGTAGTTAAAGATTTAAGCATACATAGGGACGGACAGACAGCGACAGTGACTTTGTTTTATACTATGTAGTGATATGGATTCATGTCCTATTGTCATATTGTCCTCATCCTCGCCTTCGGTGCACAAGCTTGGTCTTTGACAAAACATCAAAAGTCCGCATTTAAGGTTTGCCAGCGAGCCTTGGAGGGCAGTATGATTTTCAAGGTCAAATTCAAATGTTTTAATTTCAAATAAGCTTTTACAAGCGTTTATGAAACGTTATGATTCTAGTTGCACGGTTCCAAAAGGTTGATCCTATGGAGAAGAATCCGGCAAGAAACTCCATGGACACTCTTTTAAAATAAATGGTGTTACAATCTTTATTGGTACAATTTGCGATATAAGGATGGGAGACAAATTAACAGACCGCATCAAAAATAGCGTACTGCGCTCCAAAACCCAGATCACCGACATAGGCCAAAAAGCTGTCAGCTTACAATGGAACTGGGCTGGTCACATCTGCCGCATGTCAAACGAGTTGTGGGGTAAACAAACTACCGAGTGAGTCCTACAAAATGGCGACGACAACGCGGCAGAACTGGGAGATGGCGGGATTCTTCTGGAAGGATTGGCCCAAATTAGCCTTGAGCCGTGAGGAGTGGATTGAGGAGTCCCCGTTTCCCTGCAGTGATACGACAATGGCTGAATAATAATAAGGTTAACCATTACATTCTGATATTTACGTCATAAGGTGACGTTGGCGACAAGTTACCTTGCTTCTCAATAGATGTCGCCAACGTCACATTATGACGTAAATTTCAGAATGTGAAGGCAAATTTCGATGAAGCGGGTGGGATCTCGCGGTGGTTTAGCGGTCAGAGCGTCTGGTGTATCTAACCAGAGGACGCAGGTTCGAACTTTATAATCTTAGCATGGAAAATGCAAAAAAAAACCACAAAAAGAAAGTTAACCATGTTTTTTTTACGTAATCACCTTTTAATCTACACTATATAAAGAGGAAAGATTTGTATTTTTGTATACATGTGACGAATAAACTTAAAAACTACTGGACCGATTTCAAAAATTCTTTTGCCGTTAGAGAGCTACATTATCACTGAGTAACATAGGCTATATTTATGACTGCCTCATTAGTCTAGTGGTCCCAAGTGCGACTACTACACTAGAGGTCCTGGGTTCGGTCCCCAGGTCGAGCAGTGTTATTGGGTTTTTCCATGAAATTCTCAGTAGCAGCTCGGAGTCTAGATTTGTGACCGGTGATGGACTAAACATACCGACGAAAAGTGGGTATGCATTAAGTACGCCTCTGCCTAACCCTTCGGGGAATACAGGCGTGATGGTATGTTTTATGTATTTATTACTAGAAAAAATTAGGGATCCCAACTAAAACTTCAATAATGTCCACCCGTGCGAAGCCGGGACAGGCTTATTTATAAGTTGAAAAAATGATCGGGAAAAACACAAACTTACGCCACTTTTTGACATACCTACACATTTCAGGTTATAGTTGGGTATAATTTCAATCCCTTCGCATATTCTAATTAAAAAAACTGTATTCTAGTAAAAATATTGATTATTATACATATATCTATACTTATAAAACATAGTCTCCCCGCCGCGTCTGGCTGTTCGCGGTAAACTCAAAAACTTCTGAATGGATTTTTATCGGTTTTCACTAATGGACAGAGTGATTAATGAGGAAGGTTTAAGCGTATAATTCTTTAAGGTTTTGTGTAAATTGGTTGAAATATGAAGATACATACCATCACAAAACATACCATCACGCCTGTATTCCCCGAAGGGTTAGGCAGAGGCGTACTAATGTACACCCACAGTTCGCCGGTATGTTTAGGTCCCATGTAATAGGGGGCGAGCCTATTGCCATTAACCGGGCACAAATCCAGACTCCGAGCTGCTACTGAGAATTTCATAGAAAAACCTAATAACACTTTGCTCGACCTGGGGATCGAACCCAGGACCTCTAGCGTAGCAGTCGCACTTGGGACCACTAGACTAATGAGGCAGGCAATATGAAGATAATTGTTGAATATGTCGCAAACACTCGATACTCGACTCGACTCGCCTGGGAGCTTTCATTCGAAAACGCTGCCTAATCCTTTTGAGATTCCCGTGCGAAGCCGGGGCAGATCGCTAGTTCATTATAATTATAAAACGATTATTAATTTAAAAAAACGCAAACTGACGTCACAAAAAAAATCATTTTAACAATATTAATAAAACAAAATGTAAATGTTGCTAAAAATAGATATATAAATCAGAAACATAATTTTTTTGTTGTCTTACCTGTCCCTGCGCCTGCGCATTGTTGGGGTCTCCAGACTCCTTGCCCCAGGAGCACTTGACTGGCTGGCCATTGACGTCAGTATTGTGGACGGCCACGATGGCATGAGTAGCACTCTCCTTGGTGGAGAACCTGCAATCAAGAGGAATTAGACATATGTTAATATTATTATACTGGAAACAGAAATGAGGAGATTCGTAGAAGAATCAAAGTTGCCGATATAGTTCGAAGAATTAGTAAGCTTAATTGGCAGAGGGCGGAGCACATAGCTCTAAGAAGTGAAGGCCGCTGAGGCAGAAAGGTTCTCGAGTGGAGACCACGCACCGGAAAACGCAGTTTGGGACGACCTCCAACAAGATGGACGGACGACCTGGTGAAGGTCACTGGGAGTCGTTGGATGCAGGCGGCAATAACCGATCCCTGTGGAAGTCTTTGAGGAAGGCTTTTGTTCAGAGGACGTCTTTTGATATGATGAGTGATAAACTATATACTTATAATAAATCTGTAGAGAGGCAATTCTGTACATGAAATATATTTCCAAAATAACTATCAGCTGGTGATTAGTGATCGATACTGACGCCAAAAATGCAATCAGTAAAATTTTTGTCTGTCTGTCTGTCTGTCTGTCTGTCTGTCTGTATGTTCGTTATAGAAACAAAAACCACTCGACGGATTTCAACGAAACTTGGTACAATTGTTCTTCATACTCCTGGGCAGGTTATAGTATTTAGTATAATATTTAGTATTATATAGTATTTAGTTTTCATCACGCTACGATCAATAGGAGCAGAGCAGTGAAGGGAAATGTTGGGAAAACAGGAGAACTTACTCCATTTTTTAAGCTTCCGTCGCGTGTGCAGCCTTAATGGTTAAAGCTACACAGAAATCATGTATGACGGAAATGTTCTCCTTAAAATTATATAAAAAATATTCCACGACAGCAAATGTCTATCTTTTATGGTTGACTCACAATAACACGTGTAACTCCCGATAGCTTAGCAGTTCGGAGCTTTCTGATTATATTTGTCTACTATTACGTTAGGTGACTGACTGACTGACTGACATAGTGATCTATCAACGCACAGCCCAAACCACAGGTTATAGTATACTTTTCATCACGCTACGATCAATAGGAGCAGAGCAGTGAAGGGAAATGTTGGGAAAATGAGTGATTCATGAGAAAGGTCTCAAGCTACGCGGGCGAAAAACTAGGGAACAAAGTAACTATTCCACGCGGACGAAGTCGCTGGCAAAAGCTAGTATTGCAATAAAGAAAGAAAAATTGAATGAACTATTTACGAAAAACCATAGGAACTAAATATAAATTTCGCGTGCGAATCGAGCGCATCAATTTTAGGTAGAGGGATAACGCTTTATAAGCTGTAACGCGCTGTCTCTCTCTAACAACCTTAAGACATGGTAACTGGAGGATGAACCTATGAGAGGTACGGCATAGTGGAATCTATAATTCCACTCACAATTGGATCTGCTCAACTGGGGAAGTACCTCCACCTTAAAGGGTCGCCAGAGCTCCGCCAGGAAGCGTTACATATGTTGGCCGGTGGTGTTTTGTTACTGCAGTCTTGCATGGCAGCATGTCTCCTATGCTGCCAGTCCAACTATTCCTCCGTAATTTACAGGGTCGGCAACGCGCGAGTGATACGTATGGTGTTGCAAGCGTCCATAGGCTACGGTAACCGCTTACCATCAGGCGGGCCGTATACTTGTTTGCCACCTTAGTGGTATAAAAAAAGCGTCTTTCTCAGAGTCCCGTAATTAAACTTTACTGTCCCAGATTCAATACAACCTATTAGTTTTTTGGCCAAGTTCCGAACATAACTAGAGTTGCCATTACGAATCTTGCATTTGTCTTTTCCCAGTACTGTTGAATTGTCCCGAAAATTATAAAAAGTATCCGGTAATCCAACTTGTGCTCTAGTGTGGAAGCTGCATTTTTTTAAAACAAATTCAATGAAAGGTCATTGATATCTCGATTACCTGATGAAAGCGTAGCCTTTGTCCTTGAAGACCCGTATCTCCTGGATGGTGCCGAATGGCTGGAACGTCTTCTGCATCAGCTCCTCAGTGAGACCAGTGGTCAGACCTCCACAGTAGACCGTGCAGTTGGTCGGTGAACTTTGATTGTAAACTTCATCGAAGGTAAGCGGCTTAGAGTTCACTGGAATAAAAAGAAGAATTAACATACCATCGCAACTGTATTTCCCGAAGGAATAAGCAGAGGTTTTTTTTAATTTTTTATTCATGATAGGCTTACGCTTGACCGCTAATTCGCCTGATGTTAAGCGACACTGCGATCTACGATGGAGCGCGCTTGTCTAGAAGAAACCGATTCCGTTGGTATTTAAAGACATCCAGATTATATCTATCGGAGAAGACCCACTCGGGAAGCGCATTCCACATTTCAGCGGTACGCATGTTAAAAGTGGACTTAAAGCATTTCGTTCGGGTTTTTGGAATGTCTATCATGAATCGATGTCGCTTTATCGCGCTTTTGGTCGTCCGATAATAGAAAGGGAATAAGATTGTGGACATCTGATGCACACTCTCCGAAATGTATAACCGATAAGCTAGCAACTTTGCGGTGATTCCACACTTTGGAGTTTACTATAGAAAACGAAAACAGGTATTAACGCGCTTTGGAGTTTAGGTCGGACAATAGAGTCGTTGCTAATGATCTTTTTGACACATGGATTCTAACGCCTCGGGCTGGTACTTAATCGATCCCAAAGGTGCGATCAGTACTCCATGCATTACCGAATTTGTGTTGGTAGAAGGTGAGCGATAGTTCCGGCGTGAAGTAATGATGCACCTTCGAGAGGATACCCAGTTTCTGGCAGCTACTTGAGGCTTGGACTTTATAGGAGAGGTGTTCTAAAAAACACCCACAGTATGGCAGTATATTTAGTTCTCATGTAATAGGAAGCGTATTGATATTAACAGGGCACAAATCCAAACTCCGAGCTGCTACTGAGAATTTCATTGAAAAACCCAATAACACTGCTCGACCTGAGTATAGAACCCAGAATCTCTAGACTCTCCTGTGTTGTCCACACACACACACACACACACACACACACACGCACACACATATACGGGTGTCCCAGAAGGCGACGTCAAGCCGGAATTGGGTAACATGTTAAAGTTATCAGATAAATATATTAAAAAAACTACGTCACGTTATGTCGTTTACAGAGGCAATAGGTCTTTGAGGTCAATTTAAGACGATGCCTCCGACTGATAACTATTATGACATCGACATCTAGGAGGTACACACACACACACTCAAAATTAACTTGCTAACCAGGAGAGAGTAATGAAAGGCAACAGAACGGATGTGACGTCATACCGTGGCTCGGAAGGAATTACCTGCCTACCGGAAATTACAATTGAGTAGATATTTGTATGGAGTTGTTATATCGAAATGAAAACCTGCTTTTATATTTGATTGTGAATATGACTATTTTTACCTGTTTTTCTGATGGAAAGCAATGAATTATGGAGTGAATATTTAAAAAAAAATTTGCCTTCATCCCAAAGTTAAGAATACAGATAATGAAAACTACAATTATGCTAATGAAACCTTAAACTAAACCACTGCCGTCAAGCAATAAGACAAGAATAAAAATAATCTGAACTATGAAAAAGAAAACTCCTAGGACGAGAAGAATTAATCACTGGTTTCTGTCACTTACGTGAATATTAGACATTGAAATAAAACTACTTTTTACGGATTTTATCGGGAATCAAATAGTATCAATACAACGCGATAAAATCCGTAAAAAGTAGTTTTATTTAAAAAAAACTCTTCCAGGCTTTAAAAATCCTGGCACTGCGTTAAATATTCTAAAAGGTTTTAAGCGTCTTTGTATTAAGACAGGTAAAGCTTCGTGAAATGTCAGCTTAAAAAATCAACATCTCACAAGAAGGTTTTACTTGACAGGGGTTCAAGAAGCTTGGCAACTTATTTGAGAAAATTTAAGTCGTTTTCTTAATAATTTCTTGAGCTTAAAGTTACACGTGTAAAGTAAATAATATTTTGTCTGCTTTTTCATTTGAAGGACATAGTATTGTGTCATAAAAATGTCGGAAGTCGCTTTAAGTGTCTGGCGAATGCTGGATTGCCCATATTTTTTTTTTTAAAAGCTTACTAGTGATGTGGGTCGCACATTACTAGTATTCTTGTTAACCCCTCGTGCTAAGCTAAATGCTTGTGTTACGAGTGGGTTCACGTCAGTAGTGCAATGGGTGGGGTTCGAACCGGCAACCACGTGATCGCAAGTCGAACACCCTAGCCATTAGGCTACCGCCGCTTCATATAAATATATAAACGAAATACCAAAATAAATCGTAATTCAAACACAATTTAATCAAATTGTGTTTTATTCGGATCGTTAATCTGGGTTTCTACTCTACTATTTCGTCTATTTCTTCTTCACTGGAAACAAAAAACCTTTCGAATACCTACTTAAAATTATCAAGAATTACATTCACTTACATTTATTTCCATCAAAGCACTTCGCACGAAATGGTGAGGTAGAAACAGTTAACAGTGGCTAAATCCGAATATTAACACAATTTGATTAAATTGTGTTTGCATTTATTTTTGTATTACTTACATTTGTATGGGCAATACAGCGTCCGCCGGACCCCTAAGACACTTCACTTTTAATTTTTAATATACATAGGATCCGAAACGTCGTGAATTACATAATAAGTATCAATATATCGCGATAGAATACTTAAAAAGTAAGAATCCGTAAAGCAGCCTTTGTCAAGGCGACACTCATTCTCAGTGTCCATACACTCAATCTTATAGTCTACTTACACTCAATATTACAGTGCATTTACACTCATTCTTATAGTGAACTTACACTCAATATTACAGTGCACTTAAACTCAATCTAATTGTATCCTTACACTCATTTTATAGTATAATTACACTCATTCTTATAGTATCCGTACACTCATACTTATAGTATCCTTACACTCAATCTTACAGTGCACTTACATTCATTCTTATAGTGTACTTAAACTCAATCGGAAGCGGTGGTAGCCTAATAGCTAGGGCTTCGGACTTGCGATCATGTGGCTGCCGGTTCGCAACCCACCCATTTCACTACCGACGTGAACCCACTCGAAAGACTAGCATTTAGCTTAGCACGAATACTAGTAATGTGCGACCCCACATTGGAAGTAAAATTAAAAAAAATATATCTTATAATGTACTCACACTCATTCTTGGGCGCTGGAGGCTTTCGTGTCGCCCAGTTGGTGCGAATCGACCGAGATCCTAGCCATTGACCATTCATTGAGGTAATGGCAGATTCAGCTTCCTGAAACAACAAACAAAAATTATACAGTATACATGCCCTGTGCCAGTCGATACTAAGTTACTGCATTATAACATGGGGTTCCGCTGGCAAGAGTTATCTTATAACTGCAGAACGAGCACAAAGGGCAATTTTAAAAGTCTCTTACAAAGTAGGTATACGTTTTCCCACAAATATGCTGTATCAAAAGGTTAAAGTATTGACGGTGCGCCAACTGTACATTGTGTCAGTGATTTTGAGATTCCATACAACTGCAATTACTACTATGATAACGGATCAACGCTCACGTCGGAAACCTAAATGGAATACTGGCTTCTACTATTTAAAACTTAGTAATAAAGCCTTCTCTTTCATAGGGCCATACCTGTACGCTAAAGTCAACAAAAAATTGAATATCCTACAAATGACAAAATTATTATTATTATTAAAAGCCCGTAGTGTCCCACTGCAGGGCAAAGGCCTCCCCACTCTCCTTCCACTTCTCTCTGTCTATTGCTCTTAAGGACCAGTCTTTTTGAAAAGAGTCCAGCTATATAGCATATTTTGTCAGCAAATGACAAAATATGCTTGTAAAAAACATGTCAGTGATTGGCTGCTGGGTATTAATTATATTGACACTGAAAACCTCATTTCTTGTAAGTGACAGTGACACATACACGCTGACACTTTTACAATCAAACACCAACACACACACACACACACACACACACACACACACACACACACATACACACACACGCACGCACGCACACGCACACGCGCACACACACACACACACACACACACACACGCACACACACACATGCTAACACATATATACCTAACGTAATGATTAAGTAACAGTTAAGAGACCTACTCATAGTTATGTATCTATAGCTGTCGAAAGAGACTGGATCCTGCAACACAGGGTATCCTAGTGCGGGATCCAGAGCCCATATTGTACCAATTGTTTTATTATTTATGAAATAAACTTTACTTTACTTTACATTATTGTTGTTGGTTCGCGGTGGCTTAGAGGTCAGAGCGTCTGGTATATCAAACCAGAAGACGCAGGTTTGAATCCTGCCCGCGATTGAATTTTTTCCTTTACTAAAAAATAACTTAATAATATTAGCATGGAAAATGCAAAAAAATCACAAAAAGATGGCTAAAAGGTAAGGTGGCATCGTACGACACTGAACTAACTGTAAAGTAAGTCGTGTCGGTTGAGAGCTAAGGTAACTTACCTCTCATAGATGTCACCAACGTCACCTTATGACGTAAATTCAGAATGTGAAGGCAAAATTTCAATCATGCGGGTAGGGTTCGCGGTGGCTTAGAGGTCAGAGCGTCTGGTATATCAAACCAGAAGACGCAGGTTCGAATCCTGCCCGCGATTGAATTTTTTCCTTTACTAAAAAATAACTTAATAATCTTAGCATGGAAAATGCAATAAAATCACAAAAAGATGTATACATTATGTCTAAACATATACTACTTGTAGACATGTGTCTATTGTCATTTTAGTAAAGGAAAAATTCAATCGCGGGCAGGATTCAAATGCGTCTCCTGGTTGGATACACCCAACGCTCTGACCTCTAAGCCACCGCGAACCCCACCCGCCTGATTGAAATTTTGCCTTCACATTCTGAATTTACGTCATAAGGTGACGTTGGCGACATCTATGAAAAGCAACTTGCTTCTCAACCGACATTGAACGCGATTGAATTTTTCCTTTACTAAAATAACTTTATAGTTAATCTTAGCATGGAAAATGCAAAAAAATCACAAAAAGATATGTCTATTGTAATTTCCCCGTGTGAGGAAGAGTCAAAATACTGTTCCTCACTGCCACTCAGAAAAGCATCTCGTAAGAAGCGAGAAAATATCTGACTTGCTCGGTGGTAGGACCTTTTGGCGTCTCACTGGTTGGCGACCATCCTAACGTCAGAGTAAAGCATCTTGGTGTGTATTTCGACTTTTGTATCTAAGCCAAAAGGTGCCAGTTCCCCCTCGGTTGTTGCGGCTCTGGCAGTCTGTAGTCCATATGGGTAGGTGACGCGTCAACAACTCCTCTGGTGTTGCAGGTGATCATGGGAGATAATGATTAGCATCTACGGTCACGAGTAGAATAAGTTGAGTTAAGAAGACCTCCTTGCAGAAAATCGTAGCCAAATAATATAGCTCCGTGCTATGTTGTGTTCCTAACGGTGAGCAAGGTCATCAGAGCTCCCCGAAGAAGCGTTGTGTTGGTAGATAGAATAAGCACCATGCTATTGTCTCCTGTGCTGCCAGCCCAACTATTCCTCCTTGATTTAAAGGGTCGGCAAGGCGCGAGTGACACCCCTGGTGTTGCAAGCGTCCATAGGCTAAGTAATTGCTTACCATCAGGCGGGCCGTATGCTTGTTTGCCACCTTACTGGTATATAAAAAAGGTTGTTTGATGTCTTAAGTGTCCGGCAATGCTTGAATTGCCCGCAAAAACGTAATACCGAAATAAATCGTAACCCTGACAATATTGTATGAAATTATGTTATTATTCGGATTCCGATACCGTTAATCTAGGTTGCTACTGTACCTAATCGTCTACTACTACTTCACTGGAAATAAACGGCCGGAAATTCGTTCCAAACGTGGTAAAGTTATCAAGAATTAAATTCGCTTACATTTATTTTCAGTAAAGTATTTTGGACAAAATGGTAGAGTAGAAACCTAGATTAACGGTATCGGAATCCGAATAATAACAGAGTTTGATTAAATTGTGTTTCAATTACGATTTATTTCGGTATTATGTTTGTAAGAGAAATTCGGTCCGCCGGAATCTTAATATTAAAACTAGTAACAGTCGCCTTTACATAATCACCCCAAATTACTGTCCCACTGCTGGGCACGGGTCTCCTGTCAGAATGAGGGGGATTAGGCTATAGTCCACCACGCTGGCCTAGTGCGGGTTGGCAGACTTCACACGCCATCGAGAAAATCTCTCAGGCATGCAGGTTTCCTCACGATGTTTTTCTTCACCGTTTAAGCGCGTGGTAATTAACTATTTAATACGCACATGACTACGGAAAGTCAGAGGTTGACTTGGCAGTCCAACGGTCATACCACTAGGCTATCACTGCTTTCACTGCTACAGTCGCCTTTGAGTTCTAGTAATTTCCTCGCCACCTCCATTTATGGAGAAATCCCATAGCTTATACAATAATAGAAAGTTTCCATGAAATACCTACACAACAAATCAATACCGAATTAATTATTTACAAGAACTGCAGTATTTCCCACAACATAGAGTTATTATAATATAACATACCACCCATCACGCCTTTATTCCCTGAAGGGTTAGGCAGTGGTGTCATAATATACACACAGTTCGCCGGTATGTTTTTTTTATGGGATAGGGGGGCAAACGAGCAGACGGATCGCCTGATTGTAATCAATTACCGTCGCCCATGGACACCCGCAACACCAGATTAGTCACAAGTGAGTTGCCGGCCTTTTAAAAGGGGGATTGGGCCTTCGGTAGATCGCAGTATCGCTTAACATCAGGCGAACTGGCAGTCCGGCGTAAGCCTACCACGAATAAAAAAAATAAAAAAGGTAACCTCACTCACTCGGTGAAACACAACGTAAGCGTCGTTTCACGCCGGTTTTCGGTTGTTTAAGACCCATGTAATAGGAGGCAAGCCTATTGCCATTAACCGGATTCCAAACTCCGAGCTGCTACTGAGAATTTCATAGAAAATCCCAAAAATCCGCTCATCGAGCCAAAGCCGAAACATACCCCAAGTTGCTTTACGACAGTCCAGCTAGTCAGTCCCAACAGGTCTTATCTGAATCACCATCATCATCATAACAGCCAATAGAAGTCCATTGCTGAACAAAGTCCTCTCCCAAAGACTTCCATAAGGTATGCCGCCTGCATCCAGCGAATCCCAGCGACCTTCACCAGGTCGTCTGTTGTCGTTGCGAGGTCGTCCCACACTGCGCTTTCCAGTGCGTGGTCCCCACTCGAGAACCTTTCTGTCTATCTGACATATCTGAATAACAGTGAGGAACTGTATTTTAACGCATCGTCACACGAGGTAAAATATTGATTTTGAACACTTACCGATTTTTTCAAAAACGACACGAATCCATAGCCTTTGGACTTCAAGGTTTGAGGATCCCGTACCACTCGGCAGTCGCTGTGAACAAAGAAATATATGAAATTAATAAATTATCAAGCAATTAATTGTCTCACTGCGGAGAACGGTTCGCCATCCCTGGCCTCTCAGAATGCCAGGGATGGCGAATCAATGTTCGGTACTCGAGCGAATTTGCGCACGTGTCGATAGTTATCTAATAATATTTATCGATAAACATTGTGTTGCTTCCCTATTTGCATAAAATAAGCAAACAAAACATACATTAATGTATTAATCTTTATATATATAATTCTTCTGTGAGTGTGTATGTGACTGAACTTCGGGAAGGGGATCTGGGAATGGTTTAGATTCACAATTGGACCCGGTAGGTGGCGCTGCAATCGAGTTTTGGGTTATTTTCAGGGCAGGACAACGTCTGCTGGGTCCACTAGTAATGTATAATTACGCTGACTTAGTAATACAGTTCGGCGGTCTAATTTCCTCGATATTCTAGTGGTCCTAAGTTCTACTGATACATTATATTTATTTCTGTATATAGATCGTTTATGGAAACTTTTATAATCAATGTTGTTTTATTAACTGAAGATCTCTGAGAAGAAACACCAAAACAAACTCAGAGAATCATGGTTTCTTTTAAAGTCCAGACGTACTACTTAGTAGCCAATATATGAGTTACAATGCAAGACAATGTCTGTAATTGCCTTTTGAAGAAAGAGCTACAGCGGCTTTAAGTAGACCAGTCCCATCTGACGGCACGCATGCATCAGTCATTGTGCTCGACCATAATCTAGGGAGCTAAACAACCCGTCGCACGACGATACCAGATCAGTGGAACATTTGCGTTGGCCAGACAAAAATCCCAAAGCCGAAAAACCGCTTTAATCCTACTTGCTTTGCTTGCTTTTATCCTTTAACCTAATAGGTCAAACAATGTTTTATTATTTTGATTTTCTATGAAAATCTCAGGAGCAACTCGGAGTTTAGGATTGGTTCCCAGTTAATGGCAATACATGGCTTCTTACATGAGATCTAAACATTTTTAATTTTTTTTTATTTGTGATAGGCTTACGCTTGACCGCTAGTTCGCCTGATGTTAAGCGACACCATCTACGAGAGCGCGCTTGCCTAGAAGAAACCGATCCACTCGTGATTTGAAGACACCCAGATTATATCTATCGGGGAAGACCCACTCGGGAAGCGTATTCCATATTTCAGCCGTACACATGATAAAAGTGAATTTAAAGCGTTTCGTTCGGGTTTTCGGAATGTCCATCATGAATCGATGTCGCTTTTTCGTGCTTTTGGTCGTCCGATAGTAGAAAGGGCTAGGGGGAATAAGATCGTGGAGATCTGATGCACACTCTCCGAAATATATCCGATAAAAAACCGATAAGCTAGCAACTTTTCGGCGATGTTCCAGACTTTGGAGTTTGGGAGTCATTGCCAATGAGCTTCTTGGCACGTTTCTCGACGAATTCTAACGCACATTACCGGTGAACTGTGGGTGTGGGTTATTACGCTTGTCTCCCATTGGTTTAGGCAGAGATTTTCCACTTGCTACGATCCTGGCACACCATTTTCGCTTCATCTACGTTCATTAAGCTACCTGACCATTTCTGAGAACGTCCGCAATTTGGTTGTGGTACGTTCGCTAAGGTCGGCCCCTTCCAACTCTTTCATCAGTCTTCGCTATGTATACTCGTTTCGTCAATCCCCGTTCATCCATCCGCTCTACATGCCTAAACAGCTTTAGAAATCGATTTCAAGTGAACGCGAAATGTTCTGTTAACAATACAACAAAACAAATAAATGTTTGTAAACAATAGTAACATTAAAGATTAGGTCTTATTATTTCCTTATGTAGGTTTATGTTTCAATGTACAATTCTTTTTATGCAAGAAAACGTCAAAATACAAATCTATGATTAATGAAAATACACTAAGGATAAAATAAAAATGTCGGCTGCATGTCTAACATACAACAATTTAGTTATTTTTTAGTAAAGGAAAAAATTCAATCGCGGGCAGGATTCGAACCTGCATCTTCTGGTTTGATATACCAGAGGTATAATATATATGTATATGCTTAGAGGTCAGAGCGTCTGGTATATCAAACCAGAGCAGGTTCGAATCCTGCCCGCGATTGAAATTTTTCCTTTACTAAAAAATAGCTTAATAATCTTAGCATGGAAAATGCAAAAAAATCACAAAAAGATACAACTATTTATTTTTCTGGCACCGCTCAGCTTTCTAGCACATCTCTAGTAAAAACACAGTCCTAAGGGCCCGGGTAAGGAGCTTGAACTGTCCACAAAAAAGTAATACCAAAATAATAACATAACATACCATCACGCCTGTATTCCAAGAAGGGTTAGGCAGAGGTGTACTTAATGTACGGTATGTTTAGGTCCCATGTTATAGGGGGCGAGCCTATAGCCATTAACCGGGCACAAGTCCAGACTCCGAGCTGCTACTGAGAATTTCATAGAAAAACCCAATAACACTTTGCTCACCTGGGGATCGAACCCAGGACCTCTAGTGTAGTCGCGCTTGGGACCACTAGACTAATGAGGCAGTCTCTATTACTCTTCTGCTAGTGTCTAGTTTACATAAATAATCCAAACACAATTTTATCATATTGTGTCATTACTCAAATTTGGATACCGTTAATCTAGGTTCCTACACTGGAAATAACACAGAATAAATTCGTTCCAAACATTGTAAAGTTATCAAGATCGCGGTGGCTTAGCGGTCAGAGCGTCTGGTGTATCTAACCAGAAGACGCAGGTTCGGATCCTGCCTGCGATTGAATTTTTCCTTCACTAAAATAACTTTATAATCTTAGCATCATGCAAAAAAAACACAGAAAAAGATAGTTAAAAGGTAAGGTGGCATTGTACCATATCGAACTAACTGTAAAGTAAGTCATATCGGTTGAGAAGCAAGGTAACTTGCTTTTCAATAGATGTCGCCAGCGTCACCTTATGACGTAAATTCAGAATATGAAGGCAAACTTCGATCAAGCAGGTGGGACTCGCGGTGGCTAAGCGATAAGAGCGTCTGGTGTATCTAACCAGAAGACGCAGGTTCGAACCCTGCCCGCGATTGAATTTTTCCTTCACTAAAATAAAGTTATCAAGAATTAAATTCGCTTACATTTATTTCCAGTGAAGTATTTTGAAAGAAATGGTATAGTAGGAACCTATACTAAAGGCATCCGAATGCTAACAATGAAACACAGTTTGATTAAATCGTATTTTAATTACGATTAATTTTGGTATTACGTTAGTATAGAAAATTCTTTCCGTCGGACTCTTAACACCCACAAGTTAGAAGTCTCCGTGATGACGAAGTATCTTTCAAACTTAAGATGGACATACGCTGAAATTTTTTGGCTTATTGACAAAATGTGAACTGTGTCGCCGGGGTAAGGGCGTGGCGTGACTGACAGCGGGGTTACAACTACGCTTGAGTGTCACCCACTCAAGCGGAGTGGGTGACAGCGATATTATATGTAATGTACTTCTGTTTGCTTGGTACGAGAATATTTTTACCCACAACGGAAGGGAGAAAGTGTGTGCGTTTAGGGTAAGAGGCTATTTGTTTGTCTGTGTGCCAATTTTGCCGGTTATCTCCAAAATGGCCTGAACGATTGAGACGCAGTTTTCTATAAAGAGTTCGTAATTCATCAAGGATTGTTCTTAGATAGGTACCTGCAATAACCATTTATAACAATTTTTTTTTATAAATAGTTCGTAATTCATCAGCGATCGTTCTTAGATAGGTACCTGCCATAAACATTTGCAACAAAATATCATTTTTTTTTTTTTTACATTAATAACGAAGAATTTAGCCATTTTGTTAAGTAACCATTGGAGTAAATTTTCTATTTAAGTAGGAAACTTCTGTACTAGACTAGGAGAGGTCAAAAATATAAAAAAGACAAGTAAATGTGTATTAAGATTGAAAAGTTATACTCACAGTTACTATGTTTTATTTTTTCTTATAACGATAATAAGAAAAAATAAAAATTTAAAAAACATTATTGTGAAGAATAATAATATTTCTACTTTTTATGGATACGACGCGTTAAATCCGTAAATAGTAATTTTATTTTAATAATAATATTTATTTTTGGATTGGTCCCCGTTAATGACTTGCCCCCTATTGCTCACAAACTTGCTGGTATACATTAGTACACCTCTGCCTTGTTAGTCGGGAAATACAAGCGTGATGGTTTGAGTCTCGCACTGCGGATGATGATGACTCAATATTACAATTAAGTTCTGGGAATACCCAGCTGTTATAATTAAGTACCTACTTTGTAAGACACTTATCGATATAAGAAAAGAGTTATTAAAATTGACCGTGTATATAAATAGCTTTCAATTATTATTTACTAACTTCTGCTCGCGACTTTCATCTGCGTGAACTTCAGGATTGAGTCCGATCTGGATAAAAAGTAGCCTATATGTTATTCCAGACAGAGTAACAAACATCCACACATCCATACATCACTACTCACAAACTTTCACGTTTATTGTATTCGTAAGGAAATAAGGATTATGTCATTAAGTTTCATAATAGTATGGCCTCACGCGCGACTGCTACGCTAGAGGTCCGATGCCCAGGTCGAGCAAAGTTATTGGGTTCTATGAAATTCTCAGCAGCAGTTCGGAGTTTGGGATTTGTGCCCGGTTAATGGCAATAGACCCGCCCCCTATTACATGGGAATTAAATATACGGGCAAACTGTTGGTTTACATTAGTAAGCCTCTGCCTAACCCTTCGGGGAATACAGGCTTGATGGTGTTATGTTATATTTTATTATTTTAAAAAATACAATAAAAAGCACTTTCGCTTTAAAGAATAGAAGCTTCAAATAAGCTGAAGCGATTTATATCCGCTAGCACTGCGACCCCACCCTTTTGGCGTATCTCCAGAGGCAATACATCTCTACCTATATATACATTCGTCTTTTTACTACTTAGCACAGATGAAACATTATTTATGTTTATTTTTTTAATGCACGCGCCAGGATTTTATCGTATCGATAGTATCTAAATGAAAAATGTCTAGGTAAATTTATTTTTAAAGGGAAGCACGAAGGTTTCCCTACCATGACTACATAGTATAAAACAAAGTCGCTGTCGCTGTCTGTCCGTCCCTATGTATGCTTAAATCTTTAAAACTACGCAACGGATTTTGAAGCGGTTTTTTTTAATAGATAGAGTGATTCAAGAGGAAGGTTTTAAGCTATTTAACATTACGCTACGACTCTTAGGAATGGGGCAACGCGCGAGAAACCGCGGGCGGGTCGTTAGTTATCTATAAAAACGGGAAAAAAATCATGTCTGTTGTATGGGAGCCCCACTTAAATATTTATTTTATTCTGTTTTTAACGGCAACAGAAATACACAATCTGTGAAAATTTCAACTGTCTCACTATCACGGTTCATGAAATACAGCCTGGTGACAGACTAGCGTTGAAAATGCCGAAAATAACAATTTGTTTTTTTTTCGTTTTTTTCGCATGTCATATAGAAAAATTAACAGAAGGAATCCTTCGGAAAGAAACGGGATTTTTTCGAATGTTTCAGTTAATGTTTTGAAAAGTTGAAAAAAACAAGTTTTATTGAAATTGAAATATAGCATGCAGAACTTATTATAGATCTACAAACTGCGAAAAATCACTTGAAATTTAAATTTCGCGGGCTCAGCTGAACGATCCGCCTTAAAGCATAGAAGTTAAATATAGCAAGTACGTATTTGAAAAAAAAAGACATGAAAAGTTTCCCGTTTCTTTCATATTCTTTGTTTTTTTCGGTTTTATTGGAAAATAACATGAAATATATACTGGCAAATTTTCTTGAAACTTTCGAATGAAACATTGAAAAAAAAAAAACTGAATTGGAAAGAAACGGGAATTTTTCCTGCTTTTTTCAACGCTATGATAGACAGACAGACGGACGGACAGCGAAGTCTTAGTAATAGGGTCCCGTTTTAAAATAAAAACGAGTCCTGACTCGACGCTCACGAGCCTCGAAGAATCCAGCCTTCAACGTTCACGCGCTCAAGTCTCACGAGCATTGAAAGCTTGAACTATAACGCTAGAGCTTACGACGAGCACGACGAGCAGAAGCAAAAAGCGTCATCGATGCATAGTGGACATTCCCAAAACCTGAACCAAACTTTTATCATGCGTCCCCTGAAATGTGGAATGCGCTCCCGAGTGGGTCTGCCCCGATAGATAGTCTGGGTATCTTTAAATCACGAGTGAATCGATTCTAGGCAAGCGCGCTATATCGTAGATAGCAGTGAGTTATCATCAGATGAACTGGCGGTCAAGCGTCCTGCCAATTATTTGTATCTCATTTCCAGATGTCACGGCATGCCTCCGTGAGGAAGGCATCCGGTTCTTTGGAAGGCTTGCGGGACACAGGACACACTCCAATGCGCAGAGGCCCCTTGGAGAACTTTGATCTAATATGGGATGGGGCATACACCCGGGACACTCCGCAACTGCACTATGGGAGTGCAGCCATGAAGTATTCCGGACGGGTGCAGGACTATTGTAAAATATGAAAATTAAAAATGGGACTATGGATGTGGTTGTTAGGTAGACCGATAGTCTCTATTGCCGGAAGAAAAGGATGTCTTATTATTATTCAGCTGTTGTCGTCCCACTGCAGGGCAAAGACCTCCCTACCCTTTTTCCAGTCCTCACGACTCAAGGCCTAGCCTTAATAAAAAATGTATACTTACGATATTTCTCCGAAGGGCGCGAATGCATCTCGCAAACTCTGGGTCTCAATCTCTGGGCTCAGGTCTCCCACGAAGATGTGATAATGCTCTGTAACAAAGATAAAACAGTACTTTAATAATATTGTAACTAGTCGATGCCTGTACAGTCAACAGTACTGTAGCACATCAAGCTTTTTTTAAGTATACCACTAGGGTGGCAAACAAGCATACGGCCCACCTGATGGCAAGCGATTACCGTAACCTATGGACGCTTGCAACACCAGGGGTATCACGCGTTGCCGACCCTGTAAAATATGGAGGAATAGTTGGGCTGGCAGCATAGGAGACAATAGCGTGATGCTTATCCTATCTGCCAACACATCGTTTCCTCGCAGAGCTCTGGCAAACTTGCTCACCATTAGGAACACAACATAGCACGGAGCTATGTTATTTGGCTACGATTTTCTGTAAGTTACCATAAATTGTCAAATTTTCGTAATGGAAATAAACTCTATTATATGGAGATTAAATTGAAATTTGACAGTTTTGGATACGATATTGTGCTATTGGGTCTTTCTTTTTAAAATATAATATTTCATATTTATTTACTGTCTCACTAGTCTAGGGGTCCCAAGCGCGACTGCTACGCTGTCCTGAGTCTGATTCCCAGGTGCCCAGGTAAAGCAAAGTGTTATTGGGATTTTTCTATGAAATTCTCAGTATCAGCTCGGAGTTTGGAATTTGTGTCCGGTTAATGGCAATAGGCTCGCTCCCTATTACATGGGACGAATGTGGGTGAATCGTGGGTGTACTGGGTTGGGTAGAGTTGTACTAATGTTACAATTACTAACCTATCTTACATTTTTGTTAATTATTGGCGATCCGATTCACGGAGAATGAGCTCACCGTGTCCTTTGGTCTTGCAGTTTTGGACTTAGATTTGGATTTAATAGAATCTGCCGTTCCAGAAAGTCAGCAGTTTGTGAACACACTCTTGACAAGGCCCAGCACTACATCAGATTTGATAAACCACAAGTCCTCGCAAAAGAAAACCGATTCCTGATCAGGATTATTCGTGACGCTATTGAAATTAAAAATACTCAAATTTCAATTGGGAAGAAGGCTGGTTCTTACCTCCTGCTTGAAACCCCATTATAGATTCTATTAAATCTAAATCCAAGTTCAAAACTACAAGACCAAAGGACACGGTGAACTCATTCTGCGTGAATCGGATCGCTAATAGTTAACAAAAATGTAAGGTAGCTGTTAGTAATTGCAATATTAAGACGTCCAATACCTCAGTCTACCCTTGACCATGACCATATCAATAGAACGCGATAACGTATTTACGTTGGAGAGTCATGCCTCGGCACGAATGGGCTTGCTCGACCGGAGTGATACCAGGACCTCACAGGGAACCAGCATTAAACAACGCTTACGTTGTGTTCCGCCGAGTGAGTGAGGATACCGGAGGACCAATCCCCTTTTAAAAGGCCGGTAACGCACTTGTGACTCCTCTGGTGTTGCGAGTGTCCATGGGCGGCGGTAATCGCTTACCATCAGGCAATCCGTCAGCTCATTTGCCCCCCTATCCCATAAAAACCCGTAAAAAGTAGTTTTATTTCAATAACCTGCATTTTTTCTACCTACTTATACCTCTGCCTACTAATTCTCCGTTGATAGTGTGAAGTAAAATTTTATATCATAATCCAGGAGCGGAGCGATTGAATTAAATTTGGACCTTAAAAGCTCGCTGCGAAGCTTAAATAGGGTTGCTGCTTTCCATCCTACAAATATTTTGAACTAGCTGTGCGCAGTTTCACTTTTTTTTTATTAATTGGTATACCAACCAAATACACACATTAGTTTAACATTATATTAGCAGTGATAGCCTAGTGGTATGACCGTTGGACTGCCAAGTCAAAGGTCTCGAGTTCGAACCCAAGGCACCACTGATTTTTCGAAGTTATATGCATATTAAATAGTTAATTATCACGCGCTTAAACGGTGAAGGAAAACATCGTGAGGAAACCTGCATGCCTGAGAGATTTTCTCGATGGCGTGTGAAGTCTGCCAACCCGCACTAGGCCAGCGTGGTGGACTATAGCCTAATCCCTCTCATTCTGAGACGAGACCCGTGCCCAGCAGTGGGACAATATAATGGGTTGATTATACAGTTTGGGGTTTTGATCTTGAGCGTATTTAAATTACAGGTAAACACAGCAGTTTTTTTTATGTGATAGTAGGCCAAACGAGCAGACGGATCGACTGATATTAAGCGATTACCGCCGCCCATGGACACCCGCAACACCAGAGGAGTCACGAGCGCGTTGCCGACCTTTTAAAAGGGAATTGGGCCTCCGGTAACCTCACTCACTCGGCGAAACACAACGTAAGCGTTGTTTAACGCCGGTTTTCTGTGAGGCCGTGGTATCACTCCGGTTGAGCCGGCCCATTCGTGTCGAAGCATGGCTCTCCCACGTGTCAATTGAATTAACTATTAAAAGTAACAAGGCCTATTGAAAAATAATTTAAATTGACTTATAAAGTTTTTAGATAAAAAGTATTTCAAGAGAGGATTTCGAGAGGGGATACTTTATCACTCCGGTCGAGCAGTTTTAGTATACCTTAATATTGTGCTCTGTACACTTTAGTTACTCTATGTTAAAAAAACCCTGTCCGATCCGAAGAACGAAACATTAAATATTCATAAAAGTAAACATAAAATTGAAGTTTGAAATTCAAGGTCATCATGCCCGAATTGCGAAAATTACAACAAAATCCAGCATTTTTTTTTATAGATCTAAGTAGTTTTACATGCTACATTGTTTGTGAGCAATTCAAGGTCCACTGGATCCTTAATAGCTATTCTGCTATTCGGGACGGAGACAAATCCAATAAACCAAAGATCTTATAAATCCGTCCACCCGACTTCGTTTCTTTTAAATAATAAGATTTATTTATTTATTTATTTGAAATACACATGCACAACATTACAGTTAGGAACCAAAGCGTTGTACAGTTCAAAAGAAGCAATAAAATTAGTAAAGGATAAACAATATATATATATATATAAAAAAACAATATCAAAATAATATACAGCTACACAGATGTGAATATGTGTACGCTTGGATGTTTGTTTCGATTAAGATGAATTTTTTGTTTATTCGTGATAGGCTTACGCTTGACCGCCAGTTCGCCAGATGTTAAGCGATACTGCGATCTACGATGGAGCGCGCTTGCCTAGAAGAAACCGATTGGTCTCCGAATGAGAGAGGTTAGGTTATTTTCACCACGCTGGCCTAGTGCGGGTTGGCAGACTTCACACACCGCCGAGAAAATTGATCATTATAATCATAACATAAAGGCGTGCAAGTTTATTTACCTGTAATTGGCATATATAATAGAATATTACCTAAGATTTTGTGTGTATGTATGTGCTGTGGACGATCCTAAGTTTATAAATAAATATAAAAGCTTACTCAAGATTTATTTTGTCGTGACGTAAATTTTTATGAAAAGTAAGCGCCAACCCTAGCGTTAAAGGTATTCATAATACAAGCGAAGGTTGATCAGAGCGGAGCGCAAATTGAAACCGGGATATACATACATGACGTCATCCGTGGATTCGTGGACCCGTAGATATCATTTTTAGGGATCCGTACTATTAAAAGGTACCTACTTATGCATGGAATATAAATAAATAATCCCTAAATAATAATAAGAATAATAAATATCTTATGAAAAAATATAATTATCTTATTAATCTAGTTGTATACATATGACAACAACATACATACATACACTCACGCCTTTCTGCCACAGGGGTAGGCAGAAACTATAGACTGCCACTTGCTACGATTCTTGCATACTTCTTTTGCTTCTTCCACATTCATACATCTTCTCATACATACACGCCGGTTGCGAGTGCTACGCATCCGACCTTTTTGATGGATTTCGCCAATAAGATAGGCGTACGTCCTTCTAGGGCGACCTCTACCGGCGCTGCCGCTGATATTCGCCTTATAAATTCCTTTCGTTAATCGTCTTTCATTCATTCTTCCAACATGTCCAAACCATCTCAGCATATTCTTTTCAATACGCGTCACTACATCATCTTTCAGCCCGCAACGTTGTCTTATCACACTGTTCCTCATAAACGACAACAAATAATGTTAATAATTATAATAGTGAATAATAATCATAGACACACATTGGCTCCTCTCTCCTACATTGCTGTGCCCGACGGGGTCCATAATGAACCTAATTTATTGGTTTTACCATCTAACTTGCTACTGCATTGTGGAATGCAATAAATATTGAGTATTGAAATAATTGCTACTTTCCATTCAATGACGATTATTTTTCACAGCGATTTCACATGCAAAATTTAGCAGCTTGCTACTTTTCGTCCGCAATGAATTCTCATTCAAAATAATATATACACTTGCTATTTTAATGTAAGGTAGCTGTTAGTCATTGCAACATTAAGACATCCAAACAACTTAGTCTACCCGTGACCATAGATGCTGTAAAGGATCCGAAACGTCGGGAATTAGATAATATCAATACAACACGATAAAATCTGTAATAAGTAGATTTATTTCATTAAATAAAAGAAATTTTGTGAAATAGGTTTGTCTATTACCAATTATTTATTAACTAGTGACCCGCTCGCGGTTTCACCCGCTGGTCCGTTCCTAAGAGGCGTAGCGTGATGTTATATAGCCTATAACCTTTCTTGATAAATGAACTATCCAACACAAAAAGAATTTTCAAAATCGGTTCAGTAGATCCGAGATTACCCCCTACAACCTCACAATCTTTACCTCTTTATAATATTACTAGCGACCCGCCCGCGGTTTCACCCGCGTTGCCCCATTCCTAAGAGCCGTAGCGTAATGTTAAATAGCTTAAAACCTTCCTCTTGAATCACTCTAACTATTAAAAAAACCGCATTAAAATCCGTTGCGTAGTTTTAAAGATTTAAGCATACATACGGACAGACAGCGACAGCGACTTTGTTTTATACTATGTAGTGATACGATACGATTTATGACGGAAATCGGATTTTAGATATGTTTTTAATAGTCCGACTGATGTCTAGAGAGGAGACCCGTACCCACACAAGGATGTTAATGGCCTATTATCACATTCAGAATATTAATTGCTTTTGAACGGTCGGTTGCTTCATGAATACAAATTGTATCGTAGAACGAAACAACAATATTATTTATTTACTATCATCAAATTCTGTTTAAGTTAACTGTAGATACTAACTGTGAAAAGGTAATAAGTAACTGTGCTGATAATTTATTTACGCCTATACTAAAATTGTAACAGGCTGATGTCTGAACATTCCCGCGGCGACGTAATATTAAAGAAAAACTAATATGGGGAGTTATTTTAGTAAAGGAAAAATTCAATCGTGGGCGGGATTTGAACCTGCGTCTTCTGGTTGGATACATCAAACGCTCTGACCTCTAAGCCACCGCGAACCTTGAATTTTTCCTTTACTAAAATAACTTTATAATCGTAGTATGGAAAATGCAAAAAAAAAATCACAAAAAGATATTATGGGGAGTCGTTGCTATAGCAACAGAAGCCAAAATAACAATTTTTAGAAATTCGTTTGTTTGTCTGTCTCTATGTCTATGTTTGTACGCGCATCACGCAAAAAATACTGCACAGAATTGAATGCATTTTTTACCGATGTATTGCTAGAGGTCTAACTTAAAATCTGGTGCATGTTTCATCTTGATACGCCGCCTAGAATCGGACTTATAGTATATTAATCTTTTTGGGACGTGAGTGTAACTGCAGACAAAAACAATTAGTATTTAAAAATAAAAATGAATCGCCAAAATGTATGTACGCTCATAACTTCTGAACGACTGCACCAAACTGTTTTTTTTTAAAGCTTACTATTAATGTATGTCTATTACCAGTGTTCTTGTTAACCTCTCGTGCTAAGCTAAATGCTTGTGTTACGAGTGGGTTCACGTCGGTAGTGCAATGGGTGGGTTCCGAACCGGCAACCACATGATCGCAAGCCCAGAGCCCTAGCCTTCATTAGGCTACCGTCGCTTCAATTTTTTGGAGAAAATATATTTCTTTTTATCCACCGGAAACGTTGGGAATATTTAAGCAAGCGAAGCTGCGGGCGGGTCGCTAGTTAGATCATAATTATTAAGATTTCGGTGGACCAAATTTCTCTTACAAACGTAATACCGAAATAAATCGTTATTCAAATACAATTTAATCAAATTCTGTTATTATTCGGATTTCGATACCGTTAATCTTGGTTCCTACTCTACCATTTCGTCTAAAATACTTCACTGGAAATAAATGTAAGCGAATGCAATTTTTGATAACTTTACCAAGTTTGAAACGATTTTTCGTCTTTTATTTCCAGTGAAGTAGTAGTAGACGAAATAGTACCGTAGGAACCTAGAGTAACGGTATCCAAATCCGATTAATAACATAATTTGATAGAATGTTGTCTGAATTACGATTTATTTCGGTATTACGTTTTTGTGGGAAATTCAAGCTCCGCCGGATCCTTAAGATGAAAGATACCCCATTCTTAAGTTAGACCTTCAGTTATACTATTGTAAAAACGCATCCAATTTTATATACGACTTCCAAAAAAGGTGGAGGTTCTCAATCCGGTTGAGTTTTTTTTTACCATCGACCTCAGTCATTAATAAATCGATTTGGATTTATTTAATTTGAAAGAGTATGCTCCATTCAAATTCGGTGAAAATTTGACTACAAAATTTAGAACACAATAATAGTACCGATCTTGGAGTGGAGTGATTGATAACACCGTCCAGGTAATTAAAATTTTACTCGCCACTCAACATTTTGAAATAAAATATATTTTAACAAAAAGTAAAACCGGCTTCAAAAACATAAAAAAAATGTTACGTGCAAAACAGTTTCGGAAGTCGGTGGCGACAAAATCGAAGGCACCGACTTCCGAAACTGTTTCGAAACATAACATTATTTTTCCCCGTTTAATAGGGGGCGAGTCTATCGCCATTAAATCCGAATTGCTACTGAGTATTTCATAGAAAAACCTAACAATACTTTGCTCTACCTGGATATCCAACACAGGACCTCTAGCATAGCAGTCGTGTTTACGACCACAGACTAATAAAGCAGTTATCGAATGGAAAGTCAAATTTTGTACACATTTTACCGAATATTCGGTAAAATGTGTACAAAATTTGATTCGATATTTCGTTAGTACACATTCTATCTTTACGACCACAGACGCATAAAGCAGTTATCAAATCAAATTTGTACACATTTTACCGAATATTCGGTAAAATGTGTACAAAATTCTTATGCTTATGCCTTACCGAAATAAGGCAGTTATCGAACTAAATTTTGTACACATTTTACCGAATATTCGGCACAACACTAAAATTTTTATGTAATCTATTACTAAAACCATCCAGTCATTACCTTTTGTGTTTCAAAAGTAATGAATGAGTTATATAAAGCTATTATGTAATAAGCAATCACATTAGTATATATATAAAAACATCGTTTTGTTCGAAAACAAGAAATGTAAGTAATTATATTATTACTTTCGGCGTACGAATTATATTTTTCTATAAGCTGAATCATCTAAGGTGATCACGAGTGAATCGGTTTCTTCTAGGCAAGCGCGCTCCATCGTAGATCGCAGTATCGCTTAACATCAGGCGAACTGGCGGTCAAGCGTAAGCCTATCACAAATAAAAAAACAAAAAGCTGTGTGCCCGTGTGGGGACGGGTTAGAATATTGTTCCTCACTGCCTCTCAAATAGACATCCCGTAAGAGGTGTGAAAATATCTGACTTGCTCGGTGGTAGGACCTCTTGTGGTCTGACTGGCTGGCGACCATCCTTACGTCGGGGTCTGTCGTAAAGCACATTGGTGTGTGTTTCGACTTTTGCACGTAAGAGCCAGTTTCCCTCGGTTGCTGCGGCTCTGGCAGTCCGCAGTCCGTAGGGGCTCTTAAGACTCGGCAACGCATCAGTAACCCATCTGGTGTTGCAGGTGTCCATAGGCGACGATGACTACTTACCACCAGGTGGCTCGTCAGCTCGTTTGCCGACGTAATCCATAAAAAAAGCTCATAATACTATTACTCATCAACCCATTATACTGTCTCACTGCTGGGCACGGGTTCTTATCAGAGTAAGTAGGGTTAGGCTATATTCCACCACGCTAGCCTTGTGCGGGTTGGCTGACTTCACACGCCATCGAGAAAATCTCTCAGGCGTGCCGGTCTCCTCACGATGTTTTCCTTCACCGTTTAAGCGCGTGATAATTAATTATGATAATTATTTATTATTTATGATCAGATATATTTTTATTATATTATACTATTAATATTAGATAACATAATCATATTTATGTAATCTATTCATGTAGAATGGGTATTTACCCAGATTTAAGTGGAGAATCATAAATAGCAATACAGCCACATAATAAAGCTAACGGTGGTTTCAAAACTTTTTTGCGGTCATTTTGGGCACATCTTTCGATATTATGTTGGTATGTTAGTCATGTCTTATGGCACAGACACGTGGTCGCTCACTTTGAGTCCCATAAGAAAGCTCAAGGTTACTCAGCTGGAGCGAGCTATTGTTGGCATTTCTTTACGAGATCAAATTAGAAATAATCCGTAGAAGAACTAAAGTTGACGATATAGCTCAAAGGATTAGCAAGCTTAAGTGGCAGTGGGTGGGGCCCATAGCTCATAGAACTGACGGCCGCTTGGGCAGAAAGTTTCTCGAGTGGAGACCACGCACCGGAAAGCGCAGTGTGGGACGACCTCCAACGATATAGACGAACGACCTGGTGAAGGTCGCTGGAAGTCGTTGGATGCAGGTGGCATATAACCGGTCCCTGTGGAATTTTTTGGGGGAGGGCTTTGTTCAGCAGTGGACTTCTTTTGACTGATATAATGATGATTATACAGGCACACGAACTAGTGGTCAAGTGTAAGCCTATCACGAATAAAAAAAAAAGATATGTTTACTTTCATTAAGAGTCCGGCGGACCGAATTTCTCTCACAAACGTAATATCGAAATAAATCGTAATTAAAACACAATTTAATCAAATTCTGTTATTATTCGGATTCCGATACCGTTAATCTAGGTTCCTACGTTACCATTTCATCCAAAATACTTCACTGGAAATAAATGTAAGCGAATGCAATTTTTGATAACTTTACCAAGTTTGGAATGATTTTTCGGTCTTTTATTTCCAGTGAAGTAGTAGCAGACGAAATAGTATCGTAGAAACCTAGATTAACGGTATCCAAATCCGAATAATAACATAATTTCATAAAATAATGTCTTGATTACGATTTATTTCGGTATTACGTTTTTGTGGGCAATTCAAGTTCCGCCGGACCCTTATTATATGTTTCTTATTTGGTGATCTTTATCCCCTTTCGGATCGAGTTTTTTTAACATAGTAAATATAAGTATGTACATACCTTCACACCCTGTAATGTAAAGTAGTTATAAATTATGAAACAACACGCGTTGGCTGGTGACCTCAATACATAGGAACGACACTAATTCAGTACACGGAGACTGGATTTGCTGCAAAGCTGAAAGCATTTTCTGTGCGGTAGGGTATTTTGCTGTATATAAGAAAAAATCTAAAAATATATTATTCAGATAGCTTAGGCAAAAAGCTGTCGGAAAATGTTAGTTATCTAAATATATATAAAACCCAAAGGTGACTGACTGACATAGTGATCTATCAACGCACAGCCCAAACCACTGGAGGGATCGGGCTGAAATTTGGCATGCAGGTAGATGTTATGACGTAACATATAATAAAAATAGGGAATAAAATAGGGGATGAAGGTTTGTATGAAACTTTGTCAATTTTAAACCGATCGGGCTGAGACCTTGCATGTGTCAGTATATGTAAATATCCCTCGGTTCTTGTTTTATATATTTCTGAACTGTTTTACTTTAAAGTTGTCCTTTAACATAGATCATGATTTCGGAACGAAAGTTATGATCTATGGTACTATTTATATAAAACGAAGTACATATTTATTGTCATAAATATGTTTAATTACTATAAATTAATTAATGATATTTAGAATGATCCTCGGCTTTTATTTTGTTAATATAATTTATATGAGACAGTCAATTGATGTGATGTTTATCGACTTAAAGCTTAAGGTTAATACATTTGTTGGTTTTCAAACTTGCTTAATTATCCTATGATGTTTTAAGATGGTTCTACTGAATTGTATCTTATTATTATTGTTAATGTTTATAGATATTTGGCTAAAATGTATGACGATCTGTGATTGGTAGAATATGGCGCCTTATTGCTAATATGGTGCCATTGTTTGGATAAAGTATAAAAAGGGAGGTATTCCTCAAAATCGGGGAGTCAGTAGTTAGTAGTCAGTTGTGTTGGAGTTTTAGTTAGAGTTACAGTTAGTCAAGGATTGACTGCTGGATGTTAAAGTTAAGTATTCTGATTGTTACTATGCTGTTATTATGCCATTGTTACTATGCTGTGTTCTATGTTCCTATTTGATACAAATTATGTGATAGTTGTTATAAGTTGTTTTATGTTGGACTGTACTTTAATTATCAAATGAATATGGCTATGGAGTTTCTTGCCGGTTCTTCTCCATAGTACACTATTTGGAACCGAGCATTAATGATCAGATTGAAATATATTAGACTCTTTCCATTGAGAAATATATTACGTTAAAATCAATTTATGCATTGTTTCATTCCTTATAATTATCCATAGCAAGTATTTCCAATAATTATTTTATTAGCAGATTAGCAATAACTAGGTCACATAGTTATAACTTGATAATATCATAATCCTGACATTTACATATATTTATATATAGGTAATATATATAGGTAACATATAGCCCCTTTCTGACACATGCATATAGCTACTATGACGTAGGCATCCCCTAAGAAAGGATTTTGATAAATTCCACCCCTAAGGGTATAAAATAGGGGATGAAAATTCATATGGAACAAAGTAACTATTCCACGCGGACGAAGTCGCGGGCAAAAAGCTATAGTTCATAAAACAACAAAATAAATTTTAAAATTCAATCAAAAGTTTTCAGTTTTTTTTAATCTGTATTTAAACACCAAGGAATAGTAACCGCCATGTTATTACGTCATACGGCTGTGTAAACTAAACTAAAAAGTGTCAACTGACAACTGATAATTTTTTTTGTATGGCAATAGCTGTTGATTTATGGAATATTTACAGCGTAACCGGACTTGGTGGCGAGGCACCGAATGCCTCCAGCCAGGAGCAACCTATAACTAAGCAACAGCAGCTAAGGGCGTCCCCTAACGGGACTCGAACCTCGGTTTAGCGCGTTGCTGGGGGGACAGCTAGGGACGGCTGGATTTGGGTTAAAAACAACTGATCAGCCTTTGTACTTTTATTTTACACAGCCAACTGACGTCATAAACACAGAACAATATGGCGTCCACTGCGTCACGCGTTTTCGTCAAATTAAGCACGAAATTTTTAAATTTTTAAATGCATTTTTAGAGCACTTATCGATGGAATAAAAAAGTTGTGTTTTTTTAATGGTTTATTAGGACTATGCCTAATTCTAATTGAGGCACTTTTCAAAATGAGTGTAATACCCTAGTCTGCTATTGCCAATTTTTCTGCTGGTAAGCAGGTTGTGTTCCGGTTTGAAGGGTAATATAGCCAGTGACATTACTGTGCAAATGAGACTTAACAACTGAGGTGTCAAGGTGACAACGCGCGAGTGATACCACTGGTGTTGCTAACGTCTATAGCCTACGGTTATCTGCTTAACATCAGCTCGTATTACGTCTGCAAAAAATCACGTTTTTTTAATTGTGATAGGTTTACGATTCACCGCCAGTTTGCCTGATGTTAAGCGACACTGGATCTGCGATGGAGCGCGCTCGCCTAGAAGAAACCGATTCACTCGTGATTTAAAGATACCCAGAGTATATCTATCGAGGAAGACCCACTCGGGAAGCGCATTCCACATTTCAGCGGTACGCATGATAAAAGTGGACTTAAAGCATTTCGTTCGGGTTTTTGGATTTGAATTTGGCGAACTCAGGTGAACGATCATAATTAAACCAGAACACTAGCTATATCGACGAAAAGAAAATACAGCCAACTTTTTAATTCAGACTAAGTAAATACAACTGTTCCCAAGTGTTGCGAATCGAAAAAATGTCGGGTAAAAAAAATTTATTTTCGACGAATTGACAATCGTACTGTGAAATTTCCCCGGTGGGTAAAATTACAATGATTGGCCAATTTTTTTTTGTCCAAACTTTTTGAATTGGATTTGTTTTTTCATGTTAACACTGTTTCTTTTAGATACTGCCACATTGGCAGCAAGCGTCGGCAAGCGTGAGATTCTGGTTTCGAATCCCAGGTCGGGCATTGTTGGGGTTTTCCATTGGGATATTTTTTTATGAGATAGGGGGACGAGGGAACTTATCGCCTGATGGTAAGCTATTACCGCCGCCCATGGACACCTGCACCACCAGAGGAGTCACAAGTGCATTGCCGGAATTTTAAAAGGGGATTGGGCTTTCGGTAGCCTGACTCACTCGGCGAAACACAATGGAAGCGTTGTTTGACGCCAGTTTTCTGTGAGGCCGTGGTATCACTCCGATCAAGCCGGCCCATTCGTGCCGAAGCATGGTTTCCCACGTTGTCCGTTATTCCCTATCTGACGTAAAGGTGGTGGCCAGCCAGGCAGACCCCAAAAGATCCTACCACCGAGCAAGTACGATATTATCTCGTTTATGAGATGTCTATCTGAATGGCAGTGAGGAACAGTATTCTAACCCGTCCCAACACGACGTAAACTAAAAAAACTTAGGTAATAAGGCAAATGTAGCAGTCGCGATTGGGACCACTAGGTTAATGACTGCCTCATGAGTCTAGTGATCCCAACCGGGACTGCTATACTAGAGGTCCTGGGTTCGTGCCCCAGGTCGAGCAAAGTGTTATTGGGATTTTCTATGAAATTCTCAGCAGTAGCTCAGAGTCTAGATTTGTGCCCGGTTAATGGCTATCGGCGCGCCCCCTATAACATGGGACCTAAACATACCGGCAAACTGTGGGTGTACATTAAGTACGCCTCTCCCTAACTCTTCGGGGATTACAGGCGTGATGGTATGTTAAAAAATAAGGTAAATGTAAGTGTAAAATCAATAATAATTCAACATAACGTGAGTTCTGTCAACCCCTTTGTAACTATCCGCGTGTTATAACAAACATTGTGGTTATAATGACCTCTGTAATTAAAAGAAATGTTTCATTAACACGCGATGAAAATGGTGTTAAATAGGAATAAAAATAACTGGAGTAATAAGGTTACTTTGGAGTTCAGTTTTACTCAACTACGGATACGGATTTCTTTCGTGGGAGAGCCATGCTTCTGCACGAATGGGCCGACTCGACCGGATTGATACCACGGCCTCACAGAAAACCGACGTCAAACAACGCATACGTTGCGTTTCACCGAGTGAGTGAGGATACCGGAGGCCCAATCCCCTTTTAAAAGGCCGGCCGCACTTATGACTCCTTCGGAGTTGCGGGTGTCCATGGGCGGCGGTAATCGCTTACCATTAGGCGATCCGTCTGCTCGTTTGCCCCCCTATCTCAAAAAAAGGGAAAGGAAGAAAGGAAATTTACATTTCCTGACTGACGACCTCTGAGAAGAAACACCGAAACAAACTCAGAGAATCATGGTCTCTTTTAAAGTCCAGACATAATACTTAGTAGCAAATATGTGAGTTCCAATGTAAGACAATGTCTGAAATAGCCCTTAGAAGAAAGAGCCATTGCGGCTTTAAGTAGACCAGTCCCATCTGACGGCCTGCATGCATCATGGAATGCTCATTTGGCGTAGCGCGTTGTAAGGTTGCTGCCCGCCCGAAGCAAATATTATGTGTTTTCCATGAATAAGAACCATCCTTACAATAGATATATTATTAGGAAGATTGAAATAAACGAACACTGGTATTCAATTGTCTAAAAATTGCCATTAGGGGTCCGGCGGAACTTGAATTGCCCACAAAAACGTAATACCGAAATAAATCGTAATCCAGACAACATTCTATCAAATTAAGTTATTAATCGGATTTGGATACCGTTAATCTAGGTTCCTACGGTACTATTTCGTCTACTACTACTTCACTGGAAACAAAAGATCGGAAAATCGTTCCAAACTTGGTAAATTTATCAAAAATTGCATTATCTAATTGCATTATCTAGGTGAGATTAATGATATCGGAATCCGAATAATAATTAAATACTTCTCTTACAAACGTAATACCGAAATAAATCGTAATTCAAACGCAATTTAAGCAAATTTTGATATTTGATAGAATATTGTCTGGATTACGATTTATTTCGATAATACGTTTTGGTGGGCAATTCAAGCTCCGCCGGACCCTTAAAAGGTCTGCCCTAAATGTATTCCGTCGTGTGTAAGTATGCAAAAGTTAGAAAACGAAGGAGTATTTATTTGAATAACAAAAAAAAAATATTGTTGTATGTAATAGAGGATTCGTTCACAAATATAATAAATATTCAACGTGGTTTCATTCCGACTTGTCAATTTTACAATACGAGTTATATCATACTAACCCAATATTTTTCTATCGGAATTGAATCAGTTCTCTAGAGATTTCCAAGTTATAGATTGCTTTACAACGGACGTGCGGGCAACTAGTCTTATTTTATATGTATATGGAAATGTATATAGGGTGATAATTTAGACACCTGGATCCGTTAAGGCGGATCGGTCATCTGAGCCCACCAAATTCAAATTTCGAGTGGTTTTTCGCAGTTTGTAGGTCTATAATAAGTTCTGCATTCATGGTAATGGTAATTGCGATATTAACTATATAAAATTCACAATTTTTATCTAAAACCATTGCTTAAAAATCATTATTGTAGTTAAAAGTAGTGTAAAATGTCAATTTTGATCAATTACACAGATTGCGCCAAGTTTTGGGCTTGATAAGGATTTATAAGTAAAGGTTTTAGTTCTCAGTTGTGAATGTTGTATAGTTAATGTCGCAATTACAACTGCCATGAATCTAGAACTTGTTATAGACCTACAAACTGTGAAAAAACACTTGAAATTTGAATTTCGCGGGCTCAGCTGAACGATCCACCTTAAAGGGCTCTTTACACCACTCAAAATGTTCAAATAAAATAACTTTTACATAAAAAAATATGTTATGTGCCTAACAGTTTCGGAAGTCACATAACATAATTTTTTATGTTTTAATCATATGTAGTTTTTTTTTATTATTGATAGGCTTGCGCTTGATCGCCAGTTCGCCTGATGTTAAAGCGACATTGCGATCTACGCCGGAGCGCGCTTGCCTAGAAGAAACCGATTCACTCGTAATTTAAAGACACCCAGATTATATCTATCGGGGAAGACCCACTCTGTGTATTAATTAAATTGAATGTCACAATTATAATTCATAATAAAAGAAAAATATTATCTTTATCCGCCAGAAAAAGACACCAAATCCACATTTTATCCGATCTACAAATATTTTTTTACCAACCGTTATTTCAAACCTCAGGAGAATAGAAACAATTGAATATTGTAACGTTATAATAACAGTTATTGTTTATTTAACGAGATATCTTATCTGTTATGTTAGGTATATGTTTTTATCAGACATTCCAGAATGGTATTTCTTATTTTTTCATTTTGTATTTTTGTTATGTTCATCATCTTTATCTATATTAATATTATAGAGAGGTAAAGATTGTGAGTTTGGATGTTCGGGGTAATCTCCAATTTTACTGTCGTGATTTTGAAAATTCTTTCACTGTTAGAAAGGTATGTTATTCCTGAGTGCTATAGACCACTTTATATAAATATTGTGGTATGGAAATAATTCACAGAATACTTTTTTTAAGAAAATTGGTTTCGTCATACATTTTGTATCGAGAAAGGACTGACCGATTTCATTTATTCATATTATTATTATTTTTTTTATGTTATTGTGTGCAGTGTCCGTGACTGTGTCAATAAAAACTCTTTCTTTCTTTCATTTCTACAGCTATCTGGGTGTCTTTAAATCACGAGTAAATCGGTTTCATCTAGGCAAGCGCGCTCGCTAACATCAGGCGAACTAGGGGTAAAGCGTAAGCCTATCTATCTATATAAATAAAAATTAATTGCTGTTCGTTAGTCTTGCTAAAACTCGAGAACGGCTGTACCGATATGGCTAATTTTGGTCTTGAATTATTTGTGGAAGTCCAGAGAAGGTTTAAAAGGTGAATAAATATGAAAGTACGAAGTCTGCCGGGTCAGCTATAGTCATTAATAAAAACATGAACAAGGTTGTAATGTTGTTGGTGTTTCGGTAAGGCCAGTAGATGGCGTTGTGAGCATTGTTCTAAGCGGCTCGTGTGAAACTGGATGGTTTAGATTCACAATTTGATCCGGTAGATGGCACCGCAGTCGGGTACAACGGATTTTTTTCAGAGCTAGATAGCGATTGCCGGGCTCGCTAGTAAAAATTTAAAATCGTTTTATATTTCTAACTCCCCTGAATGCTTAGAGCTGCCATCGCCTAAATTGCCAACGTCGGACGAAAACTTACAAACATTTAGGTAAAATTGAGATGTTTTCCCGGACACCTTTAAAAACATATTTTTACACACAAAGTTTACATTCTATTTTTTTTCTTTTAATTTATTGCTTATGTTCCAATTAATTGGGATTTCACCGCCACATAAACTGGACACTTTTTTAAAACCATCAGACAAACTGGCGATCAAGCGTAAGCCTATCACGAATAAAAAAAAACCCTTACGGACGCTTCCCGGACGCTCTCTAAACTAGGACGAATCCGGGGAAACCCGGACGGATAACAAGCCAATGAATGCTCATTATACCTCAATGTTTATGACGTCACAAGTCATCATTCCAAGATGGCGGCCTCGGGGAGCCGTTAAGAAATTTGTGTTTAGCATAAAATATTACACTTTTTAAAGAATATACTTAAGTTAGTCATTTTTATAGCTATTTAGGAGACTTGTACTTTTTTTTATGATGTTAGAGTTACAGCGGATTGTTATAAATTGTATTTTGTGAGCAAGTTGTTTTTTAAAGATAAAATATTATGAGCAAAGTTTCTATGAAATGTCATTAAAGTAAAATACCACCGTAATAGGCTACTTGACTGATTATTTTTTATAGTCTTATGCAAATGTTTACCGATCAACAAAAATTAGACGTTACGAGTATTTTAATTTTATGAAAGAAAATATATTTATTTGTAAAAGGCACCTGAATCTATACTTATAATAAATCTGTAGAGAGGTCAATTCTGTACATGAAATATATTTCCAAAATAACTATCAGCGGGTGATTAGTGATCGATACTGACGACAAAAATGCAATCAGTAAAATTTTTGTCTGTCTGTCTGTCTGTATGTTCGTTATAGAAACAAAAACCACTCGACGGATTTCAACGAAACTTGGTACAATTGTTCTTCATACTCCTGGGCAGGTTATGGTATACTTTTCATCACGCTACAATCAATAGGAGCAGAGCAGTGAAGGGAAATGTTGGGAAAATGAGTGATTCATGAGAAAGGTTTCAAGCTATAAAACATCACGCTACAACCCTTAGGAACGGGGCAACGCAGGTGAAACCGCGGGCGAAGAACTAGGGAACAAAGTAACTATTCCACGCGGACGAAGTCGCTGGCAAAAGCTAGTACTGTAATAAAAATAATAATAACTAAGTAGGTACTTATTACCTAAATTGAGGTACACGGGTGAACTTTACAAATCAGTCGAATCTCAGCATAATGCCGAATTGCCAGTTACGGCAAATCGACGCTGGTCTTCTGAATGGACCGGTTAGGTGTTGCCACAACACAGAATTTTATATTTTTTTTTTACAAATAAGACAGCCATAAAATGAAAATAGATAGGTAACATAGTACCTATGTAAATAGGTAACACATCAAGGCAAAACAGCAAATATAATTTATACACCAGCGATCTTATTACGTGGGAGAGCCATGCTTCGATACGAATGGGCCGACTCGACCGGAGTGATACCACGGCCTCACAGAAAACCGGCGTTAAACAACGCTTACGTTTTTTTTATGGGATAGGGGTCAAACGAGCAGACGGATCGCCTGATGGTAAGCGATTACCGCCGCCCATGGGGGTGCCCATGGGCGGGGGACAACAACACCAGAGAAGTCACAAGTGCGTTGCCGGCCTTTTGAAAGGGGATTGCCTCCTGTATGCTCACTCTCTCGGCGAAATACAACATAAGCGTTGTTTCACGCCGGTTTTCTCTGAGGCCTGCATCGAAAACCGGCGAGTATCATTCCGGTCGAGCCGGCCCATTCTTGCCGAAGCTTGGCTCTCCCACAAAATTTATAGATATAATCGTTTTCACTTTACGAGTAAAAAAATTACCCTAACATTTTTTTGGCTAACACTTGACCTCCAGTTCGCCTGATGTTAAGCGATACTGCAATCTACGATGGAGCGCGTTTGCCTAGAAGAAACAGATTCACTCGTGATTTAAAGACACTCAGATTATACCTATCGGGGAAGACCCACTCGGGAAGCGCATTCCACATTTCAGCGGTACGCATGATAAGTGGACTTAAAGCGTTTCTTTCGGGTTTATCGGAATGTCCACCATGAATCGATGTCGCTTTTTCGTGCCAAATTTGCCATAATAATGACAGCTTTTTATTATTACTTTGTTTATTTGCACTTATTTTTTTTTTGTTTAGTCTAAGTTAAAAAAAAAAGATTATCTGAGCAAGTATATACTTACTTACCGAATATGTTGTAGAATATATGTACTAGTTCAGAAGGCAGAACTCCTTTGTTTTGTTATATTTGGTTGTTAATAAATTGATATGTTATTATTTACTAGCGACCCGCCCGCGGTTTCACCCGCGTTGCCCCATTCCTAAGAGCCGTAGCGTAGTTTAATAGCTTAAAACCTTTCTCTTGAATCACTCTATCTATTAAAAAAATCGCTTCAAAATCCGTTGCGTAGTTTTAAAGATTTAAGCATACTTAGGGACGGACAGACAGCGACAGCGGCTTGGTTTTATACTATGTTGTGAAGCGGCAAAAATACTAAGAACGATGATAGCTTTATTTACATTTTAAAAATTTGCAAAATTTTGGGCGATTTTCGGTGTTATAGACACGCCATGGGAGAGACTGTGGGAGACTCATGGTAGTGGGACCATGGGAGCATGACCATGGGAGAGTGATACCACGGACATACCGAAAACCTGTGTGAAACAGCGTTCACGTTGTGTTTCGCCGAGTGAGTGAGGATACCGGAGGCCCAATCCCCTTTTAAAAGGCGGACAACGCACTTGTGACTCCTCTGGTGTTGCGGGTGTCCATGGTAATCGATTACAATTCGCTTACGTTAACCCATAAAAAACACGACAATGGTGAATTTTAAACTCCATTAATATGTTTACTTTCATGAATATTTAATGTTTTTTTATTTTATTTGGTGATGTGACGGGGATACCTATATGCCCCTTTTGGATCGGTCAGCGTTTTTTTAACATAGTGTGTAGTACGCAATGCGGTCGGATTCCTACGAAGTGTCCGAGGTTTTCCGGACAGATATTAGTATTGAAAGTGTAGGTACCTTGTACGGACATCGGGTGCGGACCCCAGCCATGTCCGGGGCGTCGGAGTTCTTCCCATCCTGTATAAAAAAAACCTAAATATTATATCAGATGTATATTGCACATTTACTACATGTATACGGCGCAGGCGCAGATGATTCGCAGAATGTTTACAGTGCGCGTGTCTCTGGCGATCGACTAACAAACAAAATTCAAATTTATTTTTGGGCTTTTCGCAAGTTTTAGATCTTTAATGGATTGAAGGTATCGTTATTTTAGTGAAGGAAAAATTCAATCGTGGGCAGGATTCCACCCTGCGTCTTCTGGTTAGATACACTAGACGTTCTGACCGCTAAGCCACCGCAAATCCCACCCGCTTGATCGAAATTTGCCTTCACATTCTGAATTTACGTCATAAGGTGACGCTGGCGACATCTATTGAAAAGCAAGTTACCTTGCTTGCCAACCGACATGGCTTAGTGGTCAGAGCGTCTGATGTATCTAACCAGAAGACGCAGGTTCGAATTCTGCCCGCGATTGAATTTTTCCTTCACAAAAATAACTTTATAATCTTGGCATGGAAAATGCAAAAAAATCACAAAATGATAGTATTGAAGGTATGTCAAATGTCAATATACAATCGTCACATGTTTTTATTAAAAACACAATTAGTAAAATTTAGTTCTTATCAGAGGTCACCAATGATCAAATTCCAGCGCAATCTAGTTTAAAAAATTGAAACACGGACTTAAAAAAGTGTCTAAAGATTTAGAAAATAAAATTAAGGTCATAAATCCGTTTTTTAATCGTGTTCTGTAGATATTTTGCGGAGTAAACTGTCTACACCTGAGCCATACACATCTAACATCAACTAAATACAAACACAGCACCCATTTTAGAATTAACATGCTAGGCTTTACAAATATTACAATTTTACTTGTCGAGTGTACCTATAGAGTATAATAGAGGTCAGCGATTGTCGATAAAATTGTTCAGGTTTTGTTGAAACGAAACGCAATGTCAATATTGTAAACGTCAAGTAATGACGTTTCTCTAATTGTCATTGTTCTTTTGTTTATTGTTACCTTTTGTTTTCTCTCAATAAAAAGAAGTTGAAATCTCAATCGTCACGTGTTATGATTAAAACCCCACCTAGTAGAGATAAGTTATTCTCAGAGGTCGTCAGTGAGGAAATGCCAGCGCCATCTAGTTTAAAAAAGTAAAACATTGACTTATAAAAGTGTCTTAAGGCGGATCGTTCAGCTGAGCCCGCGAAATTCAAATTTCAAGTGATTTTTCGCAGTTTGTAGGTCTATAACAAGTTCTAGATTCATGGTAGTTGTAATTGCGATATTAACTATACAAGATTCACAACTGAGAACTAAAACCTTTACTTATAAATCCTTATCAAGCCCAAAACTTGGCACAATCTGTGTAATTGGTCAAAATTGACATTTTACATTACTTTTAGCTACAATAATGATTTTTAAGCAATGGCTTTAGATAAAAATTGTGAATTTTGTATAGTTAATGTCGCAATTACCATTACCATGAATGCAGAACTTAATAAAGACCTACAAACTGCGAAAAACCACTCGACATTTGAATTTGGCGGGCTCAGGTGAACGATCCGCCTTAAGATTTAGAAAAATAAGGTAATATATCCGTTTTTTAATCGTCTTTTGTAGATATTTTGCGGAGTAAATTGTCTACACATTGCTAGGGTTTACAAATAATTTATTTCCAATAAAAACAATTTCGATTGTCGATTATATCGTTTTGGTTTTCTGGAAACGGAAGGCAATGTCGAGACTGAAAACGTCAAACAGTTATTTTCGGTTATTAGAAAGCTTACTAGTAATGTGGGTCGCACATTACTAGTTTTCTTGATAACCCCTCGTGCTAAGCTTGTGCTATGAGTGGGTTCACGTTAGTGCCATTGGGTGGGTTTCCAACCGGCAACCAGATGATCGCAAGTCCGACGCCCTAGCCATTAAGTTACCGCCGCTTCAAACAGTGACGTGTCTCTAACTGTCATTATTCTTTTGTTTTTTCTCTTTATAAAAATCGCATTTCAATCGTTTCAATTAAAAATAGAACAGAGGTCGTCAGTGAGGAAATGCCAGCGCCATCTAATTTAAAAAAGCAAAACATTGACTTGTCAAAGTGTCTGTAAAATAATTATTTACAGAAATAAATATGTATCATTTATCATCTAGTATCTGTGGGTTTACAGACCGCAATAAAAGGTTATGGTTTTATCAAATACTACGTTAATTTAATTTAAAAAAGTAAAGCTCTGTGTAATGTCTTTTCAGTTCTTCTGTTCGCCATATATTCTCTGTCCCTCTCACACATATACTGTTTCTTTCCTTCTTCTTGCATTCACAAGAAACGATGGTGTAAAAAAACATTAAGGGTCCGGCGGAGCTTGAATTGCCCACAAAAACGTAATACCGAAACAAATCGTAATCCAGGCAATATTCTATCAAATTATCTTATTATTCGGATTTGTATATCGTTAATCTAGGTTCCTACGATACTATTTCGTCTACTACTACTTCACGTGAAATAAAAGACCGGAAAATCGTTCCAAACTTGGTAAAGTTATCAAAAATTGCATTCACTTACATTTATTTCCAGTGAAGTATTTTGTACGGTATCGGAATTCGGTTTCGGTATAAACGGTATCGGAATTAATATAACAGAATTTGATTAAATTCTGTTTGAATTATGATTTATTTCGGTATTACGTTTGTAAGAGAAATTCGGTCCGCCGGACTCTTAAGGGTCGAATACTCTGAATTCCCATACAAACGTATTACCTACTAAAATAAATCGTAATGAAAACATAATTTGATCAAATTGTGTTATTTGTCTTTGGAATATCACATAGGCTACTTTTTATCCAGGTCCAACCCAATTCTGAAGTCCACGCGGACAAAATTATATTTATTACTAGTTTTGCCAGCGACTTCGTCCGCGTGGAATAGTTACTTTGTTCCCTAGTTCTTCGCCCGCGGTTTCACCTGCGTTGCCCCGTTCCTAAGGGTTGTAGCGTGATGTTTTATAGCTTGAAACCTTTCTCATGAATCACTCATTTTCCCAACATTTCCCTTCACTGCTCTGCTCCTATTGATCGTAGCGTGATGAAAAGTATACTATAACCTGCCCAGGAGTATGAAGAACAATTGTACCAAGTTTCGTTGAAATCCGTCGAGTGGTTTTTGTTTCTATAACGAACATACAGACAGACAGACAGACAAAAATTTTACTGATTGCATTTTTGGCGTCAGTATCGATCACCAATCACCCGCTGATAGTTATTTTGGAAATATATTTAATGTACAGAATTGACCTCTCTACAGATTTATTATAAGTATAGATTAAACATAATTTTGTCCGCGACAAAATTATATTTATTTATACCATAAATGATATAAATGATATTTATTCCTGTAAATAGATCTTATAAGGACACTTTTACAAGTCATTTTTTTTTAAACTAGATGACTCCGGCATTTCCTAACTGACGACCTCTGAGAAGAAACACCGAAACAAACTCAGAGAATCATGGCCTCTTTTAAAGTCCAGACATAATACTTAGTAGCAAATATGTGAGTTCCAATGTAAGACAATGTCTGGTATGGCCTTTAGAAGAAAGAGCCATTGCAGCTTTAAGTAGACCAGTCCCAGCTGACGGCACGCATGCATTAGTCATTGGATAGCTCGACCATAATTTAGGGAGCTAAACAACCCGTCGCACGGCGATACCAGATCAGTGGAACATTTGCGTAGGCCAGATAAAAATCTCAAAGCCGCCAGTCGCAGTCCAGCCGCAGTCATTGTTTAAAAACAAGGTCAGATGTATGGATGAATAAATAAATACATTTCTGTACATTTTAAATGTATATTATTGTATGTAAGGGAGGGCCGGTGACCCTCTTGCAAATATAATTGAAATTATTTTGTCTTTGTCCTTATCCAAGTATTTCAGTTAAGAGTGTGGGCCAAGCAATGAGAGATTATTCACAATCAAAACATTGCCTCAATACAAAAACCGGACATGTGCGAGTCGGACTCGCCCACGCACGGTTCCGTACAAATTTGTAGGTACAGTAAACGCTCAAAAGTCCATAAGCACGCTAAGGATTACATTGCTATGAACAGGAGCGAGCTCGATACAGCCAGTACGTGTCACTTGTTAACGACAATGAATTTTAACGTGGGAGAGCCATGCATCGGCACGAATGGGCCGGCTCGACCGGAGTGATACCACGGCCTCACAGAAAACCGGTGTCAAACAACGCTTACGTTGTTTTTCGTCGAGTGAGTGAGGTTACCGGAGGCCCAATCCCCTTTTAAAAGGTGGGCAACGCACTTGTGACTCCTCTGGTGTTGCGGGTGACCATGGGCGGCGGTAATCGCTTACCAGCAGGCGATACGTCTGCTCGTTTGTCCCCCTATCCCATAAAAAAAATTAATAGAAAGAAGGTCGTAAGTCAAACTAAACGTCAAGCAATTGCGTTGTGAGATTGCCTATGGAATTTTGGTCGCCACAAACATTATAATTAATTACAAATGTATAGTTTTCAGATTTTTCCCTATACCTGTAGTATAAGACGGTATTACTTACCAAATTTCATAGTTCTAGGTCAACGGAAAATACCCTATATATTTTGATTCCCTTGAGAGTGTCGGAATATACGTTTCTTGCGGCATAAACGGCCGTGTCTTTTTTTACGTTAACTTAGAAGTTAGATTTTTTCACAGCTTCAAGGGACTGTAGACCTGAGTGTATGGTTTTACTTACAACTCGATACCTCCAGGCGTTCACGAGATAAAGGGTCTTGACAGACAGGCGGACGGACAACAAAGAACCCAAACCATGACATGTAAAAGTATCTCTAAAGATCTACTTGCAGAATAAATAATTTCATTTCAAAGTGATCCTTTATGGGTTGCGGACTATTTTTTTATATATATAGCCTATTTTGTGTCCCACTGCTGGGCAAAGGCCTCCCCTAACTCAGTCCAGGATTCTCTATCCTGGGCTTCTTCATACCACGTCGGCAAAAAGCGGTCAAGATCATCTCGTCAACGTCTCCTAGGCCGACCTCGTCCACGAATAACATTGTGAATTACCCACTCTGTATCTAGTCTGTCCGGACTATATTTTATGTATAATTTAAGTAACGATATCTTTGCCAATCGTGAGCCGATTTCGATGTTTCTTTGTTCTCTGATAGAATATCCGTCCGAGTTGGTCTCATATCAATTTGATATGTGTTTAACCATCGGTATTAAAGATATACAATAAAATGTTTGAAGTTTTCCCTAAAAAGATAATATTATCGCTCACCGCTCATCGCTCGGACCACTCGCGAGCGGTGAAGCGTGCCAGGACGTTCGTTTTGCTTCTTTTTATAAAAGCTTTTGTTTTTTTAATGTTTCGCCGAGAATCTTGTCTCGTTCAAAGGCGCAGTGGCTTATTCAGTAGAAAGAAACACACAACCATTGAGTTGGAGCGGGTGCGTTCACGAAGCGAGTTTCTTTTGTGTTTATAAACGACTTCAAAAAAAGAAGGAGTGTTTTTTTTTGTGTGTACGCGATAACTTTGCCGATGGTGAACCGATTTCAATATAACATACCATCACGCCTGTATTCCCCGAAGGGTTAGGCAGAGGCGTAGTAATATACACCCACAGTTCGCCGGTATGTTTAGGTCCCATGTAATAGGGGGCAAGCCTATTGCCATTAACCGGGCACAAATCCAGACTTCGAGCTGCTACTGGGAATTTCATAGAAAAACCCATTATCATTTTGCTCGACCTGGGGGTCGAACCCAGGTCCTCTAGCGTTGCAGTCGCGCTTGGGACCAATAGACTAATGAAGCAGTCTCAATATTTAATTGTTATATTTCCTTGTCATTATGTGTATACTTATCATTGATTGAACTGTCTAATTATTGTCTCATTATATTGCTATGCTTTTGACGTGGGAGAGCCATGCTTCGGCACGAATGGGCCGGCTCGACCGGAGTGATACCACGGCCTCACAGAAAACCGGCGTCAAACAACGCTTACGTTGTGTTTCGTCGGGTGAGTGAGGTTACCGGAGGCCCAATCCCCTTTTAAAAGGCGGGCAACGCACTTGTGACTCCTATGGTGTTGCGGGTGTCCATGGGCGGCGGTAAGCGCTTACCATTAGGCGATCCGTCTGCTCGTTTGTCCCCCTATTCCATAAAAAAAAAGAATGCTAGAGGTTCTGAGAGACGACCATAGTGTTATTGAGAAAAAGAGTGTCCATGGAGTTTCTTGCCGGATTATCCTAAGCATGACTGCTATGCTAGTTTCTGGGTTCGATTCCCGAGACGAGCATAGTGTTATTGGGAAAAAGAATGTCCATGGAGTTTCTTGCCGGATTCTCCTAAGCATGACTGCTATGCTAGTTTCTGGGTTCGATTCCCGAGACGAGCATAGTGTTATAGGGAAAAAGAGTGTCCATGGAGTTTCTTGCCGGATTCTCCTAAGCATGACTGCTATGCTAGTTTCTGGGTTCGATTCCCGAGACGAGCATAGTGTTATTGAGAAAAAGAGTGTCCATGGCGTTTCTTGTCGAATTAATCTCCATAGGAATCGTACAACTAGAATCATAACGTTTCATAAACGTTTGTAAAAGCTTATCTATACTAATATAGTAAAGCTTGTGAGTTTGCAGAGGATCTCTGGATCGACTGAACCGAATTGTATGTTTAAAAAAAAAACGTTGCCCCACTAGGATTTTCTCCTGTATCGTGGGTGCGTTTACAAACACAAATTCTCACATACACAAACGCCCAGACCCGGAACAACTACCTGTAGATCATACAAATATTTGCTCCGTGTGGGGATTTAACCCTCAACACGTGGCGCAAAAGCCAATCGCTCAACGTCGAAATTCAAAAAAAATTTGGAAATTATTTTTGTGTTGGATAGTCCATTTAACACGCTACACCTCTAAGGGATGGAGCAGCGCGGGTGTAACCGCGAGCTGGAAATAAAAACAATTGAACTTGAATTTTGGTTTTTCTATGAAATTCTCAATACCTAGCAGCTTGGAGTTTGAATTTGTGACCGGTTAGTGGCGATACACTCGCCGACTATAACATGGTATGTTCATACCAGCGAATTGTGGCCGTATAAATAAATCTTTAAAACTACGCAACGGATTTTCAAGCGGTTTTTTTTATAGATAGAGTGATTCAAGAGGAAGGTTTTAAGCTATTTAACATTACGCTACGACTCTTAGGAATGGAGCAACGCGGGTGAAACCGCGGGCGGGTCGCTAGTATTAATAAAAATAAAAAGAGACACGCGCTACTGCACGTGCACGTCTCAATTTAAATATTCCGTATATTTTTATACTCTAGTTCCCTTCTTGTATTTTGATAAAGAATTATTTATCTTGACGGAGTAAGTAGGCAGCGAATTTTAAGTTAAGTCTTTAAAGAAAAGAACACTGCTTTTTATCTGAAATTTACTCGACTGTGTTGCGTAGATAACGTCATTTTGAGGTGTCAGAACTATTGATATATTAGTGCTGTATTTGTCAGTGTTGGAACCGCATTTACTCTGCCACTAAGTAATAATGTGCTTACTTTATCGTGTCCTGGTTTGAAGGGTAATGTAGCCAGTGACATTACTGAGCAAATGAGACTTAACAACTGAGGTGTCAAGATGACAACGCGCGAGTGATACCACTGGTGGTGCTGACGTCTATAGGCTGCGGTTGTCGCTTACCATTAGGTGGCTTTTATTTATTCGTGATAGGGTTAGATACTGCGACCTACAATGGAGCGCGCTTGCGTAGATGAAGCCGATTCACTCGTGATTTAAAGACACCCAGATTATACCTATCGGGGAAGACCCACTCGGGAAGCGCATTCCACATTTCAGCGGTACGCATGATAAAAGTGGACCAAAAGCGTCTCGTTCGGATTGAATTATTAATTTTTTTTTTTGGGATAGGTGGGCAAACGAGCAGACGGATCGCCTGATGGTAAGCGATTACCGTCACCCGCGGGTGTCCATCCGCAACACCAGAGGAGTCACGAGTGCGTTGCCGACCTTTTAAAAGGGGATTGGGCCTGCGGTAACCTCACTCACTCGGCGAAACACAACGTAAGCGTTGTTTAACGCCGGTTTTCTGTGAGGCCGTGATATCACTCCGGTCGAGCCGGCCCATTCGTGCCGAAGCATGGCTCTCCCACGTAAAGATTATATCCTAGTGATGACCATTGGATTGCCAAGTTAAAGGTCTCGAATTCGAATCCAAGGCACGCAGTTTAACTCACCGATGTATAATTCATCTTTAGTCCAGTGTTTTTCAAAGTGGGTGATAACGCCCCCTGTAGCCCACAGTAAAAATCTTAATGTTTTATTTTTAATTAGATCAATAAAATATATACTTTTGAAAAGTCAAAATTAGTTGCACTAGGCTAATAAAACAGTTAAAAATGAAAGTTAAAAAATTATTGATTTGCAAAGTGGTCGGTAAATAAGTTTGAGAACCAATGATCTGTAGCAACACTCGCCACTCTATCGCTATCCAAATTGAATTCCGTCAATCGATACTGTGGTAGCGTCGCCCCGAATCCCCTTAAAGCAGTAGGGAGCATCGCTAGAGGGGAGATTTGTAGCATTCCCGGGTTATCTGTATAACAAACCAGAGCCAGCTTAAGTATGAGAAGCTTGTGTTGACATTTATTTTGTATATTATTTTGTTTGTTTATAAAAGTGAGCGAGCAGTGATAGCCTAGTTGTATGCCCGTTGGACTGCCAAGTCAAAGGTCTCGAGTTTGAACCGAAGGCACGCACCTCTGACTTTTCGAAGTCATGTGCGTATTAAATAGTTAATTATCACGCGCTTAAACGGTGAAGGAAAACATCGTGAGGAAACCTGCATGCCTGAGAGATTTTCTCGATGGCGTGTGAAGTCTGCCAACCCGCACTAGGCCAGCGTGGTGGAATATAGCCTAATCTCATTATGAGAGGAGACCCGTGCCCAGCAGTGGGACAGTATAATGGGTTGATTATGTAGTTTATAAAAACAGCTTTGAGAAGTATGTGTGGGGTAACCTTGAAAGATAGAGTGAGAAACAGTAAAATTTGAATGTTTTTAAGGATCTATTGTGAAAGTTTTAAGGGTCCGGCGGAGCTTGAATTGCCCACAAAAACGTAATAACGAAACAAATCGTAATTCGGACAATTTACGTGGGAGAGCCATGCTTCGGCACGAATGGGCCAGCTCGACCGGAGTGATACCACGGCCTCACAGAAAACCATGCTGAAGCATGGCTCTCCCACGTAATAAATATATATTGTAAAAACACATATTTTAAAATGTCTGAGAAAAAACTAAAAGCATAAATATTGCGGATCTGTGGTCGTATGTGTGCGCTGTCAAACTAAGGTATTAATGTTTGGTATCTAGGTTATTGAACTGAATTATGTAGTGGTAACTATATCCACGCGTTCTGTAATTTACAAGCGGATAGGAATAAAATCATGTGAAAAAAAGATTTGAAATTTAACTTTTTCATTTCGTAGATCGAAAATATTATCGGTTCTGAACAGCTAATGTAAATTTATCCGATCATTGAGAAATAACCCTATTATCACTACATAGTATAAAACAAAGTTGTTGTCGCTGTCTGTCCGTCCCTATGTATGGTTAAATCTTTAAAACTACGCAACGGATTTTGAAGCGGTTTTTTTTAATAGATAGAGTGATTCAAGAGGAAGGTTTTAGGCTATTTAACATTACGCTACGACTCTTCGGTATGGGGCAACGCAGGTGAAACCGAGGGCGGGTCGCTAGTGTATAATAAAAGTAGAAAAATTGCCCAGAACAAGCTTCGCAAATCTTAAGCTTTATTTAGACAGCTCAAAGCCCCTACCCAAATCTCAATTGCAGAATGCAAGCTTCGATCAATTTCTTTACTAAATCCCAACGAATTTCCATTCGGGCGTCTCCGTCGCCTTCAAAATTGGAAGACACGAAGATACCCGAAGCTCATACCATATGCCGATTGGTCGTTAAAGGATTTCGAGTAGAGAGTAATATTTTAAGTAAAACACAAAGATTTTGTTTCAATTTCAAGTAGATTTTCTATGAATTCTATTTAAATTTCAGTAAATAAAGCTTTTAAAGACACTTTTACAAGATAATGTTTTAGTTTAGACGTGGGAGAGCCATGCTTCGGCACGAATGGGCCGGCTTGACTGAATTGATGCCACGGCCTCACAGAAAACCGGCGTCAAACAACGCTTAGGTTGTGTTTCGCCGAGTGAGTCAGGTTACCGGAGGCACAATCCCCTTTTAAAAGGCGGGCAATGCACTTGTGACTCCTCTGGTATTGCGGGTCTCCATGGGCGGCGGTAATCGCTTACCATCAGGCGATCTGTCTGCTTGTTTGTCCTCATATCCCATAGAAAAAAATATTAGTTGGCATAGGAATTTTCGAACTGACGACCTCTGAGAAGAAACGCCGAAACAAACTCAGAGAATCATGGTCTCTTTTAAAGTCCAGACACAACGACTTGAAACACGATATCATCATATCATTATCATTAGTATCATTCGATACGATGTTATAGGCGTTGAGCGTCGTAGTCTTGTGACTATGCGCGTAGGCAACGTGCTACGATGTCGTAGACGCTGTGCTTCGATGTCGTAGGCCTGTGCTACGATCTCGTAGTCCTACGACTACGATGTCGTAGTCTTGTAGCTACGAGCGTAGGCGCTCTGCTACGATGCCGTAGGCGCTGTGCTAGGATGTCGTAGACTTATAAGATCGTAGGCATTGTGCTACGTGGTCGTAGGCCTGTGACTACGAGCGTCGGCGCTGTGCTACGATGTCGTAGACTTGTAAGATCGTAGGCACGGTGCTACGTGGTCGTAGGCCTGTGACTACGAGCGTCGGCGCTGTGCTATGATGTTGTAGACTTGTAAGAGCGTAGGCACGGTGCTACGTGGTCGTAGGCCTGTGACTACGAGCGTCGGCGCTGTGCTACGATGTTGTAGACTTGTAAGATCGTAGGCACGGTGCTACGTGGTCGTAGGCCTGTGACTACGAGCGTCGGCGCTGTGCTGCGATGTCGTAGGCGCTGTGCTACGATGTCGTAGGCACTGTGCTACGATGTCGTAGACTTGTAAAAACCATTATCTAAAACCATTGCTTAAAAATCATTAATGAAGCTAAAAGTAGTGTAAAATGTCAATTTTGACCAATTAAACAGATTGCGCCAAGTTTTTGGCTTAATAAGGATTTATTAGTAAAGGTTTTAGTTCTCAGTTGTGAATGTTGTATGGTTGATGTCGCAATTACAACTACCATGAATCTAGAACTTGTTATAGACCTACAAACTGCGAAAAACCACTCGAAATTTGAATTTCGCGGGCACAGCGAAACGGTCCGCCTTAAACTAAAGAGAATAAATTACATTTCTGACGTAGTCGCTTTAACTTTTAAGCATGAGGTTCTGGATTATATTTTTAAGCCGAGGAATGTTTTATTGCTGCTTCAATGCTTTGTATAAAATTTTGAACGGCAGCTCAGAGTTACGATATGTTCTCAACTCATGGCAATAGGCTCTCTATTTATTGCTCGGGACCAAAAATATTATGGCAACGGTTCACACAGGCAAGACTCCTGACTGCGTGCTGCTAGTGAGATTTTTTTATGGATTAAGTCGGCAAACGACTGCCCCAAGCGCGACTGCTACACTAGAAGTCCTGGATTCGATCCCCAGGTCGAGCAAAGTGTTATTGGGTTTTTCTATGAAATTCTCAGTAGCAGCTCGGAGTCTGGATTTGTGCCCGGCGATTGGCTATAGGCTCGCCACCTATAACATGGAACCTAAACATACCGGTGAACTGTGGGTGTACATTAAGTACACCTCTGCCTATGGTGGGAATACAGGCGTGATGGTATGCTATGTTAAGTCGGCAAACGAGCTGACGAGCCACCTGATGGTAGGTAAGTCATCGTCGCCCATGGATACCTGCAACACCAGAGGAGTTGCTGATGCGTTGTCGATCTTTAAGAGCCCCTACGGACTGCAGACTGCCAGAACCGCTGCAACCGAGGAGAACTGGCTCTTACGTGCAAAAATCGAAACCCACACCGCGGTGCTTCACGACAGACTCCGACGTAAGGGTGGTCGCCAGTCAGACCCCAAGAGGTCCTACCACCGAGCAAGTCAGATATTTTCACGCCTCTTACGGGATGCCTATCTGAAACGCAGTGAGGAACTGTATTCTAACCCACACGGGGTATAATAATCCAATAAATCCAATTATATTTCGTTCAACCTGGGAATCGCACTTAGTATCTCATGTTTAGCAGGCATACTTGCAGCCACTACGCCGTTGTGATGTTTTTACCCTAAAATCATCAAAAAAACGGTCCAATAATTCAGGTAAGTAGCTAAAATTACATTCTATCTGAATTCTATCGACTAGAAAGGGTTACATCTACCTATACCCAAAATTTAATTTACCATGAATATACTGTGTTACCATCCAGACATCATACGTGGCAATATAGACCTTAAACCTATCATATCAAAGCCCAAAATTCATTGAAAACGTGCCACCCCTTGGAAAATTGTTACACCATATCCATAGAAATAAGGATCTTATTCCTTATGCGGTAACGATGAAAATTCAGTGTCGGTTTGATTTTGGCTAGAGATATACAGTGTGAATTTTTTATATTTTAACTTCGGAGGGTCTTAACCAACTTAGAAAGTGGAAGTCATGTAATTTGCTTTGCAATGGTTTATGTAAGATCGTTTAATGTTTAAGTGTTGGAAGATAACTACCTCATTCGTGTAGAGACCGTGAGATTTTGGGTTTGATTCCGGGATCATGCTGTTATATTTAGTTTTATTATGATGTAATTGTTATTTGCTGCCTCATTAGCCCAGTGGTCCCAAGCGCGACTGTTACGGTAGAAGTCCTGAGTTCGATTTCCAAGTCGAGCAGTGTTATTGGGTTTTTTTGAAATTGTCAGTAGCGGCTCGGAGTCTGGATTTTTGCCCGGTTAATGGCAATAGGCTCGCCCCCTATTACAAGGGACCTAAACATACTGGCGAACTGTGGTAACGGTGACGGTAATCGCTTACCATTAGGCGATCCGTCGGCTCGTTTGGCCTCCTATCACATAAAAAAAATAATACTCTCATTTACAACAATAAAAATAAATGTGAACATGGGAGCCAAGTTCATTAGTAAGATTTTTTAAAATTCTTGATAAGTTTACTCTTCACCGCCAGTTCACCTGATGTTAAGCGACACTGCAATCTACGATGGAGCGCGCTTGCCCGGAAGAAACCAATTCACTCGTGATTTAAAGACACCCAGATTATATCTATCGGGGAAGACCCACTCGGGAAGCGCATTCCACATTTCAGCGGTACGCATGATAAAAGTGGACTTCAAGCATTCCGTTCGGGTTTTTGGAATGTACACCACGATGTGGATCGAACGATGTCGCTATATCGTGCTTCTGGTCATCCGATAGTAGAAAGGGCTAGGGGGAATAAGATTGTGGAGATCTGATGAACACTCTCCAAAATGTATCCGATAACATACCGTTAAGCAACTTTGCGGTGATGTTCCGGACAAGGGAGTCGTTGCCAATGCGCTTCTTGGCACGTTTCTCGGCGGATTCCAACGCCTCGAGCTGGTACTTAGATCCATCCCAAAGGTACCTAGGTACCCCATGCACGATCCAACTTGTGCTTGATACAATGAGAGCAATTATTCCGGCGTGAAGTACCGACGCACCTTCGAGAAGATATCCAGCTTTCTGACAGCTACTTGAGCCTTGGACTCTAAAGGAAGCGAAGTTGAGAGTTGATGTTAGAGTAAGAATATTCGTGTTTGTCGAATTTGTAGGCAAAACAATTGAAATCTAAATGGGTTCCTAGTTCTGTATATACCTCATCTTGCTCAACTTTTGACTAAAAGCCAAAGCAATGATTATTTTTAGAATTTTTGTTGAATCTATCTATATGTTTGCGCGAGCATCACGCAGGTATTTCTTAAAATCTGGTTAAATGATTAAATTATATTTATTTCTGTAAATAGAAATTTTAAGGACACTTTTACAAGTATTTTTTTTTAAACTAGATGACACCGGCATTTTCTAACTGATGACCTCTGAGAAGAAACACCGAAACAAACTCAGAGAATCATGGTCTCTTTTAAAGTCCAGACATAATACTTAGTAGCAAATACGTGAGTTCCAATGTAAGACAATGTCTGAAATGGCCTTTAGAAGAAAGAGCCATTGCGGCTTTAAGTAGACCAGTCCCATCTGACGGCACGCATGCATCAGTCATTGGATAGCTCGACCGTAATCTAGGGAGCTAAACAACCCGTCGCACGACGATACCAGATCAGTGGAGCATTTGCGTAGGCTAGATAAAAATCTCAAAGCTGCCAGATGGTGCATACTTTTTTTTTTAAAGCTTACTAGCAATATGGATGGCACATTACTAGTATTCTTGTTAACCCCTCGTGCTAAACTAAAATGCTTGTGTTACGAGTGGGTTCACGTCGGTAGTGCAATGGGTGGGTTTCGAACCTGCAACCACATGATCGCAAGTCCGACGCCCTAGCCATTAGGCTACCGCCGCTTAACAAGATATGCTGCCTGGACGCCAAGCTATAGAAGTAATTCTGTGAAGAATGAACTCCCGAGTGAAAAAATAAAATAAGCGCACATCAATACAGCTTTTTCGCTACTGCCTGTATATATGTAAATTATAACATCAAGCCGCGCACGGTTCGTTAAGCTATCCTTTTACGAGCACCCTGTATAAGTGACTAGCGGCGGCGGAAATCATCCTGTATAATGTAAAAAGCTTTTTGGTTGTGTGTGAAATATTAATAGTGCAGAGTGTGAGAATCGATCGTAGTGGGTTAGATTACTATGTTGGCAAATTCTAAGAGCTCTTGGGGTCTGACGACCACCCTCACGTCGGAGTCTGTCGTAAAGCACTGCGGTGTGTGTTTCGACTTTTGCGCGTAAGAGCCAGTTTCCCTCGGTTGTTGCGGCTCTGGCAGTCTGCAGTCCGTAGGGGTTCTTATGGCTCGGCAACGCATCAGTAACTCCTCTGGTGTTGTGTCTATCAGGTGGCTTGTGAGTTATTTTTTTAAGGGATAGGGGGACAAACGAGCAGATGGATCGCCAGATGGTAAGCGTTTACCGCCTCCTACGGATACCCGCAACACCAGATGAGTCACAAGTGCGTTGCCCGCCTTTTAAAATGGGATTGGGGCTCCGGTAATCTCACTCACTCGGCGAAACACAACGTAAGCGTTGTTTGACGCCGGTTTTCTGTGAGGCCATGGTATCAGTCCAGTCGAGTCGGACCATTCGTGCCGAAGCATGGCTCTCCCACGTTAACAACTCGTGCGACTTAAATAATAATTAGTAATTCTTATTATTCTGCCTCATTAGTCTAGTGGTCCCAAGTACGACTGCTACGCTAGAGGTCCTGGGTTCGATCCCCAGGTCGAGCAAAGTGTTATTGGGTGTTTCTATGAAATTCTCAGTAGCAGTTCGGAGTCTGGATTTGTGCCCGGTTAATGGCTATAGGCTCGCCCCCTATAACATGGGACTTAAATATACCGGCGAACTGTGGGTGTACATTAAGTACGCCTCTGCCTAACCCTTCGGGGAATACAGGCGTGATGGTATGATGGTATGACATGTCTAACTTCTATGAATCTTTAATAATCTGTGTTAAAAAATTGCCCACTGGAAACATTATAATTATATTGTGTTTGTAGGATTCTGCATGCTATCAGTCAGAAACATTTGCACACCGTAATGGTGAAATGTGTAAATAGAACTAAAATTATATTATAACACCTGTACATGTACCACATTTCATGCAAATAAACTATTTGATTTGATTTGATTCAATAAAAAAAATAAACAATAAAAAAAAGGGTATTATTTAACTACGAACCATTTCAAAAACGTATTTAAATGCAACAGTTAGTTATATGCATATATTCTATTTAGTAACTATGCAACTGCCTCATTAGTCTAGTGGTCTAAACGACTGCTATGCTAGAGGCCCTGGGTTCGATTCCCAGGTCTGGCAAAGTGTTATTGAGTTTTTCTATGAAATTCTCAGTAGCATACTGGTTTCTGACACTTACGCGAATATTAGACATTGAGATAAAACTACTTTTTACGGATTTTATCGCGTTGTATTGATTTTATTTGATTCCCGACGTTTCGAATCCTTTACAGCATCCATGGTCACGGGTAGACTAAGTTTTTGGACGTCTTAATGTTACAATTACTAACAGCTACCTTATATTTTTGTTAATTATTGGCGATCTAATTCACGCAGAACGAGCTCACCGTATCCTTCGGTCTTGCAGTCTTCGATTTTGATAATGGAATCTATATCCAAGCAGGTGGTAAGCTCCAGCCATCGTCTCTCTCTGAGTAGCAGCTCGGAATTTGGGATTTGTGCCCGGTTAATGGCAATAGGCTCGCCCTCTATTGCATGGGACTTAATACCGGTGAATTGTGGGTATACATTAGCACGCCTCTGCCTAACCCTTCGGGGAATACAGGCGTGATGGTATGTTTTACCGATTCAAATGTTTATTCAACAAAATTGCGACGAGAGCGGGCATGGCTCGAGGTAAAATCAATATCCATTCACACAATGACCGATGATAGCGATGTGTGGACTAGGCATGGTTATTATTGCTACTTTTATTCATTTGACGGAATGATTACACGGGTCTACAAAATTTATCATTTTTTTGCCACATGGGTGAGGCCTATCATTTTTTGTAGATTTTTTGACGCTAATTCTAAATCCGGCAACAGAACGCTCTTGCACGTCAGAATTTGGAAATATACCAATCTCAAAGTGGCGATATCTGAAGTATTTTTTAAGGACAGCAAATTTTTGGCGGTAATTTTTAACTGTAGCATCCTATAGTACTGCTCTTCTCCTTTCAAATCCATTTTAGTTTGCTTCGTTACGATTTTTATTTCTCAAGATATTAATTTTTAGCTGTGGTACTTCGATATTCCCTATATTATTTTCTGCATTTTAATACTAACTACATTATGAAAATAAGATAGTATATCCTGAGAAAAAAACATCGTAGCAAAGCAAACTAAAATAGATTTGAAAGAAGGGTAGTACTACAGAATGCTTCAGTTAGATATGACCATAAAATATTTGCTGACCTCAAAAAAATACCTCAAAGATCGCCAAAAACAGTGTTTTAGCGCTTTGAGATTGATATATTTCCAAATTCTGACGTGCTAGAGCAATTCTGTTGCCGGATTTAGAAGTAGCGTCAAAAAATCTACAAGAAATTATATGTCTCACCCATGTGGCAAAATTTCTTAGAACAGTGTTATCGCTGTGATTCCACCTGTTAAATTTCTGTTCACAGATATTTAATGTGACACTTTCAATAAATATTATATTTATAATATTATACTCGTATTCTTAAGAGGCCGGCGGAGCGTGAATTGCCCCGAAAAACTTAGTACCGAAATAAATCGTAACCCAGACAATATTCTATGAAATTATGTCATTATTCGGATTTAGATACTGTTAATCTGCTAATACTTCATTGAGAATCAAAGACCGGAAAATCGTTCCAAACTTGGTAAAGTTATCAAAAATTGCATTTGCTTACATTTATTTCCAGTGAACTATTTTGGAAAAAATGTTAGAGTAGGAACCTAGATTAACTGTATCGGAATCCGAATAATAACAGAATTTGATTAAATTGTGTTTGAATTACGATTTATTTCGGTATTAGGTACGTTTCTAAGAGAAATTCGGTTCGCCGAACTCTTAAACAAGAACAAGAGAGGTAGGACTTAGTGGAATCGAATAATTCCACTTACAATTGGAGCTGCCAGACTGGGGAAGTACCTCCACCTTGCAGAAAATCGTAGCCAAATAACATAGCTCCGTGCTATGTTGTGTTCCTAACGGTGAGCAAGGTCGACAAAGCTTTGCGAGGAAGCGTTGTGTTGGCAGATAGTATAAGCATCACGATATTGTCTCCAATTCTACCAGCCCAACTATTCCTCCTTGATTTACAGGGTCGGCAACGCGCGAGTGATAACTCCTGGTGTTGCAAGCGTCCATAGGCTACGGTAACCGTTTACCATAAGGCTGGCCGTACGCTTGTTGGCCACCTTAGAGGTATAAAAAAAACATACCGGCGAACTCTGCCTAATCCCTTGGGGAATACAGGCGTGATGATACGTTTGAAACTATTACGAATTTGATTTTGAAATCCTTTTCGGACGTGTTAAAACGGGGGATCTACTATATGACACGAAAATAACCATACACCCTGACATCGCGTTGGCCAGTTAAAAGTTAACGTGGTTATAACACGCAGCCACGCCCCAGTTAAGTAATTTATAATTTTAACTGTTGGGCTATTCTTAACACAGAACGCCTAGTCAATTATAATAATGAATTTTTTTCAGCTCTGGGAATCCGTATATAACATTATGACATTATTCCCCGAAGTGTTTGGCAGAGGTGTACTAATAAATGAAAAGTGTGGCTGGGACTGATCTATATAAAGCCACTTTTTTATGGGACAGGGGGCAAAGAGAAGTAGAAGAGTTGGTGGGGGCCGACCTCGGCGAACGTACCATCAAACGTACAATCAAATTGCGGACGTTCTCAAAAAAGATCAGGTTAAGAGCACCCTCAGCCATCGATATAGCAGTTATAGCCTAGTGGTATGACCGTTGGACTGCCAAGTCAAAGGTCTCGAGTTCGAACCCAAGGCACGCACCTCTGAATTTTCGAAGTCATGTAAGTATTAATAGTTAATTATAACGCGCTTAAACGGTGAAGGAAAACATCGTTAGGAAACCTGCATGCCTGAGAAATTTTCGCGTGTGAAGTCTGCCAACCCGCACTAGGCCAGCGTGGTGGACTAAAGCCTAATTCCTCTCATTTTGAGAGGAGACCCGTGCCCAGCAGTGGGACAATATAATGGGTTGATTAAGAAGCCGATGATCATGCATAAGGAGATTAATGAACTTAGATGAAGCGAAACTGGTGTGCCAGGATCGTAGCAAGTGGAAATCTATAGTCTCTGCCTACTCCAATGGGAGACAAGCGTGAAAATATGTATGTAGGGGACAAACGAGCAGACGGATCGCCTGATGGTAAGCGATTACCGCCGCCCATGGACACCCGCGACACCAGAGGAGTCACAAGTGCGTTGACGGCCTTTTAAAAGGGATTACGCTTTTTCCTGAAGATTTGAAGGTCGTATTGGTCCGGAAATACTGCAGGCGAAAGTTCATTCCACAGTTTTGTAGCTCCGGAAGGTAGAATGGCTGTTAGCTTTTGTTTGGCTTCTGACTACCATTAACTATTGTCATAGATATTCATCCCGTGTGGGGACGGGTTATTTTATTTTATTTCAATAGGTACAGTGACAGACTACAACCTAAGACAATTTTGCTTAGTTCAAGTTCAAGTTCAAATGTTTTTATTTCAAATAAGCTTTAACAAGCGTTTATGAAACGTTATGATTCTAGTTGCTCGGTTCCAAAAGGTTAATCCTATGGAGAAGAACCCGGCAAGAAACTCCATGGACACTCTTTTAAAATAAATGGTGTTACAATCTTCATTGGTACAATATTGCGATATGAGGATGTGTGAACATTGGATGTCAAAGTTAGGTAGAAGGTTTTCAGTGTTTGAGAACTCAATGTCAATAATAGAATATAAGTGAACTATGTGGTAAAGTACACACATCATCAAAGCAGGATAAATTAGAGTCCACTCAGACAAGCCACAATGTACACACATTTACAGTTTCAGTTGAGGTAAACAATACTAACCATATGAAGACATCTCGAAATGGTACGACAATACACAATACATATATCTGAAGTCCTATTATTACTGTACACAGCGTTCAATGTCTAGTGTGCTTCATTAATGACAGTTAAGGTTAAATTTATGAAGACAGTTCAAGTTTAGTCAATAATATGGACAAATTGATAAATTAATTACAGTTAGAATACTGTTCCTTACTGCCTTTCAGATAGGCATCCCGTAAGAGGCGTGAAAATATCTGACTTGCTCGGTGGTAGGACCCCTTGTGGTCTGACTGGCTGGCGACCAGCCTTACGTCGGAGTCTGTCGTAAAGCACCTTCGTGTATTTTTTGCACCTTTTCTTCGGTTGCTGGTTTTTGAAGTTAATTAAAATATTGCTTCGGCACGAATGGGCGGGCTCGACTGAAATAATACCACGGCCACACAGAAAACCGGCGTCAAACAACGCTTACGTTGTGTTTCGCCGAGTGAGTGAGGATACCGGAGGCCCCATCCCCTATTAAATAAATAAATAAATAAAATAATAAATAAAATCGTTTATTTCTCACCACAAAAAGTTACATAATCAGCACCAGAGCAAAGTGCGGGATAAAATTTTTGGTCGTTGATTGATCTTATGCTATTACAACATTACGACAGCGTAGTGAGCATTGGTTGTCATTAGACTAAGTCGCCCTATCCACTCGTACTAGTTAAAACTGTATCACGAGCGGATAGTCTTCCTCGCCCTCAGATCAACAAATTCTCGCAAGACATCAGATAGGGAATTGATCAAATTGTCTCAGTTGCTAAATAGTCATTTAACTAATAATGATTATAATAAAAAACTGTTAATTAATAATTAATAATAATGCTTATGTGTAAAGTGTATCGATGTAGTTAAATTAGTGAGTAGGATGGTGTGTGTAGTAGGGTGGTGGGATATTTATGTGTGTTTATAATGTCTATGTGCTTTCAATGTTGTTTAGTTTTTGTGGGCCTTACTTGTTTATATTATTTTTTAAGAGGTTTTCAGTAGTATTGTAGTCCAACAGTTTTAAAAAATTATGAATAGTTTTTTTGCAGGTTTGTGCATTAAGCTGTTTAAGATTTAAATTTTTGCTTATGGTGTTATATAGGCTAGGGCCAAGATAGTTAGAGAATTTTTGCGCAAAAGAAGTCTTTTGTTTCGGTATCTTATATACAATGTCTGTTCTTCTTCTTGTTTCAAATTGTGGTCTAACTCTATGCTGTGCAACAATTGTTAATTTAATAAATAATTTTCGTACCGTTAGCACGTCCAACTCCGAATATAATTGAGTTGTTGGATATGTATATTTTTTACGACTCATCACTTTGAGGATCATACGTTGAGCTCTTTCAACCAGCAGCATAATGGTTTTTGAAGTGCCTCCCCAGACATTTAGACCGTAGGCCAATATAGACTGGCAGAGGGCAAAGTAAACTTTGCGTAGTAAGTCAGTATCACATGCGTTTCTTATTGTTTTAAACACGTAAATTAATTTTCTTGCACGTTTACTGAGGTTCATGATGTGTTCTTTCCAGTTTAGGTTCTGGTCCACTGTTACTCCGAGGTACTTAATATGTTCAGTTCTAGAGATTGGTTTACACTGGCAGTTACTAGTATCGTCACAGTTATGTGCTTGTATTATGATTGAGTTTGGAGGAGGTTGTGATTTAGCATTTATAGCAAATGTAATAAGTTTCGTCTTGTCAACATTTAGTGTCAACAGATGATTATCTAACCATGTGGTTACTAAAGCAAAACCTTTATTTGCTGTTTCCGTTACATCCTTCCAAGTGTTGGAGTTAAACAAAAGAGCCGTGTCATCAGCAAATGTTATTATTTGACCATTGTGCAACTGAAAATTACAAAGATCATTCATATAAATTAGGAACAGCGTAGGCCCCAATACGCTGCCTTGGGGCACACCGAAAGATATGTTTTCTTCTTGGCTAAAGCTGTCATTAATTTTTACCACTTGTTTCCGGTTGGATAAATAGTCGCGAAAGAGTTGCAGTGGTATTCCACGAATGCCTAGGCTTTCAAGTTTTTGTAGAAGGATGGGAACAGAGACGGTATCGAAAGCCTTTGCCAGATCAAGAAAAATACCAAGAGTTTTCTGTCCTCTATCTAGATTATCCACTATATAGGATGTTAATTTATGTAGTGCGTCGTTAGTGGATATTTTTTCTCTAAATCCAAATTGATTTTCTGAGAGCAATTTGCGAGACTCTAGGTATCTTTTCAGCCTTATATTTACCAGCCTTTCCATTACTTTTGAGAAACTAGGTAGGAGGGAAATAGGTCTATAATTCGACACCAGTTCTTTGCTCCCTGACTTATAGATAGGAACAGTGATTGCCTTTTTAAATGCATTCGGAAAGATGCCCTTAGAGAAACAGGTATTAAATATAAGAGTTAAGGGCATAGCCAGTACATCTGCGGCCTTTTTAATAAAGTTCATAGAGATTCCATCCCAGCCCTCGGAACTCCCAGATTTTAAACCAATAATAGTTTTTTTTATTTCTGTCTCATCAGTTGGGAGAAGTAGGAAAGAGTTTAAAGGTCCCATATTTGACTGTTGTGCACATATTAAAAGGTGGACAACGCACTTGTGACTGCTCTGATGTTGCGGGTGTCCATGGGCGGCGGTAATCGCTTACCATCAGGCGATCCGTCTGCTCGTTTGTCCCCCTATCCCATAAAAAAGGGTCTTTAAAAGATTTATTTACAAAAATAAATATAAAATAATGATGTGATAATATATAATAAAGCCAATCAATACGAACTCAGCAGCTTTAAAAAAAACCTTACCCCACACTAGGATTTTCTCCCGCATCATGGGTGCTTTTACAAACACATTCTCACATACACAAACGCCCAGACCCGGACCAATTACCTGTAGATCATACAAATATTTGCTCCGTGTGGGGATTGCTGCTCAGCCACTACGCCAGACGTGTCGTCAAAGAATTTATTTGGATTGCTAATACGCACACATACACACAGGACAACAATGCAAACTGATTATGCAAACAGTTATTTTCTGACTGCCTCATTAGTCTAGTGGTCCCAAGCGCGACTGCTACGCTAGAGGTCTATTGAAATGTTAATTTAAATTTCGCGCCTTCTAATGTAATTTCCTAATCTGTTAGACTTTGTCTCTGGCTTACTCTATACTTTTATGATATGCTCTCTCTATTCCGTGACACTACGAGTAAAATATAAAATTGTAATTCCTTTTAATAAACGTTTATTCTCATAAAACCAACATCCACTTATTTCAAATAATCAACAAGGTCCTTGGTTCGATCCCCAGATCGAGCAAAGTGTTATTGAATTTTTCTATGACATTCTCAGTAGCAGCTCGGAGTCTGGATTTGTGCCCGGTTAATGGCAATAGGCTCGCCCCCTATTACATGGGACCTAAACATACCAGGCGAACTGTGGGTGTACATTAGTACGCCTCTGCCTAACCCTTCGGGGAGTACAGGCGTGATGGTATGTTATTTTTTTATGTGAAATTTCTCGTTGGTAAGATTTTTGCGAAACTGATATAGTGAAATAATATGTACATCTGTAGATCCACTGCACTCATTATATAACCCACAAGTTCGAGTTATGGGAGAATTCTGACCCAACACTGTTTTTCTCGCTGGAACACTATGTGGTTTAATAGGGTACCGGGGATAACGGCTTGGCAACTCTAAAACAGATCCTATTAAGAATGTCAGAGCAGTTAATTTTGTTGGTCATAATTTAAAAAAAAACCTAGTCTCTTAATATCATGCGTTGTTCAAGTGTAATCAATTCAATGTGTTATCAAAGAGTTAGCATAAATATTGCTTGAAGTAATTATACTTGATGGGAGAATAACCCAGCTAAGGCTACAATATAGGTCGCCGTTATAATTAGTGAAATTTACGATGGTGCCCCACCCTAGGGGGTGGGGGTGGCAAGCTACAGTCACACATTTTTTAAACTTAATATTACATACATACACTCACGCCTTTCTCCCACAGGGGTAGGCAGAAACTATAGACTGCCATTTGCTACGATTCTTGCATATTTCTTTTGCTTCTTCCACATTCACACATCTTCTCATACATACACGCCGGTTGCGAGTGCTACGCACCTGACCTTTTTGGAGGATTTCACCAATAAGATCGGCGTATGTCCTTCTAGGGCGACCTCTACCTGCGCTGCCGCTGACTTAATATTATATGATATTATATACAGAATACTGCGCTCCAAAACTCAAATCGCTGATGTTGGTCAGAAAGCCGCTACTCTAAAGTGGAACTGGGCCGGAAATATGAGTCCACAAGGCGTTAGACGACACGGGAGGACCAGACGGAGATGGCGGGATGAACTGGACTCCTATTTGCATATTGCCGAAAAAGCTCGAAACCGTGGGGAGTGGAAGGAGAGTGGGGAGGTCTTTGCCCTGCAGTGGGACAAACCGGTCTGATAATAATAATTACGTACTAGAGTTTCCGTGCGCTGCTTCGCCTGCGTGCTTAGGTAAGTTTCGTTTCTAAAATATACTGTGCCCACTGTACCTACACCATGGAGGTTTCATATAATAAAATGTTTTTATTTTTACTGCCTCATTAGTCTAGTGGTCCCAAGCGCGACTGCTACCCTAGAGGTCCTGGGTTCGATCCCCAAGTCGAGCAAAGTGTTATTGAGTTTTTCTATGAAATTCTCAGTAGCAGCTCGGAGTCTGGATTTGTGCCCGATTAATGGCAATAGGCTCGCCCCCTATTACATGGGACCTAAACATACCGGCGAACTGTGGGTGTACATTAGTACGTCTCTGCCTAACCCTTCGGGGAATAAAGGCGTGATGGTATGTTATGTTATGTTTTTATTTTTATGGAATAGGAGGGCAAACGAGCAGACGGATCGCCTGATGGTAAGCGATTACCGCCGCCCATGGACACCCGTTTTGGGGCTGTCTATATTGTTAAAATAACGTTCACGAGGCATATGACAAAATTTATAATTCTACAATCACCTAGCTACCAAAACAATATTTTCAACTATCAACCTTTTGAGCGCGTAACAGTCATATTTTAAGAGAGGTAGGGCATAGTGGAATCGAATAATTCCACTCACAGTTGGAGCTGCTCGACTGGGGAAGTACCTCCACCTTGCAGAAAATCGTAGCCAAATAACATAGCTCCGTGCTATGTTGTGTTCGTAACAGTGAGCACGGTCGCCAGAACTCCGCGAGGAAGCGTTGTGTTGGCAGTGGGGGGGACCAGCAGCATGTCTCCCTATGCAGCCCAACTATTCCTCCTTGATTTACAGGGTCGGCAACGCGCGAGTGATATCCCTGGTGTTGCAAGCGTCCATAGGCTACGGTAATCGCTTACCATCGGGCGGGCCGTATGCTTATTTGCCACCTTAGTGGTATAAAACAAAAAATGTATAGACAAACCAATATGTGCCCATTACGCCACGGTCACGACTGAATGACAGATTTCTATAGGAAATTCGGAAGCTTGGCGCTGAAGGCACGCTTGGGTTAATACCAATATGTTTTATGGTATTTTTATATCTCAAATAAATACCATAGTGCCGTAAATTATGGCAAAGTACTCATCTTTTTATTTTTAGGAAACAGGCGAGCAATTCAGTCAGAATTGCCCGCCTGTTGCCTCGGAGAACACGTAAAAGTACATGTTGTCAAACACAATCTATTACAATTGTTAGTGGTTGTCAGAAGCTCAAAAATTACAACTTGTAAATCGGATACATTTCGGAGAGTGTGCATCAGATCTCCACGATCTTATCCCCCCTAGCCCTTTCTACTATCGGACGACCAGAAGCACGAAAAAGCGACATCGATTCATGGTGGACATTCCAAAAACCCAAACGAAATGCTTTAAGGCCACTTTTATAATGCGTACCTACTGCTGAAATATGAAACGCGGTTCCGGAGTGGGACTTCCCCAATAGATATAATCTGGGTGTCTTTAAATCACGAGTGAATCGGTTTCTTCTAGGCAAGCGCGCTCCATCGTAGATCGCAGTATCGCTTAACATCAGGCAAACTGGCGGTCAAGCGTAAGCCTATCACGATTAAAAAGTTAGTATGTATACGCCTCATTAGTCAGTCTAGTGGTCCCAAGCGCGACGACTACCTACACTAGAGGTCCTAGGTTGGATCCCCAGGTCGAGCAGTATTTTTGGGTTTTTCTATGAAATTCTCAGTAGCAGAATTCGTTTGTGCCCGGTTAATGGCTATAGGTTCGCCCCCTATTACATGGAACTTAAACATACCGGTGAACTGTGGGTGTATATTAGTACGCCTCTACCAAACCCTTCGGGGAATACAGGCGTGATGGTATTGTTACGCCGAGTAACTATTAGTACGGAGATGGGTCACGAAGATTCTAGATAAGTCGTAGAAGCACGTAGAACATTCGAAGAAAAGCCGGGTTCAAGGTGAATGACCGTAAACAATAGACGATCACTTTATCGTCTATTGTTTATAAGTAGGTACTTAGGTACTTAGCTACTCGTATTTTGTGGACCTATCGAGAATGTTCGATTCTAGAATCTTCGTGACTCATATAAATACTGGTCGTGAGGGTCGGCCAGGGCAGTTTAGTTCTGAACACGGTGAAGTAAATATCGAAGCGAAGTTAAGTGATTACAAGTGCGACATTATAGTCCGATAAGTGATACTGTAGTGACTCTCTCAGTAATTTTTGTGTGTTTATCAAGTTAATTAAAATATTTGTTGTTTCGGTGAAATTGGTGTTAATTAAATTTATCCCGAACCCCAGCTCGTAACAGTATGTTATTTTGCCCGTATGCCTGTGGCTATCGATAGTATCCAGAAATTGTGGTGTGAAGGTCTGATATAAAAGTAACATAATCAACCCATTAGCGATGTGTCAACTCGGATTGGCAAACCGGGTCAACCCGGGTTGAGAGTAACTCGAATCAAACCGAGTTACTACCTATCCAACTCGGTTTGGGTTTCTAACCGCTAACGCAGACGAGACGGTGCGACGTGCGCGCGACGCTACACATCGTTTGACGATTTGACCCGATTCGACCCGAAGCCCCGAGCCGAACGATAACCGAACGGAACCGAATTGCACCGAACGAAGTCTTCGCCGCCGAGTCCAGTTAGCGATAGCGTAATTGTAATTGGTTACATGAGACTGATTGTAATTCGTAGGTACTCAAATAGTTGTCGTTATGTTTATTTTTGAGAATTTTATTATACTTAAGTACGTTATTGTAGTTACTTACATGAGACTGATTATAATTCGTACCTAAATAGTTTCCGTTATGTTTAGAATTTTATTAAACTTTTTGTGATAGTGAGACTGATTAAAATATAAATATTTTTAGTGTATCTGCTTTTCACTTTATAACAAAAAGTCCAAAATGAAAATTTAAATTTCTCAAACCGTTGCGAACGTTTCGGTTACCTACGCAAATGCAAATTACGCGACTTTTCGAACCGAATCGGGAACTCTAACCGTTCAAAGTCGTCATCTTCACGAGTTATCTACCCGCAGCCCGCGGTCGTTTCGGTTTGGATAACCCGGGTTGCAACCCGGGTTGAGTCCAATTTTGATTCGGTTAGAAAAATTTACGGTTTGGCCCATCGCTACAACCCATTACATTGTCCCACTGCTGGGTACGGGTCTACTTGTTTTAGGGCGGGTTAAATAGGAAGGTTACTGGATGGGTTTGGGGCTTGATGTTCCTATGTAAATAATGTGATAGGGCTGTAAGATCAACATTTTATAGATGGTATGTTAATACAATATAATATAACATACGGTTCACCCGATGGTAACCACACGATGCTAGAACCGATTTTTTTTTAAAAGCTTACTAGCAATGTGGTTCGCACATTACAGTATTCTTGTTAACCCGTCGTGCTAAGCTAAATGCTTGTGTTACGAGTGGGTTCACGTCGGTAGTGCAATGGGTGGGGTTGAACCGGCAACCACATGATCGCAAGTCCGACGCCCTAGCCATTAGGCTACCGCCGCTCTAGCCGCTCTATTGTAGCCGCTGTGTAGATGCTATGTAAGAAAAAGTAAAACAGCCTTGTAAAACATAAAAAAATAATATTATGTGCGAAACAGTTTCGGAAGTCGGTGCTTTTTATTTGATCGGATCATTTGATTTCGCCACCGACTTCCGAAACCATTTCGCACATAACATTTTTTTTTTATGTTTTAGAAGGCTGTTTTACTTTTTCTTAAAAGTTAATTTATTTCAATATTTTTAGTAACGAGAATTGTCTTTACATATTCCTAGATATTGTTATCATTTTATCATTTACTCGGTCGTTACGTGTTATTTCTAAATTTTGTGATCAGATCTTGACCAATTTTTTATGAGACTGCCTCTGAAGTATAACCTACCGATCAAAAAAAGAATTATAAAAATCGGTTCATGATTGACGGAATAATATAAAAAAACATACAGACGAGTTGAGAACCTCCTCCTTTTCAAAGTCGGTTGAAACCAACAACCATTCTGGGTTGTATTTACAGTATCTTACATCGATGATAAATATTGGCTAAAAAGTATTATATAAAGCCTATTATAATATAAAAGAATACATTGATGATAAAGATTTATAATAAATAAATACAAAAATAAAATAAATATATATATTATCTTTTTGTGATTTTTTTGCATTTTCCATGCTAAGATTATTAAGTTATTTTTTAGTAAAGGAAAAAAAATCCTGCCCGCGATTGAATTTTTTCCTTTACTAAAAAATAACTTAATAATCTTAGCATGGAAAATGCAAAAAAATCACAAAAAGATAGTTAAAAGGTAAGGTAGCATCGTACGACACTGAACTGACTGTAAAGTAAGTCGTGTCGGTTGAGAAGTAAGGTAACTTGCCTCTCATAGATGTTACCAACGTCACCTTATGACGTAAATTCAGAATGTGAAGGCAAAATTTCAATCATGCGGGTAGGGTTCGCGGTGGCTTAGAGGTCAGAGCGTCTGGTGTATCAAACCAGAAGACGCAGGTTCGAATCCTGCCCGCGATTGAATTTTTTCCTTTACTAAAAAATAAATATATATATATTATTATACAATATGATATTGAAATAATTAATAAAGAGATATATAGTAATAATTAGAATAGCAATAAAATAATAATAAACAATATAAATAATAATACCTAATAACATTTGAAATAATAGTTTAACTGCCCAAATAAGTTTAACTAAATAGAAACTTGAACGTAAATACTAAAATAAAAAATAGCATCCTTCTCTGCCCTACGTTGCCGTGCTCTACAGGGTCCATATTGTACCTACTTATATATTATGTAACACCTTAATATGACATAATGAATGAATGAATGAATGAATGAATGATTGAATGAATGAATAATTTTATTTCAGACAGGAGTCCATAGGGTTAGTAACAATTTTAACTTAAATTCTAGTGTTAGTAAGTTACAGACACATGAAAATATACAATTAAATTTCGGCGTGGAGCCGCATCCACCTCCGCAACATCGGGGACTCCCACCGATCTACGAACATACTGAGAATACTGTTGGTGCTGCCACGAACACGAGACATCAGAGTTGCACATCTGCTCCTAATAATAGCGGCAAAACCAGCAATATTGTTATCTGCGAACATCCCCGACGCACTACATCGCCACGGCAGCCGCAACAGCACTCTCAGTGCATTATTATATTGAACGCGTAGGTCGCTGTATGCCCTTTGAGTGAAGTTGACCCACAGGCTGCACGTGTAGAACGACTGACAGTAAGCTTTGCTTTGCACATATGGAGTGCAATAAAGATATTGTATTGTATTGTATTGTTAGATGAACATTGACAGTAGCTAGTAATTTAGAGGACAACGTAGTTTTTTAGAGCAAAATAATGCTATTAAAGAGAAATCGTGTTAATTAGCACCCTTTTTTATGGGATAGGTGGGCAAACGAGCAGACGGATCGCCTGATGGTAAGCGATTACCGCCGCCCATGGACACCCGCAACACCAAAGGAGTCACAAGTGCGTTGCCCGCCTTTTAAAAGGGAGTACGCTCTTTTATTAATGGTTTGAAGGTCCGGAAATACTGCAGGCGAAAGTTCATTCCACAGTTTTGTTGTGCGAGGCAGAAAGTTTCTAGAGAAACGCGCTGTTGTGGACTGCCAACCATCAAGATGATGGGGATGGAACTGCTGTCTCGTATAGAACGAATGTCCGCAACGTATCCGCGTTTTTGCGAAATATATAATTTTAAACAAACACTCGAGCTCAACCTTACTAGTGGCAACCCTGAGCGGGATATATGTCTTCCTACCCTTCCATTAAGGATAATATGTGCGTATTATCACGACCATTAGTTTTGTGGGATGAACAGGACTCGTTGATGGAAGTAGAGAATGCTTTCTGCAATTTTTTTCCAAGTTACGTCAGAGTGGAAATTCGTGTTTGTTAATTGTTTTATTCATTGTCATCATTTACCTATATACATTAGCACGTGTAAGTGTTACCGGGATTAGGCTAGGTTCTAAGCTGTGCTGTATGGTTGGGAGCGAGAGCGCATGGCAAGCGGTGCTCTCTTTTTGCGAGGAGGTCATCGCCACGAAGGAGGCCGCGGAGAGGGAGAGGGAGACTACCTCCACACTGCCAATCCACGCCCGCCGAACAGGGCGCAGGAACAGGGCAGATAACGCCCTGTTGCAACCACCATAAAGCGGCCAAGGGCAGCAGACTTGGGGAAGTCCGTCTAGCCATTACACAAGGCCCGAGATGGCGGCGCGGTAGGTGCTTTCGCGCCCCACTCTAGTGGATTGGCAGGTGGGGGATCAAATCAGTCTCCCTCAATTACGCTAGAGACCGCAATGTCGCGGAGGAATGAACTCTCACTCCTGTAACCCCAGCAAAAAGTGGTGAGGCGAAACCCGTGAGGTTTTTGTTCGGTAGGTCACCCACTCTGGTTGGAGTGGGGCAGGCTCCATCGCCTTCCCCAGGCGGCGGACGTCCATGGGGATATCATCAAAATAGCGCGCTCCATCGTAGATCGCAGTGTCGCTTAACATCAGGCGAACTGGCGGTCAAGCGTAAGCCTATCACGAATAAAAAAAACGTTCTACGCTGTAGCTCTAATTAGAGCCTATAAAAGGTACACGAGATATCTAGCGCTGAGTAGAATCAATTCGCATTGTGACGCGAGTCTCAACTCTGTTGGCATAAAGCTCTGCTGTACGATTACTAATTTTTCTTTCATTATTGATTTTTTTCATATCAAATAGAGCCGCTATTTGACTAATCACCAGTTACCATAACAATTTATATATTGCTATTTATATAGGTACATAGTGATTTCTGCTTCAAGCGCAAAGTTCGCGAATACTATCTCATGTCGCTGAATACTGTACTGTACTGTTTTTTTCCTGGTTCCTTTTTGACAATACTATATTTATGTTATCTCTGGCATATATAGTTAAATTATACATAATGTATGTATTTGTGTATATATTTATATTATTGTGTATTTATAGTTTATCACTTTTTACTCAGATATTTTTTTTTACCTATTTTTATCTTTTCTCCCAAACCAAAGGTTGACTGGTAGAGAATGCCATATAGCATTAAGTCCGCCTTAAGTACTACTTTTGTGTATAGAATTATAAATAAATAGGCTTACACTTGACTGTCAGTTCGTGATAAGGAACGATACTGCGATCTACGATAGAGCGTGCTTGTCCGTTCCAAACGGAATATAATAATATAGCTATCCTGTAGCTCGTCTCAATATTGCTCTAATAGAGTGGCTTAATGGATTGTCTTAAAAATTAACGTGATGTCCAAGCGAAAGTTACCAGCATGCATTATCACATTGAAATACATATATTGTTGATAAAAATTAATCGGTAAAATGAGGCTCTCTAAGAACTATAAGGCTCACTATGCTGTGACAAAGAAAGGGATTGATTTCTGTATAGATTTCGGCAAGGGTTACAAAGCATGAGAGCTTAGCCACAGATGGAAATGATTTTAAAAAAAAGCTTATTACCAATATGGGTCGCACATTACTAGTATTCTTGTTAACCCCTCGTGATAAGCTAAATGCTTGTATTACGAGTGGGCTCACGTCGGTAGTGTATTGGGTGGGTTTCGAACCGGGAACCACATGATTGCAAGTCAGGCAGGGCATGGTATTCCAAACAAACCTCAGTGGTTTTTTTTTCTACTGTAATATTTTAATTTTATGAGTGAATATTAAAAGATTCAAGTTACCCCGCAATTCTCGAATAGTTCTTAAACAGCAAAATATAGTTCTCAAATAAACTCACAGTTTTCAAACACCTAGCCTCGTAGTTCTTAAAATGACTGGTACAAACAGCTGACACTTTTTTTATAAAATGAATCCTTTTGATAAATAGCCTTATAGTCTTAAATATCCCAACAAGTCATAATTACCCTCACAGTTTTCAAATAGACTCGGAGATCTCAAATAGCCCCGAAGTTCTAAATATCTTTACAGTTCTCAAATAGACAAAAGTTCTACAATATCTTTGCAGTTCTCAAAGAGCCCAGAAGTTCTAAATATCTTTGAAGTTCTCAAATAGCACGGAATATCTACAATATCTTTATAATTCTCAAATAGCCCTGTAGTTCACGAATAGCCCCATTTTACGCTACGTAACACCAAATGTACTCACCAACTTTGTTGTTGTTGTGCGGGTGTTGGTGGTGGTGGGGTTGCGGCTGCGGTTGCTGCGGCATTTGTGGCACTAATGCCGGGTGCGGCAATTGTAGCAGTTTTGGCTCGAGCTTCGTTGCTGCTGCTACGGGTATCGGTCCAGCGTTTGTCATTGTGGTCATTGTTGCTGCAGGCATCATAAGGGTCGACATCGTAAGCATTTTGAATCAGCAGCACTCAAAAAAAATCCCGGATTTGCAGCACTTTTCAAAAATCCATTTTTTTACACACAGTTTTTTCTCGCACAATTTTTTTTGCACAGTTTTTTTTTGTTTTACACTAGTATTTTAGTCGAGATATATTTTTTAAATATAATTATTATTTGTTTTTGTATATAACTACTGTTTTTTTATAGATGAGTAAATCACATAGTTTTATGCACTGACATAATTATTTACATGTATATTTTATACATCTAAACTATAGTAAGTAAATCTGTGAAACAAAAAAAAAATTTTTTAAGAACTTTTTTTTGAAATGCCACGCATTTTTTTACTATTGCAGGCCTCTTGCTAAGTTATAAATATGTATTTACTTATTTCAGAATTTAACTATACTTTAATTTACTCTAGGCAACGCCATGGAGTGAGTTTGGGTAATAAGAGCCATACGAGAAATTAGTACCGTATTATTCAATTTCAAAGCAAGTAAGTAGGTAGGTAGTACATATTTTTTATGTTTTTTATTGTTATAACATGATAAACAAGCATACGGCCCGTCTGACAGTAAGCAACCGCAGCCTATAGACGTCAGCAACACCAGTGGTATCACTCGCGCGTTGTCATCTTGACACCTCAGTTGTTAAGTCTCATTTGCACAGTAATATCACTGGCTACAACTAAATACAATGTCTTTAGCGGTTGTTCAAAACTGTCACGTTATAGACAAAAATAATACAGCGAATATTACTAATGTTAAGGCTGATCGTTCACCTGAGCCCGCCAAATTCAAAATTCAAGTGATTGTTTAGCAGTTTGTAGGTCCTTATCAAGTTCTAGATTAATGGCAGCTGTAATCGCGACATTAAATTTTTTATTTCTTTTTTTAAAAAACGTTGCCCCACACTAGGATTTTCTCCTGTATCGTGGGTGCGTTTACAAATACAAATTCTCACATACACAAACGTCCAGACCCGGAACAAATATTTGCTCATTATATCATACAAATATTTGCTCCGTGTGGGGATCGAACCCACAACACGTGGCGCAGAAGCCGATCGCTCAACCCCTACGCCAGTCGTGTCGTCGCACAATAGTTAGTTAGTACAATATATTGACAACTGAGGACTACAACCTTTGCTTAAAAATCCTTATCAAGCCAAAAACTGTGCCAATGATCAAAATTGACACTTTATACTACATTTAGCTACAATAACGATTTTAAAGCAAAATTTCTAGTTATACGTTGTGAATGTTGTATAGTTAATGTCGCAATTACTACTGCCATGTATCTAGAACTTATTATAGACCTACAAACTGCGAAAAACCACTTGAAATTTGAATATGGCGGGCTCAGGTGAACAATCAGCCTTAAATTTGCATTTTATTGTAACTTAAGAAGAGTCCACAACATGTACTAAAATGCATCACATTTCGAAAAAGATTAATGATCAATCAAATTTATACTGGGACAATCCCAAATAATCCAATACTTTAAATAGGCAGTTGTGGAAGAATTAGCGGTTGCTTTAAGTGTCGTGGGTTCGAATTTAAGCAATAGAAATACTATGCAGTTGAATTGTGGTTTTTTTTTTGTAATTTTTTTTTTGTTTTAGTACAATTTTTTTGTTTATATGATATGACCATTGTCAAGTCAAAAGTCTCGAGTTGGAATCCAAGGCACGCACCTCTGACTAAAGCCATGTACGTATTAATAAACGCTTATACGGTGAAGGAAATTATCGTAAAGAATGCTGCATGCCTGAGAGATTTTCTCGACGGCGTGTGAAGTCTGCCAACCCGAACTAGGCCAGCGTGGTGGACTATAGCCTAATCCCTCTCATTCTGAGAGGAGATCCGTGCCCAGCAGTGAGACAGTCTATGTATTGATAGTGATGATAATGACTTCCTCTCTACACTATGGACTCATTTTTTTATTCGTGATAGGCTTACGCTTGACCGCCAGTTCACCTGATGTTAAGTGACACTGCGATCTACGATGGAGCGCGCTTGCCTAAATGAAACTGAATCACTCGTGATTCAGTTTCTGGTGTCTGTACACCCAGATTATATCTATCGGGGAAGCGCATTCCACATTTCAGCGGTACTCATGATAAAAGTGGACTTAAAGCGATTCGTTCAGGTTTCTGTAATGTCCATCATGAATCGATGTCGCTTTTACGTGCTTCTGGTCGTCCGATAGTGGAAAGCTAGAGGGAATAAGATCGTAAGGATCTGATGTACACTCTCAGAAATGTATCCGATAAAAAGTTCCTGTGGAATCGTACAGTATATTTTAAGTACTAAGCACTATAAATTCCTATAAACACGATCGACACGCACTCGCTAGCGAAAACATTGATTCAATGAAGCATGATTTTTGTCGTGTCTTGTCACGACACACATCCAAGGGCTGACAAGCAAAAAAAACACACTGTTTTTGCACACCCCTAACAAATGCGAACAAATTAATTTTGGTGACATCCCTGTGCTCCAGGAATTCTCATAGGGCTGTCACAATTAAATGAGTACGTATTTTTTTCCTTTTTTACACGATTGTGCCAGAAAGAGGATTATGTTTTTCGGGTGTATATATATATGTATTTTTTTTAAGCTCTGCAGCCTAAACGGCTTGATGGATTTTAGCGTGAGGGACGTCGTAAGATTCGTCTTAATTGTGAGGGTAACACACAATGACACAAATTAAAATGGCCGATTTTTGGCGTCATATTTTATGCCCTGAAAAAGTTTTTTTCCCCAAAACTTCTCGATAGTATATAAAACTAAAGGGTTTTGTAAATGGATAACAAACATATATACAACTTATATGTTTAATATAATTTGGAATGAGAAATGCTACAAAATCCTAACTAAAAAGTGTATTTTTTTTATGGGATAGGAGGGCAAACGAGCAGACGGATCACCTGATGGTAAGCGATTACCGCCGCCCATGGACACCCGCAACACCATAATATAGGAGTCACAAGTGCGTTGCCGACCTTTTAAAAGGGGATTGGGCCTCCGGTAACCTCACTCACTCGACGAAACAACGTAAGCGTTGTGTGACGCCGGTTTTCTGTGAGGCCGTGGTATCACTCCGGTCGAGCCGGCCCATTCGTGCCGAAGCATGACTCTCCCACGTAAATCTAAGTGACGGCTTCATTAGTCTAGTGGTTCCAAGCGCGACTGCTACGCTAGATGTCCTGGGTTCGATCCCCAGGTCGAGCAAAGTGTTATTGAGTGTGTCTATGAAATTCTTAGTAGCAGCTCGGAGTCTGGATTTGTGCCCGATTAATGGCAATAGGCTCGCCCCCTATAACATGGGACCTAAACATACCGGCAAACTATGGAAGTACATTAGTATGCCTCTGCCTAACCCTTCGGGGAATACAGCCGTGATGGTATGTATGTATTATATGTAAAAAGTGTAAAGTAGTTATTTTGAAAAATTAAAAAACTAAAAAAAAATAATATTGAAAAAAGATTGTTAAATAAAAACCCGGCAATATCTTTTAAGACGATGCCTCCGACTGTATGAGATTGATCATCATATTCCCTCTTTTTTGGTAGTCGGGTTTTTTTTTATTTTACAAACTTTTTTTTATATTTTAACCACACAAAAAAAAACTTAAAATCATTGTGACAACCCTAACCAACAACTCCTATAAAGCTACATTAACAAAATTGGGGTAGCAGATATATATTGCTACGTATACCCGCTACGGCGTAGGCCTCGCTACGGCGTAGCCAGCGTAGCCCGCCATTAAAATTGTTTCAAATCTAATTGCTCGGAGATAATTATATTCACACAAATATATATAGATTAGATTGAGGAACAGTGTGATAAGACAACGTTTCTGGCTAAAAGATGATAGAGAGAGCATAGTGGAATTCAATAATTCCACTCACAATTGGAGGTGCTCGACTGGGTAAGTACCTCCATCTAGCAGAAAATCGTAGCCAAATAACATAGCTCCGTGCTATGTTGTGTTCCTAACGGTTAGCAAGGTCGCCAAAGCTCTGCAAGGAAGCGTTGTGTTGGCAGTGTGAGGGACCGGTGGTGTTTTGTTACCGCCGCTGTCATGCATGCCAGCATGTCTCCTATGCTGCCAGTCCAACTATTTACTCCTTAATTTACAGAGTCGGTAATGCGCGAGTGATGCCTTTGGTGTTGCAAGCGTCCCTAGGCTACGGTAACCGCTTACCATCAGGCGGGCCGTTTGCTTGCTTGCCACCTTAGTGGTATAAAGCCTTAGCGTCTGGTGTATCCAACCAGGAGACGAAGGTTCGAATCATGCCCGCGATTGAATTTTTCCTTTACTAAAATAAGTCAGATATTTTTCAATCTAATGTTTTAGCGTCTATTGCCATTAACTGAGCACAAATCCAAACTCCTAGCTGCTAGTAACTAACTATTACTAACACGGTATTAAACACACTAGCAGCATAGCAGTGACTATTTTCTTAACACAATAATTACAAGAGCTAGGTCACCCCCCCACCCCTCTCGTAAGGGTTGTTCAATATAAAGTTGACTATAGTTTCACCCTTGTGCTCCACAAAATATTCATTACTAAATTCTCAGTATAGGGATGGGAAATGTCTCGATAACTGCGTTTATCGATATTGAGATTAAAGGTTCTTTTTAAATGCATGTTTCGTGTTGCGGTTTAGGGCGACACGAAGCGATCCTGGGTTTGATTCACAGCCGACGCAAATATTTGTGTTTCACGGATATTAGTTTAGAGTCTTGACTGGTGTTTGATTTATTATACAAATAAAAATATGAGATTACGCATTTATTAAATTAATTTTAACTGAAACTTAACTTTTTTTAAATCTTACTAGCAATGTGGGTCGCACATTACTAGTATTCTTGTTAACCTCTCGTGCTAAGCTTGTGTTACGAGAGGGTTCACGTCGGTACTGCAATGGGTGGGTTTTGAACCGGCAACCACATGATCCGAAGTCCGACGCCCTAGCCATTAGGCTGCTGCCGCGTTTTCATTAATTATCTACCAGTAACTTAAACAACTAACTAAAACAATAAACTAACTAAAATAAAACTAGATATTACTAAATAAATATTACTAAAAAATAATATAAAAACATTTTACGACCATAATTATTTAAAGACTACACGGTTTACTCACGCGCATTCTCGGGATCGCCCGACTAGTTTCAGACTCAATAGGAGTCCTTAATCATGAGCTGCCAGTTCGACTCGCGACACCACCGCCGCCGCGTCAGCTCATGATTAAGGACTCCTATTGCGTCTGAAACTAGTCGGGCGATCCCGAGAATGCGCGTGAGTAAACCGTGTAGTCTTTAAATAATTATTGTGTCGGGTTGTTTTATTCCCTACAATATGGTTGAGTCGAACCACGCCGATACGCACGTCATGCTCGTGAACGGGTGCTGTCTGTCGGGGCTGGTCAGCTCTTACTTGCTGTGGCAATCCCTAATTCCTTTTGTATATTGAATAAATCTTATACATCAAACTGCAGAATTCTCAGCAACTAGTTGGAACAAAGTTGTAAAACATAACTAATATTGTAATCAAGTTTTTCTATTTTTTTAAAAAGAGTGTCTATGGAGTTTCTTGCCGGCTCTTCTCCATACGACCCACTTTTTGGAACCGTGCAAATAGTTTTGACTTTTCAAAAGTACCTATTTAGTGGTCTAATTGAAATAAAACATTTTGACTTTGACTTTGACTTTGAATTATGAATACGCCTCACGAAAGTTATTATACAAATTTTACGACCAAGTTTAATTCTATATTGAACCGCGAATGATAGCTGTACATTTCTTGACGACGTCATCGTTTATTAAATAAACCCGCACGCGGTTTCACCCGCGCTGCTCCGTTCCTAAGAGGCGTAGCGTGATGTTATAAAGCCTATAACCTTCCTCGATAAATGGACTATCTATACTTATAATAAATCTGTAGAGAGATCAATTCTGTACATGAAATATATTTCCAAAATAACTATCAGCGGGTGATTAGTGATCGATACTGACGCCAAAAATGCAATCAGTAAAATTTTTGTCTGTCTGTCTGTATGTTCGTTATAGAAACAAAAACCACTCGACGGATTTCAACGAAACTTGGTACAATTGTTCTTCATACTCCTGGGCAGGTTATAGTATACTTTTCATCACGTTACGATCAATAGGAGCAGAGCAGTGAAGGGAAATGTTGGGAAAATTAGTGATTCATGAGAAAGGTTTCAAGCTATAAAACATCACGCTACAACCCTTAGGAACGGGGCAACGCAGGTGAAACCGCGGGCGAAGAACTAGGGAACAAAGTAACTATTCCACGCGGACGAAGTCGCTGGTAAAAGCTAGTCTAACATAAAAAGAATCAATCAATCAATTCAATCTTTCATCATTGTCCTTAACTAAAATATCTTTATAATCTTAGCATGGTAAAAGGCAACAAAAAAAATTACAAATAGAGCGTTCAATAATGCAAAAAATGCTAGTATTTGTATGTATGAAGTTTGTACAATCATATCGATCCATACAAAGTCCGCGGGGAGGCTGGCTCGATAGATATTATTTAATGAAATGTACTTTGATGCCAGCAAGCGTTGTGACCTCGACTGTCAAATTTGGCATGAATTATCACTTATTGCGTACATATTCCCCTGTGTATTGTTATAATAAACAACATAATATCATGCCTATTCCTCCAGCGGTTAGGCAGAGGTATACTCTTAACAAAAGAGTTAGGTGTCATTTTTTTAAACCACTAATGTGGGTATTAAGTATACGGCCCGCCTGATGGTAAGCGGTTACCGTAGCCTATGGACGCTTGCAACACCAAAGGAATCACTCGCACGTTGCCGACCCTGTAAATCAAGGAGGAATAGTAGATAACCGACGATCATGAACGTAGATGAAGCGAATGGTGTGTGCCAGGATCGCTAGTTAAAATCTATAGTTTCTGCCTACCCTAATTATTTTTTATGGGATAGGAGGGCAAACGAGCTGTCGGATCGCCTGATGGTAAGCGATCACCGCCGCCCATGGACACCCGCAACACCAGAGGAGTCACGAGTGCGTTACCGACCATTTAAAAGGGGATTGGGCCTCCGGTAACCTCACTCACTCAGCGGAACACAACGCAAGCGATGTTTAACGCCGGTCTTCTGTGAGGCCGTGGTATCGCTCCGGTCGAGCCGGCCCATTCGTGCCGAAGCATGGCTCTCCCACGTAAAAAATAATGGGAAACAGGCGTGAAAATTACGATTAACAATTATGCTTTATAAGTAAAGACTGCCTCATTAGTCTAGTGGTCTCAAGCGCGACTGCTACGCTAGAGACTGCTACTCGAGCAAGTGTTATTGAGTTTTTCTATGAAATTCTCAGTAACAGCTCGGAGTCTGCATTTGTACCCGGTTAATGTAAATAGTCCCGCCCCCTATTACATGGGACTTAAACATACGGTGGGTGTATATTAGTACGCCTCTGCCTAACCCATCGGGAATACAGGGGTGATGGTATGTTATAAAAATAATTCATGCTTAGCCTTCCAAAAAAAAGCTAAATTAATTACTAAAGCTAAAATATTTTCACCACCAGCCATAAAATTTTATCGATATCGGCATTAATGCGAGTCCCACCACTACTTGCTCTAATTAGTGACTTGACGGCTTTGTGTAATTAAATTTTGAACGCCAAACAAACCCAAGGGACTGGCATAGCTAGCCTAACCTGGGTTATAAAGTATTGTGTTATTTTGTGAAGAGTACAATCATGTTTAGCTTAGCGATGTGTTTTTATGGATTAAGTCGCTGACGAGCCATCTGGTGGTAAGTAGTCATCGTCGCCCATGGACACCTGCAACACCAGAGGAGTAGCCGATGCGTTGCCGAGCCTTAAGCTCTCCTACGGACTGCAGACTGCCAGAGACGCAGCAACCGAGGGGAACTGGCTCTTACGTGCAAAAGTCGAAACACACACCGCGGTGCTTTACGACAGATTCCGACGTAAGGATGGTCGCCAGACCGTCAGACCACAAGAGATCCTACCACCACGCAAGTCAGATATTTTCACGCCTCTTACGGGATGCCTACCAGAAAGGCAGTGAGGAGACAGACCGAGTTAAGAGATTTTTTTTTATTCGTGATAGGCTTACGCTTGATCGCCAGTTTGCCTGATGTTAAGCGATACTACGATCTACGATGGAGCGCACTTGCCTAGAAGAAACCGATTCACTCGTGATTTAAAGACACCCAGATTATATCCATCGGGGAAGACCCACTCGGGGAGCGCATTCCATATTTCAGCAGTACGCATTATAAAAGTGGACTTAAAGCGTTTCGTTCGGGTTTTTGGAATGTCCACCGTGAATCGATGACGCTTTTTCGTGCTTCGGTCGTCCGATAGTGGAAAGGGCTAGAGGGGATAAGATCATGGAGATCTGATGCACACTCTCCGAAATGTATCCGATAAAAAACCGATAAGCTAGCAAGTTACTTTCGCATTTTATAATATCAGCAGGAAAAATTTAGTTCGAAAAATTACAATCAGTAATTATTTTAACAGGTTTTTGCATTTATAAATAACCTTTATCCTTGTTCCCGTTTGAGGTTGGACGGCAATCTGAAACAAAGAGAAAAAATATATAAATATCATAAGCCCAAAACTGCAAAACCAACACGGTGCGTTCATTCTGCGTAAAATGGATCGCTAATATAAAAATACCGGACAAGTGCGGGTTTGACTCACCCACCGAGGGTTCAGTACAGGTACATAATTTTTTTTTATGTAATGTAATTTAATTTTTATTGTGATAACTGTATTAATACCTAATTAAATATAAATGATAATATTGTTATTGTATCGTACCAAATTCCATTGAAATATTAATTTTACAGCGCCCTTGCAGGGTTTCATATTGATACCACATATTATTGTAACATCCTTATTACTTAAGACAGCAATAAAGATTTGAATTTGAATTTGAATAATTAATTACAAATGTATAGTTTTCAGACTTTTCCATTAACTTGTTGTCTAAGACTTGTCAAATTTCATAGTTCTAGGTCAACGGAAAATACCCTATAAATTTTGATTCCCTTGAGAGTGTCGAAATATACGTTTTTTGCGGCGTAAACGGCCGTATCTTTTTCTGCGTTACCTTAGAAGTTTGATTTTTTTTCGCACCTTTAAGGGACTGTAGACTTGAGTATATAGTTTAATTTCAACTCGATACCTCCACGCGTTCCCGAGATAAAGGGTCTTGACAGACAGATGGACGGACAGAAGGACGAACAACATAGCGATCCTATAAGGATTCCGTTTTTCCTTTTGAGGTACGGAACCCTAAAAATAAGCAATTTTAACATTAAGACGTTCAATTCCTATAGACCCGTGACCATGGATGCTGTAAAGGATCTAAAGCCTCGGGATTTAAATAATATCAATACAACGTGATGAAATCGGTAAAAAGTAGTTTTATTACAATCCTATAATATAAACGTGAATATTTGTGTGGATGAATGGATTTTAATGAAACTTTACGTATACGTAATCAACCCATTATACTGTCCCACTGCTGGGCACGGGTCTCCTCTCAGAACGATAGGGATGAGGCTATTGTCCACCACGCCGGCCTTGTGCGGGTTGGCAGACTTCACACGCCATCGAGAAAATCTCTCAGGCATGCAGGTTTCCTCACGATGTTTTCCTTCACCGTTTAAGCGCGTGATAATTAACTATATAATACACATATGACTTCGAAAAGTCAGAGGTGCGTGCCTTGGGTTTGAACTCGAGACCTTTGACTTGGCAGTCCAACTGTCATACCACTAGGCTATCACTGCGTAGTTAACGAAACTTTACAATAATCAAACCAATTATATTACGTTCCACAATGTATACGGACCCTGTCAGGCACAGCATAGTTTGGTAGGAGAGAGGAAAAACTGATAATTTTTTATTATAATTTCCTATAGTTTATTGTTATTATATTTATTATTATTTTTACATTATAATTTGTAATATTTTCATTTAACCTTACATTATTATTATATTATCATTATTTTTCCTACCTACATAATGGATTTTAGGCAATTATTGGTAGTTTATAATTATTAAATTAATATAGCTTATGCTTCAGAATAATAAATAGAATATAATTATCTTTTTGTGTTTTTTTTTTGCATTTTCTATTAAGATTATAAAGTTATTTTAGTGAAGGAATAATTCAATCGCAGGCAGGATTAGAACCTGCGTCTTCTGGTTACACTAGACGCTCTGATCTCTAAGCCTCCGCGAGTCCCACCTTATGACGTAAATTCAGAATGTGTAGGCAAATTTCTATCTGGCGGGTGACTGCCTCATAAGTCTAGTGGTTCCAAGCGCGACTGTTACGCTAGAGGTCCTGGGTTCGAGCCCCGGTTCGAGCAGTGTTATTGGGTTTTTCTATGAAATTCTCAGTAGCAGCTCGGAGTCTGGATTTGTGCCCGATTAATGGCTATAGGCTCACCCACTATTACATGGGACCTAAACATACCGGCGAACTGTGGGTGTACATTAGTACGCCTCTGCCTAACCCTTCGGGTAGTACAGGCGTGATAGTATGTTATCTATACTTATAATAAATCAGTAGAGAGGTCAATTCTGTACATGAAATATATTTCCAAAATAACTATCAGCGGGTGATTAGTGATCGATACTGACGCCAAAAATGCAATCAGTAAAATTTTTGTCTGTCTGTCTGTATGTATGTCTGTATGTTCGTTATAGAAACAAAAACCACTCGACGCATTTCAACGAAACTTGGTACAATTGTTCTTCATACTCCTGGGCAGGTTATAGTATACTTTTCATCACGCTACGATCAATAGGAGCAGAGCAGTGAAGGGAAATGTTGGAAAAATGAGTGATTCATGAGAAAGGTTTCAAGCTATAAAACATCACGCTACAACCCTTAGGAACGGGGCAACGCAGGTGAAACCGCGGGCGAAGAACTAGGGAACAAAGTAACTATTCCACGCGGACGAAGTCGCTGGCAAAAGCTAGTTTGAAATAACTTTGTAGACTATAATTTATAAAGATATTTTGTTAAGAGCATTACATCGCTCAAATCCAAAAAACACCCTAGCTTTAAAGAAGTTTCTAGTGGAATCCTTATGTGCGTTTGCCATATAAAAAATATATGTTATACTTAAGGTCATCACAAACAAACTGCATTGTTTAAAATGTTTATAAATTTGCCCCAATTTTGAATAATAATTGAAGTAGATAGGCCTTTTTTAACCTAATTTGTATTTTTTCTCTTTAACGGCTTTATATGTACTCGTAGTTAGTCATGAATTTTATACCAAAAAAAATGTAATGACATAATTAACAATTTGTATTGTTTTTATTTTCTTATTTCTTTGATTATTTTGAAATACTGCCTCACTGACTGACTGCCTCATTAGTCTAGTGGTCCCAAGTGAGACTGCTACACTAGAGGTCCTGGGTTCGATCCCCAGGTCGAGCAAAGTGTTATTGGGTTTTTCTATGAAATTCTCATTAGCAGCTCGGAGTCTGGATTTGTGCCCAGTTAATGGCTATAGGCTCGCCCCCTATAACATGGGACCTAAACATACCGGCGAACTGTGGGTGTACATTAAGTACACCTCTGCCTAACCTTTCGGGGAATACAGGCGTGATGGTATGTTATGTTATTTTGAAATAATAAAGAAATACCCGAAACCTCACTAGCACCCCGCGTGAAGCACCCCCGCAATGCCTGTGACTAACAAATACTAGCACAAAGACTAAATCATCAAGGTCATTGAGTAATGTAATACCCTTAATTATGCAGTCTACGCGTCACTAGTATCTAATATTCGCGTAAGTGTCAAAAATAAGCTAGTACCTAAGGCAAACTGGTGGTCAAGCTTATGCGTTATAGCATAAATAAGCGAGCTAGAGATATTGGAATCCACCAATCCAATAATTCCACTCACAATTGGAGCTGCCCGACTGGGGAAGTACCTCCACCATGCGGAAAACCGTAGCCAAATAACATAGCTCCGTGCTATATTGTGTTTTTAACGGTGAGTGTGGGGACACAAACACATGCATATCCATGTAAGTGCATGTGCATGGCTATGTAGGTGTGGGTGTCACTTTACATCGTTTGCCCGTAGATTGACTGCTTAAGGCAGTCCGGTTGTGATTCGCATACAGTGCGTACATTGGAATCAAAATTGTGAAATATGTAGTTTGACATCTAAATTGAACTTGAATTGGACTATGTACCTAGAAATTGGACAGACCTTGTGTGTGGAGCAAAGTTATAAAATTGTGAAGTGTGTTGTGATAGAACATAATAAATTGCAGTGTAATTTCTATTTGCCTTTTATTAACACATCTATTTCATCCGACCGGACTCACACAACACAACATTTGATAATGTGCAAGTAATTAATATCATACACAACAGTGAGCAAGGTCGCCGGAGCTCCGCGTTGTGTTGACAGATAGGATAAGCATCATGCTATTGTCCTCTACGCTGCCAGCCGAACTATTGCTCCTTAATTTTTATATCATAATTGTTAATCGTAATTTTCACGCTTGTCTCCCATTAGGGTAGGCAGAAACTATAGATTTTCACTAGCGATCTTGGCACACACCATTCGCTTCATCTATGTTCATGAACGTCGGTTATCTACTATTCTTCCTTTATTTTACAGGGTCGGCAACGCGCGAGTGATATCCCCGGTGTTGCAAGCGTCCATAGGTTACGGTAACCGCTAATTATCAGAAGAGCCGAATGCTTGACCGTAATGGTATATAAAAAAAAGCGTATCAAGAAAAAAAAATGGTATTCTGACTTACATTTTCGTCCTATGTAGCCTAGTGGTTCTAAGCGTGACTAATATACGAGGTCCTGGGTTCGATTCGCAGGTCCAGCAAAGCGTTACAAGATTTTTCGGTTTCGGAGATTGGATTTGTACCGGGTTAATAGCAATAAGCTCGCTCCAATTAAATGGACTGTAACATATCAGCAAACTGTGTATGTATAGTACATCTCTGCCTAACCCTTCGGGGAATTCATGCGTGATAGTATGTTTAAAAGCTCAGCTAAAACTAGCAAAATTGCCAATCCTATGAATTTTGCTGAAATGAAAACACACATACAAAACATGGTATACGTTGAATCAGGAACAAAGAAATCCCTCCCACGCATGCGCGAATAGAAAGAGATAGCACTACGGTCGAAACCTATCACCCTCCCTATGTAAGAAAGAGACACAAAACGTCATAAATTCCAAAGTGTATTCAGGGTACGTTTATTTAATAATTAGAAGTTATACCATTTTGAGAAGAAAGAAAATTATTTCATGATTTATCATTAGGTTAGGTATCATCGCATTGTCAAATATTCTGTCGCTAAGTAATAAGGTGCTAACATTAATGAGTTCCGGTTTGAAGGGTAATGTGCTAGCTTATCGGTTTTTTATCGGATACATTTCGGAGAGTGTGCATCAGATCTCCACGATCTTATTTCCCCTAGCCCTTTCTACTATCGGACGAGCAGAAGCACGAAAAAGCGACATCGATTCATGGTGGACATTCCGAAAACGCAAACGAAACGCTTTAAGTCCACTTTTATCATGCGTACCTTTGAAATGTGGAATGCGCTTCTTGAGTGGGTCTTCCCCGATAGGTATAATTGAGCGAGTCTATTGCCATTAACCGGGCACATATTTAGACTCCAAGCTGCTTTTGAGAATTTCATAGAAAAACCCAGTAACACTGCTCGATTTGGGGATTGAACCCAGGACCTCTAGCGTAGCAGTCGCACTTGGGACCAATAGACTAACGACGCAGTGATCAAGTCACCTTTATACAAAATCACAATTCTCTCTATGACGTTCCCTATCTAACCTAAAATTAAAATTAATAATTTCCATAATTTTGGACAAATTTGATTTTTTTTTTTGTAGATGGGCTCTAAAAAATTCTGAGGTTATAAAAAAATTAAGTAGACAATTATCGTCATCGCTAATCTTGCCATAAAAAAAGAAAATACTGCCTCCTTACTGTAGTGGTCCAAAGCGCAGTCGAGCAGTGTTATTCGGTTTTTCTATGAAATTCTCAATAGCAACTCGGAGTTTGGACTTATGCCCACATAATGGCAATAGGCTTTAAGTCCACTTTTATCATGCGTATCGTTGAAATGTGGAATGCGCTTCCCGAGTGGGTCTTCCCCGATAGATATAATCTGGGTGTCTTTAAATCACGAGTGAATCCGATTCTTCTAGGCAAGCGCGCTCCAGCGTAGATCGCAGTGTCGCTTATCATCAGGAGAACTGGCGGTCAATTGTAAGCCTATCACGAATTAAAAAAAATTGGTTAGCCCCGAATTACGTGGGACCTGAACATATCGGCGAACTGTGGGTGTACAGTGGCGACCAAAAGTCCATAGGCAATCTCACAACGCAACCTACATACCTCTGCCTAACCCTTCGGAGAATACAGGCGTGATGGTATTGTTACGAGCACAGAGAATGTCACAACACTATCACTTGTCGCACTATAATGTCACACTTGTAATCACTTAACTTCGTTTCCATATTCACTTCACCGTGTCCAGAACTAAACTGCCCTGGTCGACCCTCACGACCAGTATTTATATGAGTCACGAAGATTCTAGAATCGAACAATCTCGATTGATCCACAAAATACGAGTAGGTAAGTACCTACTTAAAAACAATAAGAAAGAAAGAAAAAGTTTTTATTTTCGCCCTTATGACACACAACAAATCAAAATGCAACTGTACAATCATATATTTTTTTTTTTATGGGATAGGAGGGCAAACGAGCAAACGGATCACCTGATGGTAAGCGATTACCGCCGCCCATGGACACCCGCAACACCAAAAGAGGAGTCACAAGTGCGTTGCCGACCTTTAAAAGAGGATTGGGCCTCCGGTAACCTCACTCAATCGGCGAAACACAACGTAAGCATTGTTTAACGCCGGTTTTCTGTGAGGCCGTAGTATCACTCCGGTCGAGCCGGCCCATTCGTGCCGAAGCATGGATCTCCCACGTGTATTTAGATAACTTAAAAGTAGCAAAAGGATGCGCAAAAATAGAAAAACGAAAAACGGGGCAACACAACAGGCATGGCCATCTACCAGAGCCACAGATTAAGGAAACTATAGAAGTTTATGGTTCTTGGTGGATAATTTGATCTATTTTTCCTTAATCTATGACCAATACGAAAGTGGTCACGAATTATTTTGCACAGACGATGAAGTGATCGTCAATTGTTTACATCATTCACCTTGAACCCGGCTTTCCTCCGAATGTTCTGCGTGCTTCTACGACTTATCTAGAATCTTCGTAACCCATCTCCGTCCTTCTAATAGTTACTCGGCGTAACATAACATACCATCACGCCTGTATTCCCCGAAGGGTTAGGCAGAGGCGTACTAATGTAAATACACCCACAGTTCGCCGGTATGTTTAGGTCCCATGTATTAGGGGGCGAGCCTATAGCCATTAACCGGGCACAGATCCAGACTCTGAGCTGCTACTGAGAATTTCATAGAAAAACCCAATAACACTTTGCTCGACCTGGGTATCGAACCCAGGACCTCTAGCGTAGCAGTCGCGCTCGCACTAGACTAATGAGGCAGTCTCGGCGTAACAGTATGTTAAAAATACTTGTTCTCAGAGACACAATTATTATTAACAGGCAAGTATCCATTCAATCATATGCCACAAAATAACACAAGAGACGTTATAACAAGGGGTATCGGGTGTTCGTGAAATGGAGCTCCCTACTATCGGACAGTTTTCATATAAATTTATTTGGGGTGAAGGGACCGACTCACGACCTCACGCCGCAATTATGAAGAGGTAATCCTCCTTCAAAAGTGAATAAAATAGTTTCACTCACAATTTCTAAACGAATTCAAAAAGGAGGAGATTCACGAAATCGACTGGATTTTTTTTATAACACTAAGTTGGCAATCAAGCATACGGCCCGCCTGATGGTAAGCGGTTACCGTAGCCTATGGACGCTTGCAACACCAGGAGTATCACTCGCGCGTTGCCGACCCTGTAAATTAAGGATGACTAGTTGGGAAGAATAGTTGCCTCATTAGTCTAGTGGTCCCAAGCGCGACTGCTACGCTAGAGGTCCTGGTTTCAATCCCCAGGTCGAGCAAAGTGTTATTGGGTTTTTCTATGAAATTCTCAGTAGCAGCTTGGAGTCTGGATTTGTGCCCGGTTAATGGCAACAGGCTCGCCCCCTATTACATGGGACCTAAACATACCGGCGAACTGTGAGTGTACATTAGTACGCCTCTGCCTAACCCTTCGGGTAGTACAGGCGTGATAGTATGTTATGTTAAAATAACTTAATAGACTATAATTTATAAAGATATTTTGTTAAGAGCATTACATTGCTCAAATCCAAAAAAAACACCCAGCTTTAAAGAAGTTTCTAGTGGAATCCTTATGTGGGTTTGCCATATAAAAAATATATGTTATACTTAAGGTTAATAAACAAATTGTATTATTTAATAATTTTATAAATTTGCCCCAGTTTTGGATAATAATTGAAGTAAATAGGCCTTTTTAACCTAATTTGTATTTTTTCTCTTTATCGGCTTAATATGTTGATAAGTTAGTCATGAATTTTATACCAAAAAAATTGTAATAACGTAATTAACAATTTACTAATAAACAATTTCTTTGATTATTTTGAAATAATAAAGAAATACCCGAGACCTCACTAGCACCCCGCGTGGAGCACCCCGCAATGCCTGTGACTAACAAATACGAGCACAAACACTAAATCCTCAAGTTCATTGGGCAATGTAATACCCTTAACATCAGGCGAACTAGCGATTAAGCGTAAGCCTATCACATATAAAAAAAAAACTTTACACCTGCCTTACCCTACGGGGAATACAGGCGTGATGGTATGTTATGATGTAATATTTTTCCGTGTTTACCCCAACTCTGGGATTCGTGAAGTGTATCGGTTAACAAATACATTAAAGTAATAAATGTTAGCTATGGAAATATATTTATTTTATGTGACAACCTCATATCGCGTGTTTCCAAGTTTATAGGTTTGTTATCCAGAGGAAAGCTATACTATTTTTAAATCTAGCTATACTTTCTGTTAAAAAAACCTGTCCGATCCGCAAGGGGCATATAGGTATCGCAATCACATCACCAAATACGTAAAATAAGGAACATTTAAATTATATCATACCATCATAACATACCATCACGCCTGTATTCCCCGAAGGGTTAGGCAGAGGCGTACTAATGTACACCCACAGTTCGCCGGTATGTTTAGGTCCTATGTAATAGGGGGCGAGCCTATTGCCATTAACCGGGCACAGATCCAGACTCCGAGCTGCTACTGAGAATTTCATAGAAAAACCCAATAACACTGCTCGACCTGGGGATCGAACCCAGGACCTCTAGCGTAGCAATCGCGCTTGGGACCATTAGACTAATGATGAGGCAGTCATTTATCATTTATGTCATCATTTAAATTAATATTCATAAAAGTAAACATAATAATTAAGTTATTTAATAGTAAAGGAAAAAATTCAATCGCGGGCAGGATTCGAACCTGCGTCTTCTGGTTTGATATACCAGACGCTCTGACCTCTAAGCAAAGCTAAAGTAAGTCGTGTCGGTTGAGAGGTAAGGTAACTTGCCTCTCATAGATGTCACCAAACGTCACCTTATGACGTAAATTCAGAATGTGAAGGCAAAATTTCAATCATGCGGGTAGGGTTCGCGGTGGCTTAGAGGTCAGAGCGTCTGGTATATCAAACCAGAAGACGCAGGTTCGAATCCTGCCCGCGATTGAATTTTTTCCTTTACTATTAAATAACTTAATAATCTTAGCATGGAAAATGCAAAAAAATCACAAAAAGATATTAATTAAGTTTAAAATTCACTATTGTCGTTTTTTTTATGTGATAGGAGGGCAAACAAGAAAGCGGATCGCCTGATGGTAAGCGATTACCGCCGCCCATGGACACCCGCAACACCATTTGAGTCACAAGTGCGTTGCGGACCTTTTACAAGGGGATTGGGCCTCCGGTAACTTCACTCACTCGGCGAAACACAACGTAAGCGTTTTTTCACGTCGGGTTTCTGTGAGGCCTGTGTGCCGAAGCATGGCTCTCCCACGTAAAGTCGGTTTAAAAGAAAGAATAATAGTCTTGAGAGGGAAGTACAACCACGGTCAATAGCTAGTTCAGTAGCATAGCATAGCTTCGAATTGCATAGCTTCTTGTACTCGCCATGCTTCATGTTGGATTGCGTGAAAACTTATTTTGATATTATCAAAAAACAGCCCTTTATTACAAAAGGCGGCCGTTTATAGTCGGATACGTCTCATTTAGGCAATCAGCAGTGTGTTTGGGCACCCATCATTTTCTAGACCTTGGCATGAGATGCTTGACTTTGGTAAAAATATTTTTTATTGTAATAAGATGGGAAAGAGCACAGCATCGGTAGAGGTTGAGAAGGAGGCCTTAGAAGGATATAAGCCGATCTTATTGGCGAAATCCTTCAAAAAGGCCAGGTGCGTAGTACTCGCAACCGGCGTGTATGTATGAGAAGATGTGAGAATGTGGAAGAAGCAAAAGAAGTATGCAAGAATCGTAGCAAGTGGCGGTCTATAGTTTCTACCTACCCCTGTGGGAGAAAGGCGTGAGAGGCAAGCGCGCTCCATCGTAAATCGCAGTGTCGCTTAACATCAGACGAACTGGCGGTCAAGCGTAAGCCTCTCACGAATTAAAAAAAAACTTTCCTCCTGGTGCAGTCGGGTATTTGGAAATTTTCCTTGCTACCGGAGTATTTAAGAAATATTTAGACAGAAAAAAAATACTGTTCATTTTAATGATGGGTAAGAAACCAACAGTTATGTCAGCTCAACACGCACTTGGCCAATCTTTTACCCAAGTAAACATTGAAATGTATTTTTAAGGTTCCGCGCCTCAAAAGGAAAACACGGAACCCTTATAGGATCACTTTGTCGTCCGTTCGTCCGTCTGTCTGTCAAGAACCTTAATCTTGGGAACGCCTGGAGGTATCGAGTTGTAAGTAAAACCATACACTCAGGTCTACAGTCCCTATAAGCTGTGAATAAAATAAACTTCTAAGTTAACGCAAAAAAAGATACGGCCGTTTATGCCGCAAAAAACGTATATTTCGACACTCTCTATTTTCCGTTGACCTAGAACTATGAAATTTGGCAAGTAATACCTTCCTATGCTACAAGTATAGGGAAAAACTGGAAACTATACATTTTTAATTAATTATAATATGTACCTACTTTGTACGGAACCCTCAGTGGGGCGTCCGACTCGCACTTGTCTGGATTTTTTTTTGCTATAACTTGGAAAACTGCCAAATTGACGTAGAAGTCGCGAGCGTGGCTTTTGAAGTTGAGTCTTAGGTTAAATTCTCAGGTTAATTGATTCAGTTGCCCGCAGTTTCACTCACGGCCCAAAAATATAAACATACTATAAGTCCGATTCTAGGCGGCGTATCAAGATGAAACATGCACCAGATTTTTAGTTAGACCTGAAGCAGTAACATCGGTGAAAACTGCATTCAATTACATGTACAGACAGATAGACAAAAATTCTAAAAATTGATATTTTGGCTTTTGTTGCTGTAATTAAGACCACCATATATATTTTTTTTATACCTATAATGTACAGGCTTCGGGCTGTTACATTATAGATAGATGTAGATTAATAGTTCTCTGAGTTTCAATGTTTGTTGTGAGTTAGGAAATGTTTGCGCCATTTAGTTTTTTAAAAAATAAAAGATTTATTTACAGAAATATACATCATTTATTTATCGGCAAATTATGGGTGGACATTTCTGCCTAAACCTTCAAAGAATACAGGCGTGATCGCTTTCCGAATTATGAATAAAGTAAGAAAAACCACAATATATACATTTTTTTTGGACAATTTCTAAACATTCCTTCATGTCTCTTCACAAGCTAGAGGGTTGTTTCCGTACGGAATAAGAGACGTCAATGAGAGAAAACGCTTTTTTTCGCGCGCATAATGAATGTGTCAGAAATTCTTTGAAGTGGCGTCATTGGAGTGCTTTTGAATTTGATAATGAGACGTTAGGCCGAATCATATCGGAGGCTTCGGCTTCGAAATTATCTAAGCAATAATGTGCTAACATTAGATATTGTGTTCTGGTTTGAAGGGTGATGTAAGCAACAAGAACCATATACCTATTACTGGATTTTGCACGTAGACGATTTTCCTGAAGAGTAAAAAGAAATTACTGCCTCATTACTCTAGTTGTCCCTAGCGCGACTGCTACGCTACAGGTCTTGGGTTCGATCCCTAGGTCAAGCAAAGTGTTATAGGGTTTTTCTATGAAATTCTCAGTAGCAGCTCGGAGTCTGGATTTGTGCCCGGTTAATGGCATTTGGCTCGCCCCCCATTACATGGGACCTAAATATACCGGTGAACTGTGGGTGTACATTAGTACGCCTCTGCCTTACCCTTCGGGGAATACAGGCGTCATGGTATGTTATGAAAAAATAACGTTTAGTCGTTGTTGCATCTCTTTCTTCCAGTAATTATTAACATCAAAAAGAAAGAGATGCAACAACGACTAGAGGTCAAATTTACTCCTCAGAAAAATGTTCTACGTGCAAAATCCAGTAGTAGGTATGTAAAGTTCTTGGTAGCCAGTGACATTTCTGGGCAAATGAGACTTGTCAACTGACGTGTGGTTTAGGCGGGAAAATGTAAATTGCACTTTGTCGGTTTTATATTATTTTCCAAAACTTGTGTTTCTCCGAAGTTTTATGTGTAATTATAGTGGATAGTTAACCATTAAGTGATCGTGAACGTGTGTGAGTGTAGGCAAATGATATAAAATTGAAAATCGTGTCTTTTGTGTTCACTCCTAAACTCCATCGTAGCCATAATGAAGTTTCCACTGTTTTACTGGGGATTATACTGTATACTTGACACTGGCAAACACAAAAAGTGTGGCGTCATACCCATGACGGGATTTAAAAAAAAATTGACGTGTCAAGATGACAACGCGCGAGTGATACCACTGGTGTTGCTGACGTCTATGGGCTGCGGTTGCCGCTTACCATGAAGCGACCTGTAGGCTTGTTTGTCATCTTATTTTGTTCTAATACAGTTCTATAATGATACATACATAAACTCACGCCATTTTCCCACAGGGGTAGGCAGAACCTACAGACCGCCACTTGCTACGATTCTTGCACACTTCCACATTCATACATCTTGTCATATATGTACGCGTGCTGGTTTTTTTATGGGATAGGAGGGAAAAGGATCAGACAGATCGCCTGATGGTAAGCGATTACCGCCGCCCATGGACACCCGCAACACCAGAGGACTCACAAGTGCGTTGCCGACCTTTTAAAAGGGGATTGGGCCTCCGGTAACCTCACTCACTCGGCGAAACACAACGTAAGCGTTGTTTAACGCCGGTTTTCTGTGAGGCCGTGATGTCACTCCGGTCGAGCCGGCCCATTCGTGCCGAAGCATGGCTCTCCCGCGTCAAAAAGTGAGTGCTACGCACCTGACATTTTTAAAGGACTTCTTCAGTAAGATCCTTCTTCTTCTTCTTCAGTAAGAGGGTATGTCCTCCTAGGCCGAGCTCTCCCGACACTGCCGCTGACATTCGCCTTATACATTCTTATAGTTATTTGCCTTTCATTGATTCATATCCAACCCATCTCAGCATATTCTTTTCAATAAAATGTCACTAAATCATCATCCAATCAACGTTGTCTTAGCACAATGTTCCTCAATCTATCATTCAAATCAAATCAAATCAAATTTATTGCGTTCCATAATGTATATACAGGTGGTAAACTTATATCTAGGGATCAATTATGGACCCTGTCGGGCACAGCATAGTAAAATTAAGTAAAGTAGGAGAGAGGGAGAGTTTCAATAGGTTTTATTGTAAATTAATTAGTTAATTTATGTATTTTAATTATCACAAATAGATTTATCGTTTAATTATTTATTATTATTATGTGTAATTGAATATAGTATTTTTTATTTGAATACGCAGTAATATACTGCGAATTATGTATTTTTATTTAGGAGATTTAATGTCATTTAATTGTTGCAGATTGTTATTTGTAGGAAGGTTTTTTATTTATTTATTTAATTAACTTTATATTATAATTAAGTATTTGGTATGTATATATGAAATTGCACGAATTATACATTTCTTACATTATTTATATTATTTATTTATTGATATTTAGTTATTTCATTCCGAGCTACACGGGCCATACTTCGCAAGGAAAGAATGAAAGAAAGCATATTTATTTTGACATAAAAACAAACAACATAAGTATTAAAAACAAATAATAAAAATACATTTAAAATTTTGTGACAGAAAATGTTCACATCAGCATGAGGCTGTATTATGACACAACCCACAGTACAGCACTGGTTTTCAGTTTGAACTCCAAATGACGGAAGGACGTGTACTTGATACTATTAACATAAAAACATCATCATCGTCATTCATCATCATCAGCCTATGTTCATCCACTGCTGGACGTATGCCTCTCCTAGTGAGCGCCACAGAGCTCGATGTTCGGCTTTTCTCATCCAATCATTGCCAGCTGCCTTACACTACGTTTGCCTAGACGCGGACCTAAGTCGCAGACATAAACAAAACAAAAGAGAGAAAAAATAACGGTAAAAAATTAATACGGAACGGAACGCATTCAAACAGACTTCTAACCTCAAAATTGAATTTCGCAAAACCACGCACACTGACCGATGTAAGAAAGGGATGGCGAATATTCTGTCCCTCGTCAACGAGGCTTCAAAAGCGATCGATGCTTATACAGTGCAGAGCAAAATGAATATGGTTGATTAGCTTTTGTATTTTTAGAACTGGGTTCTAAGCACATCTATAGCATTCCGTGCCTCGGAGAGTACGCTAAGCTGTCATAATAGTTAGTGGATATATAGTTTAGTATACAGAGCTTGATACGCGCGACAGCTGTCATCGAGATCACGCGCAAGTTTCAAAAATGTACGCACGACAGTCTTACTTTATTGTCAAAATGGGGATGTTCTTTGCGTCATCTATCGTATGACTGTGGTAATTTTTTACGTGGAAGAGCCATGCTTCGGTACGAATGAGCCGGCTCGACCGGAGTGATACCACGGCCTCACAGAAAACCGGCGTCAAACAACGCTTACGTTGTGTTTCGCCGAGTGAGTGAGGTTACTGGAGGCCCAATCCCCTTTTAATATTAGTAGTTATGGATATCGTACAATAATCGTTTTTCTCCAATAATACCCCAATCCAAGCTATGTTTATAAAGCTATAGAAACCAGAAAAATCTTGACAGCCAGTTGATCAAGTTCTAATTCAAAAGCTTTTATTTCAAAATAGCTGTTGTCCGCGGTTTCACTCACGTTGTAAAAAGATTAACATACTATAAGTCCGGTTCTAGGCGGCGTATCAAGATGAAACATGCACCAGATTTTATGTTAGAACTCTAGCAATACATCGGTCAAAACTGTATTAAATTTTTATGTGATGCGCGTACAATCTTTTAATAATTGTTGTTTTGACTTCTGTTGCTCTAATAAAGTCTCTTCCTATCAGTTCAGTATCCTAAAATAATTATCCTTAAGGGTCCGGCGGAGCTTGAATTGCTCACGTATATAAATACGTAATACCTACTGAAATAAATCGTAATCCAGACAATATTCTATCAAATTATGTTATTATTCGGATTTGGATAACGTTAAACTAGGTTCCTACGATACTATTTCGTGTACTAGATACTACTTCACTGGAAATAAAAGACCGAAAAATCGTTCCCAACTTGGTAAATTTATCAAAAATTGCATTTGCTTACATTTATTTCCAGTGAAGTAGTTATTTTGGACAACATGGTAGAGTAAGAATGTAGATTAACGGTATCGGAATCCGAATAATAACAGAATTTGATTAAATTGTGTTTGAATTATGATTTATTTCAGTACTAGCTTTTGCCAGCGACTTCGTCCGCGTGGAATAGTTACTTTGTTCCATATGAACTTTCATCCTCTATTTCACCCCTACATTGTAGGTCGAAATTTATCAAAATCCTTTCTTAGGGGATGCCTACATCATAGTAGCTATATGCATGCCAAATTTCAGCCCGATCCCTCCAGTGGTTTGGGCTGTGCGTTGATAGATCACTATGTCAGTCAGTCAGTCACCTAACGTAAGAGTAGACAAATATAATCAGAAAGCTCCGAACTGCTAAGCTATCGGGAGTTACACGTGTTATTGTGATTCAACCATAAAAGATAGACATTTGCTGTCGTGGAATATTTTTTATATAATTTTAAGGAGAACATTTCCGTCATACATGATTTCTGTGTAGCTTTAACCACTAAGGCTGCACACGCGACAGAAGCTTAAAAAATGGAGTAAGTTCTCCTGTTTACCCAAGATTTCCCTTCACTGCTCTGCTCCTATTGATCGTAGCATGATGAAAAGTATACTATAACCTGCCCAGGAGTATGAAGAACAATTGTACCAAGTTTCGTTGAAATCCGTCGAGTGGTTTTTGTTTCTATAACGAACATACAGACAGACAGACAGACAGACAGACAGACAGACAGACAAAAATTTTACTGATTGCATTTTTGGCGTCAGTATCGATCACTAATCACCCGCTGATAGTTATTTTGGAAATATATTTCATGTACAGAATTGACCTCTCTACAGATTTATTATAAGTATAGATTACGTTTGTAAGAGAAATTCGGTCCGCCGGACTCTTAATCAACCCTTTTTTTAATACAAGCGTGATGTCCGTCTTCAAAAATATCAACGTCCGGCCTTTGAACCCTATACCTGTTGAGTTATACAAAGTGTCAGCTTACAATGACAAATTATACACACGAACTATCGTCCAACTTAGAAAGACCGTCAAATTCTTGGAATATTTTCTACATGAGAGGTCTCTGTATAATGGGACCCTTTAACAAAGATTCTTCGATTGATACTAGATGTGTGAGCTTAGAGGTCAGAATAAATTGGTCTATTCTATTTAATGTTCAAATAAAAATATTCTTTACGTGGGAGCCATGCTTCGGCACGAATGGGCCGGCTCGTTTGCTATTACATAAAAAAAAAATTACATTCAACATGTATAAGTGTATAAGTGTAAAAAATTAAGGCGAAACGAAGTTCTAATAAGTAAGTATCGGCTGTCAGATTACTATTCAATTAAGTATAGCATCAGCTTTGAAATAAAACTATTTTGTACGGATTTTATCGCGTTGTATTAATATTATTTAATTCCCGACGTTTCGGATCCTTTACAGCATCCATGGTCACGGGAAGACTAGACTAGACAGTCGATAAAAGTCGACAGGCTATAAAATCCGTAAAAAATAGTTTTATTTCAATGTCTAATATTCGGGTAAGTGTCAGAAACCAGTATACACCGTCACATTTAAGTCGTTTTAATGCCGAAAGGACGGTATTATACTCATCACTAGGAATAACTTTTACTGTGGAACCAACCATGAAATCACAAAAACAACAGCTGTTCCATACACTCTGACGAGTTCAGAGTACACACAATGTATGGGACCAGCTGTTTTTTTTCGTGATTTCAGGTTGATAGTAAACGTTATTCCTAGTGATGAGTATAATACCGTCCTTTCGGCATTAAAACGACTTAAATGTGACGGTGTATAGCATCAGCTGTTTTTGGATGTACCTAATATTATAAACGTGAAAGTTTGTGAGGATGTATGGACGTTTGTTATAACAATCACGTCAGAACGGCTGAATGGATCTAGATGATAGAACAATGGCGAAAAATTTGTTGATCGAATTTATAAGCGTCTTTATACATTATCTTTATGTGTATTAGTTGTTGTAGTGTTATTATGTATTTAGAATAAATTCTCAAGATTTTTCAAGTAACTCATAAAGCTTGTCTAAGTCTTTATGGGATAGGAGGGCAAACGAGCAGACAGATCGCCTGATGGTAAGCGATTACCGCCGCCCATGGACACCCGCAACACCAGAGGAGTCACGAGTGTATTGCTGACCTTTTAAAAGGGGGTTGGGCCTCCGGTAACCTCACTCACTCGGCGAAACACAACGTAAGCGTTGTTTAACGCCGGTTTTCTGTGAGGCCGTAGTATCACTCCGGTCGAGACGGCCCATTCGTGCCGAAGCATGGCTCTCCCACGTATAAAAGTCTGGAAACTAAATCATCATAATTATAAATACAATTGACTTGATCTCTTTGTCGAATCTCAGTTGAACTTTTAATGTTGCCATATGTATGAATCAGAGTTATATAAAGTGTTTGGACTACATTGCAATGGCATGCTTCGAAGTATCAGAATAAATACCAAAATATCGATATTATTTTTGTGCTAAGAATTCACACAGTTATAATTAAACATATAAATAAAATGGAATCGCAATAATTCTAACCATGTATCGAGTATGGCAACAAAGGTTGACAATAGAGAAATAATAATATTATGACATCTGTCAGTCGGTCGTGTACGTCTCGTTGTTTTGTGTTTATCTTGATTTTCTCTATTACTATTTGCTGCTAATTTCTCTACTCACTTAGGTTGCAGTTTATTTTTATGTAACGCATAGGTAACCTACTTGTTTTAATGTTTGACGAAACATAACCTCTGATATTTTAAACTGGAATATCTTTAATTCTTACGTCCCAATAATATTGAAACCGAGACAAAAATGGTTCCGAAATTCAAATTCTATATTTTTCATGTGCAGACGCAACAAAAAACTGTCAACAAAAAAATGTATGGGACTTCGCCATTGTTCTTTGGCATAGAGATAGATTATAGTCTGGAATCGCTTAGAGGCTATTTATGCAGGTTGGATCCAATTCTGAAATTACGCAAACGAAGTCGCTCGTATTTGTATAAGTGTCACACAAACCGCTACAGTGATACGGCAACTTGAGTTGCCCAAACTGTTTGCAGAATTTTGTTGTTGGTCACGACCCACCCTTTTGTTCTTGTTAATAAGGGATGACGGGTATTAAAGGGTAGCGATCGATGGGGGATGAAACATGACGAGAAAGGGGATGGAAATTTTGTTGCAGCGTTATACGGGTTGAACATTTTTGGGTTATTTTAATACTAGCTTTTGTCCGCGACTGTCGTCTGCATGGACTTCAGAATTGGATAGTTAAATGTTTTAGAAGATAAAGATAAAAGATAAAGATTATTTATTTGTCAATTTTACTTCAATTAGACAAATACATCAATGTCTAATGCATGCGTGCCGTCGGATGGGACTGGTCTACTCAAAGCCGCTATGGATCTTTCTTCAAAAGGCCATTTCAGACACTGCCCTGCATTGTATCACTCACATATTCTTATACTATTATGTCTGAATTTCAAAAGAGACTATGATCCTCTGAGTTTGTTTCGGTGTTTCTTCTCAGAGGTCGTCAGCTAGGAAATGCCGACACTATCTAGTACTTAAAAAAAAGAATGTAAAAGTATCTTTGAGAGATCTATTTACAGAAATAAATATCAATCTGTCATCTATCAATATTCATCATCATCATCATCACCAGCCCGATGCTATCCACTGCTGGACCAAGGCCTCTTCATGCATCTCTCATTTGTTTCGGCTACGGGCTAGTCTCGACCATTTCTTCCCCGCCACCTTCACTATGTCGTCGTTCCATCTAGCCGGGGGTCGACCAACACTTCTACGACCAGTCCTCGGTTGCCACTCGAGGATCTTGCGACTCCACCTTCCATCCTCTCTACGACATACGTGAGCTGCCCATCTCTACTTCAGGGAAGCAAACCTATGAGTAATGTCGGTTACTTTAGTTCGCCTTCTGATATCCGCATTGGTTACTCAATTTTTTAAGGAAATACCGAGCATTACTCTCTCTATAGCTCTTTGGGTGACTTGCAGGTCAGGTTATTATCCCGAAACGGTCACCCATCAAAAAATTAACCTCGATCAGTGACTTGAGCTTGACTTCACCTTGTAATAAGCTTCTTAAAAATTATTACGTATATCTAGTATTTTTATTTACTTATCTAATAGGAACAGTCACCCATCCAAACTTCTTTGAACTCAGTAGGTGAAGCTTGACCTCATCTTACAATAAGTCTCTTAAGAGTCCGGATCGAATTTCTCTTACAAACTTAATACCGAAATAAATCGTAATTCAAACACTATTTAATCAAATCCTGTTATTGTTCGGAATCCGATACCGTTAATCTAGGACGAAATTATTATAGTAAGAAACTATAATAATTTCGTCCAAAATACTTCACTGGAAATTATAAATGCGAGCGAATGCAACGTTTGATAACTTTACCAAGTATGGAAAGATTTTCCAATCTTTTATTTCCAGTGAAGTAGTAGTAGACGAAATAGTACCGTAGGAGCGTATTAACGGTATCCAAATCTGAATAATAACAGAATTTGATTAAATTGTGTTTGAATTACGATTTATTTCGGTATTAGGCTTTTGTGGGCAATTCAAGCTCCACCCGACCCTTAAAAATAATTATAGTATTTTTATTTACCTATCAAATAACAACAGTCACCCATCCTAAAATTGACCTCGACCCGTGACGCTTAACCTCGATTTCCGAGCTACTAAATACCCTTATTTAACTAATAGCAAAGAGAATACGTAAGTAATTTTTAACAAAACCCTTCTCTAACCTTCCGGCGGGTAATCATTTGATCTCAAAGCTTGTCGGCGCGTTTGAAGTTCTACTCGATCTTAAACTTTAGTTATCTTAACTTGTCAAGCATTGTTAAAGGGCTCGTGGCTAAGTTATAACTATGCTGATTTATGCTTGTGTTAAGTTGTGCTTGTCGCGGTCTGTCAATGGATGGGTGACCATTCTAACACACCGAGACCGCATAAAGCCTTCGGTTCCAGTTTTCATACGAATATCTATGACAATGGTTAGTCATTTCTATTTTATTGATATTTATTTCTGTAGGTAAATAGATCTTTTGACGACTCGTGTGGTGTAGCAGCTAAGCGATCGGCTTCGGCGCCTCGTGTTGTGGGTCCGATCCCCACGCGGAGCAAATAATTCTATAACTACAGGTAGTTGTTCCGCGTCTGGGCGTTTGTGTATGAGAGAATTTGTGTTTGTAAACGCACTCACGAGTTAATCTCAGATATTGCAAAATGTACACTAAAGTATTCTAATTAGTAATAAACTCGCGTAGCTCACCCAAACAGTGTAATTTTTTTTATAAGAAAGGGGGCAAACCAGCAGACGGATCGCCTGATGGTAAGCGATTACCGCTTCCCATGTACACTCGCAACACCAGAGGAGGTAACAAGTGCGTTGCCGGCCTTTTAAAAGGGGATTGGGCCTGCGGTAACCTCACTCACTCAGCGAAACACAACGTAAGCGTTGTTTGACGCCGGTTTTCTGTGAGGCTGTGGTTGACTCCGTACTAGCTCATTCGTGCCGAGGCATGGCTCTCCCACGTAAAGCAAGTAATTTGACATTTCGGAGACCTTACTATACACTAGCGCCTCTAGCGGCAAATTAACACGCGGTAGTCTTCATTCCAAAAGTCAAATGCGTGTTTCGCCATCTTTACTTGTATCTATCTTAATATTTTGTAAACACAAGCTACAAATGCTTATAACCCTCCTCACAGGTGTTTGGCATCAAGCCAAAAGGTACCCAAACATATTTGAATGCTTATAAATGTTATATGTATGAAAAATATTGTATCTTACAGTTATTGGGTCTGTTATTTTGATTAAGAAAAAGTAAAAACGCCTTCAAAAACGTAAAAAATAATAAAATTAAAATTTTCCTTTAAAGTTATTTTATTTCAATATTTTTAGTAGATTGCCTATACCGTATAGCTAGATATACCTAGACGACGTTATCATTTTATAATTTACTCGGTCGTTACGTGCTATTGTCATTTTCTTCTAAATTTTGTGATCAGATGTTGACCAAATGTTTATGGAACCACGTTTAAAGTATGACCTACCGATCAAAAAAAGAACCATCGAAATCGGTTCAAAATTGACGGAATAATCACGTAACAAACATACAAAAAAACCATACAATCTAATTGAGTAACTCTTCCTTTTTGAAGTCGGATAAAAATATTAGTATTTCACATTTTCAAGCATTTCCAAAAGATAAGTTGGAACTTGAAACTGCTTCAATAGCCCAGCGGTCCTAATACTAATTGGGCAAGCATATTGCCATTGATCGGGCACAAATCCCAAACTCCGAGCTGCTACTGAGAACTTCATAGAAAAACCCAATAACACTTCTCGATCTGGGTATCGAAACCAGGACCTCTAACGTAACAGTCGCACTCAGGACCACTAGGTTAATGAGCCAGTTCTTTAAAAAAAGCTTACTAGTAATGTGGGTCGCACATTATTATTATTCTTGTTAACCCCCCGTGCTAAGCTAAGTGTGTTACAAGTGGGTTCACGTCGGTAGTGCAATGGGTGGGTTTCGAACCGGCAACCATATGATCGCAAGTCCGACGCCCTAGCCATTAGGCTAGGGCACAACATTTCTCTGCTAACTCTACCACAACAATCTACCTATCTTATTTCCATCTTAGCGGTTAGATCAAAGGTCGGTACTACAAAGGGTGGCGTGCTCAAAGAGAATTTTGTTTTAAACCGACAGAATTAGGTACCCTGTTTTTGTAGGAGTCTGTACACTTCCTGTAGTTATACATACATACACTCACGCCTATCTCCCACAGGGGTAGGCAGAAACTATAGACTGTCACTTGCTACGATTTTTGCATAGTTCTTTTGCTTCTTCCACATTCATACATCTTCTCATACATACACGCCGGTTGCGAGTGCTACGCACCTGACCTTTTATTGTATTTTAATATAAAACTAATAATAATATGAAGCGGTGGTAGCCTAATGGCTATGGCGTCGGACTGGCGATCATGTGGTTGCCGGTTCAAAACCTACCCATTGCACTACCGACGTGAACCCACTCGTAACACAAGCATTTAGCTTAGCAGGAGGGGTTAACAAGAATACTAGTCATATCCGACCCACATTGCTAGTAAGCTTATTAAAAAAAAAAATAGGACTATGATGTTATGACATGGAATGGACATATTGAAAGAACGAATTAAGGACGATTAATGAAAGGAATTTATAAGGCGAATGTGAGCGCCAGCGTCGTTAGAGGTCGCCCTAGCTATAAGGACATACGTCCATCTTATTGGCGAGGTCCTCCAAAAAGGTCAAGTGCTTAGCACTCGCAACCGATGCGCATGTATGAGAAGATGTATAAATGTGGAAGAAGCAAAAGAAGTATGCAAGAATCGTAGCAAGTGGCGGTCTATAGTCTCTGCCTACCCCTGTGAGAGAAAGGCATGAAAGAAGGCGTGAAAGGACCATGCAATGTTCTTTATACAAAACTGACCTGGCTTCTTTTGTACGGTGTTACACAATACCTCAATGATTGTTCAGCGGATTTGAATAAGATTTAGGTCAATCGCAATATTGAAAATGCAAGTTACGTTGAATTTTTTGGAGCAAACACTGCATGATTGTACTTTATTATAAAGTGGGTCTTCAATTTGAATACATATTGTGGTTTTTACTTATGATATCCTAGTACATACATACATGCATACACTCACGCCTTTCTCCCACAGGGGTAGGCAGAAACTATAGACTGCCACTTGCTACGATTCCTGCATACATTTTTGCTTCTGCACATTCATACATCTTCTCATACGTACATGCCGGCTGCGAGTGCTACTGCGCCTGACGTTTTTGAAGGATTTCGCCAATAAGATCGGCGTATGCCCTTCTAGGGCGACCTCTACCGACGCTACCGCTGACATTTGATATCCTAGTAATCCATACTAATAATATAAATGTGAAAGTTTTGTGAGTATGGATGTTTGTTACTCTTTCAAGGTAACCTCACTCACTCGGCGAAATATAACGTAAGCGTTGTTTGACGCCGATTTTCTGTGAGGGTATCACTCCGGTCGAGCCGGCCTATTCGTGCCGAAGCAAGACTCTCTCACGTAAAAACAACCCCATCAACGCTAATTACCATCAACCGTAAATACATAATGATATTTAATAAAAAAAAATCAACAAACGACCAAAAAATTCATGGTAAGTGGTCATCATCGCCCATGGACACCTGCAACACTAGAAGAGTTGTTAATGCATTGCCGACCCAAAGTCCCTACGGACTGCAGACTGCTAGAACTGCAGCAACCGAGGAACTGGTTCTCATGCGAAAAAAGGTGAAACACACACAAGGTGCTTTACGACAGACACCGACGTAAGGGTGGTCGCCAGCCAGTCAGACCATAAGAGGTCCTACCACCGAGCAAGTCAGATATTTTCTCGTCTCTTACGAGATGCCTATCTGAGTGAGGAATTGTATTCTGTAACCCAAAACGAAGTAAAAATAACTTTGGAAATAAAACTGTGGCTTCACTTAAACTCGATTATTGAAAAAGTGAGTTACTTTTGACAGATAAACTAGAAGATGGCGGCTTGCCAACAAAATGGCGGACGATTTGGCGCTAACATTTAGGAGTTTGCTATTCCACTTTCAGTTAGACAATATCTGCTTGAGATAGGTAGGTAAATACTCAGAGACAGAACCCCATTTGCCACGATTCTTGCATACTTCTTTTGCTTCGTCCATATACACGCCGGTTGCGAGTACTACGCACCTGACCTTTTTGAAAGACCTCACCGATATTTCCCAGCGGCCGCAGTGACATACTGTAGCGATTTGCCGCAAAAAGGCGACGTCACTATGGGTTGGCTGGTACGGAATTAAAAAAAGAATGATCTTTGATTTGATTTGAAAAAATGTAGAATTATTTAGAAGAGTGAAGACACAAAAAACAGACAAAATTGTAATAATTTGTAAATTGATTGATTGATCTCTGCTTGAATAGGAGCTAATTTAAAATCGTATATTTTTATTTAAAAAGATCCCTTAAGTCATCCTTCTCCTCTATCACGCCTGTATTCCGCGAAGGGTTAGGCAGAGGCGTACTACTGTACACCAACAGTTCGCCGGTAGGTTTAGATCAGGTGGTAGGTGTTAAGGTCATATTTTTTTCCGAGATTAAAAATACGAGGTATCCGTTCTAATATTAAAAACGTGAAAGTTTGTGAATATGGATGTATGTTACTCCTTCACGGCAGAACGGCTGAACGGATCTGGATGAAACTTGGAACAGTGATAGATTATAGTTTGGAATACACATAGGCTACTTTTTATCCAGGTCGGACCCAATCCTGAAGTCCACCCAGACAAAGTTTCGGGCAGAAGCTAGTAATATATAATAATGAAATACCTACATTAACCGGGCACAAATCCCAAACTCCAAGCAACTACTGAGATTCCCATAGAAAAACCCAATCACACTTTACTCAAATCCCGGACCAACGTAGCAGTCGCGCTCAGGACCACTAGACTAATAAGGTAATTAAGGTAATACAATAAAAAAAAAACACAATTGCTTTTCACAACACCCAGAAAAAGAGTTCGAAATAGTAATCTGAATCCATATAAACTCTTTGAGAGATTATAACTCACAGATTTAGGAAAAAGTTTTACTTGAATATTTTCAAAAGTATAACCGCTGCCCCTTCCATCTTTCAACACTCCCCTAAAATAATGAATTCAAAAAACTTTATGCCAAAGTTTTGAGGTTTTCATTTGAATTAACAATCGGAATTTGGGGGAATTCTCGCCTACATTTTTATTTGTCTAAAACTGTGGTTCCTAAAGATGGATTGGACTGCGACCCATCTCTTAAAGGGCCGAAGCACACATGCTGCTTTTAGCATCGGCGATCTGCCATTTTGCGACTTATCAATGCTGTGTCACGATTTGGCAAATCTCTACATTCTGACGCGGAATTGCGTGCGAAAGTAAGACGTGAACTGATTATTGGCTGTAATGTAACCAATACCGCCTTCGGCGCTATTGATATTTTCGCTTTATCAATAAAGCACGTGGGATTTTTACATGGGAGAGCCATGCTTCGGCACGAATGGGCCAGTTCGACCGGAGTGATACCACGGCCTTACAGAAAACCGGCGTTAAACAACGCTTACGTTGTGTTTCGCCGAGTGAGTGAGGTTACCGGAGGCCCAACCCCCTTTTAAAAGGTCGGCAACACACTCGTGACTCCTCTGGTGTTTCAGGAGTCCATGGGTGGTAATCGCTTACCATCAGGCGATCCGTCTGCTCGTTTGCCCTACTATCACATAATCAAGCAGCAGTGCAGCTTCAAATCGATGATAAGGGTGTAGTTTCGTCAAAATGCAACACTGAGTCGTATTTCGCAGCTGCCAAAACGATGCGACCGGCATCCGAAAGTGCGCGGAGTGTAGCGTTCAGCTGCTGTGTTGAGCCTCAAAAAAGCGACTCAATTGATGCGTTTGGTGTTTTTAAGCGTGCGGTATGGAATGTTTCGTCACACATTTAGCTTCTAAAAAGCGGCTAAATTGCCGATCGTCAATGCTAAAACTAGCTTATCTGCTGTGGCCTAAAAATATTCAAACGAGGTATTCACCTATTGAAAGAGGAGAGTGAGTCTTCTCCGATAGATATAATCTGGGTATTTATTTATTTATTTATACTTCTATGCACAATAGTAGTACATAAGGCGGACTTAATGCCATATGGCATTCTCTACCAGTCAACCTTTGGGTTTGGGAGAAATTATAATAGGTATAAAAAATAAATATTTGAGTAACTAGCGACAGACTATAAATAGACAATAATTTAATATATACTTAAATACATACATATATTTATTATACATACATACAATTCAACTACAAGTGCCAGAGACGCAATAAAGAAAGTATTTTTTTAATTAAACTATAAATGAAACCAAGGGAAAAGGACAGTTGTTAATTCAGTGACTTCAGGTAGTATTCACGTACTTTGCACTTGAATGAGAAATTGCTCGGAGCTTTTTTAATGTCAAGTGGGAGACCGTTCCAAGGCTTTATAACTGATACAGCAAAAGAATTAGCGATGAAACCTGTACGTGGGTATCTTTAAATCACGAGTGAATCGGTTACTTCTAGGCAAGCGCGCTCCATCGTCGATCGCAGTGTCGCTTACCATCAGGCGAACTGGCGATCAAGCGTCAGCCTATCACGAATTGAAAAAAATATTATAGAGAGTATGTTGCAGTAAAATATCTCATAATTCGCGGATATTTGTGACTTTCCCAGAATTTCGTCGCCAACTTTTATTTCTAAGATATATTAGAATACTCATTACATATTCTACTCACGATCTGACATAAAATGTTAGAGCAAAAGTATTACTAGATGTTATGAAAAATGGCAGATTGTAACTGATTATTTATGAAAGAAGAATCGTGGAAGCGGTTGATTAAAAGGAGGGAAGGAAAAGATGACCCCCATCTATACTTATAATAAATCTGTAGAGAGGTCAATTCTGTACATGAAATATATTTCCAAAATAACTATCAGCGGGTGATTAGTGATCGATACTGACGCCAAAAATGCAATCAGTAAAATTTTTGTCTGTCTGTCTGTCTGTCTGTATGTTCGTTATAGAAACAGAAACCACTCGACGGATTTCAACGAAACTTGGTACAATTGTTCTTCATACTAGTGGGCAGGTTATAGTATACTTTTCATCACGCTACGATCAATATGAGCAGAGCAGTGAAGGGAAATGTTGGGCAAATGAGTGATTCATGAGAAAGGTTTCAAGCTATAAAACATCACGCTACAACCCTTAGGAACGGGGCAACGCAGGTGAAACCGCGGGCGAAGAACTAGGGAACTATTCCACGTACAAGTAACTATTCCACGCGGACGAAGTCGCTGGCAAAAGCTAGTCAAAAATATAAATGTGAAAACGGGAGGTTCAATATTAAGAATAGACGAGGATTTCAGTGATAGAAGAATCGTGTGTTTCGACTTTTGCACGTAAGAGCCAGTTCTCCTCGCTTTTTTTATATAGGATAGGAGGGCAAACGGACATACGGATCGCCTGATGGTAAGCGATTACCGCCGCCCATGGACACCTGCAACACCAGAGGAGTCACAAGTGCGTTGCCGACCTATCAAAGGGGATTGGGCCTACGGTAACCTCACTCATTCGGCGAAACACAACGTAAGCGTTGTTTAACGCCGGTTTTCTGTGAGGCCGTGGTATCACTCCGGTCGAGCCGGCCCATTCGTGCCGAAGCATGGCTCTCCCACGTAAAAAAGTTGCTGCGGCCCTGTCAGTCTGCAGTCCGTAGGGCCTCTTAAGGCTCGGCAATGCATCAGCAACTCTGGTGTTGCAGGTGTCCATGGGGGACGATGACTACTTGCCACCAGGTGGGTCATCAGCTCGTTTGCCGATTTAATCAATAAAAAAAAATGCTGCCTCATTAGTCTAGTAGTCACAAGCGCAACTGCTATGCTAAAGGTCCTGGGTTCGATCCCCAGACAAGATAGAAAAACCCAATAACACTTTGCTCGAAAGTGTTATTGGGTTTTTCTATGAAATTCTCAGTAGCCGCTCGGAGTCTGGATTTGTACCCGGTTAATGGCAATAGGCTCGCCCCCTATTACATGGGACCTAAACATACCGACGAACTGTGGGTATACATTAGTACGCCTCTGCCTAACCCTTCGGGGAATACAGGCATGATGGTATGTTATGTTATCAATAAAAAAACGAGATCTAAATGGGTGCACAGGGTGACTGAAAACTTGCGACGAATCAAAATTGGAGGTTGAGTAATCATTACGTAGGGTCCATTTTTCCATCGCCGGATAATTTTATCGGAGGAATTCGAATGTTTGATAGTTTTTCTATACAGAATCTGTCAAACGTTAATTTTATTCCTCAGATAAAATATATCTGGCGATGGAAAAATCGGCCCTTATTCATTAAAAAATATAATTTCAATTATCTAAATTGTCCAAAAGATAATAGAAGAAAAGAAAAATAGAACAAAAGAAAAGATAAATCCGTACTTTGTAGGTACATAATTATTATAACTACAACATAACATACCATCACGCCTGTATACCCCGAAGGGTTAGGCAGAGGCGTACTAATGTATACCCACAGTTCGCCGGGATGTTTAGGTCCCATGTAACCCCATGTATGCCATTAACCGGGCACAAATCTAGACTCCGAGCTGCTACTGAGAATTTAATAGAAAACCCCAATAACACTTTGCTCGACCTGGGGATCGAACCCGAATTATAACTACAATTGTATAGTTTTCAGATTCTCCCCTATACTTGTAGTATAGGGCGGTATTACTTGCCAAATTTTATAATTCTAGGTCAACGGAAAATACGCTATAAATTTTGATTCCCTTAAGAGTGTCGAAATACACGTTTTTTTTTTTCGTGATAGGCTTACGTTTGATCGCCAGTTTGCCTGATGTTAAGCGATTCTGTGATCTACGATGGAGCGCGCTTGCCTAGAAGAAACCGATTCACTCGTGATTTAAAGACACCCAGATTATATCCATCAGGGAAGACCCACTCGGGAAGCGCATTCCATATTTCAGCAGTACGCATTATAAAAGTGGACTTAAAGCGTTTCGTTCGGGTTTTTGGAATGTCCATTTTTTGTGGCATAAATACCCGTACTTTTTTTCACGTTAACTTAGAAGGATTTTTTCATAGCTTTAAGGGACTGTAAATCTGAGTATATGGTTTTAATTTCTCTCGATTTTCGACTCGATACTTCCACGCGTTCCCGAGATATAGCGTCTTGATAGACAGGCGGAGAGACGGATGGACGGACAACAAAGTGATCCTATAAGGGTTCCGTTATTTCTTTTGAGATACGGAACCCTAAAAACACAAATCAATAATTTCAAGTAAGTATTAAAATATTCGCGCAGCGCGCCCGTTCAATCCATTTCGCAGATAGTTACTACGTGAAGGATTAACGCTTTGCACTTAATATCATTTACCAATTTTTTTGTATTCACGAGAAAAGAAACAGTAGAAGCGCGCGAGACGTTGCCAAACTCGCTTTACAACACAATGACATTATATAGATAAAAAGAGTTAGACACGTTATCATCCTTCAAACGCGAATATTGTTTCGTGGGCAATGTGTCATTTGTAGTGTCACTAATGCGGTTGACCGACCTAAGGTGCAGAAGTGTGTTTGACAGCGCTATTGACAGCAATAAATTTTAATTTTATTTATATGTGCCGTCTTGTGCTGCGATACTGCACAAATTATTATACTAAAGTAAGAAAAGAGCATGGAGTCATCACAAGTAAGTTAATAAATTCTTAGCTTGCGTAAAATGTATTTTATTTTTTGTTGCAAATAAAATTTAAAATAAAAGAAAGAGTCAGCGCATGACTTATTAGTATGAGAGAAAGGGACCCAATACTTTTCAGGTCACTCGTCACTATATACGGACATACTGGACATATCAAGTGTGTCATATAAGACAGTTGTCTTATATGACACATTTGATATATCCAGTATGTACTATGTGTGTGTAATGAAATAGCACTAAGCAGTTGCTTAGTGCTATTTCATTTCATCTTAAGCTGTCTGTATTTATGTGCGCGCTCATTAGGAAAGCCTAAAATGTTTAGTCTTTTAAGTATGGCCAGCGCGACTCCATTTTAAAAAGTAAAATAAACACAAGCTCATTTAAAATAAAGCTAAAAAGTTTCCTATTGAATAAATGCTTATACTCCACTGATGAACTGGAAGCACTTATAAATAACTAGCGAACCGCTCGCGGTTTCACCCGCGCCGCTCCGTTCCCAGAGGCGTAGCGTGATGTTATATAGCCTATGTTACTCAGTGATAATGTAGCTTTCTAACGGCAAAAGAATTTTTGAAATCGGTCCAGTTGTTTTTGAGCCAATTCATTACAAACATACAAATCTTTCTCTTTATAATATTAGCATAGATTGTAATAATAATATCTGTATAACAATGTTTATACATATTATAATCTATAATCTAATAAATAAATTGTCGATATCAAATATTCATGAAATGTTATTATATGTAAATTTCTTTCATATTTAAATTTGACGCCATCTGTTTCTCCCTGCTTGCCCCAAAACTTGGACTCGTGTGGCGAACGCTTTAGCGTGTAGCAAAGGCCATAAAAAAATTAGGTCAGTGCGCATTAGTATTGGGACCAGCTTTGTTTAGCCTGTGGAAGACACAGAGGCGAGACTTTTGAAATTAATAGAGATCTCTCCGTTCCTCGGAGAGCACGTAAAACTGTCGGTCCTAGTTGTTTATACGAATATCTATGACTTTTTTTATACCACTAAGGTGGCAAACAATCATGCCGACCCTGTAAATTAAGGAGGAATAGTTGGGCTGGCAGCATAGGAGACATGCTGCCATGCATGACAGCGGCGGTAACAAAACACCACCAGTCCCCCACACTGCCAACACAACGCTTCCTCGCAGAGCTCTGGCGACCTTGCTCACCGTTAGGAACACAACATAGCACAAAGCTATGTTATTTGGCTACGATTTTCTGTAAGGTGGAAGTATTTCCCCAGTCGGACAGCTCCAATTGTGAGTGGAATTATTCGATTCTACTATATATATACTATGGAATATGCATGTCTTTTTTTATATTTTTAATCAATAGATTACGGTCTTTTATTTTCAGTGAAGTAGTAGCAGACGAAATAGAACCGTAGGAACCTAGATTAACAGTATCTAAATCAGAATAATAACATAATTTGATAGAATATTGTCTAGATTACGATTTATTTCGGTATTACGTTTTTGTGGGCAATTCACGCTCCGCCAGACCGTTAATTGCAGTTTCTTTGTGTTCCTATCCTCTGAACATTTGACTATAGACAGCCACTTGGTACGGTTCTTGCATACTTCTTTTGCTTCTTCCACATTCATTCATTATTATTTATTCATATTCATCTCCTAATACATACGCGCCGGTTGCGAGTGCTACGCACCTCCGGCTATAAACGGGATACCACAAAAAAATATTTGACGACACGTTTGGCGTAGCGGCTGAGCGATCGGCTTCTGCGTCACGTGTTGTGGGTTCGATCCCCACACGGAGCAAATATTTGTATGATCTACAGGTAGTTGTTCCGGGTCTGGGCGTTTGTGTATGTGAGAATTTGTGTTTGTAAACGCACCCACGATACAGGAGAAAATCATAGTGTGGGGCAATGTTTAAAAAATAAAATTTAACTTTCAAATGAACTTTCGAACTGAGGCGAATGACCTTATTGTAATGACGTGCCTCGGGCTTAGTTAACTATTTATAAAAGCGCTACGATATTTTCGTAGTAGCTTGCTACGAAATCGACGTAGGCGTTATACTACGAGCGTAGGCAATGTGCTACATGCGTGGGCGCACCAAACGTAATCAATACGATAATACTTTACTGTACGTAAGGTAATATTAAAATATCTTTTATAGATAACTGCCTCATTAGCCTAGTGGTATTAAGCGCAACTGCTATTCTAGAGAACCTGGGTTCGATTCCCAGGTGGAGTAGTGTTATGAAATTCTCATTAGCAACTCGGAGTTAGGATTTGTACCCGGCTAATGGCAATAGGCTCTACATATGATCTAAATATAATTACCGTTCATAGGGTTAAGTAAAGACGTACTAATGTAAACCTCAGTGCAAGCAGTGATAGCCTAGTGTTATGACCGTTGGACTGCCAAGTCAAAGGTCTCGAGTTCCAACCCAAGGTACGCACCTCTGACTCCTCTAAGTCATGAGCGTATTATTAGCTAATTATGACGCGCTTAAACGGTGAAGGAAAACATCGTGAGGAAACCTGCATGCATGAGAGATTTTCTCGATGGCGTGTGAAGTCTGCCAACCCGCACTAGGCCAGCGTGGTGGAGTATAGCCTAATCCCTCTCATTGTGAGAGGAGATCCGTGCCCAGCAGTGGGACAGTATCATTATACTGTCCCACTGCTGGGCACGGATCTCCTTTTGTCCGGTTGATTATAATGTAAACCTACAGTTTGCTGATATGTTTAGGTCCCATGTAATAGGGGGCGAGTCTATTGCCATTAATCCAGCACAAATCCAGATTTCTGAGATTCTGAGAATTTCATACAAATCCCCATTAACACTTTGCTTGACCTGGAAAACGAACACAGGACCTCCAGCGTAGCTATCGCATTCAGTACCACTAGAGTAACAAGGCAATGATAGCTACCATTTCTAAGCTTCTTTTTACGTGGGAGAGCCATGCTTCGGCACGAATGGGCCGGCTCGACCGGAGTGATACCACGGCCTCACAAAAAACCGGCGTTAAACAACGCTTACGTTGTGTTTCGCCGAGTGAGTGAGGTTACCGGAGGCCCAATTCCCTTTTAAAAGGTTGGCAACGCGCTCGTGACTCCTCTGGTGTTGCGGGTGTCCATGGGCGGCGTAATCGGTTACCATCAGGCGATCCGTCTGCTCGTTTGCAATCCTATCACATAAAAAAGAAAATCAACTCACCAGATGTCGCCACTGGCGAGTAAGGTCCTGAAGTATAGCTTTTAAAGTTTGTTATTACGCGCGTGAAAACAGATTAATACATTCAATCATGTAATATGTTTAAATCATACCGTAAAAATATCTAGCGTGCCGCAGAGATACATATGTAGTTCCGTTTTGTTCGAAAAAAAGGAGAACTTATGTTTCCTAAAGATTAAACTGTCACAAGACACTAATCTTTTTTTTTTTTAAATAAGCTTACTAGCAATGTGGGTCGCACATCACTAGTATTCTTGTTAACCCCTCGTGCTTAACTAACCGCTTGTGTTACGAGTGGGTTCACGTCGGTAGTGCGATGGGTGGGTTTCGAACTGGCAACCACATCATCGCCAGTCCGACGCCCTAGCCATTAGGCTACCGCCGCTTCATAACTCATATTTGCCATAGTTAATCTCAGATATTGCACAATATTCACTTAATTATTCTAATTAGTAATAAACCCGCGTAGCCCACCCACAAACAGAGTAATTTGACGTTTCAGAGACCTCACTCTACACTAGCGCCCGTAGCGGTAAACACACACGCGGTAAAGTCCGACCGAGATCAAAAATCTAGTCTCGGTCGGACCTTAAGGGTCCGGCGGAGTTTGAATTGCCCACAAAAACGTAACACCGAAATAAATCGTAATCCAGAAAATATTCTATCAAATTATGTTATTCGGATTTGGATACCATTAATCTAGGTTTCTACGGTACTATTTCGTGTGCTACTACTTCACTGAAAATAAAATACCGAAAAATCGGTCCAAACATGGTAAAGTTATAAAAAATTGCATTCGCTTACATTTATTTCCAGTGAAGTATTTTGGACGAAATGGTAATGTAGGAACCTAGATTAACGGTATCGGAATCAGAATAATAACAGAATTTGATTAAATTGTGTTTGAATTACGATTTATTTCGGTATTACGTTTCTAAGAGAAATTCGGTCCGCCGGACTCTTAACACGCGGTAACCCTCATTGAAAAAAGATAATTGAATAATAAAAGATAATATCTTTTTTCATTACATGAATGTTTTTATTATAAACATGAGCTTAAAATGGATTGTTAGAAAAATTAATTAACATTTTTTATTAAGAACCTTGTTAATATTTTTTTCGTCCCTTTGATATCAGACCAGCCTGTATCTGTATGTTTTCCTTAAATTATTTAAATGTTACCGGTAAAATTCGTAACCGGTCAAAACTAATTTTGACAGATTTTTACCCGGCTGCGCTAGAATGGTTATGTTTTTCGAGTGTATATATGTATGTAACAAGCAGTGATAGACTAGTGGTATGATCGTTGGACTGCCAAGTCGAAGGTCTCGAGTTCGAACCCAAGGCACGCACCTCTGACTTCTCTGACTTTTCGAAGTCATGTGCGTATTAATCGTTAATTATCACGCGCTTAAACGGTGAAGGAAAACATCGTGAGGAAACCTGCATGCCTGCGAGATTTTCTCGATGGCGTGTCAAGTCTGCCCGCACTAGGCCAGCGTGGTGGACTATAGCCTAATCCCTCTTATTCTGAGAGGAGACCCGTGCCCAGCAGTGGGACAGTATAATGGGATGATTATGTTGTGTATGTATGTATATTTCTTTGTCACGTTCTGCAGCCTAAACGACTTGATAGATTTTAACTTGAGGGGTGTTGTTGGATTCGTCTCAATTGTGAGAGTGACACTGGGTATAAAAAAAAGAAAAAATAAGAAGATCAAAATGGCCGGTTTTTGGCGCCATATTATAATATCTTGAGTACATTTTTTCTTCTCAAAACCTATCGAGAGTGTGAATAAGAAGATGTTTGAATGTGGAAGAAACAAAAGAAAGTAAGCAAGTGGCGGTCTATAGTTTCTGCCTACCCCTGTGGGAGAAAGGCGTGAGTATATGCATTGAATCATTGTAAAATTGGATACCTGCAACAACAAATGAGTTGCTGATGCGTTGCCGAGCCTTAAGATTTTACGTGGGAGAGCCATGCTTCGGCACGAATGGGCCGGCTCGACCGGAGTGATAACACGACCTCACAGAAAACCGGCGTCAAACAACGCTTACGTTGTGTTTCGCCGAGTGAGTGAGGTTACCGGAGGCCCAATCCCCTTTTAAAAGGTTGGCAACGCGCTCGTGACTCCTCTGGTGTTGCGTGTGTCCATGGGCGGCGGTAATCGCTTACCATCAGGCGAACCATCTGCTTGTGTGCCATCTTATAGCATAAAAAAAAGATCAGATCAGATCAGCAACTTGCATACTGCCGGAGCCGCAGCAACCGAGGGGGAACTGACTCTTACCTGTGAAAGTGGAAACACACACCGCGGTGTTTTACGACACTCTCCGACGTAAGGGTGGTCGCCAGTCAGTCAGACCACAAGAGGTCCTACCACCAAGCAAGTCAGATATTTTCTGGGCGCTTACGAGTTGCCTATCTGAATAGCAGAGAGGAATTGTTTTCTAAACTAGACTCCGAGCTGCCACTAAGATTTCATAGAAAAACCCAACAACACGTTGTTCGACCTGGGGATCGAACCCAGGACCTCTTGCGTAGCAGTTGCGCATGGGACCACTAGACTAATGAGACAGTAATACAAATATTCTCATAGAAAAAATAATCGGTATTTTCATACCAAAAATGTGTGTCATAATCAATCACACACACGCACAAACCAACTCGCACGCGCACATACATACATAATAATTTCTTTCAAACAGTTTTTTCCAATTCAATTAATTAACTTAGTGTCCTTACTTTTAACATATCTTACGATACTGGTTTGTAATCTGGAAGAGCGGAATCTTCTAACACAAGCAAATATTTTCTTAAAAGGAAATTCCAAAGAGTATATTGTAAGATGTGAAATATTTTTTTATTTTATTTATCATACCATCACGCCTGTATTCCCCGAAGGGTTAGGCAGAGGCGTACTTAATGTACACACACAGTTCGCCGGTATGTTTAGGTTTCATGATATAGGGGGCGAGTCTATAGCCATTAACCGGGCACAAATCCAGACTCCGAGCTGCTACTGAGAATTTCATAGAAATACCCAATAACACTTTGCTCGACCTGGGGATCGAACCCAGGACCTCTAGTGTAGCAGTCCCGCTTAGGACCACTAGACTAATGAGGCAGTCAATCAATTTTATTTATCATTTATCAATGACAATATAAAAAAGTTTTGTAAAGACAAAAATTCGTAAAAATATTAATTATTTTGAAACCTCATTTTTGTTTCCTATCCGCGGAAATAATAAACATATTACTCCTGATAAACACTTCTTAAAAAATATTCACAATATGTAATTAACACAATACCTCTGTTATTTTTTTTTCTTAAAAATTAATACATTTTCTTCCGCTATCTATAAAGAGGTCGCATTCAAAATGCCTTTATATTTTAAAAACAAAACGCGAAAAAAAAATTGGACTTCTGTCATCATTTTCATTGTATATAACAATATTTTCTGTTCATATATTGATTAAAAACATACACTATTCATTAATTATTTATAATAGCATTAGGGACAAATATAATAAAAAAATGCATGCAGAAAATTATTTAGTCTTTAACATAAACATATTTAAACACATAAATCTAAAAATATAATATTATCTTGTCTAGTTTATTTTCAGTAGAATCCTTAGCACTTATTTCAGTGATAAATATCCTGAAAAGGATGTACAATGAAGGTTTAATTCGCACAATCCTGAAAAATACACACAGCCGCGGAAAACCAAGATGGCGAGGTGGAGTAAAATTGATACAACTTATTACCTTTTAGCATTGCGCCCGATGCATCAGGAACAAAGGATATCCTTCGATCAACGAACCGCCCAGAAAAAAGAACCAATTCGCACTATCTTTTTTAAAATAATCACAAGGCCGCATAAAAACTGTAGCCTTTACCACGTTTTTTACACGCAATTAAAAAAAAAGCCACAATTCAACGCGGTCTTTTGTTACGCGTTCGAATTTCGAATCCTCGATTTCTCATTGAAAACGTGTTCCGAATTCAAATGCGGTATTTTTCTTTGGAAATTGACGTTTTAATTTGACGATTTATGTTTTTTATTGTATTTTTTTTGTATATTTTATTTATATTTTTTTTTCTAACAGCGACAGTACCGTTTACGAGTCCAGTAACCGAAACACTATCTTGCAGGCTAGAAAGCCTGTGTGCATTGATTGGGCGTAGCTTACAGCTGTATGCCCCTCTCTTTCGCACTTATGTATCTTCCGTCTCATTCCCACTTGAAGGGCGGCGATGCTAAAGCGAAATTTGGCTTCGCAAAGCGTGCGGTTCTCAACTGTGAGCAAATTAAATATATTAGATGTTTTTTTTTGCATGATCGATTTGTGTGGTTGTCAAACTATAGATAACTATAATAAATAAATGATTTGGCTTTTAAATAGGGGATGATTTCTTTGTATTTAAGTAATAGATGTTGTTCTAGAAAAGTACTAACCTACATTATTACTTATAAGTTTAGTTTTAAGCAGCGGTAGCCTAATGGCTAGGGCGTCGGACTTGCGATCATGGGGTTGCCGGTTCGAAACCCACCCATTGCACTACCGACGTGAACCCACTCGTAACAAAAGCATTTAACTTAGCACGAGGGATTAACAAGAATACTAGTAATGTGCGACCCACATTACTAGTAAGCTTTAAAAAAAAGTTTATCAGATGCGTACCCACATTTCGCTGGTAGTATTAGGTTACATGTAATAGGGAGCGAGCCTGTTGCCATTAACCGGACACTAATCCCAAACTCTGAACTGCTATTGAGAATTTCATAGAAAATCCCCAATAACACTAACTTTACTCGATCTGAGAATCGAACCCAGGACCTCTAGCATAGCAATCTCGCTTAGACTAAATAAGGCAGTTTAATTATATTTATTTCTGTAAAAAAAATGACTTTCAAGACACTTTTGCAAGTCAATGTTTTGGATTTTCAGTACTAGATGGCGCCAGCATTTCCTAACTGACAACCTCTGAGAAGAAACACCGAAACAAACTCGGAGAACCATGATCTTAAAAACCGAGGTCTGTTTCCATAATAACTTCTCTATTAAAACCCAATAAATCTTAACTCAGAATGAATTGAAACTTCAAGCATACAAATTTAACTTTTGAAATGAGTTCATCTTTCCGAAATTATTTTGTTGAGTGGAAGTATTATGAGGATACTAAGAAGCGACTTGATGATAATGATGTAGTGATACGTATTGAAAAGAATATACTGAGATGGTTTGGACATGTTGAAAGAATGAATGAAAGACAATTAACGAAAGGAATTTATATGGCGAATGTCAGCGGCAGCGTCGGTAGAGGTCGCCCTAGAAGGACATACGCCGATCTTATTAGCGAAATCCTTTAAAAAGGTCAGGTGCGTAGCACTTGCAACCGGCGCCTATGTATTAGAAGATGTATGACTGTGAAAAAAGCAAAAGAAAGTATACAGGTATTAATTGTAAACAGCGTTTTTTATTTTTATTGGAGGGATTGGCCGCAGAAAGCTTTAAACCGAGATGAAGAACGAAGGAGGGTAAGGAGGCCTTTGCCCTGCATTAGGACGATTACGGCTGAATAAAAAAAAAAGCGTTTCTTAGAGCCGAAGTTGAAGCAATCAGGAGTTTCTTAGAAAAAAGACAAGGTTACTCCGTGTGGGCACGTCTTAGAATACAGTAAAATTCCTCACTGCCATTCAGATACGAATCTCGTAAGAGCCGAGAAAATATCTGATTTGCTCGGTGGTAGGACCTCTTGTGGTCTGACTGGCTGGCGACCACCATTACGTCGGAGTCTGTCGTATAGCACTGCGGTGTGTGTTTCAAGTTTTGCCTGTGAGAGCCAGGTGCTTCTCGGTTGTTGCGGCTCTCAAAATCTGCAGTCCTTAAGGATTCTTAAGGCTCAGCTCTTCAATGGCATAATTGCTACGCTAGAGATCATGAGATCTCAGGTTGAGTAACGTCTTATTGGGTTTATTTATGAAATCTTCACTAGCAACTTGGTTATTAGATAGTAAAAAGCGCCTTCATATATGGGACCTAAGCCTGATTGAAATTTGGTTTTCACATTCTGAATTTACGTCATAAGGTGACTTTGGCGACATCTATGAATAGCAACTTACCTTGCTTCTCAACAGACACGACTTACTTTACAGTTAGTTCAAGTTAGTTAGTTCGTCACCTTATGACGTAAATTCAGAATGTGAAGGTAAAATTTCAATCAGGCTGGTGGGTTTCGCGGTGGCTCAAAGCGTCTGGTGTATCCAACCAGGAGCTGCAGGTTCGAATCCTGCCCGCGATTGAATTTTTTCTTTACTAAAATAACCATTCTAACTGTTCATCCAAGTGCGCTAAATATTATGAACTAAAATAAAACTACTTTTTACGGATTTTATCGCGTTGTATTGATATTATTTGATTCCCGACGTTTCGGATCCTTTACAGCATCCATGGTCACGGGTAGACTAAGTTGTTGGACGTCTTAATGTTACAATTACTAACAGCTACCTTACATTTTTGTTAATAATTGGCGAAACGTCGGGAAACAAATAATATCAATACAACGCGATAAAATCCGTAAAAAGTAGTTTTATTTTAATGTCTAATATTCGCGTACGTGTCAGAAACCAGTATATTATGAACTAGTTAAAATTGAAATCAACAAAAGTTTGAGTATCGCTGGCACCTGTTTTATTACCGAAAACGGGATAAGCAGTAACAGTATTAAATTCCTCGGTATTTTAACTCAATTCAGCAGTTCACTGCTGGACATAAACTGGTGTTTGCCCAGCATAAGTCATCAAATCGGCTAAGAGAAATAAAAGCCAGCTTCCCAATCAAACATTAATTTTTGTTGTGCGGATAATTCTTAAGGAACATCTACTGCAAACTGGTATTACTTTGATCAATTTTCAATAAATAAGTTTCGCAAAAATCTTACCAACGAGAAATTTCACATAACAAAATAACTGTTTGCATAATGAGTTTGCAATGTGGTCCTGTGTGCATGTTAGTTCTAAGTATGGCATAATTATATACTTCCGTTCCTTAACATGCAGTGCAGTGATAGCCTAGTGGTATGACCGTTGGACTGCCAAGTCAAAGGTCTCGAGTTCGAACCCAAGGCTGACTTTTCGAAGTCAGGTGCGTATTAATAGTTAATTATCACGCGCTTAAACGGCGAAGGAACACATCGTAAGGAAACCTGCATGCCTGAGAGATGTTCGCGATGGCGTGTGAAGTCTGCCAACCCGCACTAGGCCAGCGTGGTGGACTATAGCCTAATCCCTGTCATTCTGAGAGGAGACCCGTGCCCAGCAGTGGGACAGTATAATGGGTTGATTATGTACCTTAACATGTGGTGTTTGCCGGTAACAGGTTATATATTTAACTTGTAATTTTTAGCATGTAATGTTATATACATATACAATGTGATAAGTATTGGCAATCAAAATAAATAAATAAATTTTAAATGACGGTGTCATAACTTTAATTAACAAAGAATAAAATCAACAAAAAAATATTTATTATTGATTTTTTTATGGGATAATGCAAACGAGCAGTCGGATCGCTTGATGGTAAGCGATTACCGCCGCCCATGGAAACCCGCAACACCCGCGGAGTCACAAGTGCGTTGCCGGCCTTTTAAGGGCATTACATCGCTCAAATCCAAAAAACACCCTAGCTTTAAAGACGTTTCTAGTGGAATTCTTATGTGCGTTTGCCATATAATAAATATATGTTATACTCAAGGTCATTACAAACAAATTGTATTGTTTAAAATTTTTACAAATTCGCTCCAATTTTGGATAATAATTGAAATAAATAGGCCTTTTTTAACCTAATTTGTATTTTTTCTGCCTAACGGCTTAAGTTAGTCATGAATTTTATACCAAAAAAATTGTAATGACGTAATTAACAATTTTAATTGATTATATTTTCATATTTCTTTGAATATTATAAAATAATAAAGAAATACCCGAAACTTTCTGCCTCGCACAACAAAACTGTGGAATGAACTTTCGCCTGCAGTATTTCCGGACCAATACGGCCTTCAAACCTTCAAGAAAAGAGCGTACTCCCTTTTAAAATGCCGGTAACGTACTTGTGACTCCTCTGGTGTTGCGGGTGTCCATGGGTGGCGGTAATCGCTTAGCATCAGGCGATCCATCTGCTCGTTTGCCCCCTATTCCATAAAAAATACCTGACTAGCACCCCGCGTGAACCATCCCCGCAATGCCTGTGACTAAGAAATACTAGCACGAAGACTAAATCCTCAAGGTCATTGGGCAATGTCATATCCTTAAAAGGGGATTGGGCCTCCGGTATCCTCACTCACTCGGCGAAACACAACGTAAGCGTTGTTTGACGCCGGTTTTCTGTGACGCCGTGGTATCACTCCGGTCGAAGTAAGGCCCCACGGTTTTCTCATCTCTCTCGATTTTAGTATAAATAAATACTACGTTTTGAGGTTACTTTGACACCCCTATTATTTGTTACATAATTGTATTGAAAGTTGCCCCAAATATAATTAAAAAACAACTAAAAAAAACACAAATCTTTCAATAGTAAAATTAAACATTGACATTTGTCTTTTTGTGATTTTTTTGCATTTTTCCATGCTAAGATTATAAAGTTATTTTAGTAAAGGAAAAAAATTCAATCGCGGGCAGGATGCGAACCTGCGTCTTCTGGTTTGATACACCAGACGCACTGACCGCTAAGCCACCGCGAACCCCACCCGCCTAATTGAAATTTGCCTTCACATTCTGAGTTTACGTCATAAGGTGACGTTGGCGACATCTATTGAGAAGCAAGTTACCTTGTTTCTCAACCGACATGACTTACTTTACAGTTAGTTGATATTTGTATTAGTTGAGATTGATCGCATAAAACCCTCTAAAAAATGCTAACACTTTTATTAAATTGACTGCGAATTTATCTTTTGTCGAGTTGACTGGTGACTAGATCTGACTAATTTTTTTAACACTAAGGTGGCAAACAAGCATACGGCCGGCCTGATGGTAAGCGGTTACCGTAGCCTATGGACGCTTGCAACACCAGGGGTATCACTCGCGCGTTGCCGACCCTGTAAATTAAGGAGGAATATTTGGGCCGGCAGCATAGGAGACATGTTGCCATACATGACAGCGGCGGTAACAAAACACCACCAGTCCCCAACACAACGCTTCCTCGTGGAGCTCTAGCGAACTTGCTCAACGTTAGGAACACAACATAGCACGGAGCTATGTTATTTGGCTACGATTTTCTGCTAGATGGAGGTACTTCCCCAGTCGAGCAGCTCCAATTGTGTGTGGAATTATTCGATTCCATTATGCCCTGACTTGTGACTAGTTCTGACCTCTGACTATATTCGACTTCTGACTAATTGTGACTTCTCACTAGACTTGATTTCTGTCTTGCTCTGATTTTTAGCGACTTTTTGAGTAGATCTCAGATGTCACTGATTGTCATCGCTATTTCTTAAATCGTTTTTATATATAGGACTTCTGACTACTTTTGAATATTTATCACTATTTCTAAGTTCTTACTGCCTCATTAGTCTAGTGGTCCCAAGCGCGACTACTACACTAGAGGTCCTGGGTTCGATCCCCAGGTCGGACTAAGTGTTATTGGGGTTTTCTATGAAATTCTCAGTAGCAGCTCGGAGTCTGGATTTGTGCCCGGTTAATGGCTATAGGCTCGCCCCCTATAATATGGGACCTAAACATACCGGCGAACTGTGGGTGTACATTAAGTACGCCTCTGCCTAACCCTTCGGGGAATACAGGCGTGAAGGTATGTTATGTTATTTTTTAATGTTATGTTTTCTAAGTTATAAAAGGTTTTTACCTCTTATTATACATATTTTGGTATTTCTGACATCCATCTAGTTAATTTTAACCAACTTATATACTTCTGATTACGTCTCAGTATTTCTGACTTAATTCTGACTAGACCTAAGTACTTCTGACTGGTTGTCTTGTGACTATTTCTCACTTATGCTAATTTCTGACTTCCGATAAGAATCCCTTGTCATTAGTTCTATCTTCTGTGTAATACAGTTCTGACAATGTCTCACTAATTCTGATTTCTGAATAGATCAACTTCTTACTTCTGATGTTATCTTAATAGAGTCTGCGGCAGATCGTTGCGTATTTAATAACGTCGAAACAAACAGGTTGACACTAGAGGAGGGTCACCAAAAATGTCACTAAACTTATTTTTTTAGGGTTCCGTACCCAAAGGATAAAATGGGACCCTATTACTAAGACTCCACTGTCCGTCCGTCTGTTTGTCCGTCTGTCACCAAGCTGTATCACATGAACTGTGATAGTTAGACAGTTGAAATTTCCACAGACGATGTATTTCTGTTGCCGCTTTAACAACGAATACTAAAAAGACATGATTTTTGAAATAAAACTACTTTTTACGGATTTTATCGCGTTGTATTGATATTATTTGATTCCCGACGTTTCGGATCCTTTACAGCATCCATGGTCACGGGTAGACTAAGTTGTTGGACGTCTTAATATTGCAATTACTAACAGCTACCTTACATTTTTAGTATTTATTGGCGATCCGATTCACGCAGAACGAGCTCACCGTATCCTTCGGTGTTGTAGTTTTGGGCTTGGATTTTTATTTAATAGAATCTATAATGGGGTTCCAAGCAGGTGGTAAGCCCCAGCCATCTACTCTATTGAAAATTGTGTGTTTTTTAATTTCAATAGCCTCACGGATCATCCTGGGAAGGAATCGGTTTTCTTTTGCGAGGACTTGTGGTTTATCAAATCTGATAAACTACAACTGATGTGATCAGCACTACGCTGGTCCTCGTCAAGAGTATGTTCACAAACTGCTGACTGACATCATTTTTTTTGCCGTTTTTATAGATAATGGTATGGAACCCTTCGTGCGCGCGTCCGACTCGCACTTAGCCGGTTTTTTGACTATGCTGTCCTTTTGCTTGGCAAAGGTATCGCCCATAACCTAACCAGTCAAAAGTAGATTCGTGATAGGCTTACGCTATTGAGGTGTTGGACGTCTTAATGTTAAAATTACTAACAGCTACCTTACATTTTTTGTTCATTATTGGCGATCGGATTATAATATTACATAATTAACAAAAAAATGTAAGGTAGCTGTGAGTAATTTTAACAAAAAGGGTCCGGCGGAGCGTGAATCGCCCACAAAAACGTAATACCGAAATAAATCGTAATCCAGCCAATATTCTAACAAATTATGTTATTAATCGGATTAAGATACTGTTAATCTAGGTTCCTACGATTCTATTTCGTCTGCTACTACTTCACTGGAAATAAAATACCGAAAAATCGTTACAAACTTGGTAAAGTTATCAAAAATTGCATTTGCTTACAATTATTTCTAGTGAAGTATTTTGGACGAAATGGTACAGTAGGAACCTAGATTAACGGTATCGGAATCCGAATAATAACAGAATTTGATCAAATTGTGTTTGAATTACAATTTATTTCGGTATTACGTTTGTGAGGGAAATTCGGTCCGCCGGACTCTTAAGACGTCCAACACTTCAGTCTACCCGTGACCATGGATGCTGTAAAGGATCCGAAACGTCGGGAATCAAATAATATCAATACAACGCGATAAAATCCATAAAAAATAGTTTTATTTCAACAAAATAATTCTCGTTTCGTTTTGCTGTCCCTACATATGAGAGGTCTTATTATTTGGTTTATTTATGAGGAAAGTTCAAGGACCGAATTCGTACTTATGTACGAATACATTGATGTATTTAATTATGTAGGTATACGAGTACAGAATCATTGTTTGTTGAGAGAACCAACTTCGTGATATAAAGGAACGAAATTGAATGGTAGAGGATATAACCCGTGCAGTGATAGCCTAGTGGCAGGACCGTTGGATTGTCAAGTCAAAGGTCTCGAGTTCGCAAAGCACGCACCTCTGACTTTTCGAAGTCATGTGCGTATTAAATAGTTAATTATCACGCGCTTAAACGGTGAAGAAAAACATCGTGAGGAAACCTGCATGCTTGAGAGATTTTTTCGATGACGTGTGAAGTCTGCCAACCCTCACTAGGCCAACGTGGTGGACTGTAGCCCTCTCATTCTGAGAGGAGACCCGTGCCCAGGAATAGGACAATGTAATAAGTTGATTATGTATGTTATGTAAGGATATTACCTATATTATAATATCTAGACTATAAAAAAGACCTGGGTTCTCTGGGTTTGTTTCGGTTTTTCTTTCATATCAATAATTACGCCCGTAGCAAGCCTAAGTTCGTAACAAGCGTCGTAGACCGCAGTATCGCTTAACATCAGGTAAACTGGCGATCGAGCGTAAACCTATCATGAAAAAAAAAGCATTGCTACGAACGTAGGCTTGCTTCGCTTCGCTTACGCTTCGCTCTTAGTTTTATATTTTTTTTTATTGATTAGGTCGGCAACGAGCCTTCAAGAAATGAGCCTATTCTTTTCTCAAAGGCCGGCAACGCACTTGCAACCCCTCTGGTGTTGTGGGTATCAATGGGTGGCCGTGATTACTTACCATCAGGTGATCTGCTTGCTCGTTTGCCTCCTTATTATATAAAAAGAAATGAGCAGACGAGCCAACTGATGGTAACTAGTCATCGCCGCCCATGGACAACACACGCCCCGCAACATCAGAGATGTTACTGATGCGTTGTGAAGCTTTAACAGCCCCTACTGCAAACTACCATAGCCGCAGCAACCGAAGGGGAACTGGCGTTCACGCGAAAAAGTCGAAACACATACCAAGGTGCTTTACGAGACTCTGATTAAGGGTGGTCGCCAGCCAGTCAGACCACAAGATGTCCTACCACCGAGAAAATCTATATTTAAAAAACAAAGTCGGGTTTGTTACGAAAAGATAATTATGACGAACATTTATTTTCTCATACATTTTGTATCGGGAAAGGATTGACAGATTTGACAGAAATAAAACACAGACACAAGTGAATATGGCGTTGTATGCTGTTACAGTAAGGTCAGTAGATGGTGTTCTGTGCATTTCCGAACTCCTAAGCGGCTGGTGTGATTTTGATGAAACTTTTTGTGTGTGTGTCCCTGGATGACTTAAATAGGGTATTTGACTAATGTTTGAATAGTTAAAAATGAAAACTGAATGAAAAATGAAATTAAATACAAATCGTATTCTGAAAAAAAGGACATGTAAAAGTATCTTTAAGATATCTTTTTACAGAAATAAATGTAATTTCATTTCATTTCATTAAGGCGGATCGTTCAGCTGAGCCCGCGAAATTCAAATTTCAAGTGATTTTTCGCAGTTTGTAGGTTTATAATAAGTTCTGCATTCATGGTAATGGTAATTGCAAGATCAACTATACAAAATTCACAATTTTTATCTAAAACCATTGCTTAAAAATCATTATTGTAGCTAAAAGTAGTGTAAAATGTAAATTTTAACCAATTACCCAGTTTTCCCCAAGTTTCTGACTTGATAAGGATTTATAAGTAAAGGTTTTAGTTCTCAGTTGTGAATGTTGTATAGTTAATGTCGCGATTACGACTGCCATGAATCTAGAACTTGTTATACACCTACAAACAGAAAAATCACTTGAAATTTGAATTTCGCGGGCTCAGCTGAGCGATCCGCCTTTAGATTTTTTTTTAATTTCAGGGCAGGACAACGTTTACCAGCCCGCGGGTATATAAAAATAACCTTTAAATGAATATAAAACAATTTTCAAATCAAAAAGTTAAATAATACTTACATCAAAGGCAAAGGTAGCGCTTAGTTTAAAATTTAAAAAAAATCTAACATGCCCGCGGGGTTAGCTCCCTTTTGACCCCTCAATGTCGGTGACAGGTAATGAAACGGAGGAAAGTTCTTTTTTTTATTTAAGTTACGGAATTAGACACAATGTAATATACTTTTTATACCATCACGCCCGTATTCCCCGAAGGGTTAGGCAGAGGCGTACTAATATACATCTAAAGTTCGCCAGTATGTTTAGGTCCCATGTAATAGGGGGCGCGCCTATCGCCACTGGGCATAAATTCCATACTCCGAGCTGCTACTGAGAATTTCATAGAAAAACCCATTATCACTTTGCTCCACCTGGGGATCGAACCCACGACCTCTAACGGAGCAGTCGCGCTCAGGACCACTAGGCTAATGAGGCACAGAAGTTACTTGAAGCTGTGGTCAGTAGAACTCACTGTTTCATGTAAAGGAACCAAGAAGTTAAAGATAACTTTCAACAGAGCTGTTTGGGACAGCTTTATGTAAGAGTGCAACTCGCCTCACTGCCATTCAGATAAGCATATTATAAGCGAGAAAATAGAATAGAATAATCTTTATTGTACACCAAAAAGAAACAAAATAATAAAAAAAAAAACCTTAAAAAACTAAGGGTACAATGGCGGTCTTATCGCTAATAGCGATATCTACCAGACAACCTTTGGATGGACAGGAAAGATATGAAACAAGAGGTCAAGGGAAATATCTGACTTGCTCGGTGGTAGGACCTCTTGGGGTCTGACTGGCTGACGAACACCCTTACGTCCGAGGTGTAAAGAAAGAAAGAAAGAAAAACGGTTTATTGATACAGTCACGGACCCTGCACACAATAGCATAAAAATATAATATAACATAACATGCTTGTATTCCCAGAAGGGGTAGGCAGAGGCGTACTAATGTACACTCACAGTTCGCCGGTATGTTTATGTCCCATGTTATAGGGGGCGAGCCTATCTATAGCCATTAAATTCGGGCACAACTCCAGACTCCGAGCTGCTACTGGGAATTTCATAGAAAAACCCAATAACACTTTGCTCGACCTGGGGATCGAACCCAGGACCTTTAGTGTAGCAGTCGCGCTTGGGATCACTAGACTAATGAGGCAGTCAAGGTTAATCTCGAAATAGTCCTTTGAGATGCGAGTAAACCCGCGAGCAACAGCTAGTTATTAAAACAATCCTAACTACTAGAAAAATGAGGTAGAGTAAACACTCAAAAGTCCATAAGCACGCTAAGAATTACATTGCTATGAACAGTACGAGCGAGCTCGATACAGCCAGTGCGTGTCACTTGTTAACGACAATGAATAGAAGGTCGTAAGTCAAACTAAACGTCAAGCTATTGCGTTGTGAGATTGCCTATGGACTTTTGGTCGCCACTGTACAAAAGCATTCATTTTTTTATGGGATAGGAGGGCAAACGAGCCGACGGATCGCCTGATGGTAAGCGATTACCGCCGCCCATGGACACCCGCAACACCAGAGGAGTCACGAGTGCGTTGCCGACCTTTTAAAAGGGAATTGGGCCTCCGGTAACCTCACTCACTCGGCGAAACACAACGTAAGCGTTGTTAACCGAGCCGGCCCATTCGTGCCGAAGCACGTAAAAATAATTTTATTCTAAACAAAAACTAGAATAAAAAAGCTACATTTCAAAACAAAAGTACGGCGAACATTTCAAATGAAATAAAAAAAGAAATCTGTATTAATTTCTTGGTTCGCTCGCGTACCGCACGACCGCCCCGAGCGATTCATTTGGGAAATCAGGGTGTACATACTCACGTCTGCGCACGCCCTTATATGTGTGGTTTAAGTTAAAGCCTTGTAGCGACATCTATCGCGCTACATACAAACTACGACGCAAAAATCCTGAATCGCGCAAGTAACATTTGCAACGCAACTTGCTTAAAATATACCTACAATTTGTTATGAAAACCATGTCCGACCCGTGAAGGTATTGTAAGGTATTGAGATCCGGTTTTATTTTATTTAATCGTTTTCATATTATGTACAAGTAAAAAAAAAACGATAAAAAATATTATAAAACGAGGATACTTAAATGTCAATACTTAAGATGGCAGCGACACCGTCTCTGGGTGTCAAATATCGTTTAAGGAATACTAGCTTCTGCCCGCGACTTTGTCTGCGTGGACTTCAGGATTGGGTCTAACCTGGATAAAAAGTAGCCTATGTGTTATAGAGGGTATAATCTATCTGTTTGCCAAATTTTATCCAGATCCGTTCAGCCGTTCTGGCTTGAAAGAGTAACAAACATCGATACATCCACACATCCATACTCAAAACACGTTTTTATTATTAACTAGCGACCCGCTCGCGGTTTCACCCGCGTTGCCCATTCCTAAGAGTCAAAGCGTAATGCTAAACCGCTTAAAACCTTCCTCTTGAATCATTCTATCTATTAAAAAAATCCGCATCAAAATCCGTTGGGTAGTTTTAAAGATCTAAGCGTACATAGGGATGGACAGACAGCGGGAAGCGACTTTGTTTTATACTTTGTAGTGATAAGGGTGATGGTTTTATCATATTTTAAAAATTTGCTAGATTTTGGCGAAAATGCAGTAATTAGGCACAACACACTACAGTATGCACACTATTTTTAACGTGGGAGAGCCATGCTTCGGCACGAATGGGCCGGCTCGACCGGAGTGATACCACGGCCTCACAGAAAACCGGCGTCAAACAATGCTTACGTTGTGTTCCGAGTGAGTGAGGTTACCGGAGGCCCAATCCCCTTTTAAAAGGCGGGCAACGCACTTGTGACTCCTCTGGTGTTGCGGGTGTCCATGGGCGGCGGTAATCGCTTACCATCAGGCGATCCGTCTGCTCGTTTGTCCGTCTATCCCATAAAAAAAAACTTGCATTTTCGCCATATCGTCTGATATATTCGAATCCTGCCCACAGTCGAATTTTAATAGAAAAAGCAAAAACTTGATACAAAAATCTATTTATTTCTTTATAATTAGACCACACCCTATTTATGGACTCAAACCGCCGTCTCCTATAGCTTGAACGGTAACCTAAACTCACACAGCAGCCTGGTTTGTATAAAATTCATGAGTTACTCAAATTACGGACGAACGGAGGCTGTACCAGGACCAAGCGTCGAGGAATTATAATTACTGACGCTTAGTATTAAGGCAAGGGAAGAGAAGAGTGGTTTTTAGTCGACAAGGGTCGTTCCTTGCGTATGTGCGGTGTAACTCGGAATGATAGATTGAGGAACAGTGTGATAACGTATTAATCGGAAAAAGGTGAACTAATTTACCTAAATATCTTTCAAGAACATAGACAAAAAACCGGTTAAGTGCGAGTCGAGCTTGTGTGCCGAGGGTTCCGTACCTAACCATTATACCGCCATAATAAAACTGGTTGTAAGACCTTCTTTTTTGCAAAATTTTGTGATTCTAGGTCAACGGGAACTACCATATAGGTTTTCGACCCAAAACCTTACTTCCGGTTGACCTAAAATTGACATTTTTGGTTAAAAGCAAGGTCTTACAGCACAAGTATAGGGAAAATTCCGAAAAAAAATGATAATTAAGGTAAATTTTCGTACTTACAAGTTTTCGCGAAAGTCATAATTTGCCCATATCTTTTTATCGTGTTACCTTAGGACCTTGATTTTTGGACCTAGTATCTGGTATAAATTTCAACTTACTAGGTCCACCCTGAGAAAATCGGTGGTGACACACGGACAGACAGACGGACAAGAGATTGATCTTATAAGGGTTCCTTTTTTACCTTTTGAGGTACGGAACCCTAAAAATGGAGTCTTTCTTACGACAACATTTGTTTTCTAGAAAATTTTCTCGGTATTCGGGACAACTTTTTTTTAATTGATTAAGTCGGCAAACGAGCTGACGAGCCACCTGGTGGTAAGTAGTCATGGTCGCCCATGGACACCTGCAACACCAGAGGAGTTACTGATGCTTTGCCGACCCTTATGTGACCCTGTGGACTGCAACCGAGGGGAACTGGCCCTCACGCACAAAATTCAATTCTCAATTCGTTTATTGCAATCTACAATGTTAACAGGTGTTAAAAAATAAATATAAAAGTATCAATCATGGACCCTGTCGGGCACGGCAATTCGAAACACACACCGCGGTGCTTTACGACAGCCTCCGACGTAAAGGTGCTCGCCAGTGAGTCGGATCCCAGGAGGTCCTACCACCGAGCAAGTAGATATTTTCACGCCTCTTACGGGATGCCTAGATCCTCACTAGGAACAGTATTCTAGCCCGTCCCCACACGGGATTTAATCCATCCCCACACGGTGATCTAACCCGTCCCCACACGGGGATCTAACCCGTCCCAGAATCATGGCCTCCTTTAAAATCCAGTGGTAGTGGTATTACAACTATAACATAATATGTGAGTGTTACGACTGAACAGGCCTTTTGAAGAAAGACCCATACCAGCCTTGAGTTGACCTTTCCTGACTGTCGACACGCATACATCAGACATCGTTTAGCTCAACATTATTTAGAGAGCTCAACGACCCGTCGCACGACGATACCAGATCAGCAAGACATTTGCGTAGCCCATGTATAATACTCAAGACTCACAGGGGGATCTAACCCGTCCCCACATGGGGATCTAACCCGTCCCCACACGGGAATCTGACCCGTCCCCACACGGGGATCTGACCCGTCCCCACATGGGGATCTATCTCGTAGCCACACGGGGAAAAAGTTTGAGAATTTCATAAAAAATCAAACTGGTGATTGAATCCAGGGCCAACCCCAGCATTCACGACCAATAGACCACTGAGGCACTTACCAATGACGAAAGCAAACCCGCAGGCTATGTTAGTTAAGCCATACGAACAGTATTGAATATTTAACTACACAATTAACCTAATTTCGCCATATTGCGAGTGATGTAACGGTGTTTGAAATTATTTGAGTATAAATACGATTAATTTTAATAAATGATAATGATAAATGATATTTATTTCTGTAAATAGATCTTATAAGGACACTTTTACGTCATTTTTTTTTAAAACTAGATGACACCGGCATTTCATAACTGACGACTTCTGAGAAGAAACACCGAAACAATCTCAGAGAATCATGGTCTCTTTTAAAGTCCAGACATAATACTTAGTAGCAAATATGTGAGTTCCAATGTTAGACAATGTCTGATATGGCCTTTAGAAGAAAGAGCCATTGCAGCTTTAAGTAGACCAGTCCCATCTGATGGCACGCATGCATCAGTCATTGGATAGCTCGACCATAATCTAGGGAGCTAAACAACCCGTCGCACCACGATACCAGATCAGTGGAACATTTGCGTAGGCCAGATAAAAATCTCAAAGCCGCCAGACCTGAAATCTGTGTATATCTAAAAAGATAGTTAAAAGGTAAGGTGGCATCGTACGACACTGAACTAACTGTAAAGTAAGTCGTGTCGGTTGAGAGGTAAGGTAACTTGCCTCTCATAGATGTCACCAACGTCACCTTATGACGTAAATTCAGAATGTGAAGGCAAAATTTCAATCATGCGGGTAGGTTTCGCGGTGGCTTAGAGGTCAGAGCGTCTGGTATATCAAACCAGAAGACGCAGGTTCGAATCCTGCCCGCGATTGAATTTTTTCCTTTACTAAAAAATAATTTACAGTAATGTCTTTGATAATACATTTGATAATAAATTAAGTAATGTCAAACTTAAAAAAAAAATGTCAGATTTATAAGTAGAAATTATTAAAATCAATAACAACCTTTCAGAAAATGAATGTTTTCATTATTATCATGCGTACCGCTGAAATATGGAATACGCGTGGGTCTTCCCCGATAGATATAATTTGGGTTCTTTAAATCACGAGTGAATCGGTTTCTTCTAGGCAAGCGCGCTTTTTAAATTTTTTATTTTATTCTATGAAATTCTCAGCGGAATAATTTTATTATAGACTTTAATTATATGCGTGTTATGCCATATTAATAGCGAAATTGTCATGCCATCGAGAATGACATTTCAAAGCATTTTCCAATCGATTTAAAGTATTTTACACGAATCGCATCACTATTCCTCACGTTTGAGGAAAATCAGTCAGAATACATTAATGAAAATCTTGACGCTTGTTATAATAATGCCTTTGCTTATATTAATATACAAAGGGTTTTAACTAAATACAAGATAACATTATCTATCATGAAGATGAAAGTTGAGGTTCTGTCCAAAACACTACAGACTATACTTCAACTTAATTGTAGGTATTCGGTAACTTGACAGTTAAAGGGTTACCAGTTTTTATAAAAAAAAGGTAGCGAGGTGGTGAAAAAAAATTAAAACATTGATTTGTCAAAGTACAGTACGCGCGACATAACTTGGCCGGACTGAAGTTAGCTGTTTGTCAGTTTTTGGTTGCGCAGTACACAATTTTTAACGTAAACAATCCACTGCGCATTAAAACGGCGAACTTCACTCCGGCCAACTTATGCCGCGCGTACTGTATCTTTATCATCCATCTAAATATCCATATCTAAATATATATAAAACCCAAAGGTGACTGACTGACTGACATAGTGATCTATCAACGCACAGCCCAAACCACTGGAGGGATCGGGCTGATATTTGGCATGCAGGTAGATGTTATGACGTAGGCATCCGCTAAGAAAGGATTTAGATAAATTCTACCCCCAAGGGGATAAAATAGGGGATGAAAGTTTGTATGAAACTTTGTCAATTTTAAACCGATCGGGCTGAGACTTTGCATGCATATAGCTACGATAACGTAGGCATCCCCTAAGAAAAGATTTTGATAAATTTAGAACTATGTAGGGGTGAAATAGGGGATGAAAGTTCATATGGAACAAAGTAACTATTTCACGCGGACGAAGTCGCGGGCAAAAAGCTAGTATAGAAATAAATATCATTTATTATTAACACTTTTCCGTTGAAGAAATACAGGCACGATGGTATGTATTTTGATGCTGGCGAAATCTCATTACAGAAAATTAAGATTTTTGGCTCTAATTGGTTCACAAAATCATTTTACTACGTTACCTTAAAATTGCAACATTAAGACGTCCAACAACTTAGTCTACCCGTGACCATGGATACTGTAAAGGATCTGAACTGCGGGAATCAAATAATATCAATATGACGCGATAAAATCCGTAAAAAATAGTTTTATTTCAATATAATTAACTTTTGACTGCCTCATTAGTCTAGTAGTCCCAAACGCGACTTAGAGGTCCTGGATTCGATCCCCAAGTCGAGCAAAGTGTTATTGAGTTTTTCTATGAAATTCTCAGTAGCAGCTCGGAGTCTGAATTTGTGCCCGGTTAATGGCTATAGGCTCGCCCCCTATAACATGGGACCTAAACATACCGGCGAACTGTGGGTGTACATTAAGTACACATCTGCCTAACCCTTCGGGGAATACAGGCGTGTTGGTATGTTATCAAAAGGTTAATATGGTGATATCTTACCTTTTGGTGGTGAAGACATGGGCCCACTTGGAACAACCATGGCGGCAACCGAGGTGGGTTTCTGCAACCAAAGATATAGGACATATTTAAAAAAAAACTGCCTCATAGATTTAGTGGACATAACATAAACGTAAATACATTAGTTACACTCACGCCTTCTCATACGGGGTTAAGGGCATTACCTCGCTCAAATCCAAAAAACACCCTAGCTTTGAAGAAGTTTCTAGTGGAATCCTTATGTGCGTTTGCCGTATATAAAATATATGTTATACTTAACGTCATCACAAACAAATTGTATTGTTTAAATTTTTTATAAATTTGTCCCATTTTTGGATAATAATTGAAGTAAATAGGCCTTTTTAACTTAATTTGTATTTTTTCTCTTTAACGGCTTAATAGTTAGTCATGAATTTTATACCAAAAAAATTGTAATGACGTAATTAACAATTTGTATTGTTTTTATTTCCTTATTTCTTTGAATATTTTGAAATAATAAAGAAATACCCGAAACCTCACTAGCACCCCGCGTGAAGCACCCCCGCAATGCCTGTGACTAACAAATACTAGCACAAAGACTAAATCCTCAAGGTCATTGGGCAATGTAATACCCTTAAAGGGCATCCGGGGCTACAGTCCCGGGGCCTCCAAAAAAGAGGCCGAGAGAGAGTGTTTCGCCGAGTGAGTGCGGTTACCGGAGGCCCAATCCTCTTTTAAAAGGTCGGCAACGCACTCGTGACTCCTCTGGTGTTGCGGGTGTCCATGAGCGGCGGGCCTACCCTACCCCAAGGCTAGTTTTGATAGACGGGTTTGTCCCATCGTGCGTTATTATTTTAGTTACTAGTGTTAACTCGTCGTTAATTTAAATGTTTTTTTTTTCGAATCCTCTATTTTTTTTATACCATTAAGGTGGCAAACAAGCATACGGCCCGCCTGATGGTAAGCGGTTACCGTAGCCTATAGACGCTTGCAACACCAGGGGTATCACTCGCAATGCCGACCCTTTAATATACAGGGTCGGCAGGAGGAGGAATAGTTGGGCTGGCAGTATAGGAGACTAGCTTCCATGCTTGACAGTGGCGGTAACAAAACACCACCGGTCCCCCACACTGCCAACACAACGCTCGCGGAGCTCTAGCGACGTTGCTCCTAACGGTGGCAACATAGCATGGAGCTATGTCATTTAGCTACGATTTTCTGCAAGGTGGAGGTCCCCAGTCGGGCAGCTCCAATTGTGAGTGGAATTATTCGCCTCCACTATGCCCTACCTCTCTTAAATCAGAGCGCACACGTGGAACAATATCTTCTTCTATATTAACAAAAATACAAAATGGAAAAATAACAAAGCCGGTCCAGAATATGCTTATAACAAATACAATATATCGTTAAATATACATTAGGTAACTGTTATTATAACGTTATAATATTCAATTGTTGATATTCTCTTAAGGTTTGAAATAACGGTTTTAATAAAAATATTTGCAGATCAACCAAAAATGCGGATTTTGTGTCTTTTTCTGGTCATATACGTCATACTTTTAAGTATTCAAAAGATTGATTTCTGAGACTTACGCGAATATTCGATGATAAGTTTAGATAATGAGTTTTTTATGTATTTATGACGCGGCGATGGCCTAATGGCTAGGGCGTTGGACATCCGATCTTGTGGTTGCCGATTAGAATCCCACCCATTACATTACCGACGTGGACCCACTCGTAACACAAGCATTTAGCTTAGCACGAGCGGTTGTAAGTTACATTACGTTTAGATAACGAACAAGCATTCGTGCCGCCTGATGGTAAGCGACAACCGCTGTCTATAGACGTCAGCAACACCAGTGGTATCACTCGCGCGTTGTCATCTTGACACCTCAGTTGTTAAGTCTCATTTGCTCAGTAATGTCACTGGCTACATTACCCGGAACACCACATAGTTACTTTATTTTCTTATAATGACGAGAGTTCTCAAACACTGAGAACCTTCTAGTAGTTATCGACTTTGGTCAAACTTTGGCATTCAATGTTAACACATCCTCATATCGCAACATTGTACCTACCAGTGAAGATTGTAACGCCATTTATTTTAAAAGAGTGTCCATGGAGTTTCTTAACGGATTCTTCTCCTTATGATCAACCTTTCGGAACCATGCAACTAGAATCATAAACGCTTGTAAAAGCTTATTTGAAATAAAAACATTTGAACTTGAATTTGAATAATGTTATCGTTGTTGCTTAGCGACAGATTATTTATTTGATGGTAGCAACACAGACAACCTTTATCTCAGTTACCTTTTAGTTACTAACCCATTTTATATAACAAATCTATAGTTATAATTCATAATAACAAATCTTGACTAGATTTGAGATCGGCTTTGGGGTGGAACAAGACTGTAAGACGCGTTGCCTTCGGGGGAAGACCAGTTCCACTGTCATACGAGATTTTATGTACGAGAATTTCGATCATACCGAAAAAAATAACTGAATAAAGCGGGTGAAACCGCAGGGTATGAATCATTATCATCATCAGCCTATAGCAGTCCACTGCTGGACATAGGCCCCAATGTGCGCCGTTTCACCCTGTCCTCGGCTTGTCGCATCCAGTTTCCGCCAGAACCGCGCACCGAATTAGCAAGCTGAAGTGGCAGTGGGCTGGCCATGTCTGCCGAAGAACCGATAACCGCTGGGGTAGACGTGTTCTTGAGTGGAGACCGCGACTCGGCAAACGTAGCGTAGGACGTCCTCCGGCAAGATGGAGTGATGATTTGCGAGAGGGTATGAATAGCTAGATATAATTCGTATATTTACTTACTAAAAATATATTTTTTAAGGAAAAGTAAATATATAAAGTATAATGTCACCTATTTGCTAATCAGTTTCGGAAGTCGGTGCCTTTGATTTGTTCGGATCTTTTGTTTTCGCTTTTTTATGGAATAGGGGGCAAGCGAGCAGCCGGATCGCCTGATGGTAAGCGATTACCGCCGCCCATGGACACCCGCAACACCAGAGGAGGAGTCACAAGTGCGTTGCCGAGCTTTTAAAAGAGGATTGGGCCTCCGGTAACCTCACTCACTCGGCGAAACACAACGTAAGCGTTATTTAACGCCGTTGTTGTTTCTGTGAGGCCGTGGTATCACTCCGGTCGAGACGGCCCATTTGTGGCCAAGCATGGCTCTCCCACGTGTAAAATTCCGTTAACCGATAATCCAAAATCTCGGGTGACAATGGACTCGTAGCCAGTAAGTTACGTTGCCCAGTCGTATACCTTAATTAGGTACTGTATGCCTCCAGGGCTACTTGCTTCTAATGCTTTGCTATATATAAGTTGTGCTATAATATATTTTATAGCAGGTTATGACGTCATTCTGATTATCTACCTGTTGGCTGTAAGGAGTATTAGAGCACTCATTACCTGTATAGGGAAGGGTCAGAAACTCAGAATACTGTTTCTCGATGCCCCTGAGATGGGCATCTCGTAAGAAGCGAGAAAATATCTGAGCAGATGTCAGTAACGTCACCTTAAAGACGTAAATTCAGAAGTTAGAAGAGAAGAGAGAAACAAACATTCAGACAAGCAAAAATTCTTGGCTTCTCTTGCTCTTGAAAATCCCCCTCATATTATTTTTCCTAAGGGTCCGGCGGAGCTTGAATTGCTCACAAAAAAGTAATACCGAAATAAATCGTAATCCAGACAATATTCTATGTAATTATGTTATTATTCGGATTTGGATACCGTTAATCTAGGTTCCTACGGTACTATATTATTATAGTCTAATACTACTTCACTGGAAATAAAAAAGCGGAAAATCGTTCCAAACTTGGTAAAGTTATCAGAAATTGCATTCATTTCCAGTGAAGTATTTTGGACGAACTGGTACAGTGGGAACCTAGATTAACGGTATCGGAATCCGAATAATAACAGAATTTGATTAAATTGTGTTTGAATTATGATTTATTTCGGTATTACGTTTGTATGAGAATTCGGACTCTTAAATATCTCCTATGTAAAGATGTCGGATGATAAAGATGTAATATACATCTTATAGCTCATATACTATAGCTACATATATTACACATATATTATAGCTTTCCCTACTATGGTAAGTAGATGGTTATCCAAATTTTACGTAAAAAAAATTCGTAACATTAATTGAGGTACCTATTTCAATTTAGTACAAAAATAATTGATTCTTATGAAGAACTGAATTTTAAAAGAACATATTATAATTACACTAGCGGACCCGACAGATGTTGTCCTGTCTACACGTCTTTAATTTGAAAATTTCAAACTTTTTTTGACAAAATTGTGAATCTAAACCATTCCCAGATCCCCTTGAACACACACAAAAAATTTCATCAAAATCGGTCCAGTCGTTTGAGAGAAGTTCAGTGACATACACACTCACAGAAGAATTATATATATAAAGATAAATATACACTCCCGGGCTCCTAAATCGAGTCACCTAGCGTATTTTTTTTTTATGGCATAGGAGGGCAAACGAGCAGACGGATCACCTGATGGTAAGCGATTACCGCCGCCCATGGACACCCGCAACAGCAAAAGAGGAGTCACAAGTGCGTTGCCGACCTTAAAAGAGGGTTGGGCCTCCGGTAACCTCACTCACTCGGCGAAACAACGTAAGCGTTGTTTAACGCCGGTTTTCTGTGAGGCCGTGGTATCACTCCGGTCGGCCCATTCGTGCCCATGCACGAATGGGCCGGCTCGACGAAGCATGGCTCTCCCTCTATATGGTATAATATAATATAATAAATATAATAGTGTTAGATATGTTATGTTAGTAAACGACGAACATATCCCCCAGTCTCTAGGAACCTGTGGTACACTCTTTGAACAGCGGATCGGCTTATGTGGAGTTGTGTACTCACGTTTTTCTGGCTTAAACCAGACTGAAGAAGAGCCACTGCTTGAGCCGGTACTTCAGGCGAAGTATCCATAATTTCAACCCAGAAACGGTTTAAACATTAACAAAAACAATTGAGGAACTTTTTCAATCCGTAGATACGAAAAAATCAATAATCAAAGCTCTAATTTACAGTTTCTGTATTGTTCAGGTTTCCTAAAAAATGAACAACTGCAGCTCTTCATTTGTTGTTCGAGATTACAAATTTAAATTTAGAACCAAATGCATGTCAAATATGCCAGCTACAAAACTGCATAAAAACTATTTGGTCATTCATATACTTTTTTCAAGTTATGGACGATACGAACTCATTATGCTCGTTGGCTCGATTTGGGAGTCCGGGAGTGTATATACGAAATTTAAAAAAAAGAAATATTTTAGAAGCAGCTACTTAATAATTATAAATAATCTTCAATCTATATAAATTGTAACAGGCCGATGTCTGTACATTATAGATATTAAAGTAAAGAAAAACTAATATGGGGGGTCTTTGTTACTTTTATAAAAGCAACAGCACTCAAAATATCATTTTTTATAAATATACTAAAACAATCTTTATATATATAATTCTTCTGTGAGTGTGTATGTCACTGAACTTCTCTCAAACGACTGGACCGATTTTGATGAAATTTTTTGTGTGTGTTCAAGGGGATCTGGGAATGGTTTAGATTCACAATTTTGTCCGCTGTCCGCTGTATTTCGCTTTATACGTAGCGAAGCACGTACCGGGCCGCTAGTATATATATTATTATTATATTATTATTCACTATGATAAGAAACAGTTTTAAGTTAATGGGTATTTAAATAAAACTAGCTGTTGCCTGCAGTTTCACTCACGTCCCAAAAAGATTAACATACTATAAGTCCGACTCTAGGCTGCGTATCAAGATGAAACATGCACCAAATTTTAAGTTAGAACTCTAGCAATACATCGGAGAAAACTGCATTCAATTACATGTAGTAGCTTTTGCGTGATGCGCGTACAAACACACAGACAGAAATACAGACAAAAATTCTAAAATAAATATTTTGCCTTCTGTTGTTCTAATAAAGACCCCCCCATATCCGTAACTTAATTTTATTAAATTACTAGTTCTTCGCCCGCGGTTTCACCTGCGTTACCCCGTTCCTAAGGGTTGTAGCGTGATGTTTTATAGCGTGAAACCTTTCTCATGAATCACTCATTTTCCCAACATTTCCCTTCACTGCTCTGCTCCTATTGATCGTAGCGTGATGAAAAGTATACTATAACCTGCCCAGGAGTATGAAGAACAATTGTACCAAGTTTCGTTGAAATCCGTCGAGTGGTTTTTGTTTCTATAACGAACATACAGACAGACAGACAGACAGACAAAAATTTTACTGATTGCATTTTTGGCGTCAGTATCGATCACTAATCACCCGCTGATAGTTATTTTGGAAATATATTTCATGTACAGAATTGACCTCTCTACAGATTTATTATAAGTATAGATAGATTAATTCATTTTATCATGGGTAGGTATAGATTTACCACGGAATCAGACATAGTGCTATCTACAAAATGATGTCTCAGACATAGTTTTTTTAAGTGTTTAAAATAATAAATATCGGTATTGCCCAGAACCTTGGATCTAATATTAACCACTTTGCGACCACTAGATCAACGTGACAGAATCCTGAACTGAATAACCCCTTCATTCTAAAATACTAAAGCATAATACTAGCTACACTTGTGCAGGATCAATTAAATTGCTGCAAACATGCTAGTGGCGCCATCTGTTGATGTTAATATTAAACAGATGAGAACGCCGCCGCGCAGAAATCTCACAATATTCGCTATCACGTAGAAGTTACAACGCACTATGTAGTACCACGCTTTGATAAGAGATGGCGCTACTACAAACAAAATGGAGCTGAGAAAAAATAATGCAATAAGTTAGTGTTGATTGTGCTATGATTTTTTTACATACATACATACATACATATTTTCACGCCTGTCTCCCGTTGGGGTAGGCAGAGACTATAGATTTCCACTTGCTACGATCCTGGCACACCTCTTTCGCTTCATCCACGTTCATTAATCTCCTCATGCATGATCGTCGGTTTAAGGTGCTTTTAACCTAACCTTTTTTTGTTTTTTTGTGCACGTAATTTAAAACAAACATATGACAATGCGCGAGTGACACCACTGCTGTTGCTGGCGTCTATAGGCTGCGGTTGCCGCTCACCAGACGGCCTGCACTAGTTTTCATCCTATTACCTACTTAAAATAATAAAAATTATTTCAAAAATATAAAAAAAAAACTGATCGTTCACCTGAACCCGCCAAATTCAAATTTCAAGTCATTTTTCGCAGTTTGTAGGTCTATAACAAGTTCTAGAATATGGCAGTAGTAATATAGACAACAATCACAATTGAAAACTAAAACCACTGCTTAAAAATCCCAAGCTAAAAACTATGCTAATGGTCAAAATTGATATTTTACACTACTTTTAGCTACAATAACGATTTTTAAGCAATGGTTTTAGTTTACGTGCCGCAAAAACGTATACTTTGATACTAAAGGGAATCCAAATTTATAGAGTATTTTCCGATGACGTAGAACTATGAAATTTGGATAGTAATACCATCATAAACTACAAGTATAGGGAAAAATCTGAAAACTATACAATTGTAATTAATTATAATATGTACCTACAAATTTTTAGGAACCCTCGGTGGGCGAGTGCAACTTGCACTTGTCCGGTATTTTTGTAACCATATTTCAATATTTAAAAATGTAAAAAATATGATAATTAATGAATAAAGGAAATAATAAATGGATTAGTTGAATAGCCAAAAATACATACTGTAGAAACGTAAACCATATCGCGATTAGGATGATTCATAATAATACTGAAGTTTGACCCTAACCTCGATAGATGGCGTTGGGGTCGAATTAGATAGCGATATGGTTTCGTTACATTGATTTAGTTAGGGTGTGAATGTTTAATTTTTAAGTGAGTACCTAACCACCCATTATAGTGATCGTCTTGCCATCTGGTGGTTATATTTCGAACCCCCATTTAGAGTAATGACGTCAGTGGAGTGCTTAACTAGTGGTGTATTGAACACATGCAATAAGATAAAATATTAACTTATTCTTAAAGGTGCATTATTATTATAATTAAAAGCCCGTAGTGTCCCACTGCAGGGCAAAGGCCTCCCCACTCTCCTTCCACTTATCTCTGTCTATTCAAATTCAAATTCAATTCAAAATGGTTTTATTTCAAACTAGCTTTTGCCAGCGACTTCGTCCGCGTGGAATAGTTACTTTGTTCCCTAGTTCTTCGCCCGTGGTTTCACTTGCGTTGCCCCGTTCCTAAGGGTTGTAGCGTGATGTTTTATAGCTTGAAACCTTTCCCATGAATCACTCATTTTCCCAACATTTCCCTTTACTGCTCTGCTCCTATTGATCGTAGCGTGATGAAAAGTATACTATAACCTGTGGTTTGGGCTGTGCGTTGATAGATCACTATGTCAGTCAGTCAGTCACCTAACGTAAGAGTAGACAAATATAATCAGAAAGCTCCGAACTGCTAAGCTATCGGGAGTTACACGTGTTATTGTGAGTCAACCATAAAAGATAGACATTTGCTGTCGTGGAATATTTTTTATATAATTTTAAGGAGAACATTTCCGTCATACATGATTTCTGTGTAGCTTTAACCATTAAGGCTGCACACGCGACGGAAGCTTAAAAAATGGAGTAAGTTCTCCTGTTTTCCCAACATTTCCCTTCACTGCTCTGCTCCTATTGATCGTAGCGTGATGAAAAGTATACTATAACCTGCCCAGGAGTATGAAGAACAATTGTACCAAGTTTCGTTGAAATCCGTCGAGTGGTTTTTGTTTCTATAACGAACATACAGACAGACAGACAGACAGACAAAAATTTTACTGATTGCATTTTTGGCGTCAGTATCGATCACTAATCACTCGCTGATAGTTATTTTGGATATATATTTTATGTACAGAATTGACCTCTCTACAGATTTATTATAAGTATAGATAAGCTTTTACAAGCGTTTATGAAACGTTAATCGGCCTTATTCCAAAACACAGACTATCTTTAGTACTGGCTTTAGTTCTAGGATTAAACCTGGACTAAATAAAACTCTATTATAAAACACAGTTTAACACCAAAGCATGGACTATCTCTGGTACCAAAGTTAAACCACTGAGACCCCTAGTTTAAGTATGGACTAACTTTGACATTACTTTATTTTTGAGGTTAGCTTAGTTAGTATCTTGTGTATTTCTAAGTAAATTTTTTTGTAAATGGATATTAACATTATATATATATGATGGATTTAGAAGATTTAGATATGTTAGAGACGTTTCGGCGATCTGTAAGACGTCGTAATCGTATAAATCCTCTTGATTTCAGTGACGAAGATTTTCGGTATAAATACAGATTTACAAAGCGATTCGGATTTTCACCCCTTTTTTTCTTTTGTTGTTCCATTTTATTTGTCACTATTATTTATACTGAATTACTGACAATGTACAATGGTGAATAATTATCAAGAACTTAGTTATTGTTAAAGGACGCAACAACAATAATGACGTTTCAAATAATGCGCGCGAATGAAATTTTAATTTCGTTCCGTTTCACTCAGATTTGTTGCAAAATATAACAACTTGATTATAAAAAGGTCATCAACAATATAAACTGTGCTTGCTCAGTAAATTGCAATATAAACAAAAAACTATTTATGATATATATTTGTATTAATAAATAATTATTAAAGTATTTCAAATGTTAAGATACTATCAATATTTAGAAAAACGGAACGTTGCTTGGAATGAAGCCTGAATGAACGAATGAAAGATTGTAATTTTTTACATATTATCTGTGGATTTTATTTAGTCCATAGGACGAACTACGGTTTAACTGATCCTCGGATAGTCTGGGTTTTGTAATAAGCACTCATATTGGTCCTGGTATTAACATTAGTACCGTAACAATCCAAGATCAGTAAGTCCGGGTTTAAGCCAAGACTTACGCATTTTTTTGTAATAAGACGGAATGAGTCTAGGTGCTCGGTTCCAAAAAAGTTGATCCTATGGAGAATAATCCGGCAAGAAACTCCATGGACACTCTTTTTAAAATAATTTGTATTACAATCTTCAAGTAGATACAATAATGCAATAACAGGATGTGCTGACATTGATTTAATGTCCAAGTTGGACCGAAGTCGATAATAGAAAAACAAAGTTCTCAGCATTCGAGAACTGAATGTCATTATATTGCTCTTAAGGACCACTCTTTTCAAAAAGAGTCCAGCTCATCCCGCCATCTCCGTCTGGGCCTGCCGCGTTGGCATCTGCCATGAAGTGGAACCCATTGGGTTGTCAGTTTGGCCCATTGTTCGTCTGACATGCGGCAGATATGTCGAGCCCAGTTCCATTTCAGCGTGGCAGCTTTCCGAGTGACGTCTGTTATTTACGTCTTGGAACGGATGGTTGTATTCCTAATCCTCCTTCCTAAGTTTTATACCCAGAATACTCCGTTCCATTGCTCTCTGACAGACCTCGAGCGTGGACCTCAGCTCTTCTGTCAAAGGTATATACAAAGACTAATTTTAAACATGAGTTCCCTGACTTCTAAACTACGTAAGTATATCCCTGTATCTTAAGAGTCAGTGTTACTCAGTGTGTGGAGGCAGACTACCCTTCAAAATGGTGACAACAATACGAAAATATAATATTTTTGTAATGATGAATTTTTAAGTAAACACACTTAATATTTTGCTCTTCCCGTTCCAATTGCCGTCGACACAATAAGGTGAAGACTGAGAGGGGTTGCCCTATTCCTTTATTATTTGTATTTTTTAATATTCTTGATAGCCGCTTGACCACCAGTTCGCCTGATGTCAAGCGACACTGCAATATACGATGGAGTGCGCTTGCCTAGAAGAAACCGATTCCCTCGTGATTTAAAGACACCCAGATTATAATCTATTGGGGAAGACCCACTCGGGAAGCGATACGATACGATAAAAGTGGACTTAAAGCGTTTCGTTTCTTCTTTTCTCCATCTTATGTGGGAGAGCAATGCTTCGACACGAATGGGCCTGTTCGACCGGAGTGATACCACGGCCTCACAGAAAACCGGCGTCAAACAACGCTTACGTTGTGTTTGTCGAGTGAGTGAGGTTACCGGAGGCCCAATCCCCTTTTAAAAGGCGGGCATCGCACTTGTGACTCCTCTGGTGTTGCGGGTGTCCATGGGCGGCGGTAATCGCTTACCATCAGGTGATACGTCTGCTCGTTTGTCCCCCTATCCCATAAAAAATAAAACGATTCACTCGTGATTTAATCTATCGGGGAAGACCTACTCGGGAAGCGATACGATACGATAAAAGTGGACTTAAAGCGTTTCGTTTCTTCTTCTCCACCTTATTGAAGCCATCCTTGCTTGCCATCCTTGATTGCCATCGCTCGAGGCCTTTTCTGGATCCTGCTGTTGCAGAATCTTTCGCTTGGATTCGCAGCGGTTCTATATTACGTACATCCCACCTGCCTTCCTGCTACCCACGTAACACATACATAACAATACTGCCCGTGGTACCATCGATAAATGGTTTGAAAGCATGTTTACTTTCTGATAAGCTAACTATAACGCCAAACGTAACCTGAATTGAACTACGTGAATTTAGAATCGTGTTTAGTGCTGTGGTGTGTGGTGCGAAGCGAGAATATTATAGAATTTTCTATTTTTCTTATTCAGGAAGAGGGTATGTTTTTTTATGGAGAATGCTCGTGGAATGATAATACCTAACTAAATAGACGGCTGCGTGGCGAAACGTGTGTGCCGCCCGGGGCAAACCCTGAATCTTCGTCTTATTTTCGCAATTAAGAATCCGGCGGACCATATTTCTCTTACAAACGCAATACCGAAATAAATCGTAATTCAAACACAATTGAATCAAATTCTGTTATTATTCGGATTCCGATACCGTTAATCTAGGTTCCTACTCTACTATTTTGTCCAAAATACGTCATTGGAAATAAATGTAAGCGAAAGCATTTTTTGATAACTTTACCAAGTTTGGAACGATTTTCCGGTCTTTTATTTCCAATGAAGTAGTAGTAGACGAAATAGTAAGGTGGGAACCTAGATTAACGGTATCCAAATCTGAATAATGACATAATTTGATAGAATATTGTCTGGATTACGATTTATTTCGGTATTACGTTTTTGTGGGCAATTCAAGCTCCGCCGGACCCATAAGGAATCTTATTGTGAAATAGCGTAGCGTCATGTGCGTATTAATAGATAATTATCACGCGCTTAAAGAGTGAAGGAAAACATCGTTAGGAAACCTGCATGCCTGAGAGATTTTCTCGACAGCGTGTAAAGTCTGTCAACCCGCATTAGGCTAGCGTGGTGGACTATACCCTAATCTACGTCCACGGATACTACACTATCCACAACAACGAATCGTCTTTAAAGACGCCACAAAATGTTACAAATCATATTTCATTCTCCAAAATCTTATTTCTGTTTTCCCCAGGATAGCGCTACATAAACCAATTCAAACCAAATCATGAAAATATAAAAATTTCAAAATGTGGCACCAATTTTGGATACCAGTATTGATACCAACATTAATAATTAAATCTAACTGCGATACCAACAAAACGGAATCAGATATTTTTATTCGATATGGAGGACACGTCGAAGGAGATTACAATCAAAATCCAATTACATCTACGGTTAAAACAACAGAATTTACAACAACAACAACACAAACCACAACAACTAAAGTTACAGAGCCATCAACGAAGTTTTTTGAGGACACTACATTGAGTGATAATGTCTTCTTTGTACCTAATAAGAGAGTACCAGTGAAGAGAGACGAAGATGAATACGAGAGTCATGATTTGAAACTCAAAGATATAATGATGATGAAGACTGTTAACGATGCCATGAAAAACAATTTTCATGTGGAGAAAGCGAAAGGTAAGTTTTTTTTTATTTGATTTTTTCTGTCCTGGTTTTTGACAAATCTGTCAGGCTGGTTTCTGACACTTACGCGAATATTAGACATTGAAATAAAACTACTTTTTACGGATTTTATCGCGTTGTATTGATATTATTTGATTCCCGACGTTTCGGATCCTTTACAGCAAATAATATCAATACAACGCGATAAAATCCGTAAAAAGTAGTTTTATTTCAAAATTTGTCAGGATTGAAATAAAACTAATTTTTAGGGATTTTATCACGTATTAATGATAATATCTAGTTAGTAAACATTTTATACATTGACTTTTAAGTGTCTTTAAAAGATCTGTATTTACTAGCTTCTGCCCACGATTTTGTCTGCGTGGACTTCTGAATTGGGTCTGACCTGGATAAGAAGTAGCGTATGTATTATTCCAGACTATAATCTATCTCTGTGCCAAATTTCATTCAGGTCCGTTCAGCCTTTCTAGCGTGAAAGAGTAGCAAACATCCATACATCCATACTCACAAACTTTAACGTTTATAATATTAGTAAGGACTAGCTTTTGCCAGCGACTAGTCCGCGTGGAATAGTTACTTTGTTCCCTAGTTCTTCGCCTGCGGTTTCACCTGCGTTGCCCCGTTCCTAAGGGTTGTAGCGTGATGTTTTATAGCTTGAAACCTTTCTCATGAATCACTCATTTTCCCAACATTTCCCTTCACTGCTCTGCTCCTATTGATCGTAGCGTGATGAAAAGTATACTATAACCTGCCCAGGAGTATGAAGAACAATTGTACCAAGTTTCGTTGAAATCCGTCGAGTGGTTTTTGTTTCTATAACGAACATACAGACAGACAGACAAAAATTTTACTGATTGCATTTTTGGCGTCAGTATCCATCACTAATCACCCGTTGATAGTTATTTTGGAAATATATTTCATGTACAGAATTGACCTCTCTACAGATTTATTATAAGTATAGATATAGATAGATTACAGAGTCTTAGATAATATATCATTTTTGTCATTTGTGATGTCTGATTGATTTGAAATTTGGTATCCTGTTACTTCAGTATTGCAAGACGACAGTAACAATGTCTTAACGCTGCGGGGGTTTCCTTAATTTTAAATTTGATATATACATTTCACCGTTACTTTTAGATACACCCAATGAAGACATAGTATTTATTACCGGAAAAAATCGTGACCACGACAAGACAAGTAAGACAGAAGAGAATGCTCGCAGAAATAACGATTATAACCAGATTGAAACTATAGATGAAGATATTATACCTCGACCGAAGCTTATCTGCAATGATTTGGATTGTAACAATACCATTCGGTCCATTTGCGGCGCTAAACTAATCAATAATGAGTGGAGATTCAGATTATTTTTGAATGATTGCTACTTCAGAAAAGTCAACTGTGGGTTTAAGTACGAAATTAACAGTGAGTATACGTTCTCCGAATTATTAATCACCATCCGTTGCTCTGACTATTTTTTTTTTATTAGGAAAACAAACAGTATTGATAACTTAAGACGACATTTCGACATTTATTTATTTTTCTACATTACAGCTATAATTACAGGTTTTTTTTTAATGCCCCTATGCGATAGTGTAGTTAAACAACTTTACATAAATGCTGGTGTCCCGCAAGGCTCCGCGCTGTCCCCAAAATTGTTTCTACTGCATATCTTTTTTTTATGGGATAGGAGGGCAAACAAGCAGACGGATCGCCTGGTGGTAAGCGATCACCGCCGCCCATGGACACCCGCAACACCAGAGGAGTCACAAGTGCGTTGCCGACCTTTTAAAAGGGGATTGGGCCTTCGGTAACCTCACTCACTCGGCGAAATACAACGGAAGCGATGTTTAACGCCGGTTTTCTGTGAGGCCGTGGTATCACTCCGGTCGAGCCGGCCCATTCGTGCCGAAGGATGGTTCTCCCACGTAAAAAATATATCAATGATATGCTGTCAATTGAAGGCATTCATTGCTATGCAGATGACAGCACTGGGGATGTATTCTATACGGGCCGTGCCAATATCCCTAGTTCCATTGTTGAGAAAAGTCGAAATAAACTTGGGCGGAAATCGAGAGCATTCTAGTCAGGATATCTGATTAGGGATGACTAAAATAATGTTGGTAATAATAGGTACCTGTTTGGAATTGCAACTTTGGAATTAACACAACACAACACATTTACATTGATTCTAAATTGCATTATTTATTTATTGATACAGCATGAAAGACTTACAGCAATTATACGTGGGAGAGCCATGCTTCGGCACGAATAGGCCGGCTCGACCGGAGTGATACAACGGCCTCACAGAAAACCGGCGTTAAACAACGCTTACGTTGTGTTTCGCCGAGTGAGTGAAGTTACCGAAGGCCCAATGCCCTTTTATAAGGTCGGAAATGCACTTGTGACTCCTATGTTGTTGCGGGTGTCCATGGGCGGCGGTAATCGCTTACCATCAGGCGATCCATCTGCTCGTTTGCCCTCCTATCCCATAAAAACAGCAAATTATGACACCTTACATTCTTGAACAGTAATCTGTCAGCCAATAAGAAGTCTTCACGTTTAGAAATAAAATATTAAAAAGAACAGTGAACTTATACTAACTAACTAACTAACTAACTAACTAGTGATTATGAAAATAATCTTAGAGCACGTACTGCGACATTTACTCTACACTTAACATAACATAACATAATCAACCCATTATACTGTCCCACTGCTGGGCACGGGTCTCCTCTCAGAATGAGAGGGATTAGGCGATAGTCCCACCACGCTGGCCTAGTGCGGGTTGGCAGACTTCACACGCCATCGAGAAAATCTCTCAGGCGTGCAGGTTTCCTCACGATGTTTACCTTCGCCGTTTAAGCGCGTGATAATTAACTGTTTAATACGCACATGACTTCGAAAAGTCAGAGGTGCGTATAAGTAGTGATAGCCTAGTGGTATGACCGTTGGACTGCCAAGTCAAAGGTCTCGAGTTCGAACCCAAGGCACTACACTTAGGTCTTTGAAAAAATCAAGACTTAGGCACGTTCTAGCCGTAACTATACTAGTGTTAAACACATCGAAATCATGCTGCTTACACAAGTTATTGAAATTTCTGCTTGCACGCACAACGTTAGAGTTTTTCCTGTAATTCGAGGAAGCAAATTGTACACAAATAGGTGGATTGAGACGGGTCCTTGATGGTATATTGAAACTAAATTTTGATAAAAGTTCAGTGCAGTCGATGCTATTTTTGAAAATGTTTAATTGAAAAACGATTAAAATTTATACGATTAATAGAAAAACGGTTATAGTTAATCTTTTTCCGAAACTCATTATGTACTAAAAATATCAATGTTCGCATTTTAAAATTGAGTAAAAATGTTACTTTTTAATTATTCTGGCCAAATATTATGACTGCTTCTCTTGTTCTGATTAACATCTATTTTCCAGGATATACGCAAGTAACTATGGACAAATGTAGGACGATTGGAGCGCATTACATTGATAGACCATTTTCCTTCAAACCAAAGTCTTTCATGCTGGACAAGCCGATAGAAGAACCAGGGTTTCCTGGTCGAAGAAGTTCTTTTTCTAGAAGGTGAGAATCTTCATCTATCTATATAGAATCCCTTTCTATCAGATATTTTTTTTATGGGATATGATGGCAAACGAGCAGACGGATCGCCTGATCGGCGTTTTAAAAGGGGATTGGGCCTCCAGTAACCTCACTCACTCGGCGACACACAACGTAAGCGTTGTTTGACGCCGGTTTTCCGTGAGGCCGTGGTATCACTCCGGTCGAGCCGGCCCATTCGTGCCGAAGCATGGCTCTCCCACGTAAATAAAAATCTAACTCGAAAATCGAAATTTGTCAGACGTCATCATAAAAACGTAAATTCAGAATGTGAAGGCAAATTTCGAGTGGGGTGGGACTCGCGGTGGCTTAGCGGTCAGAGCGTCGAGTGTATCTAACCAGAAGACGCAGGTTCGAATCCTGCCCGCGATTGAATTTTTCCTTCACTAAAATAACTTTTTAATCTTAGCATGGAAAATGCAAAAAAATCACAAAAAGATAATAACTTTATAATCTAACTTATTTAGATTCAATTTTCAGGTCCATGACAAAGAACTATAATGGGCAATTCTGTTCCCATCCTTGCCCTGTCACGTGCCCAGATGATTACGACCCCCAGTGTGCTATATCTGGTACGGGGCAGCGTCGAGTTTTTCTCAACCATTGCAAACTAGATCATAATTCTTGTTTTTACAGCGTTGGTGAGTTTCCTTTTTTATTTTATTTGTGATAGGTTTACGCTTGACCGCCAGTTCGCCTGATGTTAAGCGACACTGCGATCTACGATGGAGCGCGCTTGCCTAGTAGAAACCGATTCACTCGTGATTTGAAGACACCCAGATTATATCTATCGGGGAAGACCCTCTCGGGAAGCGCATTCTTTTCCGTATTATTACGACAAAGCGGCGATAGCTAGTGTTAGTATTTTATATTTATGAGGAACCAGTATCCTTGTGGTTGATAAGCTGGCTCTGTCCATATGAGTCTGAGTTCAAATCAAGGCAAACATTTCTAACTTAAGAAGTGACGGTAGCCTTATGGCTAGGGCGTCGGACCGGCGATCATGTGGTTGCCGGTTCGAAACCCACCCATTGCACTACCGACATGAACCCACTCGTAACACAAGCAGCTTGTAACAGGTATAGTCGTTTTTTATCATATAAATGTACTTTATTTTAAAATTCTACTTATTGTAAAGCTGAAGATTTTATTTGACGACACGTTTGGCGTAGCGGCTGAGCGATCGGCTTCTGCGTCACGTGTTGTGCGTGCACGGAGCAAATATTTGTATGATCTACAGGTAGTTGTTCCGGGTCTGGACGTTGGTGTATGTGAGAATTTGTGTTTGTAAACGCACCCACGATACAGGAGAAAATCCTAGTGTGGGGCAACGACTTTTTTTTAAAGAAAAGACGAAAGAAAGAAGACGAAGAAGAAAGAAAAAGAATTTATTCGTTTGGTTGAACACGCTAATCTCAGAAACTCCTGGTTCTAATTGAAGAATTCCTTTTGTGTTTGATAGTCCATTTATCGAAAAAGGTTCTAGTATAGGCTATATAATATTCCGCTACGATCAATAGGAGCGGAGCATCAATGAAAAATGTTGCAAAAACGGGAAAATTATTTGATTATTTTGAGCTGGGTAGTGACATGGATCGATGATAAAGACTTTAAGTGGTAGAGCGAAACTAGATTTTTTATACCACTAAGGTGGCAAACAAGCGTACGGCCCGCCTGATGGTAAGCGGTTACCGTAGCCTATGGACGCTTGCAACAACAGGGGTATCACTCGCACGTTACCGACCCTGTAAATCAGGGAGGAATAGTTGGGCTGGCAGCATAGGAGACAATAGCGTGATGCTTATCCTATTTGCCAACACAATGCTTCCTCGCAGAGCTCTGGCGACCTTGCTCACTGTTAGGAACACAACATAGCACAGAGCTATGTTTTTTGACTACGATTTTCTGCAAGGTGGAGGTACTTCCCCAGTCGGGCAGCTCCAGTTTTGAGTGGAATTATTCGATTCCTCTCTTATAGTTTACTAGCGACCCGCCCGCGGTTTCACCCGCGTTACCCCATTCTTAAGAGTCGTAGCGTAATGTTTAATAGCTTAAAACCTTCCTCTTGAATCACTCTATCTATTAGAAAAACCGCATCAAAATCCGTTGCGTAGTTTTAAAGATTTAAGCATACATAAGGACGGACAGACAGCGACAGCGACTTTGTTTTATACTATGTAGTGATAGTGAAGTTTATCATAAAGCTAGCATTTTTTTGTTACAGTCTGGCATAAAAGACCGCTTGCTGAGTGTGTGGGGGGCCAAAAGGCAGACATGAGACAGAACCGAGGGTTCATTGGATGGATGCAGAGAGTGGGGATAGTGGACAACAAAGGAAGATTGGTGTTAGACGAATCATAATCATAATTACCCCGTTTTTTCTCAATAATGTTGGGGTCCGCTGTTGGCTTTCAGTCTAACAATGCGGCATAAACATCAGTATTTAACATGAAGTGTCAAAGTCCAAATCAAAATATTATATTTCAACTAGTGGACCCAGCAGACGTTGTCCTGCCCTGAAAATAACCCAAAACTCGATTGCAGCGCCACCTACCGGGTCCAATTGTGAATCTAAACCATTCCCAGATCCCCTTGAACACACACAAAAAATTTCATCAAAATCGGTCCAGTCGTTTGAGAGAAGTTCAGTCACATACACACTCACAGAAGAATTATATATATAAAGATTAGACCATTAAAAAAGATACTTTTGAAAAGTCAAAACTAGTTGCACGGTTCCAAAAAGTGGGTCTTATGGAGAAGAGCCGGCAAGAAACTCCATAGATAATCTTTTTTTTTTAAACATGATTACATTAATAATTTGACAATTAGGTATGTAGTTTGATGTGTAAGACTTATTCAGTATAAATAAGTGTTATATTAGAAAGAAAGGGATTGCCACAGCAAGTAAGAGCTGTCCAGTCCCGACAGACAGCACCCGGTTCACGAGCATAATTGAAGTGCCAGCCATTAGGGGGCCAAAAATAGCCAATTTTGATAGATCCTAATGTGATTCATATGAAATTATTAAGGAATTGGGTGGTTGACTGATGTTCTGATGTAAAAATAACAGCCTTAGTACAAAATGTCATTAAGGGTCCGGCGGAGCTTGAATTGCCCACAAAAACGTAATACCGAAATAAATCGTAATCCAGACAATATTCTATCAAATTGTGTTATTATTCGGATTCCGATACCGTCAATCTAGGTTTCTACTGTACTATTTCGTCTACTACTACTTCACTGGAAATAAAAGACCGGAAAATTGTTCAAAACTTGGTAAAGTTATCAAAAATTGCATTTGCTTACATATAATTCTAGTGAAATATTTTCTAGACGAAATGTTAGAGTAGGAACCTAGATTAACGGTATCGGAATCCGATAATAACAGAAGTTGATTATATTGTGTTTGAATTACGATTTATTTCGGTATTACGTTTGTAAGAGAAATTTTCGACGACACGATTGGCGTAGCGGTTGAGCGATCGACTTCTGCGCCACGTGTTGTGGGTTCGATCCCCACACGGAACAAATATTTGTATGATCTACAGGTAGTTGTTCCGGGTCTGGGCGTTTGTGTATGTGAGAATTTGTGTTTGTAAACGCACCCACGATACAGGAGAAAATCCCAGTGTGGGGCAACGTTTAAAAAAAAAAATATGTATTTGGTCCTACAGACTCTTAAATAAAATTCCTGTCCCGAAAAAATAATTTAAATTGGCTAATAAAGCTCTAAGATATAAAGCATTTAAAGTTTTTGGTGGGGATTGAGAGGGGATGCTTTGTCCCTTTACCGCAAAATGAAAGTATACGATTTGTATGGTTGTTTAGCTCCCTAGATTATGGTCGAGCTATCCAATGACTGATGAATGCGTGCCGTCAGATGGGAGTGGTCTACTTAAAGCTGCAATGGCTCTTTCTTCCAAAGGCCATATCAGACATTGTCTAACATTGGAACTCACATATTTGCTACTAAGTATTATGTCTGGACTTTAAAAGAGACCATGATTCTCTGAGTTTGTTTCGGTGTTTCTTCTCAGAGGTCGTCAGTTAGGAAATGCCGAAGCCATCTAGTTAAAAAAAAATGACTTGTAAAGTGTCCTTAGAAGATCTATTTACAGAAATAAATATCATTTATCATTTATGGCGCAGTGAGTTGTGACGTCACAATCCTCTACAGTACACTGTCAAACATAAAATGAAAATGCATATAACTTACTTATTTTTGGATCGATTTTAATTTTGTTTTCGTTGATGGACTCTATTTATGATCAACATTTTCATGATGACATAAAAATAATCAGTGTAGTAACCAATTACTACGGGTTCTAAATATGATCAACATTTTCATGCCACAACATTGCCAATATATACAGGTTGCTGATTCTGTCACAAAATACCTAACAGCAATCTTAATGATTTCTTTCACCATTAAAGGACTATGAATATTGTAATCCTATATTTTTTTTTTAGGCCTGTAATATATAGTGCCTGTGTATATAATATATGATAAGACCCGTATTTATAGATGCACACACCGAGAAAACAAGCTATTGTGGAGCTTATAAATAAAATACCCATCCATTCTAAATATTTTTTTGTCTGGTATTAGTTTTGATCAAACTGAAAAAAGCGCCATCTAGTTTAACATGACCGAAATTTGTAGTAGATTTGACAAATACTACGCATAATAGTTCCCGCTTTTTCTACAGTGTGTGATGGCAGACCTTTTTGCGTAATAAAATAATTTAGTGACTACAGGTAAATTGTTTTTATAATATTTCCAGTATAATTACTTGTAATTGAGCTAAGTATTAAATACTTTTGAAAGTGTTGGACTATTCAAAACTGTTTTTACCTGACTGCGCTAGAAAGAGGGTTATTAATTATCGAATTATGTTATGAATTATGGTATGATTAAAGGTACTTTTGTATTATGTGTTGTTTTAAATTAAGTGTTGATAGCACTAACCTACAAAATCGTTTTATTATTTTTTCACAATCCAAATTTTTCACATTGTTAATGTTTGATTATTTACTTTTATTTTATTATGTTGGCACTTGGCAGTGTTGTCAGATGCCAATTTTTTTTTAATATATATATTTTTGTTTTAATACTTTGGCTTTTGGCTAAACAATTGTCGTGTGTTGTTAAATGCGAAAATAAATAAATTTTCTTTCTTTCTTTCTATTATGTACACAATTTACTTAGTTATTTACTGAGGTAATTTACCATTATTTCTGTTATGTTTAAATAAATGTAATTAAATATAATAAGCATTATTTTTGTAAATTAAGTAAGCTGTAGTTGACGATTTGTATGTATATATATTCTTTTTTTGATACAATTCCTCCAAACACCTGCGTACCACGGCATTGCCAAAACGATATCTTAAATCAATATCAAATCTGCAGTTTATTAAGCAATAATGTGCTAGCATTATCGTGTTCCGGTTTGAAGGGTAATGTAGCCAGTGACTTTACTGGGCAAATTATTGTCGTAGTTACTGTCCCACTGTTAGATTTTTATGGGGTAGGGGGCAAACGAGCAGGCGGATCCCCTGATGGACGCTATTACCCAGGGACACACGCTACACCAGAGGAGTCACAAGTGCGTCGCCGGCTTTTCAAAAAGGGGTTGGGCCTCCGGTATCCTCACTCACTCGACGAAACACAACGTAAGCGTTGTTCCACTCAGGCTGTTTGTGAGGCCGTGTCAAAGCATGACTCTCCCACGGTTAAACCCATAACCGTAACCGGTCTCCTCTCAGAATAAGAGGGATGGGCTATAGTTCACCATGCTGGCCTACTGCGAATTGGGAAATTGCACACACCGTTTAAGGCGAGTAAAAACTCGCATCTCAAAGGATGTCGACTACAGCCCCTCCAGTCGGGTCCAACTATTGCTAAGGATTATTCATCCTAAGTACTCACAATATATCTTTGTATGTAGATACAGAGCGTTATTTACTGTTAAAAAATACAGATGGCGCTTCAAATAAGTATGCATCGTATTGGCTCATAACAAGAGAGCTCTCTTGTACAACTATATTATTATACTTACTCGGACCTGCAAGCAACAGCTAAGTACACTAAAAGTATCCAAAATTTATAGCTTAGCTATGTAGTAGATAGGTACTATCGGCCAACGCCATATCTAGCCACCGTAAGGGCTATATTTGCTTGCAGCCTCGGCTGCTATTCCAGTGCTTACCTACGCTTATAAACAATAGCATCGTCCTTTTTATGAAGTTGAAATCGTATAAACAAAAAGAGATATTGAAATAAAACTACTTTTTATGGATTTTATCCCGTCATATTTATATTATTTAATTCCTAAAAGCCAACACCACCGTGTGCACGGGATTTTGTATTTAAGATGGCTAGATAGGTATGAAGTTGGCTGATAGTACCTACCTAATGCCTAGCACTTAGGTCTAGACGTAGTCACGACCAATTTTTGGCAGCGGATTATCTCTAATGGCGTTAAAAGCCTTGCAACGCTTCTTGGACTCGAAAAATGAGTTGTTATTTATAAGCATCATGGACCACAGTTTACTGCATATTTTTTTATTTTTAGTGTTTTCGTAATCCTACTTAAGAGACCGGAAAGAATTTCCCTTACAAATGTTATACCGAAATAAATCGTAATTCAAACGCAATTTAATCAAATTATATTATTATTCGGATTCCGATACCGCTGATCTAGGTTTCTACTCTACCATTTCGTCCAAAATACTTCACTGGAAATAAATGTAAGCGAATGCAATTTTTGATAACTTTATCAAGTTTGGATCGATTTTCCGGTCTTTTATTTCCAGTGAAATAGTAGTAGACGAAATAGTATCGTAGAAACCTAGATTAACGGTATCCAAATCCGAATAATAACATAATTTGACAGAGTATTGTTTGGATTACGATTTATTTTGGTATTACGTTTTTGTGGACAATTCAAGCTCCGCCGGACCCTTAATATTATAAACGTGTACGACACTTAACTGACCGACGGTAACTAAATAGTTAAAAGGTAGGGTGGCATCGTACGACACTGAACTGACTGTAAAGTAAGTCGTATCGGTTGAGAGGTAAGGTAACTTGCCTCTCATAGATGTCACCAAACGTCACCTTATGACGTAAATTCAGAATTTGAAGGCAAAATTTCAATCATGCGGGTAGGGTTCCCGGTGGCTTAGAGGTCAGAGCGTCTGGTATATCAAACCAGAAGACGCAGGTTCGAATCCTGCCCGCGATTGAATTTATTCCTTTACTATTAAATAACTTAATAATCTTAGCATGGAAAATGCAAAAAAATCACAAAAAGATACATACAATGATTTACTGGTTTCTGACACTTACGCGAATATTAGACACAGAAATAAAACTACTTTTTACGGATTTTATCGCGTTGTATTGATATTATTTGATTCTCGACGTTTCGGATCCTTTACAGCATCCATGGTGACTGGTAGACTAAGTTGTTGGACGTCTTAATGTTAAAATTACTAACAGCTACTTTGCATTTTTGTTAATTATTGGACATCTTAGTGTTGCAATTACTAACAGCTACCTTACATTTTTGGGGAATCAAATCATATCAATATAACGCGATAAAATCCGTAAAAAGTAGTTTTATTTCAACATAGGTACTATGATTTATAAATATTGGATACCGAGTTTAGTTTAAAACTCAAAAGTGGATAATAGGATACCTTTAACAAAAGAGAATTCGTAAAAAAAGTTTTTATTTAAATTTTTTTCAACCGCGAAATCTCAAAGCACGTGAATATTCATTATTGATGAATAATTCATTATCTAAGACAATAGTCTTGTTATCTTTTTAGCGGCTTTTCTTAACAGGGACTTTTGGAAATTCTTGAAAATTCATTTGAATAATGCTTAGAGTCTCTGCTAATAATATACAATCATACCATCACGCCTGTACTCCCCGACGGGTTAGGCAGAGGCGTACTAATGTACACCCACAGTTCGCCTGGTATCTTTAGGTCTCATGTAATAGGGCGCGAGCCTATTGCCCCAAATCCAAACTCCGAGCTGCTACTGAGAATTTTTTAGAACATCTCAATAACACTTTGCTCGAACTGGGTATCATACCCAGGACCTCTAGCGTAGCAGTCGCGCTTGGGAACGCTAGACTAATGAGGCAGTCTTTGCTGATATTTCTTTTAAATAGAAGTCGTTAGAACTTGATAGAATTCTGCCACTGAGCTGGTGCCACCGAATCTGCAATAATGTGATAACATTACTGTGTTCCGGTTTGAAGGGTTATAATGTAGCCAGTGACATTACTGGGCAAATGAGACTTAACAACTGAGGGCCTAGTGCGAGTTTCATTTCACCGACTCGATTTTACGCATCGACCGCGTTTGGCATGCTTATTGGCAATTTCCGTGACCTTCACCACTCTCCACCAATCAGAGAGCCAAACGCAGTCGATGCGTAAAATCGAGTCGGTGAAATGAAACTCGCACTAGGCCCTCTGAGGTGTCAAGATGACAACGCGCGAGTGATATCTACCATTGGTGTTGCTGACGTCCATAGGCTGCGGTTGTCGCTTACCATCAGTAACTCTGTCTGTTTTTACGCCTAAACCGCTGAACAAATTTAAATAAATTTTGATATGGAGATAGATTGGACCTCAAAGAAGGACATAGGCTGCATTTTATCTCAAAAAGTCGTTTAGGATTCATATTAAACCGCGGGCAAAAGCTATTATTCTATAGGATAAAAATATCGAAATTGGTTCACAATATACGAAATTAACGCGAATATATACACAAAAATAATGCAGATAAATTGATAAGTCCTCCTTTTTAACATAACACACCATCACGCCTGCATTCCCCGAAGGGTTAGGCAGAGGCGTACAAATGTACACCAACAATTCGGTATGTTTAGGTCCCATGTAATACGGGGCAAGCTTATTGCTATTAACCGGACACAAATCCAAACTCCACTGAGAATTTCATGGAAAAAACCAATAACACTTTGCTCGATCTCGGAATCGGAGCCAGGATCTAGCATAGCAGTCGCGCTCAGGACCACTAGGCTAATGACGCAGTACTTTGTTTTTGAAGAGAGTTAGTATTTTATTTAAAAAAAAAGCTTACTAGCAATGTTAATCGCACATTACTAGTATTCTTGTTAACCCCTCGTGCTAAGCTAAATGCTTGTGTTACGAGTGGGTTCACGTCGGTAGTGCAATGAGTGGGTTCCGAACCCGCAACCACATGATCGCAAGTCCGATGCCCTAGCCATTAGGCTACCGTCACTTCTTAAGTTATAAATGTCTGCCTTGATTTGAACTCAGTCTCATACGGACAGAGCCAGCGTCTCAACCACAAGAATACTAGTTCCTCATAAATATAAAACACTAGGGAAATTCAAGAAATCTCTGGGATTAAGGGGTGGCTCAAATTGTCCGTAGATTACATTTTAATGTGTTGCTTTAAGGCGACGACGCTTTTTATTTCTACTCCATACAAAACGTAGCGTATTTTTTTATGGGATATAGGGCAAACGGATCGCCTGATGGTAAGCGATAACCTCCGCCCATGGACACCCGCAACACCAGAGGAGTCACAAGTGCGTTGCCGGCCTTTTAAAAGGAGATTGAGCCTCTGGTAACCTCGCTCACTCAGCGAAACACAACGTAAGCGTTGTTTGACGTCGGTTTTCTGTGAGGCCGTGGTATCAGTCCGGTCGAGCCGGCCCATTAGTGCCGAAGCATGGCTCTCCCACGGTAAAATTAAAAGTAAAAGTATATTTTAAAAAAGAAATACGGCTGAGCTATCGGCTTCTGCGCCACGTGTTGTGGGTTCGATCCCCGCACGGAGCAAATATTAGTCGGTAGTTGTTCTGGGTCTGGGCGTTTGTGCTTGTGAGAATTTGTGTTTGTAAACACAGCCACGATACAGAAGAAAATACTAGTAAAGTTTTATTTAAACCAAAGAATATATAAGCGTGATTTAACATAATAATTTTGTATAGAGCTGATACGGACCGTCCCTAAAGCTAAAGTTAATTAGATCCTACGGCTTAATAGCAGGGGTACGTTCGGTGCCCGGACAGTGTAGCAATTTATTTTACGGTTATTGCACAGTCCGGCTACTAATGGTGAAATGTTTAGAGTATTTTATATGACAACGACACAGTGAGTTTAAGAGAGGTAGGGCATAGTGGAATCGAATAATTCCATTCACAAAAGCTGTCCAACTGGGGAATTACCTCCATCTTGCAGAAAATCGTAGCCAAATAACATAGCTCCGTGCTATGTTGTGTTCCTAACGGTGAGCAAGGTCATCAGAGCTCCCCGAGGAAGCGTTGTGTTGGCAGATAGAATAAGCATCACACTATTGTCTCCTATACTGCCAGCCCAACTATTCCTCCTTATTTTACAGGGTCAGCAACGCGCGAGTGATACCCCATCAGTTCCAATATAAGACAATGTCTGAAATGGACTTTTGAAGAAAGTAACATAGCGGCTTTGTGTGGACCAGTCCCAGCCGACGGCACGCATGCATCAGTTATTGGATAGTTCCATCATAATCTAGGGTGCTAAATGCTTGCATGCCCCGAATGAGTTGCCAGCTCAGCATTATGTTAGACTAATGTTTAAATCCAGGACAATGGCCTTTTGAAAAAAGCGAAATAGCGACTTGTTTTTCGTCTCCATCTTATTGAATTACAGACAGACAGACAGCCGGAATTAATCACACAGTTTACACGTGTTTATGTCCTCGATCGAGATCGACAAGAATGATGGCTGTCTATTTTAAAATAACACGCTTTATGTCTGACACACTGCACTCAAGAACGGTTAACTCATTTTTTGTTTTTAGAATATTTTTTGCAATATCCAAGCTAAGATTATAAAATTATTTTATTGAAGGAATAATTCATTTCGACCCTGCGTCTTCTGGTTAGATACACCAGACGCTCTGACCTCTAAGCCACTGCGAGTCCCGCCCGGCAGTTCGAAATTTACCTTCACATTCTGAATTTACGTCTTAAGGGTCCGACGGAGCTTGAATTGCCTACAAAAACGTAATACCGAAATAAATCGTAATCCAGACAATATTCTATCAAATTATGTTATCATCCGGATTTGTATACCGTTAATCTAGGTTCCTACGGTACTATTTCATTTACTACTACGTCACTGGAAATAAAAGACCGGAAAATCGTTTCAAACTTTGTAAAGTTATCAAAAATTGCATTCGCTTACATTTATTTTCAGTGAAGTATTTTGGACGAATTCGTAGAGTAGGAACCTAGATTAACGGTATCGGAATCAGAATAATAACAGAATTTGAGTTTTAATTACGATTTATTTCCGTATTACGTTTGTTGAAAAGCAAGTTACTTTGCTTCTCAACCGACACGACTTACTCGACAGTTTTTGTCCAAATGACTAGGATACGCAGTATTGGATATTTATACAGTAAACTAGCGACCCGCCCGCGGTTTTTACCCGCGTTACCCTGTACCTAAGAGTCGTAGCGTAATGTTAAATAGCTTGAAACCTTCCTCTTGAATCATTCTATCTATTAAAGAAAACCGCATCAAAATCCGTTGCGTAGTTTTAAAGATCTAAGCATACATAGGGCCTTTGTTTTATACTATGTAGTGAAGACCAAAGCAAGCGAACCGGAATGTATGTGTTTGTATGATAATAAACTCTGTCAACAGTAATTAATCAGGTGTTGGCATGGTGTCAATTCTAGTGTTAAGTAGGATTTACATCGACCGGCGTGCGTCAGAGCGTACTTTCTACGTGATAAAGGACATTGAAGTGTCTTTACAGCAATTAAAGTTTATATTCGCATGCAACTTATACAATCGGGTTATCACGCATTCCGCATGAACTATGGGCCATTGTGTTGGAAATATAACCTTTATTTTTACTGTATTAACACTTAAATTTCCTTTACCGAGTAGAATGTGCGCTCCGTCGCGCGCCGGTCGGTGTAAATCGTGCTTTGTTTTGACAATGCTAAATACTTTGTAATTGTCACTAGCTATTGTGTAAGTGTGTACAGTTCAGTGGGTTTGAACAGCAGCCCAAGTAAAATTACTAAAATATGTATTGTTTAGTGATTTTGCAGAAAATCGGAGTTAAATAACATAGCTCCGTGCTATGTTGTGTTCCTAACGGTGAGCAAGGTCGCCAGAGCTCCGCGAGGAAACGTTGTGTTGGCAGGTAGGATAAGTATCACGCTATTGTCTCCTATGCTGCCAACCCAACTATTCCTCCTTGATTTACAGGTTCGGCGACGCGCGAGTGATACCCCTGGTGTTGCAAGCGTTCATAGAATAGATTATATACAATTTATTATAAACTAGCGACCCGCCCGCGGTTTCACCCGCGTTGCACCATTCCTAAGAGTCGTAGCGTAATGTTAAATAGCTTAAAACCTTCCTCTTGAATCACTCTATCTATTAAAAAAAACCGCTTCCAAATCCGTTGCATAGTTTTAAAGATTTAAGCATACATAGGGACGGACAGACAGCGACAGCGACTTTGTTTTATACTATGTAGTGATTAATCATGAATTAAAAATGTCCTTATTGGTATCGAAGTTGTCAATCAACGGCAACACGGATCATGAAATTCGTAAGTTTCGTGACGTCACTGAGCCATTGCCGGGAATATAATATTAGGGGCATAAGAAAATCCTATTCTGCCATGTTTAGAACTAAGTTCAAATATTTTTTTAGTAAAGGAAAAAATTCAATCCCGGGCTGGATTCGAACCTGCGTCTCCTGGTTGGATACACCAGACGCTCTGACCTCTAAGCCACCGCGAACCCTACCCGCATGATTGAAATTTTGCCTTCACATTCTGAATTTACGTCTTAAGGTGACGAAAAATGAAATGTTCAAATATTTATTCCGTACGGGTACGAGTATTACCAGGTACTCCGCTAAACGTATCGTCCATCAAAAAAGTTTTAATACGGACCTTCATGATTTTGTCACTTTCCTCATGAATTTGATTTAATGCTTTTAACACAAAAGAAATCACAGATTTATCGCTAACTTTACCTCCATTAAATTCAAAGTGTGTTCCTGCCCTAAGGGTTGATAGGGGATGAAAATCAACCCCTATTATGTCTATATTAATGGTCAAATGTGAGAGAATTCTGTAGAATTCATACCATGAAGGGTTAGGGAGAAGTGTACTAATGTACACCCACAGTTTGCCTATTATAATCAACCCATTATACTGTCCCACTGCTGCGCACGGGTCTCATCTCAGAATGAGAGGAATTAGGCCACGCTGGCCTAGTGCGGGTTGGCAGACTCCACACGCCATCGAGAAAATCTCTCAGGCAAGCAGGTTTCCTCATGATGTTTTTCTTCACCGTTTAAGCGCGTGATAATTAACTATTTAATACGCACAGGACTTCAGGAAAAGTCAGAGGTGCGTGCCTTGGGTTCAAACTCGAGACCTTTGACTTGGCAGTCCAACGGTCATACCACTAGGCTATCACTGCTTAACAAACAGTTCGCCTATAGATATCATGTAATATGTGAGTACTCTTAAAAAAAACTGTCCGATCCGAAAGGGGCATATAGGTATCCCAATCACATCATCAAATAAAACAAGGAACATTTGAAGCGGCGGTAGCCTAATGTCTAAGGCGTCGGACTTACACTTACCCTTACACTACCGACGTGAATCCACTCGTAACACAAGCAATTTAGCTTAGCACGAGGGGTTAACAAAAATACTAGTAATGTGTGACCCACATTGCTAGTAAGGTTTTGATTTTATTTTTTTAAAAAGAACATTAAGAGTCCGGCGGACCGAATTTCTCTTAAAAGCGTTATACCAAAATAATTCGTAATTCAAAAACAATTTAATCAAATTCTGTTGTTTATTCGGATTCCGATACCGTTAATCTAGATTCCTACTCTACCATTTCGTCCAAAATACTTCACTGAAAATAAGCAAATGCAATTTTGGATAACTTTACCAAGTTTGGAACGATTTTCCGGTTTTTTATTTCCAGTGAAGTATTAATAGACGAAATAGAACCGTAGGGACCTAGATTAACGGTATCCAAATCCGAATAATAACTTAATTTGATAGAATATTGTCTGGATTACGATTTATTTCGGAATAACGTTTTTGTGGGCAATTCAAGCTCCGCCGGACCCTTAACAAGAATACTAGTAATGTGTGACCCACATTGCTAGTAAGCTTTTGATTTTATTTTTGAAAAAGAACAATAAATATTCATCAAAATAAACGTATTAAAGTTTTAAAATTCACGATTGTCGTGCTCAAATTATCAAAAATTCTCCGAAAACTTTTAAAAATGTTATAAAGCCATCAGCGTTCTTAGTATGTTTGGGACCCAGGGACAGTATCTCTGCCACCGTAGTAAGTATGCCAATTCAGATTCCTTGTATTTTTTTAAAAAAGTCGGGATTTTTTTTACCTTAAAAAGTTAAAACGATTACCTACTTATATACTTAAATAGAACCGGTATCTCTCTACCTAATCATAAAGCCTGTATTGCTCGAAGGATTACACAGAACAGCCACAGTTTTTACTTGAGACCCTGGCTTCTGCAACACCGTTATTACAAGTGCAGGAATCAGAGAAATCTACGCATTGGTTACTTATTTTATGTCAATAAAGTATTATTATTATTATATTATTATTCCATTTATTTATTATTTTAACTTATTTGTATATATTTTTATAAAAATAAGAAAAACATTTAAAAATATAAAAAATAGTAGCCCATCGGCATCGGGAGCAGGGTCCAAGCTACCGATGGTCAGGGTCCCAGAGAGAGAAACCTCCTAACAATGCGGGCCGTGTCCAGAAGTACTACTTTCTGTATCAAACCCTTGATCCAACCACCTAATGAGAGCCTCCTTAGGTGTGGGTCGAGGCTCTTAGCTATTAAACCATTGGCAGACACAACGATTGGTACTATGATCAAGATAAATTATTTCTTTTTCGGCTTTGAAGAGGTTCTCGTCATGCGGGACGGTGATGTCAACAATCATTGCACGACGCTCTAATATTATTATTATTATAAGGCAATTTTTTTTTCTAACCTCAACCACGGTTAATGTATACAGACAAAGCCGTAAGATGGCGCTAGTTATCAGATAAACACGGCGTAAGCGTTACTTGTGAATATTACGCTCCATTGGCGCGGCGTGACTCGGTGACGCGACCCTGAGCACGTTGTCATGAATTTGTGAAGACGCAACGGTTTTGATACTTTTAGAGTTGGCTCGAACGGAGTGATACCACGGTCTCACAGAAAGCCGGCGTGAAACAACGCTTACGTTGTGTTTCGCCAAGTGAGTGAGGTTACCGAAGGCCCAATCCCCTATTAAAAGATCGGCAACGCACTTGTGACTGCTCTGGTGTTGTTATGCTACGCCCTAGCCGTGCGTCCACGTGATGGATAAGCGATTAAAAAAAAGTTGGTACCTGCAACCGAGTTCGTGTTTTGGTACTATCGCATCGCCAAATACTCTATCGCTAAGCAATAATGTTCTCACATTATTGTGTTCCGGTTTGAAGGGTAATGTAGCCAGTGACATTACTGTGCAAATGAGACTTAACAACTGAGGTGTCAAGATGACAACGCGCGAGTGATACCACTGGTGTTGCTGGCGCATACTATAGGTTGCGATTGTCGCTTAGCATCAGGTAATTTACATGTTTGTTTGTCATCTTATTACATAAATACTCGAGTCGCTACATATGGCACAGTTGAGTTACCGTTGACTGTATTCTTGGGTGAGTTAATTCTAAGCTACAGTAGCTCTCTATTCAAAAGATTATTCCAAGCATTGTCTAGCAAAGACTTATGGTGTTTTTCTCTTCGCCTTAGCTCGGAGTTTGAAATGAAATGTTTTTTTAAAGCTTACTAGCAATGTGGGCCGCACATTACTAGTATTCTTGTTAACCCCTCGTGCTAAGCTAAATGCTTGTGGGTTTACGTCGGTAGTGCAATGGGTGGGTTTTAAATCGGCTTCCACATGATCGCAATACCGACACCCCAGACATTAGGCTACCGCCGCTTCAAATAAATAAATAGATTTTATAAAAACACTTTTACAATTACAAATCCGTGTCTACATTTTTTTTATACTAGATGGTACTGACATTTCTTAGCTCATGACCTCTGAGAAGAAACGCCAAAACAAATTTAGTATTTTAAAGTCTAGGCATAATAGATATAATATTATTATCAAAAATAATAGATAATGGCTTAGACGACACGTTTGGCGTAGCGGCTGAGCAATCGGCTTCTGCGTCACGTGTTGTGGGTTCGATCCCCACACGGAGCAAATATTTGTTTGATCTACAGGTAGTTGTTCCGGGTCTGGGCGTTTGTGTATGTGACAATTTGTGTTTGTAAACGCACCCACGATACAGGAGGAAATCCTAGTGTGGGGCAACGTTTTTAAAATAATAATCATAATAATAACAAAAGAGGAATGAGAAATGTTCTTTGAGAAATGGTCTTTTGAAGAAAGAGCACGGCACGCAAGCGTCAGAACAAACTCACAGAATCGTGGTCTCTTTTAAAGTCCAGACATAATATTATCAAAGAGTGTTTTTTTTACGTGCGAGACCCATGCTTCGGCACGAATGGGCCGGCTCGACCGGAGTGATACCACGACCACCACAACGAACGACCATGAACCACGAACGACGACCACCACCTCACAGAAAACTGGCGTTAAACAATGCTTACGTTCTGTTTCGCCGAGTGAGTAAGGTTACCGGAGGCCCAATCCCCTTTTAAAAGGTCGACAACGCACTTGTTACTCCTATGGTGTTGCGAGTGTCCATGGGCGGCGGTAATCGCTTACCATCAGGCGATCCGTCAGCTCGTTTGTCCTCCTATCCTATAAAAATAAAATATGTAAGTGCCACAATGCAGGGTAATGTCTGAAATGACCTTTTGAAGAAAGAGCCACAGCGGCTTTGAGTAGACCAGTCCCAGCTGACGGCACGCATGCATCAGTCATCGTGTAGCTCGACCAAATTATAGGGAGTATAATTTTTTCCCATAAAAACTCTTTCGTCTCAAAGTATCAAAACGTATATGGTCGCAGTATAAATGCCGAGGGCGTCTTATCAGGGGTTGTAGCATGAATTTTAATATTTAATTAAAAACTTTACGCAGGGCTGGCCGTTACATTCATATCTCTTCAGAATTAGCGCAAAATTTGGCAAAATTTTGCTTTTTACAGCGTAAATGCCTCATTAGTCTTGTGATCCTAAGCGCGTCTGCTACGCTAGAGATTTTGGTTCGAATTCCCAGGTAAAGCAAACGGTTATGCTGTGCTAAAATTAAAAAAAATATTTTAGTGCAGGAAAAGTTCGACTGCGGTAGGATACGAACCTGCGTCTTCTGGTTTCATACACTAGACGCTGTCTAACTAAGCCACTGCGAGTCCCACACGCCAGTTCGAAATTTACCGTCACAATCAATTTATGTCTTTAAGGTGACGTCACCTTAAAGATCCATCCTTAATCAAAAGTAAATCTTAATTAAAAATAACACAGAATTGTTTAATTGAATCTCTTCATCTGTGAATCTCGGAGGATCGCGAAACTAATTAGGGAGGGAATTGGGAAGGCGCTGTGTTACGACTGTTGATATTGCGATGGAGTAAAAGGGCTGAGTGAATTGCAATAACTCCCTGATCTTGGTATTCTTCTAACATTACAATCTATACCTTTAATAAAAATTGTAACAGGCCGATGTCTTTAAGGTGACGTTGGCGACATCTATTGAAAAGCAAGTTACTTTGCTTCTCAACCGACATGACTTACTTTACAGTTAGTTCGATGTCGTTCGAAAATCATCAGGGACTTTGTTGGTCATAGCGTCTGGTATATTGAACCAGAAGACGTGGTGGTTCGAATCCTTCCGAATGGGCCGGCTCGACCGGAGTGATACCACGGCCTCACAGAAAATCTGCGTTAAACAACGCTTACGTTGTGTTTCGCCGAGTGAGTGAGGTTACCGGAGGCCCAATACCCTTTTAAAAGGTCGGCAGTGCACTTTTAAATCTTCTGGTGTTGCGGGTGTCCATGGGCAGCGGTAATCGCTTACCATCAGGCGATCCGTCTGCTCGTTTGCCCTCCTATCCCATAAAAAAAATATTACAAAAAGATATTTTAGATATCATATGCTATCTTTTTGTGATTTTTTTGCATTTTCCATGCTAAGATTATTAAGTTATTTAATAGTAAAGGAAAAATTTCAATCGCGGGCAGGATTCGAACTTGCGTCTTCTGGTTTGATATACCAGACGCTCTGACCTCTAAGCCACCGCGAACCCTACCCGCATGATCGAAATTTTGCCTTCACATTCTGAATTTACGTCATAAGGTGACGTTTGGTGATATCTATGAGAGGCAAGTTATATGCTGTTGTCTGTACGTACATACTTCATGATATTCTATCATGCAAACCCGTTATTCTATTTCCCTTGCCCAAAAATAAAACAAAGGTATTGTTGATCCTGCCCCCTCGCCTGAGGTGCTGCCTACCCCCCGAACGCAGTCGTGAATATAAAGGTGGGTGGCCGCAAACGAGGCTTTGTCGCTCCGATTAATATTTAAACAAGAAACGAATAGGGATGGGAAAATGCTAAAGGGTTTTTATCGATAATATTTTATCGTGATGGAATTAGAATGATTGGGTAATTGTCGGATGTGTTATATTACAGTTTATTGGTTTGTGTATTGCAGGATTCTTGAGATAATTTAAATTAAAGTCTATCATTGGTCTTATTTATAACTAGTTCTTGCCCGCGGCTTCGCTCACGTGAAGCAAATTATAAGAAATGGATTCCCGAAGAAGGGATAATCACACAGACTTAAAGTTCACAGTTTCATCATCTTTTGGCTTCGGAATATAAATACCTAATTTATTTTGTCAATAGCTCTTCATATGACAACTTATTTTTATTCGTGACGCTTGACCGCCAGTTTGCCTGATGTTAAACGATACTGCGATCTACGATGGAGCGCGCTTGCCTAGAAGAAACCGATTCACTCGTGATTTAAAGACACCCAGATTATATCTATCAGGGCAGACCCACTCGGGAAGAGCGTTCCATATTTCAGCGGTACGCATTATAAAAATGGATTTAAAGCGTTTTGTTGGGGTTTTTGGAACGTCCACCGTGAATTGAGGCTTTTTCGTGCTTCTGGTCGTCCCTTAGTGAAAAGGGCTAGGGGGAATAAGATCGTGGAGATCTGATGCACACTCTCCGAAATGTATCCGATAAAAAACCGATAAGCTAGCCAGCACGACTGGTACAGACTTTACGTAATCTCCGTGACACGGAGGTGTCTCGCTGTGTTAACCATCCATAGATTGAGCGTAGCAAACATAGCTTAACTTTGTAGATATAATGAACCGCGTAATTATTACTTAGTCACAGTTTTAGATAATAAGCGTTGGCGATTCCGGTATAACATTTATTTATTTAATTAGGTATACCAACAGCATACATATTGTAAAATAACAGGTGTTATAGTTAGTAAACGTATTTATTATACATAGATATCTTCATACTCTTTAATAATTTCTCGAGTCGACTCGACTCTCTCGAGTTATCTCTACCGAAGCTTAAACAAGACTGAACTCGCAATTATGGCGGCATCCCCTTTTATAACCGTAGTCGGGGATGGCGCCATAGTTGCGAGTTTTCCAACTACCTACATATCTATACAAACAATAATTGCTATTTTGCAAGTAACTAATGTTTAGCTGGTCAAAACAGCAAATTATACATATATAAACATTTAGGAAATTGTATGTGCTTACAATATTTTACAATCGATAGAAAAGGTACACAGAAAAGGTACATAGAAAAGGTCTGATACATATGCCAATTACAGGTATACACAACATTTACCACTGAAGCACACAATTATGATACTATAATTTAGAGATAAGGTTTAGAACCATTAAAATATAAAAACAAAACAATAATTAAAATGAATTAATCCTGTAAATATGAAGTTGTTTTGGATATAGCCTATATAACACTATAAGCAAAAATTTAAATCTTAAACAGCTTAATGCACAAACCTGCAAAAAAACTATTCATAATTTTTTAAAACTGTTGGACTACAATACTACTGAAAACCTCCTAAAAAATAATATAAACAAGTAAGGCCCACAAAAACTAAACAACATTGAAAGCAAATAGACATTATAAACACACATAAATATCCCACCACCCTACTACACACACCATCCTACTCACTAATTTAACTACATCGATACACTTTACACATAAGCATTATTATTAATTATTAATTAACAGTGTTTTATTATAATTATTATTAGTTAAATGACTATTTAGCAACTGAGACAATTTGATCAATTCCCTATCTGATGTCTTGCGAGAATTTGTTGATCTGAGGGCGAGGAAGACTATCCGCTCGTGATACAGTTTTAACTAGTACGAGTGGATAGGGCGACTTAGTCTAATGACAACCAATGCTCACTACGCTGTCGTAATGTTGTAATAGCATAAGATCAATCAACGACCAAAAATTTTATCCCGCACTGTGCTCTGGTGCTGGTTATGTAACTTTTTGTGGTGAGAAATAAACGATTTTATTTATTATTATTTATTTATATTATAATACGTTTGTATTTAGTGAGTGGGTCAGAGAACACATCTAGGTCTGGGTATAATGTGCTGATTCATTGTATTCAGAGCATTGACATTGACTTGAAACGGAGCTTGTAAGATGACGTAGGTAATCAAGAAGGAATTTATATTATTTCCCATAGACTTAGTCAGACTACCCATGTTTCGCTAAATCTATAGTGTCTTCATGCATGATCCAACCATCAAAAATCCTACAGTTTATCACTACATAGTATAAAACAAACTCGCTACCCGCTGTCTGTCTGCCCCTATGTATGCTTAAATCTTTAAAACTACGGACCGGATTTTGATGAGGTTTTTTTAATAGATAGAATGATGCAAGAGGAAGATTATAAGCTATTTAACATTACGCTACCACTCTTAGGAATGGGGCAACGCGGGTGAAACCGCGGGCGGGCCGCTAGTTCATAATAATATGAAACGTGTGATAAATCTCCTATAGCTAATTTTTGTATTGTTTTGTCAAGTGATATTGTATTAGTATTGTGTAGACTGATGTTACGATCACAAAACATATGATAAGTCTTTCGATTTTCTGGCAGTTAGAGGCTGTCATGCTCACTTAAATGTCCTGCTGATGGTGGCGTTGTGTGTCGTGTTGTTTTATTCCCTACAACTTGGTTGAGTCGAACAACGCTGATACACACGTCATGCTCGTGAACGGGTGCTGTCTGTCGGGACTGGTCAACTCTTACATGCCATGTCAATCCGGATTCAGTTATGTTATCTTTTGGAGGGTAACCTACTGGTATCACTCACATCAAACTCCACAATACTCACATTGATAGAATAAAAAATATGTAAACATCAATTATTTATTTAAAAGAGTATCTATGGAGTTTCTTGCCGGCTCTTCTCCATAAGACCTACTATTTGGAACCGTGCATGTAGTTTTGACATTTCAAAAGTACCTGTATATGGTCTAATTGAAATAAAAAATTTGAGTTTGAGTTTGATATTTTGTGACAGGGAATAAGAAAATAAAACAGACGTTTTATAACAAAATTTGTAAGACCGTTTGTTTTTAATATTTATAAGAAAAAGTTATAACCTAGGAAGTGAACATACTAACACAACTGTATTCCCCGAAGGGTTAGGCAGAGGTGTACTAATGTAAATAGGGGGCGAGTTAATCAGTCACAACTCCAAATTACGAGCTGCTACTGAGTATTTCATAGAAAAACCCAATGACACGACCTAGGAATCGAACTCTAGCGTACTCATCGCGCTTCGGGACCTCTGGATGGATGAAGCACATTTTTCTCTCATCCTTCGAGAATTTCCTGTGTCAAAATTGTAAACATCTATCACATGAAATGGTCAAATGCAAGCCTATCCAATATATAATAAACTATCGATATTTTTTCTCTAATCCATCGACATTTCCCATCACTAGCGCCGCAGGCGACGGCTCGTTCCAATTAGCTAGAATAAACACACGCTTCAGGAGGTACGAGAGGACATACAGACACACAGGGTTACCACTCCAGGCGGTTTAGATAACGTTTGAGAGAGAGAGGGCTGTATTATAATCATTATTATTTAAAATCAAACATAACAGACCATCACGCCTGTATTTCCCAAAGGCTTAGGCAGAGGTGTACAAATGTATACCAACAGTAGATGTTTAGGTCCCATGTAACTGGGGCGGGCCAGGCACAAAACCAAACTGCGAACTACACTTGGAACCTCATTATAGATTCCACTAAATAAAAATCCAAGTCCAAACTGCAAGACCGAAGGAGCTGTGAGCACTGTGAGCTCGTTCTGCGTGAATCGGATCGCCAATAATTAACAAAAATGTAAGGTGTGGAATGCGCTTCCCGAGTGGGTCTTCCCCGATTGCGACAATCTGGGGGTCTTTAAATCAAGAGTGAATCGGTCTCTTCTAGGCAAGAACGCTCCATCGTAGATCGCAGAGGCGAACTGGCGGTCAAGCGTAAGCCTAACATGAATTAAAAAACAATTGCCTTCACATTCTGAAATTACGTGTTTAGGGCGACATCTATTGAACAGTAAGTTACTTTGCTTCTCATCAATTTCTCTACCTTTTTTTTATAGGATAGGAGGGCAAACGAGCAAACGGATCACCTGATGGTAAGCGATTACCGCCGCTCATGGACACCCGCAACACCATAGGAGTCACGAGTGCGATGCCGACTTTTTAAAAGGGGATTGGTCCTCCGGTAACCTCACTCACTCGGCGAAACACAACGTAAGTGTTGTTTAACGCCGGTTTTCTGTGAGGCCGTGGTATCACTCCGGTCGAGCCGGCCCATTCGTGCCCGAAGCATGGCTCTCCCACGTACATGAGCCTGTCTGTGAGTATATACCTGTAAGCACACATTTCCGCCATTAACTTAGTTCAATGTTCGTAAGCTTATTTATCTTATTAAACTAAAATAGTTTACTTGACAGTTAAGTTATATGCTTAACTTGTAACTATAAGACAAATACGTACGTACTATTGTTTATTCAAATATAACTTGAAGCATCCTTCAAGGGTTAGGCAGATATGTATTTTTGTGTCCCACGGAAGACCCACTCGGGAAGCGCATTCCGCATTTCAGCGGTACGCATGGTAAAAGTGGACTTAAAGCGTTTCGATCTGGCGGGTGCGACTCGCGGTAGCTTAGTGGTCATAGCGTCTGGTGTATCTAACTAGAAGACACAGATTCGAATCCAGCCCGCGTTCGAATTTTTCGTTCTCTAAAATAACTTTATAATTTTAGCATGGAAAATGCATAAAAATACTAAAAGATAGAGAAAATGATATCGATAGGATAATAAAATATTGCTTGATGGGATTTGAACCCACTCACGCTTACTGTCTCTGCTAATAAGTGGCGAGCCTATTGCCATTAACCGGGCACAAATCTAAACTTTACGCTAGTGAGAATTTAAAAAAAAGCAAATAGTTATATAGTAGTGTAGCGCGACTGCTACGCTGAAAGTCCTGGGTTCGATTCCCAGGTCAAGGAATGTGTTATTGAGTTTTTCTATGAAATTGTCAGTAGCAGCTCGGAGTGTATATTTGTGTCCGGTTAATAGTAATACGGTCGTCCCTCTTTTATATGGGACCGACGAACTGTGGGGTACATTTGTACACCTCTGCCTAACCCTTCGGGAAATACACGCGTGATGGTATGTTATATTATTCTTTAAAAACGAGATTAATGCGAGCTCCAGCGACCATATTTTTCATCGTTAACATTAAAAAAAAACCGGACAAGCGCGAGTCCGACTCGCACACCAAGGGTTCCTTACAAATTTGTAGGTAAGTTCGTATTATAATTAATTACAAATGTATAGTTTTCAGTAAGCAGTGATAGCTTAGTGGTATGACCGTTGGACTGCCAAGTCAAAGATCTCGAGTTCGAACCCAAGGCACGCACCTCTGACTTTTCAAAGTCATGTGCGTATTAAATAGTTAATTATAACGCGCTTAAACGGTGAAGGAAAACATCGTGAGGAAACCTGCATGCCTGAGAGATTTTCTCGATGGCGTGTGAAGTCTGCCAACCCGCACTAGGCCAGCGTGGTGGACTTTAGCCTAATCCCTCTCATTCTGAGAGGAGACCCGTGCCCAGCAGTGGGACAGTATAATGGGTTGATAATGTTATGTTATGTTAGGTATAGTTTTCAGATTTTTATTTTAATAATAATATAAAGAGGATACCTATGGAGGATCTCGTTAGACAGCTGGGTTAAGGGCCTGATACAGAAAGCGGTACTCCTGGATACGGCTCGAAGGTTCCTTTCTTTGGGGCCCTGCTCCCGATACCGGTGGACTACTATTTTTTATATTTTTAAATGTTATCTTTTTGTGATTTTTTTGCATTTTCCATACTAAGATTATTAAGTTATTTTTTAGTAAAGGAAAAAAATCAATCGCGGGCAGGATTCGAACCTGCGTCTTCTGGTTTGATATACCAGACGCTCTGACCTCTAAGCCACCGCGAACCCTACACCTATGATTGAAATTTTGCCTTCACATTCTGAATTTACGTCATAAGGTGACGTTGGTGACATCTATGAGAGGTAAGTTACCTTACTTCTCAACCGACACAACTTACTTTACAGTTGTATCAGTGTCGTACGATGCCACCTTACCTTTTAACTATCTTTTTGTGATTTTTTTTTTGCATTTTCCATGCAAACTACTATTTTTTTATATTATTAAATGTTTTTATTTTTTAATTCAAATATTTGAAAATGTATTTAAATACAAATTTAAATTTGTATTTAAATATGGAATGCACTTCCCGAGTGGGTCTTCCCTGATAGATATAATCTGGGTGTCTTTAAATCACGAGTGAATCGGTTTCTTCTAGGCAAGCGCGCTCCATCGTAGATCGCAGTATCGCTTAACATCAGGCAAACTAGCGGCCAAGCGTAAGCCTATCACGAATAAAAAATAAATTAAATACATGTAAATAATGAATAAAGGGAATATAAAGAGGAATAATTTGTATTTTTGTATCTAATGATTATACTTAAAAACTACTGGACTGATTTCATAAATTCTTTTGCCCTTAGAAAGCTACATTATTGATATTACTGAGTAACATATGCTATATAACATCACACTACGCCTTTTAGGAACGGAGCAGCGCGGCTGAAACCGCCAGCGGGTCGTTAGTGTAGTATAAGACGGTAGTACTTACCAAATTTCATAGTTCTAGGTCAACGGAAAATACCATATAAATTTTGATTCCCTTGAGAGTGTCGAAATATAAGTTTTCTGCGACATAAACGGCCGTATATTTTTTTGACGTTAACTTAGAAGTTTGATTTTTTCACAGCTTCAAGGGACTGTAGACCTGAGTATATAGTTTTAATTTCAACTCGATACCTCCACGCGTTCTAAGATAAATGGTCTTAACAGACAGACGGACGGACGGACAACAAAGTGATCCTCTAAGTGTTCCGTTTTTTCCTTTTGATGTACGGTACCCTAAAAAACTAAGACATCTGATATTTCTGTAGGTATACTCTATCTCTTTCTCCCCTTATTCTTTTGTTTTTTTCTTTTCTTGCTATCCCTTTCTTTCGCTCAACAAGTCGAAAAGAAAAGATTAATGAATAATAAATGAGTTTCGCAAATTAAATTCAAACAATGAAATGACTCGGTAGCAACATACGGATGGATATTGGGAGCGGGAATTTCTTGATAGATCTACGCTTGACCGCCAGTTCACCTGATGTTAAGGGTCCGGCGGAGCTCGAATTGCTCACAAAAACGTTATACCGAAATAAATCGTAATCCAGACAATATTCTATCAAATTATGTTATCATTCGGATTTGGATACTGTTAATCTAGGTTCCTACGGTACTATTTCGTCTACTACTACTTCACTGGAAATAAAAGACCGGAAAATCGTTCCAAACTTGGTAAAGTTTTTAAAAAAATGCATTCGCTTACATTTATTTCAAGTGAAGTATTTTGGACGAAATGGTAGAGTAGAAACCTAGATTAACGGTATCGGAATCAGAATATTAACAGAATTTGATTAAATTACGATTTATTTCGTTATTACATTTGTAAGAAAAAATGGTTCAGCCGGACTCTTAAGCGACACTGCGATCTACGATACCGATTCACTCGTGATTTAAAGACATCCAGATCAAATCAAATCAAATGAAATAGTTTATTTGCATGAAATGTGGTACATGTACAGGTGTTATAATATAATTTTAGTTCTATTTACACATTTCACCATTTCGGTGTGCAAATGTTTCGGACTTATAGCATGCAGAATCCTACAAACACAATATAATCATAATGTTTCCAGTGGGCAATTTTTTAACACAGAATATTAAAGATTCATAGAAGTTAGACATGTCAATTTATAAATAATTAGTTAAATTATGAATGCCAATTTAAATGAAGAATTACAATTATTATAAAGTTACCATACAATTATTATTCATCTACCATTTATGTCATGTCAACTGTCAAAAAACTCTCGGAGATTAAATGTGTGCTGTAAAAGCCATTTTTTTAATTCAATTTTCATTGGTCTTAATGGTAATTCCCTTATAGATTTTGGTATTTTGTTGAAAACCTTTATACACATCACATAACAGTTTTTGTGGAATAAAGATGATTTCACTACAGGCATTAGTAGTTTAGTTGGATCTCGCTTTCCTATTATAGAGTTGTCACGAGCACTAGTGAATTCATTTGAACATTTTTTTACATGCACACAGACTTCCATTATATATAGGCTTACCAGGGTGGGGATATTATTGCTCTTAAACAATAGTCTACATGTCTCTAGAGGTCCAACATTACAAAGGGCTCTAATACATTTTTTCTGGCTTATGAAAGCATTATTTACATTTGTTGAGTTTCCCCACAGTACCAATCCGTATCTCAACACAGATTCCACGTACCCATAATATGCAACTAGCGCAGCCTCCTTACCAGCTACATGTTGTACTTTACGAAGTGCATAAACAAATTTATTCAATTTCGTGCAGACATTTTTTACATGTATTTTCCAATTACAGTGTTGATCTATGTGAAGTCCTAAAAATTTTGTGTCATTAACCATGTCTAGTTTTTCATCTTTGTAAGAAATATTAATCAATTCATGTGTTGCTTTATAATTTAATTTAGTTCATAATCATTCAGTTTATAATCCATCGAAGAAGACCCTGACGGGAAGCGCATCCCACATTTCTGCGGTACGCATGATAAAAGTGGACTTCGTTCGGGTTTTTTGGAGTATCCGCCATGAAATGATGTCGCTTTTTCATGCTTTTTGCCGTACGATAGTAGAAAGGGCTAGGGGGAATAAGATTGTGGAGATCTGATGCACACTCTCCGAAATGTATCCGATAAAAAACCGAATAAGCTAGCAACTTGTAACACAGGCATTTAGCGTAGCACGGGGGGTTAACAAGAATACTAGTAATGTGCGACCCACATTACTAGTAATCTTTTTTTTTAAAAAAAACAATCTCACTTTCGCGGCGATGTTTCAGACTTTGGAGTTAAGCCCGGACAAGGGAGTCGTTGCCAAAGATCTTCTTGGCATGTTTCTCGACGGATCCCAACGCCTCGAGCTGGTAGTTAGCCGATCGATCACAAAGGTAGGTCTTTCCCGAACCTTTTGCAAATTATTGAAGCACTCTGTACATGCTAAAAGGTTACCAGCGCATTAGAGGGATTGCAAGGGACCTAAACATACCGGCGAACTGTGGGTGTACATTAGTACGCCTCTGCCTAACCCTTCAGTAAATACAGGTTTATGTATGTATGGTGTCGAAAGCGCGTCTTCTGCGCTCCAACTAAACATCCCTATGTTTTGGGCTGCAGAAATCTCAAGGGAGAACTTCTAAAGAATTTGTTAAAGATCTCTTCCCCGTTATGTTTACGTATTACATGCAATAGCGCTGCCTACCACTGCAAGGGGTTAGCTTGAAGATAACGACCCCAAAAAGTGGGATGGACTTATTATATATAAATATTTAAAGATTCGCTCGGTGGTAGGACCTCTGGCGACCACCCTTACGTCGGAGTCTGTCGTAAAGCACCTTAGCGTGTGTTTTGACTTTTGCACGTAAGAGCCAGTTCCCCTCGGCTGCTACGGCTCCGGCAGTCTGCAGTCCAATCTCTTAAAGATCGGCAACGCTTCAGCAACTCCTCTGGTGTTGCAGGCGTCCATGGGCGACGATGACTACTTACCACCAGGTGGCTTGTCAGCTCGTGTGCCGAAATAATCCATAAAAAAAGAAATTACCTACTGATTTCTGACAGTTATGTACGCAAATATTACATAACATAAACATACCATCACGCCTGTATTCGCCGAAGGGTTAGGCTTACTTAATGTACACTCATAGTTCGCCGATGTTTTAGGTGCCATGTTATAGGGGGCGAGCCTATAGCCATTAACCAGGCACAAATCCAGACACCGAGCTGCTACTGAGAATTTCTTAGAAAAACCCAATAACACTTTGCTCGACCTGGGAATCGAACCCAGGACCTCTAGCGTAGCAGTCGCGATTGGGACCACTAGACTTATATTGAAGCATGGCTCACCCACGTAAACGGATCTGGTTCAGCATATGCCAGACAGATTGTCTAACGCTGTCGGTGTACATTAATACACCTCTGCCTACACCTTCGGGGAATACAGACGTGTGAAAATCAACTTCAAATCGGATAAAAACCGCAATACGTTACAATTCGACAGAAAAAAACACAATTTATTTTTGTCCACGCCGTTCATTCCGTGACATTGTGCAGACATCGCTAATTGACCGTTTGCAGACCCCTTCGGTAATTTTTCCCTCGTTTTGACGCAGATGGCGCACAGTGCAGTCCGGTTATATTGGTCGTAGACTAGTGTAGACACGTGGTTTGGTCGATCTAATATTAGTTATGGCAATATTATCTTCCTTAAGGGTCCGGCGGAGCTTGAGTAGCCGACAAAAACGTAATACCGAACTGAATCGTAATTCAGACAATATTCTATCAATTGATATTATTATACGGATTTGGATACCGATAATCTAGATCCCTTCCGTACCATTTTTTTTTCTACTAATACTTCACTGGAAATAAAAGAATTTTATAAAAAATTGCATTCGCTTATATTTATTTCCAGTGAAGTATTTTGGACGAAATGGTAGAGTAGGAACCTAGATTACCTAACGGTATCGGAATCCGAATAATAACAGAATTTGATTAAATTGTGTTTAAATTACGATTTATTTCGGTATTACCTTTTTAAGAGAAATTCGGTCCGCCGGACTCTCAATATTTTTACTGTGTTACTTAGTTTAGTTTAGTTATGCAAGCTGTGGTCTCCTGTAAGTGAAGGAGTACACTTACCTACCTATTTTTCCTCTTAACTTTATGTCTTTGTGTGTATATCTTTGAAAGAAAGAAAGAAAGAGATCGTTGGAGATCCTAAATAAAATAAATAAAATGCTTTATCCTGAATGACTGATTGACAGATCAACGCACAGCCTAAACCGCTGACCGTAGAGACCTGAAACTTAGAGAGTGTGTTCTTTGTATGACGTAGGCATCCGATAAGAAAGGATTTTTTTAAATTCTACCCCTATGGCGGTGTAAAATGGGGGCAAAATTTGTATCAAAGCCAGAAATGAAAGTGATTTTTTTTGCAGGTGGAACCGCAGGTTACAGCTAGTTTATGCATAATTATAATCATTATCAACTTATATATATATATATATATTTCTCAAACTATTTAAAACAAAGTTGTAAAGATTAATGTAATCATGTTTTTTAAAAGAGTATCTATGGAGTTTCTTGCCAGCTCTTCGCCATAAGTTTTGACTTTTCAAAAGCACCTTTTTTAATCGTCTAATTGGTATACAACATTTTGACTGTGACTTTGAAGCAGTCGCGCTTAGGACTAGGCTAATGAGTCAGACAGACAACCCCACAGAAATATTATTATCGAAAACTGAGTAATATAATGATTACCAAAGGTAGATCTCGCTACCAATTAATTGATATAGTAGGGGGCACTGTGCACTGGAAGGGGGTAAAAAAGTGCCGCTGACCCGTCAGCGAAATTGACCGATAACACCCTCCGCCCCCCTTCGGTTGTGGTTTTATTCGGACACCGTGAATTTTTGTCATGTTTCTTTTGCAAAACTAAGCTTGTTTTATTGGGAATTCGATTTTTTAATCCGCCTAAAGCAAAAACGACGGTTGTTATAAATTTAACGAGTGTATCTGTGTGTTTGTGTGTTGCACCGATGTATTGCTAACTTATCTAAATATATATAAAACTCAAAGGTGACTGACTGACTGACATAGTGATCTATCAACGCACAGCCCAAACCACTGGAGAGATCGGGCTGAAATTTGGCATGCAGGTAGATGTTATGACGTAGGCATCCGCTAAGAAAGGATTTTGATAAATTCTACCCCCGAGGGGATAAAATAGGGGATGAGGTTCGTATGGAACAAAGTACATCACAAGTTCTTTATTGTACATCAAACACATTACAGATAGGATACAAATCGTAATTTAAAACATACAATGGGCGGCCTGCGATCTCTTCCAGGCCACCTTTGGATGGACTTAACAGAGATTGAACAGAAATGGGGGTCGACGGTGCATCTACTTACAATCTGTTGCATGTTTCATCTTGATACGCCGCCTAGAATCGGACTTGGACGTGAGGGAAACTGCGGGTAACAACAACTAGAATAATGGCCAGTCCCTATATCAAATCCGTCGAGAAATTTGCTTACTAGAGATAGGATTTTGACATTACTTGTACCAATTTCTGACACTTACGCGAATATTAGACATTGAAATAAAACTACTTTTTACGGATTTTATCGCGTTGTATTGATATTATTTGATTCCCGACGTTTCGGATCCTTTACAGCATCCATAGTCACGGGTAGACTAAGTTGTTGGACGTCTTAATGTTACAATTACTAACAGCTACCTTACATCTTCTCTCTTCTCACCTCGAGCTCGTTCTGCGTGAATCGGATCGCCAATAATTAACAAAAATGTAAGGTAGCTGTTAGTAATTGTAACATTAAGACGTCCAACAACTTAGTCTACCCGTGACCATGGATGCTGTAAAGGATCCGAAACGTCGGGAATCAAATAATATCAATACAACGTGATAAAATCCGTAAAAAGTATTTTTACTTAATTACTTGTAAGTTCAAGTTCAAAATGTTTTTATTTCAAATAAGTTTTACATGCAATTAAGCTTTTACAAGCATTTATGAAACGGTTATGAGTCTAGTCGCACGGTTCTAAAAAAGTTGATCCTATGGAGAAGAATCCGGCAAGAAACTCCATGGACACTCTTTTAAAATAATTTGTATTACAATCTTCAAGTAGGTACAATAGTGCAATAACAGGATGTGCTGACATTGATTTAATGTCCAAGTTGGACCGAAGTCGATAATAGAAAAACAAAGTTCTCAGCATTCGAGAACTGAATGTCATTATGTATAAAAAATTAATAAACTAAGTGGAAAAACACACATAATCAAAGTATATAACATTTGATGTCCACTTAGACATACTACAATGTACTCACATTTACAAGTCAAGATAAAGATACGTAGTAGCGGTAAACAATAATAACCACGAAAAAATTTGACAGTATAAGTCCCTATTATCAACAACCTCAGGTTACCAGGGAGGCCACAGGTGCATCCGTATTTAAACACCACACATTCTTATCATCAATGTAGTCTTTGATTTTATAATAGGCACAGATTTTTAAATTTCTTGCCAGTGAGATCGGTGACAGATGTTGATAGTATATTGTAAAAACGCACACAAAAAAAGATTTCTTTGTTATAGATAGTCTAAATTTAGGTACCATGAAATCATCATGTATGAACCTTATGTCAAAATCCTATCTCTAATAAGCAAATCTATCGAAGGATTTAATATAGGGACTGGCCATAAGACTATACATACAAAAAATGCTTGGTCCCAAATGCCTGACTGACGGATCAACGCACAGCCTAAACCGTTGATCGTAGAGACCTGAAACTTGGAGAGTGTGTTCTTTGTATGACGTAGGCATCCGATAAGAAAGCATTTTTGGAAATTCAACTCCTAAGGTGGTGAAAATGGGGGTGAAAGTTTGTATGAAAGTCTGTCATTTTTAGCGGCTGATACCGCGCTAACATAATCAACCCATTATACTGTCCCACTGTTGGGCACGGGTCTCCTCTCACAATGAGAGGGATTAGGCTATAGTCCACCACGCTGGCCTAGTGCGGGTTGGCAGACTTCACACGCCATCGAGAAAATCTCTCAGACATGCAGGTTTCCTCACGATGTTTTCCTTCACCGTTTAAGCGTGTGATCATTAACTATTTAATACGCACATGACTTCGAAAAGTCAGAGGTGCGTGCCTTGGGTTCGTACTCGAGACCTTTGACTTGGCCGTCCAAAGGTCATACCACTAGGCTATCACTGCCTCAGATACCGCGCTAGTCCACAATAAAATGATTGATTGAACCCCTTAACGTTACGGGCATAATGAAAAACGTCACAGAATAATATCTCCATAAAAATATGAGTACAACCAAAGAGTTGAAACGAAACCGTTCATCGTTTCAACATACGTAAGGTTTCAAAGTTAATTAAATTTTTGATATCCATCGTTGAAAATTCTCTATTAGGGGTTAAAACGACCCCTGTCATAAATTGTTCACGTGCCGCGTGCAGGGTTAATTTTAACTCTTCAATGCGGTCTCAATGTACCTTTTATTATTTCATGATGTGAATATTTCATGTGCGCTTTTCTGCGCGAATATGCGATTCCTTAAAAATAAGAAGAAAAATGATGCCGACATCAAATCTTCACCAAGTTTAAATGGGAAGAAATACGTACCATCACGCCTGTATTTCCCGAAGGGTTAGGCAGAGGCGTACTTATCTACACCCACAGTTCGCCGGTATGTTTAGGTCCCATGTAAGGGGGCGAGCCTATAGCCATCAACCGAGCACAAATCTAAACTTCGAGCTGCGCCTGAAATTTCATAGAAAAACCTAATAACACTTAGCTCGATCTGGGGATGGAATCCAGAACCTCTAACGTAGCAGTCGCGAGTAGTATCACTAGACTAATGAGGCTGTATAATTATGCTTAGTTTTGTTGAAATAAAACTACTTTTTACGGATTTTATCGCGTTGTATTGATATTATTTGATTCCCGACGTTTCGGATCCTTTACAGCATCCATGGTCACGGGTAGACTAATTTAAAGAAACGTCGGGAATCAAATAATATCAATACAACGCGATAAAATCCGTAAAAAGTTGTTTTATTTCAATGTCTAATATTCGCGTATGTGTTAGAAACCAGTATCTTAGTTTTGTTTTTAGGAAAAACTATATTATTGACATCGTTCCGCAAAATATACAGTCGAATTGAGAACCTCCTTTTTTGAAGTTGGTTAAAAATAGTCAAAATCTGTTCGCATTCGACGAAATAGACATACCTACAACAAAAAAAAAACCGGACAAGCGTGAGTCGGCCTCTTCCACCGAGGGTTCCGCACAAATTTGTAGATACATATTATAATTAATTACAATTGTATAGTTTTCAGATTTTCCCCTATAGTTGTAGTATAAGACAGTACATAACATAATAAACCCATTATACTGTCCGTCTCCTCTCAGAACGAGAGGGATTAGGCTATAGTCCACCACGCTGGCCTGGTGCGGGTTGGCAGACTTCACACACCATCGATAAAATCTCTCAGCCATGCAGGTTTCCTCACGATGTTTTCCTTAAGCGCGTGATAATTAACTATTTAATACGCACATGATTTCGAAAAGTCAGAGGTGCGTGCCTTGGGTTCGAACTCAAGTCCAACGTCGAGTACAACTTGACTTGACAGTCCAACGGTCATACCACTAGGCTATTACTGCTTCTAGGACGGTATTATTTGCCAAATTTCATTGTTCTAAGTCAACGGAAAATACCCTTTAAATTTTGATTACCTCGACGCTGTCAAAATATACGTTTTTTGCGGCATAAACGGCCGTATCGTTTTTTACTTTAACGTAGACTTGAGTATATGGTTACTTAATACCTCCACGCGATCCCGAGATAAAGGGTTTTGACAGACGGACGGACTGACGGGCGGACAACAAAGTGATCCTATAAAGGTTCAGTTTTTTTTCCTTTTGACGTTACGGAACCCTAAAAACAGTAAAAATAAGAACTCCCTCCTTTTTTAACTCGGTTAAAAATAGCTTTATAGCAGTGTTATATAGCCCAGGAAATTGGATACCGTCTGGCGAGGGTAAGTAGAAACGTTAGGGTAAAAAAGATATTATATTGTCAAGACACGACACATGTTATGCTAAATGTAATATTCAAAATTGATTTACGGGTATCGCAGGGGTATGGAAGCGTTCAGTTATGAATTTTTAGGGATAGGCATCTCGTAAGAGGCGAGAAAATATCTGACTTGCTTGTTGGTAGGATATCTTGTGCATCGGCTATCGTAAAGCACCATAGTTTTTTTTTTATTGTTTTGCAGTTTCCATGCTAAGATTATAGAGTTGTTTAAGATTATTAAGTTTGACTGCAGGCAGGATTCGCACCTGCGTCTTCTGGTTAGATAAATTACAAAATCATTATTATTTGTACATATTTTTAAAATGTGCAGGCTAAATTTAAATCAGGCGGGTGGGGTTCGCGGTGGCTTTGAGGTCAGAGCGTCTGGTGTATCCAACCAAAAGACGCACGTTCGAATCCTGCCCGCGATTGAATTTTTCCTTCACTAATCAAACTTACTAATATTAGCATGAAAAATGCAAAAAAAATCACAAAAAGACAGTTAAAAGGTAAGGTGGCATCGTACGACATAGAATTAAACTGTAAAGTAAGTCTTGTCGGTTGAGAATCAATGTAACTTGCTTTTCAATAGATGCCGCCTACGTGACCGTATGACGTAAATTCATAATGTGAAGGCAAAATTTCAATCAGGCGGCAGGGGTTCGCGGTGGCTTAGAGGTCAGAGCGTCTGGTGTATCCAACCAGAAGAAGCAGGTTCGAATCCTGCCCGCGATTTTTTTTATGTGATAGGAGGGCAAACGAGCACACGGATCGCCTGATGGTAAGCGATAACCGCTGCCCATGGACACCCGCATCACCAGAGGAGTCACGAGAGCGGTGCCGACCTTTTAAAACGGAATTGGGCCTCCGGTAACCTTACTCACTCGGCGAAACACAACGTAAGCGTTGTTTAACGCCGGTTTACTGTGAGGCCGTGGTATCACTCCGGTCGAGCCGGCCCATTCGTGCCTAAGCATGGCTCTCTCACAAAGGCGATTGAATTTTTCCTAACACCAACAATCACAATAACATCTGTATTATGTACCTATGCTCCACAATAAATAATTTGATAGATTGATTGATTGACCTATTAAGAAAAAGTAAAAGCACCTTCAAATACATAAAAGATAATGTTACGTGCGAAACAGTAATATTATAAACGTGAAAGTTTGTTAGTATGGTTATGAAATGAAATGAAATGAAATTATTTATTCTGCAAGTAGATCTTTAGAGATACTTTTACATGTCATGGTTTGGGTTTTTTTTTAGCTAGATGGCTTCGGCATTTCCTAATTGACGACCTCTGAGTAGAAACACCGAAACAAACTCAGAGAATCATGGTCTCTTTTAAAGTCCAGACATGGAAGAACACCTATAAGTGAGTGGTACGATGTAGGGTAATGTCTGAAATTTGAGGAAAGAACCATAACAGCTTTGAGTAGACCAGTCCCAACTGACGGCACGCATGCATCAGTCATCGTGTAGCTCAACCATAATTTAGGGAGCTCAACGACCTGTCGCACGACCATACCAGATCCTTGTTACATAAAATTTGGCACACAGATAGATTATAGCCTGGAATAATTGGGTACACATGCAGACAAAGTTGTGGGCAGAAGCTAATCTATCTATATACTTATAATAAATCTGTAGAGAGGTCAATTCTGTACATGAAATATATTTCCAAAATAACTATTAGCGGGTGATTAGTGATCGATACTGACGCCAAAAATGCAATCAGTAAAATTTTTGTCTGTCTGTCTGTCTGTCTGTATGTTCGTTATAGAAACAAAAACTACTCGACGGATTTCAACGAAACTTGGTACAATTGTTCTTCATACTCCTGGGCAGGTTAAAGTATACTTTTCATCACGCTACGATCAATAGGAGCAGAGCAGTGAAGGGAAATGTTGGGAAAACAGGAGAACTTACTCCATTTTTTAAGCTTCCGTCGCGTGTGCAGCCTTAATGGTTAAAGCTACCCAGAAATCATGTATGACGGAAATGTTCTCCTTAAAATTATATAAAAAATATTCCACGACAGCAAATGTCTATCTTTTATGGTTGACTCACAATAACTCCCGATAGCTTAGCTTTCTGATTTGTCTACTCTTACGTTAGGTGACTGACTGACTGACATAGTGATCTATCAACGCACAGCCCAAACCACAGGTTATAGTATACTTTTCATCACGCTACGATCAATAGGAGCAGAGCAGTGAAGGGAAATGTTGGGAAAATGAGTGATTAATGAGAAAGGTTTCAAGCTATAAAACATCACGCTACAACCCTTAGGAACGGGGCAACGCAGGTGAAACCGCGGGCGAAGAACTAGGAAACAAAGTAACTATTCCACGCGGACGAAGTCGCTGGCAAAAGCTAATTTAAAATAAAAGTTATTTTATTTGATTTGTAAGCATGTCTTGCTTGCTTTACGAGGCGGTAAGTACTTACTTACTAATATCTGTACACGATAGAAAAAAAAATGATTATGGTAATGTTGAACTTCCGAGATCAATGTGGCAAGTTAATATTCATTATTTTAAAAGGAAAAGAGGGAGTTTCCAATTTGAATCACCCTAAAACAAGGGAAGATGTTCAAGATAAAAAATTGAATAATTTTCTTTAAGCGTGAAAGTTAAAGAATTGTGTGGACATGCCGACATAAGGGGAGTATTCCTCTTTCGGCACCAATTTTTTGAGCACCTAAGCTATTCCACTTACAGTACCAGTAGGTATGTTAGCTCGGTTTTTTTATGGGATAGGAGGGCAAACGAGCAGACGGATCGCCTGATGGTAAGCGATTACCGCCGCCCATGGACACCCGTAACACCACAGGAGTCACGAGTGCGTTGCCGACCTTTTAAAAGGGGATTGGGCCTCCGGTAACCTCACTCACTCGGCGAAACACAACGTAAGCGTTGTTTGACGCCGGTTTTCTGTGAGGCCGTGAGACTCCGGTCGAGCCGGCCCATTCGTGCCGAAGCATGGCTCTCCCACGTAACTCAATGTGGAACAAAAATAATTATTAACTTTTATTCCTCATTCAGCATCTACGGTGCAGTCATTTCTAGTGATGGTATGTATAATAAATCGATAAAATTAGCAATTTTATTTATCACTAGCTTTTGCCAGCGACTTCGTCCGCGTGGAATAGTTACTTTGTTCCCTAGTTCTTCGCCCGCAGTTTCACCTGCGTTGCCTCGTTCCTAAGGGTTGTAGCGTGATGTTTTATAGCTTGAAACCTTTCTCATGAATCACTCATTTTCCCAACATTTCCCTTCACTGCTTTGCTCCTATTGATCGTACCGTGATGAAAAGTATACTATAACCTACCCAGGAGTATGAAGAACAATTGTACCAAGTTTCGTTGAAATCCGTCGAGTGGTTTTTGTTTCTATAACGAACATACAGACAGACAGACAGACAGACAGACAGACAAAAATTTTACTGATTGCATTTTTGGCGTCAGTATCGATCACTAATCACCCGCTGATAGTTATTTTGGAAATATATTCCATGTACAGAATTGACCTCTCTACAGATTTATTATAATTATAAATATAATAATAAAATATATTGACTGATTGATAATCTATATTCTATATATAATAAATATATAGATTATCAATCAGTCCATATAATTTTTATTGATATTCTATAATTTTTAATGAAGTTTAAGGAAACAGCAAATAATAATCAACATAATTATTTTATAAAAATATACCTATGTGTAATTTCCTATAAAAATAACTATTTTTTGGAATCGCAACCGGCGCGTATGTATGAGAAGATGTATGAATGTGGAAGAAGCAAAAGAAGTATGCAAGAATCGTAGCAAGTGGCGGTCTATAGTTCTTGCCTACACCTGTGAGAGAAAGGCGTGAGTGTATGTATGTACTTAGCTAGCAGCCCCTAAAATATAAGTTCGTCTTATCCATACTAATCTTACCATCTCACAATCTCGATCGTAAAATTGTGGTCGTTCGCGCGTGTAATTCAGTGTTTATTTTACTCTCTTTGACAACCGGTCTATCTCTTTCCTTTGTACAAGAAAAAGCGGGATGCTAGATAATGAAGACAATTTTATTCTTAACATGTCTTCTCGAGATTTATCAATTACTAGTTACCGTCTGTGAATTCGTTGGCGAAGGAAATAATAGAAAAATGTAGAAGATCTCTGGTGCTGAGTTTGTTTTGGTACCATCGCATTGTCAAATACTCTGTCGCTAAGCAATAATGTGCTAACAATATTTGTGTTCCGTTTTGAAGGGTAATGTAGCCAGTGACATTACTGTGCAAATGAGACTTAACAACTGAGGTGTCAAGATGACAACGCGCGAGTGATACCACTGAATCCTTACAGATATTTTAGGTACCTCAAAAGGAAAAAAACGGAACTCTTATAGGTTCACTTTGTCGTCCGTCCGTCCGTCTGTCTATCAAGACCTTTTATCTTGGTAACATGTGGAGATGTCACTTTGAAATTAAAACCATTTTCGCGGGTAGAATCTAGTAAAACTATATAGATGATTTATAGTTACACTAAAAATTGTGAAATAAATTGAAATATAATTACACTTTACTTTTTACGTGGAAGAGCCATGCTTCGGCACGAATGGGCCAGCTCGACCGGAGTGATACCACGGCCTCACAGAAAACCGGCGTCAAACAACGCTTACGTTGCGTTTCGCCGAGTGAGTGAGATTACCGGAGGCCCAATCCCCTTTTAAAAGGTCGGCAACGCACTTGTGACTCCTATGGTGTTGCGGGTGTCCATGGGCGGATGTGATCGCTTGCCATCAGGCAATCCGTCTGCTCGTTTGCCCTCTTATCCAATAAAAAAAACACTAATCTGAAATAATAGGCAATAGGCTCGCCCCCTATTACATGGGGCCTAAAAATACAATCTCTGCCTAAGCCTTTGGGGAAAACAGTTGTGATGGTATGATAAATTATCTACACTAGTATTATAAAGAGGAAAGATTTTTGTATGTTTATGTTTGATTGTTTGTAACTTTCTAATGGATAAACTCAAAAACTACTGGACCGATTTCAAAAATTCATTCACGAATAGAATGCTTTATTATCATTGAGTAACATAGACCATATTGTTAATAGAGTTAAACATAGGTCAAAAGTGAATCCGCGGGAAACAGTTCGTGTCAATTTATTTTTATGGGATAGTTGGCAAACGAGCAGACGGATCGCCTGATGGTAAGCAATTACCGCCGCCCATGGACACCCGCAACACCAGAGGAGTCACAAGTGCGTTGGCCGCCTTTTAAAAGGGGATTGGTCCTCCGGTAACCTCACTCACTCGGCGAAACACAACGTAAGCGTTGTTTGACGCCGGTTTTCTGTGAGGCCGTGGTATCACTCCGGCCCATTCGTGCCGAAGCATGGCACCCGTAATAAATTAATCGTATTGAAAAAGAAAACATATTTTAATTCCTACCTATCCAGTTACGAGTAATTTAAGAGAGGTAGGGCATTAATGGAATCGAATAATTCTACTCACAATTGGAGCAGCCCGACTGGGGAAGTACCTCCACCTTGCAGAAAATCGTAGCCAAATAACATAGCTCCGTGCTATGTTGTGTTCCTAACGGTGAGCAAGTTCGTCAGAGCTCCGCGAAGAAGCGTTCTGTTGGCAGGGTGGGGGACCGGTGGTGTTTTGTTACCGCTGCTGCTGTTATGTATGGCAGAATGTCTCCTATGCTGCCAACCTAACTATTCCTCCTTAATTTACAGGGTCGGGAACGCGCGAGTAATGCCCCTGGTGAAGCAAGCGTCCATAGGCTACGGTAACCGCCATCTGGCTTGATTGCCACCGTTTTTTTTATGGGTTAGGAGGACAAACGAGCAGACGGATCGCCTGATGGTAAGCAATAACCGCTGCGCATGGACACCCGCAACACCAGAAGAATCGCGAGTGCGTTGCCGACCTTTTGAAAGGGGATTGGGCCTCCGGTAACCTCACTCACTCGGCGAAACACAACGTAAGCGTTGTTTGACGCCGGTTTTCTGTGAGGCCGTGGTATCACTCCGGTCGAGCCGGCCCATTCGTGCCGAAGCATAGCTCTCCCACGTCCCGTAGTGGTATTAAAAAAAATTCACGTCCCTGTCATGTTCCACTTAACGTTATCTACATCGATCTCGTCATTAAGCCGACACCATAACACTCTAAGTACCAAAGTATCTTTTCAAAAGATTCCCTATAAAATCTTTTTTGTAATTACAAGACATTTTTTCTTTAGATTTTTTTTGCGTGGTGTAAGTTAATGAATATAAGCGTTTTTATAATTGATTTTTTTTATAGATAACCCCTAAGTATTACCTGTATCCCAATGCATATTGCAGTGTGAGGTCTACTAATGTACAGTGGCGACCAAAAGTCCATAGGGAATCTCACAACGCAATAGCTTGACGTTTAGTTTGACTTACGACCTTCTATTCATTGTCGTTAACAAGTGACACGCACTGGCTGTATCGAGTTCGCGCGTACTGTTCATAGCAATGTAATCCTTAGCGTGCTTATGGACTTTTGAGCGTTTACTGTACACCCCCAGTTTACCGGTATGTTTAAAAAAACTAATATAATCTACCGATTATACTGTCCCACTGCTGGGCACGGGTCTCCTCTCAGTATAAGAGGGATTAGGCTATAGTCCACCACGCTGGCCTAGTGCGTGTTGGCAGACTTCACACGCCATCGAGAAAATCTCTCAGGCATGCAGGTTTCCTCACGATGTTTTTCCTTCACCGTTTAAGCGCGTGATAGTTAACTATTTAATACGCACACGACTTCGAAAAGTCAGAGGTCCGTGCCTTGGGTTTGAACTCGAGACCTTTGACTTGGCAGTCCAACGGTCATACCACTAAGCACATAAGGACTTTGGCGGGACGCCTGAGTTCGGCTGCTTATGCAGTTAGAAAAATCAGACTACTTACAGATGAAGCAACCGCAAGACTGGTCTACTTTAGCTACTTTCATAGTATTATGTCTTATGGAATATTGCTATGGGGCCGCGCTGCAGATATAGAATCTGTTTTTATTTTACAGAAAAGAGCAGTTAGAGCCATTTACAACCTACGTAGTCGCGATTCGCTCAGAGAACTCTTTAAAGAAATAAATATAATGACAGTGCCTTCTCAGTACGTCTATGAGAATATTATGTACGTAAGAAAAAATTTACACCTTTATTCCAGAAAATGTGAGCTGCATAGTTATAATACTAGACATAAATCAAGATTAATGCAGCCGCAGTTTCGTCTCGCTAAAGTCCATACTTCCTTTATGGGATACTGTGTAAGATTTTATAATAAAATTCCGGAGTTCATTTTAAAATTACCAGAAAATAAATTCAAAAAAATGATTAAGTTTACCCTGTGCAGGCAAGCTTACTATAAACTGGAAGACTATCTTTTGGATAAAAATATTTGGCAAAGTGCTGGTCCAGCTCCACAGGATGATGACTGATAATTTTAACAAAATACCTATGCAATTACACACATTATGATATTGGATTGATATAGGTTTAGATTGGACTTTTAATATTGTATAATTTCATAATTAGAAAATTGTAATGTGCGAGTATAGTGCAGATATTGATGTAGCAATCTGTATAAGTACATATATATATTTATCTGTAAAATTGTTGTGCCCGCGGTCTGAGCTTGTCATGCTCACTTAAATGTCCTGCTGATGGTGGCGTTGTGTGTCGGGTTGTTTTATTCCCTACAATATGGTTGAGTCGAACCACGCCGATACGCACGTCATGCTCGTGAACGGGTGCTGTCTGTCGGGGCTGGTCAGCTCTTACTTGCTGTGGCAATCCCTAATTCCTTTTGTATATTGAATAAATCTTATACATCAAACTGCAGAATTCTCAGCAACTAGTTGGAACAAAGTTGTAAAACATAACTAATATTGTAATCAAGTTTTTCTATTTTTTTAAAAAGAGTGTCTATGGAGTTTCTTGCCGGCTCTTCTCCATACGACCCACTTTTTGGAACCGTGCAAATAGTTTTGACTTTTCAAAAGTACCTATTTAGTGGTCTAATTGAAATAAAACATTTTGACTTTGACTTTGACTTTGACTAGGCTATCACTGCTTAAGAAAACTAGGAGGTACGAAAAATAATAACACCACAGATCATTAAAGTAGGCACTCGGGCTGTGCATAAACAAAAATTGCAAAAAAATATGTTGAAAACAAAAATGTATGGTAGTTAGCTTGTTCGTGGACCATATTTTTTTTTTCTATTTGAGATCAGGAGCAGACTGGGCTTTTTAGGTTATTGTAATACCTATTAGATTATTTTATAGTCCTATTTTTAAAATTTTTAAAAAGCAGTGATAGCCTAGTGGTATGACCTTCGGACTACCAAGTCAAAGGTCTCGAGTTCGAACCCAAGGCACGCACCTCTGACTTTTCGAAGTCATGTACGTATTAGTTAGTTAATTATCGCGCGCTTAAACGGTGAAGGAAAACATCGTGAGGAAACCTGCATGCCTGAGAGTCTTTCTCGATGGCGTGTGAAGTCTGCCAACCCGCACTAGGCCAGCGTGGTGGACTATAGCCTAATCCCTCTCATTCTGAGAAGAGACCCGTGCCCAGCAGTGGGACATAATGGGTTGATTATGTATAGTCCTATTTGTATTCTATTTAATTAATCGTGTGTGTCAATAAAAAGACAAATACTTTCACTTTTTTCTTTCTTTCTTTCTTTCATTGTAAAGAAAATGACATCATATCGTTTAAAAGAGGTGTAAAGACGAATCAAGGACACCTCATTTGTCAAAAACTGTTCAGTAATTTTTGAGAAAGTATGTATGCTATACATACTTTTGTTATCTTTTTGTAAAAATTTTTGTAAAAATCACAAAAAGATAGTTAAAAGGTATAGTGGCATCGTACGACACTGAACTGACTGTAAAGTAAGTCGTGTCGGTTGAGAGGTAAGGTAACTTGCCTCTCATAGATGTCATCAAACGTCACCTTATGACGTAAATTCAGAATGTGAAGGCAAAATTTCAATCATGCGGGTAGGGTTCGCGGTGGCTTAGAAGTCAGAGCGTCTGGTATACTTTTGTTGGTTATTTTGACCCACTTTTTAGAACCGTGCAACTAGATTTGACTTTCCAAAAGTACCTATTTTAATGGTCTAATTATAATAAAACATTTTGACTTGACTTTTGTTAAACACAATACCCTTCCTTGTTTCGTGCCTAGTCGGGTAAAAACAAGCGTTCCGATATCGCTATTCGCTTATGCCTTAACCCACCTTAAGGAGGGGTCGTTTCAAAACTGTCTCCTTATACTAATAAGCATATAAATGGAGGGAACTTTGTGCTAATCACTGTTTTGTTTGACGGGAGAGAGAGACAGGAGATACTAGAGTGAGAAAGAGATGTGGGCTTTGCTACGGGTGTTTAAGTTTTAGAAAGTTTTTTTTTTGTGTTACGAAGACAAATTTCCTCATTAGTCTAGTGGTTCTATGTGCAATGGTACGCTAGTAGGTTTTGGATGCGATTCCCAGGACGAGGTAAAGTGTTCTTGGTGTTTTTCTATGCAATTCTCAGTAGCAGCTCGGAGTTTGGATTTATCCCCGGTTGACACAATGGTATATATACCATTATACATAAATACTATCACGCCTGTATTCCCCGGAGGGTTAGGCAGAGGCGTACTAATGTACACCCAAAATTCAAAATTCGCAATGTGTTTCATCATCATTGGCCACAGCATCTTATCAGATGATTACAACAATCATATGCACGATTTAGGTTGACAGTTTGGCTAACTCGTAGTACGGCATTTCCTTTTGTCAAATTCAAAGTCATAATTATTTATTTCAATCAGACCATTAAAAAGGTACTTTTGAAAAGTCAATTGCACTTGTGATTTGTCAAGCCAACCGCAGCGCGACATCTTTTGCCACATATATCGCAGGTGAACCGAGAGTCAGGGGGAGAAGCAAAAGCTACAACAACATGAAGCTTTTTGGAACGAAGTTCCTTATCGCGCGTTGTGACAGGGGAGGTTGTGAGGGGCTAGACGGAAAAAATTCTTACGAAAAGTTGTCACACTTTTTTTAGTACGCATTTTGTCTAATAGATGGCACTGTACTGTTGACGTCATAATCTGAACGGCGGTGTTAAGATTCTCCGCCGTTCAATGACCCCCGCAGTACAAAATTTATATACTGAGTTAAAATGAACTAAAACTGTAAAAGAAGGTCAAGTTCCAATAAACCATTAGTTCAACGGTCGATTTGGTTTTACTTCTTGCGATTTGAGTTCATCCCCAAACAAAGCTGACTTAATGAGGTCTGAGGAACTTCATTCCATCCGGGTGTCCCTTGACACCTCTCAAGTTTATTTGGTTATGTTTAGGTCCCATGTATTAGGGGGCGTGTCTATTGCCATTAACCGGGCTCAAATCCCGAGCTGCTACTGAGAATTTCATGGAAAAACACTAATAACACTTTGCTCGACCTTGGAATCCAACCAGGACCACTACAGTAATGAGGCAGTTTTTAAACGTCATTGTTACATTATAGATAGCCCCCAAAACAGCCGCCCTTCACCGCCTCCTAGTGATTTCGCTGGGAAAAAGAACCGGCGCAACAAACTCCCTAGCAATACATTTCTGTCTGTTTAATTACTAAGGCGATAAAAGTTAATTAAAAACAAAATTTTAATTTTTGTTTGGTTTACTTATTTTTTTAATTGCTACATGTCAGCTGGCGCACACGTCATTAAAGCATATAGTTATTATACTTAAAAACCTTCCGGAATATAAAAACAAATTATAGTGAAAACCGTATCAAAATCCATTGCGTGGTTTAGAAGAAGTTAGCGGACAAACAGGCAGACAAAAACACCAACCACACAACACACACAAAACACACCACTTTGCTACTGTTCCTCACTGCCATTCAGATAGGCATCCCGTGAAAATATCTGACTTGCTCGGTGATAGGACCTCTTGTGGTCTGACTGGCTGGCGACCACCCTTACGTCGGAGTCTGTCGTAAAGTGTGTCTCCTCGGTTGCTGCAGCTCCGGCAGTCTGCAGTCAGTAAAGGCTCATAAGGGTCGGTAACGCATCAGCAGCTCCTCTGGTGTCGCAGGTGTCCATGGGCGACGATGACTACTTACCACCAGGTGGCTCATCAGCTCGTTTGCCGACTTACATAACATACATAACATAATCAACCCATTATACTGTCCCACTGCTGGGCACGGGTCTCCTCTCAGAATGAGAGGGATTAGGCTATAGTCCACCACGCTGGCCTAGTGCGGGTTGGCAGACTTCACACGCCATTGAGAAAATCTCTCAGGCATGCAGGTTTCCTCACGATGTTTTCCTTCACCGTTTAAGCGCGTGATAATTAACTATTTAATACGCACATGACTTTGAAAAGTCAGAGGTGCGTGCCTTGGGTTCGAACTCGAGACCTTTGACTTGGCAGTCCAACGGTCATACCACTAGGCTATCACTGCTTGCCGACTTAATCCATAAAAAAATATATTTTGTTTCGTAAGATCCGCAAGATCCCTTGAACGGACAAACTAAGTGTTATTTTTTTAAGAAATTCACGTCTGGTTCCTGGTTGGTCACCGATTGGTTAAGTGACTACTTGGTTATAGAAATAACAGTGACTTTCCTCAGCTGCGTCCATTCGATAATAGTAAAGTATCACTCAATTTCTTACGTGTACTGTCGCGAAGAAAAGTGTTTACAAGAATAAATTTAAGCGGGGGTGATCAGAACCCACCCATTGCACTACCGACGTGAACCCACTCGTAACACAAGCATTTAGCTTAGCACGAGGGGTTAACAAGAATACTAGTATGTGCGACCCACATTCCTTGTAAGCTTTTTAAAAAAAATCGACAATGGAAAAGTAAAATAAATATGTTTTTTAATCATGTGTAGCTGGTAAAATAAAATATATATATTTTTTAAATCATGTGCAAAAAAATACCTATTTTTTTTTAAATAAACGATACATGAGAAAATCCTAGTGTGGGGCAACCACACTAGGATTTTCTCATGTATCGTGGGTGCTTTTACAAACACAAATTGTCACATAAACCAACACCCAGACCCGGAGAAACTACCTGTAGATCATACAAATATTTGCTCCGTGTGGGGATCGAACCCATAACACGTGGCGCAGAAGCCGATCGCTCAGCCGCTACGTCAAACGTGTCGTCAAAATTAATTTCACTCGCTTATACAGTTATGGAAAAGATTGTGAGAAAACCTGCATGCCTGTTGGACTATAGTCTAATCCATCTAATTTCTGAGATTATTAATTATTGATATTTTTCTTTCGAGAACATGAAAGAAAGAAAGAAAAAATGTTTATTTGGTAAACCACATCATAAAACCAATGCCTGGTTACAAAAATTTGAAAAGGAAGAAATAATACATAAACAAAGTTAAACATTGTATTTTTATCAAATTTTGGAAATATTGTTAAGTTTTAAACCGATAGATGGCGTTGTTAAGTGAGCGGCCATTTCTGAATCGCGATGTTAAGATTCTCCGTGGTTTGACTAGGCTCGCGACGTTTGCTCAATATACAGTTATAACACTTTTTCGTTGTTTTACTGGTATATTATCACCCCTATTACGATCGCGAGTGCTGCAGAAACAGTGCGGGATTAGTGAACGGTTGTTCATTTGGTCCTTCGAGCCGGATAAGTTGAAACGAATATTATGCTACTTGCGACAAATTTTTATATCATAAATAATGCTTCGTTCCAAAATTATGGGTTCACTTCGATTTATTTATTTACTAGCTTCCGCCAGCGGCTACGCCCGCTTTATATACGACCCATGTCACTTCCCAGAACAAAATAATCAAATAATTTTCCCGTTTTTGCAACATTTTTTAATTGTGCTCCGCTCCTATTGATCGTAGCGTGATGAAAAGTATACTATAACGTGCCCAGAAGTATGAAGAACAATTGTACCAAGTTTCGTTGAAATCCGTCGAGTGGTTTTTGTTTCTATAACGAACATACAGACAGACAGACAGACAGAAATTTTACTGATTGCATTTTTGGCGTCAGTATCGATCACTAATCACCCGCTGATAGTTATTTTGGAAATATATTTCATGTACAGAATTGACCTCTCTACAGATTTATTATAAGTATAGATTTATTAAATTGTACAACCACATCATACATACATACATACATCAAAACTTTATAATACTGACTAGGTTTTACATCTGATATGTATGACACTTACGGTGTACATAACATTGACTAGTTACGATTTAATGTATTACAAGCTTTTAATGAGCTTGCAATGTTTGTATGTTTATTTTCTTTAGGAAAGAATAAAATAAAAATAATAATAAGAAAATAATAATACATTGGCGCCACATACCTATTTTGACCTTACACGCTTTTATGTTTTACTAGCTTTTGCCAGCGACTTCGTCCGCGTGGAATAGTTACTTTGTTCCCTAGTTCTTCGCCCGCGGTTTCACCTGCGTTGCCCCGTTCTTAAGGGTTGTAGCGTGATGTTTTATAGCTTGAAACCTTTCTCATGAATCACTCATTTTCCCAACATTTCCCTTCACTGCTCTGCTCCTATTGATCGTAGCGTGATGAAAAGTATACTATAACCTGCCCAGGAGTATGAAGAACAATTGTACCAAGTTTCGTTGAAATCCGTCGAGTGGTTTTTTGTTTCTATAACGAACATACAGACAGACAGACAAAAATTTTACTGATTGCATTTTTGACGTCAGTATCGATCACTAATCACCCGCTGATAGTTATTTTGGAAATATATTTCATGTACAGAATTGACCTCTCTACAGATTTATTATAAGTATAGATAGATAATTTCCTCTCCTGTCCGATAATGTAAAACGAAATCGCCGCGATAACGGTAAACTTTGTGTTCACCCGGCTAAAACAGCGCTGCTACATAAAAGTGTAGTATGCAAGGCTCCATTAATTTATAACAAAATTCCAAATGAAATAAAACATTTAAATATAGATGAATTTAAGAAAACATTAAAAAAAAAATTGACCCAAAAGTGCTATTATAATGTTGATGACTTCCTAAATGATAAATCTCTATTAGTGAATATGCAATAATAGTATTTAGAAAGTATTGTTATTAAATTTTGTTTTATGAAATATTTTGACATAAATAATTATAATTCAAATTATTATTACTATTACTGTTTTCATGTAATTAGCTACCGATTTGTAACATTATAAACTTGTATAATACCTACATTATAAAAATATTTGTACACCTATTATGGTCAAACATGTTGGTCCAAACTATTATTTCCTACCTGTAATATGCATCTCAACCATGTATTATTACTTACACATGTTTTTACAAATAAATCTATCTTTATCTTTATCTTTATCTTTATCTTTAATGCTTCTTGTTTATTTAATTTTTCTTTTAAGAGCATTATATTATTATAGCATTATATTATATATTTTTCTCCACTTTTGTTCGTGACTGTACTATCCCATCCACTAAGCTCGCGGCTGCTTGACCGCTGATAAGCCGACCGCCTGTGCAAACACTTACGATCCACGCTATCTTCAACCCTCCTTACGATATAAGGGGTAAGTTGTATTGTAAGTTTGAGCCCGCAGTATTTTTTATAACTTTTTTATTTTTGTATTTCCCAAGGAATACTTACCTAAAATGATTAAAAAAAAATTGCTTACTAGTAATGTGGGTCGCACATTACTAGTATTCTTGTTGACCCCTCGTGCTAAGCTAAATGCTTGTGTTACGAGTGGGTACACGGCTACTGGCGTGTACCCACTCGTAACACAAGCATTGTACACAACTCGTAGCACAAGCAGTGTAATGGGCAACCACAACCATGAAAGCCGACGCCGTAGCCAGTATGCTACCGCCGCCGCTTCAAATTTATGTAAAATTTATGTAAATATATCTCTTTTTTTTGTATTATTGGGATTTTCTATAAAATTCTCAGTAGCAGCTCGGAGATTTGTGCCCGGTTAGTGGCAATAGGTTCGCCCCTATTAATCCTTACTATCGTTACTTAATATTATTAACGTGAAAGTTTGTGAGTATGGATGTATGGATGTTTGTTACTCTTTCACGCCAAAACGGCTGAACGGATCTGGATGAAATTTGGCACAGAGATAGATTATAGTCTGGAATAACACATAGGCTACTTTTTATCCAGGTCGGACCCAATTCTGAAGTCCACGCAGACAAAGTCGCGGGCAGAAGCTAGTCACTACATAGTATAAAACAAAGTCGCTGTCGCTGTCTGTCCGTCCCTATGTATGCTTAAATCTTTAAAACTACGCAACGGATTTTGAAGCGGTTTTTTTTAATAGATAGAGTGATTCAAGAGGAAGGTTTTACGCTATTTAACATTACACTACGGCTCTTAGGAATGGGGCAACGCAGGTGAAACCGCGGGCGGGCCGCTAGTAAATTATAAAAATCCATTATTGCTAACTTAATTCTTACATGTTGAATTAAAAAGGTATGCCTTATACTTAACAATTTGATTTTTTAAACAATATCGGCAGACGGTAGTTAGTTTAGTTTTTTTTATAGGATAGGACGGCAAACGAGCAGACGGATCGCCTGATGGTAAGCTATTACCGCCGCCCATGGACACCTGCAACACCAGAGGAGTCACAAGTGCGTGGCCGCCCCTTTTAAAAGGGGATTGGGCCTCCGGTAATCTCATTCGGCGAAACACAACGTAAGCGTTGTTTGACGCGGATTTCTGTGAGGCCGTGGTATCCCTCCGGTCGAGCCGGCCCATTTGTGCAAAACGTCTTAAATTTGCATTAAGTATGTGCGCGACAAATGAACTCGAAAACAAAAGTTCAAACGAAATCGCCGAATTCCGCAACTGTTATATTATGTTTGCATTATTATTATGCCAACGTCAAACGGATAAACGTAAATACGTGCCGTCTATATGTAAAAAGATATAAATAAACATAATAATTGCTATTACATTACCTACAGCAAAGCAATGATTAGATAAGTTGACACGATATCTATTATCTATACCTAACTAAATTAAAATTGTAACGGGCCTATGTCTGTACATTGTCTATCTATATACTTATAGGTAATAAATCTGTAGAGAGGTCAATTCTGTACATGAAATATATTTCGAAAATAACTATCAGCGGGTGATTAGTGATCGATACTGACGCCAAAAATGCAATCAGTAAAATTTTTGTCTGTCTGTCTGTCTGTATATTCGTTATAGAAACAAAAACCGCTCGACGGATTTCAACGAAACTTGGTACAATTGTTCTTCATACTCCTGGGCAGGTTATAGTATACTTTTCATCACGCTACGATCAATAGGAGCGGAGCACAATTAAAAAATGTTGCAATAACGGGAAAATTATTTGATTATTTTGTTCTGGGAAGTGACATGGGTCGTTGATAAAGCGGGCGTAGCCGCTGGCGGAAGTTAGTAGATATTAAAGAAAAACTAATATGGGGGGTCTTTATTAGAGCAACAGTAGCCAAAATATAAAAAAAAAACAGAATTTATGTCTCTCTGTATGTTTATACTAAAAACTACTGCATGCAATTGAATGTAGTTTTCACCGATGTATTGCTAGAGGTCTAACTTAAAAAGCCGCGATCACCTGAGAGTCACCTGGCCTCAATGGATTAATAAAAACCGCATCAAAATCCGTTGGGTAGTTTTAAAGATCTAAGCATACATAGGGACAGTCAGACAACGGGAAGCGACTTGGATCTATACTATGTAGTGATAAAATAAAATACTTCTCATTAGTGTTAATTATAAATATCTATTGATAGTAATCAACCATAGCAATCAAGAGCACAATCTCACTTATTATGTAAATTTATACTAATATTATTGTTCGAAAAAGCGCCATCTACACGTGAATGGCATCACTACGACGACCAGTTACGACGACTAGAGCCATCTAGTCTAGAACTTGTCTTTACGTAAACGGAAATCAATATTGTGGTTGTCGATAACTTCCGCCCTTCAATAGCTGCTAAAACGACTGGCTAGACGAAACTTTGTTAAGATTTTCTATATATCTACGCAATAAACACTTTATAAACGACAAATAAAGTTATTCATTGAACTTTCAACGACTGGAACAACCCTGGACCTACAATTATAAAGCTGAAGAGTTTGTTTGTTTGTTTGAACGCGCTAATCTCAGGAACTACTAGTTGGAATTGAAAAATTCTTTTTTGGATAATCCGTTTATCGAGGAAGGTTGTAGGCTATATAACATCACGCTACGACCAATAGCAGCAGAGCAATACGGGTGAAACCGCAGGCGGGTCGCTAGTAATAAATATAATACCCGCTCAATGGCCACCGGGGCACCGGCAAATACAATATACCTAGATTAATTAATTATTACGGTGACAGAATATTGAAAAAAGCTTGCCTTATATATTATTGAACACCCTGCCGGAGGTCATAAGGCATGAAGGTAACAAACACATTTTAAGCATAAGCTAAGAAAATAATATATTATCTAGCTAATATTACATAAGTAGGTAGCTTCTACATATGTTGTAATACCCGGGTATAAACATTGTACAGAGACTCAATATCCCACAGTCAAACTGACAACACAGTTTTGTGGGGCAAAGGTTTAATGTTAGTCCAAACACCATGTTTTTTTTATGGGATAGCGGGACAAACGAGCAGACGGAACGCCTGATGGTAAGCGATTACCGCCGCCCATGGACACCCGCAACACCAGAGGAGTTACAAGTGCTTTGCCCGCCTTTTAAAAGGGGATTGGGCCTCCGGTAAACTCACTCACTCGGCGAAACACAACGTAAGCGTTGTTTGACGCCGGTTTTCTGCGAGGCCGTGGTATCACTGCGGTCGAGCCGGCCCATTCGTGCCGAAGCATGGCTCTCCCACGTTAATAAATGTAACTAAATAAATAAATAATATTAAATTATTTATTATTATATCGGGCAGTTACTTACTATTCCAATGTAATAGCAAGATAAACTATCAGATAATAATTAATATAATCTTAGCTAATTAAATAATCAGTAAGTACTTCATTCTTTTGACTATAAATTCAGTGTTACTGATAAAATATTCACAGTAAAAATGGCGTCGAGGTGTGTTGTATTTTTGGCGGTTATTGCTGCAGCTTCAGGTAATCACCATTAAATCACCATCATCACCATCCCACTGGGTATACATGACTTCAAACGTATAATGTGTTTTTTTATGAGAGGGGCCAAACGAACATGTTAACATGGACATACCCCGGAATCCCGGGATTGTAAATTCCCAAGTTTATTTTAGTGAGGGAAACATTCAATTGCGGGCAGGATTCGATCCTGCATTTTCTGGTTGGATACACCAGACGCTCTGACCTGTAAACCACCGCGAACGCCACCCGCCTGAATGAAATTTGCCTTCACATTCTGAATTTACGTCATAAGGTGACGTTGGCGACATCTATTGAAAAGCAAGATACTTTGCTTATCACGCGATTGAATTTTTCCTTCACTAAAATAACTGTATAATCTTAGCATGGAAAATGCGGAAAAAATTACAAAAAGATTGTACAAGTTTAGTCGAGCGAAGCCGCGGGAAAAAGCTAGTATGATATGTAAAAATCGCGAAATTTTAATAACAGTGTCCCCAGTACTACGTAATCGGATATTCTATTAACAAAAACTAGCTATGTACCTACTTATGTATAGAAAAAAAAGTAGCGACACTTTTAGAGTGTGGATTTGTAAATTATCCATCGGTAATATTTGATCGAATGTGAATCTTTAAAATCACGGGATTTTTTGATGAGGAGGTATGTCCACGTTTTGCCCCGATCGACGAATCCCGCGAAACGGCACTACCTACGACCACTGATGATGACTGATGATACGTCCTAACGGCACGTAGACATCTACGTGGCGTCAGGACTGGTCAACTCAAAGCTGCTATGGGTCTTTCTACAAACGACCAGTTCTGATTTCGTCCTGCATTGATATTGAGTGGGAGCGTCGGGCCTTGACTGTCAGATGCAACATGTTGGCTCGTAGATTTGCACGCTGTACCAGTGCAAAGACTGACGTTATTTAAGGCGTTTTGCTAAACTTTCTACATGTGCAGTCTATGGGTCAAATATACGCAGAAGACAATCGACGCCCTCCGCGTTCAATATAACAATGCCTTTAGGATGAGGCACTGTAGAGCATCGGGCATGTTTGTCAACGCTCGTGTCGACGGCTTTCTTGCTATCAGTAGAAAAAGAGCTGCATCATTACTCAGACATGTCCGCGGCAGCAGCAACCGTTGTGGCCGGCAGAATAGACTGCCCAATAATGTAGCATTGTATAAAATTACATGTCAAGAAGACGGTGTAATTAGTTTGTGTTATTATGTAAAAGTCATGACTAACATAGTCCTAAGCATTACTAATACAATTATGGACCATTTGGTGTGATATAAATGGATAATGGATCTAATACTGTCTGGACTTTGAAAGAGACCATGATTCTTTGAGTTCGTTGCGCTGTTTCTTCTCAGAGGTTAAGAAATGCCAGCGCCATCTAGTACTTAAATATTTAAAACATTTCCGTCTAAAAGTGTCTTTAAAAGATCTATTTCCAGAAATATACAACGTGGTAACAGATGCGCAAGACCTCGGAGTCTGTCGTAAAGCACCTTAGTGTGTGTTTCGCCTTTTGCACATAAGGGCCAGTTGTTACGACTCTGGCAGTCTACATTTTGTAGAGGCTCATTAGGGTCGGCAACGCATCAGCGACTCCTCTGGTGTTGCAGGGGTCCATGGGCGACGATGACTACTTACACCGGGCGGATCCAGCTCGTTTGCGCCTTTACTATCACTACATAGTATAAAACAAAGTCGCTGTCGCTGTATGTCCGTCCCTATGTACCTATGCTTAAATCTTTAAAACTACGTAACGGATTTTGAAGCGGTTTCTTTAATAGATAGAGTGATTCAAGAGGAAGGTTTTAAGCTATTTAACATTACGCTACGACTCTTAGGAATGGGGCAACGCGGGTGAAACCGCGGACGGGTCGCTAGTAATCAATAAAAAAAAACGTGTCTCAAAATGACTTTAGGGTTTCGTTAATATAATTATGATTTGTTATTCTAATTGATGTATTTGAGGTCTTAAACTTATTCAGTTACACGTTGTATAATCATTTATTGCTTATCTTTGAAGCTGAAAGTGTGGCTATCTTAATTAGAGGCACGTGTGTCATCGTATTAACATTATCAGTAATTAACTTAGATATAAATCTGTTGTTTTTTTTCATATCGAAGAAAGCGATACCTAATTACATATACATTCACGCCTTATTCTGCTAAGGCTAAGCCAAAACGCCGCTAGCTACGATACCTCCTTTGCGTAGTAAGCGCGACTGCTACGTTAGGGTTCTGGATTCATGGTGGACATTCCAAAAACCCGAACGAAACGCTTTATGTTCACTCTTATCATGCGTACCGCTGAAATGTGGAATGCAATTCCCGACCGGGTCTTCCCCGGTATATATAATCTGGGTGTCTTTAAATCACGAGTGAATCGGTTTCATTTAGGCAAACGCGCTCCATCGAAGGTCGCAGTGTCGCTTAACATCAGGCGAACTGGCGGTCAAGCGTAAGCCTATTACGAATAAAAAAAAACAATTCCCAGGTCGAGCAATTTTTTTATTTATTTTTAAAGAAAACGTTACCCCACACTAGGATTTTCTTCTGTATCGTGGGTGCGTTTACAAACACAAATTCTCACATACACACACGCCCAGACCCGGAACAACTACCTCTAGATCATACAAATAACTACATATTTGAAATTAGATACCTAATCGGTTTTTCTATAAAATGATCAGTAGCAGTTTTGGGTTTGAGTTTATACCCGGTTAATGGCAATAGGATCGCTTCTTGCATAGGACCTATCGTACGGTCAAAAGCACATCACGGTTTCCAAATTGACAAATTTCCTCTATTGATTTTCTAATAATAGAGTTTATTATCCATTGGGGAAATTTGATAAATTGTTATATTTTATGAATGATATACACACAATTATAGATATATACAAATCATTTTTTTAAGATAAACATGATTTGTATCTATGGACGTGAACTATGAAGAAAAACATGATTTGTATCTCTAAGTGGAACAGCCATGCTTCGGCACGAATGGGCCGGCTCGACCGGAGTCATACCACGGCCTCACAGAAAACCGGCGTTAAACAACGCTTACGTTGTGTTTCGCCGAGTGAGTGACCTCACTCACTCGGCGAAACACGTTGCCGACTGGGGATTGGGCCTCCGGTAAGGTTACCGGAGGCCCAATCCCCTTTAAAAAGGTCGGCAACGCACCCGTGACTCCTCTGGTGTTACGGGTGTCCATGGGCGGCGGTAATCGCTTACCATCAGGCGATCCGTCTGCTCGTTTGCCGGCTCTTCTCCATAAGACCCACTTTTTGGAACCGTGCAACTAGTTTTGATTTCAAAAGTACCTATTTTAGTGGTCTAATTGAAATAAAACATTTTGTCTTTGACTATGATGTTATGTAATTTGTAAACAAAAACAATTGATGTTTTTTTTTATATTTGCTTGCGGCTATAGTATCTATCACTGCGACCGCAGTCGGTCTAATGTGATCGTCACTGGTTGTATTACAGTTCACCGCTGAATGCTGCAGGTACTATGAACTGCAGAATTTACTTAGGGGGTCCTTTATTTCATCCGGGCTTAAGGGTCCGGCGGAGCTTGAATTGCCCACAAAAACGTAATTCCGAAATAAATCGTAATCCAGACAATATTCTATCAAATTATGTTATTATTCGGATTTGGATATCATTAATCTAGGTTCCTACGGTACGATTTCGTCTACTACTAGGTCACTGGAAATAAAAGACCGAAAAATTGTTCCAAACTTGGTAAAGTTATCAAAAATTGCATTCGCTTACATTTATTTTCAGTGAAGTATTTTGGACAAAATGGTAACGTTGGAACCTAGATTAACGGTATCCGAATCCGAATAATAACAGAATCTGATTAATTTGCGTTTGAATTTCAATTTATTTCGGAATTACGTTTGTAAGAGAGACGCTCCGTCGGACTCTTAAGGTGTGTTTCCCTAGATGAACACTACGCTTGTATATTGTACGCTTATGTATGTACACCGGACGTTACATAATCAAATAGATAATTGATTATTGTACGTTTACTTATAACGTTATAAGTGATTAAAAACCAATCAATTATATTTTGATAAACGATACTTATATCTTCAAAGAAATCTTTAATAGACACTTTTACAAGTCAATATATTACGTTTTTTTAACTAAATAGCGCAGGCATTTCTTACCTGGCGACCTTTGAAAAGAAACACCGAAACAAACTCAAAGAATCATGGTCTCTTTTAAACTCCCTACATAATAAATAGTATCTAAATATGTGATTGTCACAATGCAGGGCAATGTTTGAGATGGCCTTTTGAAGAAAAAGTCACAGCGGCTTTGAGTAGACCAGTCCCAACTGACGGCACGCATGCATCAGTCATTGTGTAGCTCAACCATAATCTAGGAAGCTTAACATTTTAATTCCATAATACATCTATAAAAACGTGCATTTCGGAGAGTGTGCTTCAGATCTCCACGATCTTATCCCCCCTAGCCCTTTCCACTATCGTACGACCAGAAGCACGAAAAAGCGTCATCGATTCACGGTGGACATTCCAAAAGCCCGAACGAAACGCTTTAAGTCCACTTTTATAATGCGTACTGCTGAAATATGGAATGCACTTCCCGAGTGGGTCTTCCCTGATAGATATAATCTGGGTGTATTTAAATCACGAGTGAATCGGTTTCTTCTAGGCAAGCGCGCTCCATCGTAGATCGCAGTATCGCTTAACATCAGGCAAACTAGCGGTCAAGCGTTAGCCTATCACGAATAAAAAAATAAAAAATAAAAGTAATTTTTACCACTCGCTCATATATCCTGAAGGGTCAGGTAGAGGCGTACTAATGTACACTCACAGTTCACCGGTACGTTTAGGTCCTATGTCAAAAATGGCGAGCCTATTACCATTGCCAAGAAACTTTCAGCTGCTACTGAGAATCTCATAGAAAAACCCGATTACACTTTGCTGGACCTGGGAATCGAGCCCAGGGCCTCTTGCGGTGCAGTCGTGGCTAGGACCACTAGACTCATGAGGCAGTAGGAGTTTGACTATTTCAAGTATCCTGGTATCACCAACTTCTTGCCCTTGTCCAAATGCATTTGTGGTCGGCGCAGCATGTCCTTTTCTTCCATTCATCCCTGGCAGCCGTCACCTCATCATACTTTTTTTATGAATTATGTCAGCAAACGAGCTGACAAGGCACCTGGTGGTAAGTAGTCATCGTCACCCATGGACACCTGCAACACCAGAGGAGTTGCTGATGCGTTGCCTAGCCTTAAGAGCCCCTATGGACTGCAGACTGCCAGAGCCGCAGCCCCTGGGAACTGGCTCCTACGTGCTAAAGTTGAAACACACACCAAGGTGCTTTACGAAAGACTCCGACGTAAGGGTGTTCGCCAGCCAGTCAGACCCCAAGAGGTCCTACCACCGAGCAAATCAGATATTTTCACACCTCTTACGAGATGAGAAAGGCACTGAGGAACAGAGTATCCTAACCTGTCCCCATACTTTTCACTACCTTTCCCATCATATCTTAACACAATCCATCCATCTTTTCTTTGGTCTTCCTCTACTCCTCCTTTCCTCCACATTCATATTCTTCTTTTAGTTTCAAATTCGTTTCATCCCTCCTCATCACCAATAAATCACCGATCACTTTTAATCCCCAGCTATACCAGCGGCGTTTGATCCGATCATCGCCAAGCTGGACCCTGAAGGTCTGCGGTACGGATACATCAGGGATGACGAAGGCAACCCTCACTTAGTAGACTCCTGGATCAAGGTCAGCGACATTAGCAACGCCGCCAGATACAACCCTGACACCGACAATGAATATCATCTTTATACACGGTAAGTTAAGGCTGAATTTTCAACTAAACCTGCTAAATTTATTACTTTTGTCCTACTTCCTACTATGTATTAAAATGCGGAAGTGAGTTCGTTTGTTACACTTCCACGCCTAAACCACTAAATCGATTCTAAAAATTATTTCACCACTAGAAAGCTAAAATTTAAAATGAAAGAAGAGTCAGCGCATGTCTTATTAGTATGAGAGAAAGGGACCCAATACTTTTCATGTCACACGTCACTATATACGGACATACTGGACATATCAAATGTGTCATTTAAGATAACTGCTTTATGTTATTTCTTTTCATCTTAGGCTGCCTGTATTGCGCTCGCTCATTAGGAAAGCCTAAAATGTTTCGTTTTGTAGGTATGGTATTATTTGGTATTATAAATGGTCCATCCATTTGGTATTTATCATGGTATTATTTTATATGGACATGTAGCGCGACTCAATTTTAAATGACATTTACTATGAACACGGCGTATCTAATAGGATTATAACATTGCTAAAAGTCATTATTTTACGTACGCTGCCATTTTGTTATTTTTTTTTTTTTTTAAAAGACGTTGCCCCACACTAGGATTTTCTCCTGTGTCGTGGGTGCGTTTACAAACACAAATTCTCACATACACAAACGCCCAGACCCGGAACAACTACCTATAGATCATACAAATATTTGCTCCGTGTGGGGATCGAACCCACAACACGTGGCGCAGAAGCCGATCGCTCAACCACTATGCCAATCGTGTCGTCATGGAGATCCCTTTGACACTTTATTTGACACGAATCTCGATGAAATTTGAATGGGTCGCACATTACTAGTATTCTTGTTAACCCCTCGTGCTAACCTAAATGCTTGTGTTACGAGTTAGTTCACGTCGGTAGTGCAATGGGTGGGTTTTACCGACACCCTAGCCATTTGTCCAGGCTATTTATTCAGGTCGGATCAAATTATAGAGAGTCTACGCAGACCAAGGCGCGGACAGAAACTAGTTATATTATAATCGTGAAAGTTTGTGCGGATTTATGGATGCTTGTTACTCAATCACGCTAGAACGGCTGAAGGGATTTGTATGAAATTTGGCACAGAGCTAGTTTATATTCTGGAATAGCACATAGGCATAGGAGACTTGACTTACTACATAGTAATAAATCTGGATAAATTATTTTAACTTTGAATTTTTTTTCCAGAGCCAATCCTCTCCTGAGCCAGCCCCTCATTTCTGGTGGTGCGGATATCCTAAGAGCCAGCAACTATGATCCCTCCAAGAGGACAATCATCCTCATCCATGGCTTCCTGGGACATATCCTCAGTGGATTCAACACCGTCCTCGTCCCAGGTAAGTAATTAGGGATCCCCAGAATAGGTACAGTAGGTAGTATAGTTTTTATTTTCAACCGACTTCAAAAAGCAGGAGGTTATTTTAGTAAAAGAAAAATTCAATCGCGGGCAAGATTCGGACCTGCGTCTCCTGGTTGGATACACCAGGAGACTTTAACTATAGAGTTTTGTTGCTATATAGTTAATTACCACGATAATTGGATGAGGTTAAGCAGCGTTACCAAGGTTAGGTTATGGCTAGATGACCATTTTTACCATTCTTACTAGCTACGAAGTATTATAAATGCAAAAATTTTGTCAATGTTTGTTACTCAACCACGCCAGAACGGATGTACGGATCTGGATAACATTTAGTACAGAGATAGATTGTAGTGTGGAATACCTATAGCTATAGTTTGTTATACAAAGCTTGAGACGCGACAGATGTCTTGTCGCTTGACATTTCTAGGCTGATCCTAGAAATGTCAAGCTGACATCTGTCGCGTCTAGTTTCGTTGGAAAAAAAAATGATTGTCGTACGATATTGAAAATATATCGATCATCGTTTAAAAGTCCGGCGGACCGAATTTCTCTTACAAACGTAATTCAGAAATAAATCGTAATTCAAACACAATTTAATCAAATTCTATTATTATTCGGATTCCGATACCGTTAATCTAGGTTCCTAATCTACTATTTCGTCCAAATTACTTCACTGGAATAAATGTAAGCGAATGCAATTTTTCATAAGTTTACCCAGTTTGGAACGATTTTCCGGTATTTTATTTCCAGTGAAGTAGTATTAGACGAAATAGTGCCGTAGGAACCTAGATTAACGGTATCCAAATCCGAATAATAACCATAAATTGTCTGGATTACGATTTATTTTGGTATTACGTTTTTATGGGCAATACAAGCTCCGCCGGACCCTTAAAATCATATTTAAATATATAAAATTGGTTTTATCTTTACTTTAAAACATGCAATGGTAGGTATTGTGACGAATCATACACTTCAGACTGAGTATTACAAGTATTTATTCATCCAACAGTATGTAATTATCAATAATCACTTATCACTTAATCGCTCAATAATTATTAACAATTTATACAACAACAGCACTGGCTTATAAGATATTATGTCTACTGCTCAACGCCTCGGAATAGAATGTCTCAGTACAGATTGATCTATTACCAGCCGAATGTTCCCCACTCTTAAACGTAGGCAAACACTCAGCTGGGTTAGACCAATCAGAGCGAAGTACACAGTACGCATGATCAATTGATTAATTTAAATACATTAGATTAACTTTAAATTTAGCAATAGTTATAAATTGATTACACAGACAAATTGATAATATAACACCTACTTATATTTGACTAATCTATAATATAAAAATGAATCGCAAAATGTGTTGGTAAGCGCATAACTCAACAACGCCTGGACCAATTTGGCCAATTCTTTTTTTTAAATGTTCGTTGAAGTTCAAGGATGGTTTTTACGGCGAGAAAAATTCGAATAATTGCCGGAAAACCCCTAAAAACAGCCCTTTTCTTTTTCCCATACAAACGATTTCTAACTAAAACGTAGAGTCAATTTGAGCTTTATTGCTATTGCTTAAAGTTCATATTAAATTACAAGCACTCATTGTTGTCTAATCAATGTAGGTGTGTTCCTAACGTCAAAGAGTCAATCTTTTTGACAGGACGAAGTCTGTCGGGTCCGCTAGTTTGTAATAAAAAGGGCGTTTAATAACGAATAGTTCAACTACAAGCGCCATCTGTCGCTCGTGATAAGGAAACCTTTATAAATGTCTTGTCATTATTTTATAAAATCATTACATTCGGCCATCCGACAACGTGCGATCTCCTGACGCACGTTATCGTAATTCAATAACATAAGTCATACATACAGAAATATTACATGCTTAAACTGTTTGAACAAACACGAATCAAAAATGCAAAATCATTACATTCGGCTATTCATTGATGTCCGACTCCTTTCTATGAAATAGTTTGTCGTTATCATTATTGCTTTCAGAAGATGGGCTACTATTACGATCTGATGAATCTTTATGGTCAGGCGAATTTATATTTATATTTACATTTTTATTATATTTATTTATATTTTATAAGGTCTAACACGATCAGCGGAAACGACACTCTTAAATGAATCTCTACGTTTGCTAAAACCGGAATTTCAGTGATTTTATATCTGTCATTGCCCAAAACTTCTGTGGTTTTATCAGATCTATGAATTTAAAAAGTTTTATTGCCTTTATTATTATAGTCAGTTCTGGTAACCTTAGTCAAATCACCTTGTTTATAGGTTCTAGGGGTGCTACCGGCATCATAATAGTGTTTTTCGCGACTTTAGTATTAGTACGACCTCATCTCTTACGTTTTGTAACATGTTTTGTATAATGTCAGCTCCAACATCGAACTTATTACTCTAACTATCTCTGAATGTCAAAGTCAAAGTTCTTTATTGCTTCATGTGTAAATATACATAGATCTCTAGTTTGGTAAGTATCAACATGAAACCCCGTTGGGGCACAGCATATAATACATGAGTACAAGTTAATTACATAATTATAATTTAACAAATTACAATATTAGAAAATAAAATTATAAACTTTTACTTAAAATTAAATAACCATTTAGGTAGTAAATTTACAGAAATTTAAGGTATTGTTATTATTTTGGTAATTGTTTTTATTGCACAAAGATTGTATTGTTATTAATTATAATTTAATTATCTTTTATTTTTATCTTCAAAGAATTCTTTTAGCGTGTACATGTAATAACATTATTGTAATAGGTGTTTATTTAGTCTGTTTTTAAATACATCGTCATTTAGGATATCTTTTAGTTCTCGAGGTATTTTTATTGTGGTGCCAAATAAAGCCCCTATGGCAGTCTTTTTGGTAGAAGAATTAACTGAATTATTTACACCCCATTGGATTTTGCCAAGACACATTTCCCAATTGCGTTCGTCATTTCCGTCATTATGTTTTGCTAATGCGTTTAAGATGGTTTGGTTATATCTTTCAGTTTGACTTTTTGCCCTGCGACAAACTACAGCGATAGGGACATGTTTAGTGCTATGACTGTCGCAAAAGCTCGTGATCAGGTATTATTGGAGATGGTAAGCCAAAGTCATTTTTTTTTTGTTTTCGTGTCTTTTACCGCTTTCACATATATATATTTTGTAAAGCAATCAACTATTGTAATAATTTAGGCATTGCCGTTTTTACTCTTTACAAACGAACCAAGATGGTTTAGGTGAATTGTATGGAATGGGACGCTAACTTTTTCTATAGGATACAATTATTCAGTCTTTTGTCTGGATGCATCATCTTTATTATAAGCGTACCGAATGCACCGAATTTTATCGCCGCAGCCTTGGAAACCAAAAGACAGATTGAATTCTCTCAGTCGTTTTAGAAATGCCTAAATGTCCTATATCATCATGATTATAACGGCATATTTTCCAGCGAGCACTACGAGGGACAACTAGGCGTATTTCATCGTCAATTCTTTATACTCTATGATTTTTAATAACATAATTTTTCCTAATATCTTTAGATTCTTCGTCAGATTCAGGCTTAAGAATTTTTAAGTATACGCGAAATGTCTGGATCTACATTTGTAGTGTTAATATCCAATTGTCAGTCTCGATACTTTAACAGAAGACTCGTCTTTAATGTCAGAAGGCAGAGAATGTTATTTCGGCTTAATGCATCGACATGTGTCATACGAATACCGGGTCTATACTCGTTTGGTTAGTATGGTTCGGAGCGTATTATGGTCTATTACAATTTTAAATTCTAATCCCAACAGATAAACACAAAACTTCAAATTTCATAAGATTGTAAATGACCCCTTTCAGGTGTCGTCTGCCTACTAAAATAAGCAACCGGCTTAAGTACCCGAAGGCTACACTGCCACTGTACTTTCTCCCACACCTAAGGAACTAACATCTGTGTGCAACTCCGTATCAAGTTTAGGATTGTATAAGGCTAGTGTTGGTCTATTACTCAAACTTTTATTTTAATGCTTGAAATTGATCTTCTACCCAAATGATACTATAGAACTAGCACAATCGGAATCGGATTCTTGTATTATATCATTTCGCAACAAGTCATCAATAAATTCTCGTACCTGTCCTCTCTCGAAGTGCGATAAGCGATAGGGTCTATGTGTGACAGGTCTATCATTAAGCAAGTCTATCTTCATTTTAATAGAGTTATTACAACCTATCTCGCTCAAGTTAAATGCAAAAATTTCACGATACGACTGCGATAATGCGTAGGTAAGGCTTATCCATTTGCCAACTTGAGGGACCGACTTTGATTTCAGACTTTATCAAAGGAGCCAAGTCAGTAATATCTCTCGTGATTTTGTTAGGGCATATAATTCTTTTTTTTTACAAAAGGCATTGCTTTTGCAATTAGAGCATCGCAATGCAACGAATCTTGGGAAACATTCTTTGGGAAAATTCAGGGTTTGATTAGCTAAATTTGATAATAAGGTGACATTTACCCATGCTTAGACGATATGTGCCTTGAGGTAAGTTATATTCTTTGCCAAGTTTATTACTATTATAACCTTCTATATAAACATTCCCAGGATAAGAAGAACCTAAATCCGAAACTTCAACTAATTCCGATTTGTTTCTGGCTAATTGAATGAAATCCGATAAGGTAAGCTTTAAGGGGCCCAAATCATTGGTTTGCTGCGAAGCTCAGGACTTTAAAATTTTATCCAATGAGTAACGCAGTCTGCATAAACCCATAATTAACCATGTAGTAGGTACTTCTACATTCGATTCGATTTCATCAATCCTAAGAACGTACTATATACGGGTGTCACTACCAAAACCTTTGACTATAGGTAATCTCGACACAGTTTTCACGGGGTCAAGGCTGTTTGCATCATATTCACGCATTACATAAGTCAAAAGTCAAATCATCCATTTCAAATAAACCAATAATACAGGTAATTTTGAATTGCCAAAACTAGGTGCACGGTTCCAAATAGTGGGTCCTACTATACCCAATCTTAATAATCTATCAATCCCAACGAAAACTCGATTATTTACCCGTTTATAAAACTTGTTATTACTGTTACTGTGTGTAGAAGTTGTAAGGACTTTACGTTCTATTTCATCGCTTGACTTTGGGTCTATTCATGGAATTAACGGTGTCGGTTTGCAATTTTCGTTCTAGCGCCCTGTCACACTTTAGACGCTTGTCAAGGGACTTGGGACATCTGGTGTAAGAGTGTTCTTTACGACGACAATTAAAACAAATAATTGGAGGTATCATTTGAAGTCGAAGGCGAGGTATGATCATGAGTTCATGACGCTTTCTATTTGTAGAAATAGGTTCTAACTAGGTATGCTGGGAACTGAGAATATGTAGCGAGTCTTTCCGGTTCATTACAATTTAAAGCTTGAGCTCCATTTCTAATGGATTTATCATAAATGCCGTGAGTTGCACAACCTACAGCCTTTTTATCACTAATATCATATCAGCTTGTATATCAGCATCAATTTATCATAAAAATATTCACGTAAACTTTCATTACTTCATGTTGTACCTTTTCATTTTGACACACATTATTGTAACTCGTAACATCCTAATTATATATGAAAACAATAAAGATTTGAATTTGAATTTGTACGTACCAATATTTCTTTACCTTTCCTTTTTTTTTTGCTAGCCCGACAAGTTTTTGTCGGGCAAAATGTATGGTCTGCTTCTCGTCCCATTCATATATTACACACTTACCTTTCATAAACAACCTTCAATACTCTGAGATTTACTGGAGGGATTGAACTTCGGTATAACATTTGGTAAATGGTTGTACGACTAAACTGGCGGCTCTTCGTCTGGAGTATGCATTCATTGGATTCATCATCATTCATTGGTATCATCAGATTCCATGGCCTCAAAACATAAAAATGTATAAGTATTGTTTCAATTTGACACTAACAAGTTAAAAACTCCTTTTTTTTACTATTATTATTAAATTCATTTTATATTACTAAAATATCTACTCGAACTGGTTAAAATTAATAGCTCCATAAATTCGAAGTTATGCATGAAAAGATCAATCAAAAATATACGTCTTCCAATAAATGTTTCTCATTTCCAATTTATAAAATTAATAGAGGGTATATACACAACTATCTGCAACGCACTTAGTCGCATAATAATTCTTTTAATTGTTCTCTTAGTATAAATCATGCTTTACTTACGCGTCTGAGGATAGTTCCGTTCCTATTGGGCACACTTGGCCCAGAACTTTTGACTCACTTGGCCAAAATAACTTTAAGCACTCTTGGCTTACTATCTTTAAGCACACGTGGCTCAATAGGCATACATAGCTTCTAACAATCTAAGCACACATGCCTCAATAGGCATGCATAGCCTCTAGTAACTCAAGCACACTTGGCTTCCTATTGTAGTCACACATAACCTCTAACAATCTAAGAACACATGGCTCAATAGGCATACATAGCCTCTAGTAACTCAAGCACACTTGGCTTCCTATTGTAGGCACACATAACCTCTAACAATCTAAGCACACATGGCTCAATAGGCATACATAGCCTCTAGTAACTCGAGCACACTTGGCTTCCTATTGTAGGCACACATAACCTCTAACAATCTAAGCACACATGGCTCAATAGGCATACATAGCCTCTAGTAACTCAAGCACACTTGGCTTTCTATTGTAGGCACACATAACCTCTAGACATACGTCACTCAACATTACTGTATCTGTGGATTTTCTTGTAGGCATATCCCACTTCTGAAATGTGACGAATCATACACTTCAGACTGAGTATTACAAGTATTTATTCATCCAACAGTATGTAATTATCAATAATCACTTATCACTTAATCGCTCAATAATTATTAACAATTTATACAACAACAGCACTGGCTTATAAGATATTATGTCTACTGCTCAACGCCTCGGAATAGAATGTCTCAGTACAGATTGATCTATTACCAGCCGAATGTTCCCCACTCTTAAACGTAGGCAAACACTCAGCTGGGTTAGACCAATCAGAGCGAAGTACACAGTACGCATGATCAATTGATTAATTTAAATACATTAGATTAACTTTAAATTTAGCAATAGTTATAAATTGATTACACAGACAAATTGATAATATAACACCTACTTATATTTGACTAATTTGTAATAAAAAGGGCGTTTAATAACGAATAGTTCAACTACAAGCGCCATCTGTCGCTCGTGATAAGGAAACCTTTATAAATGTCTTGTCATTATTTTATAAAATCATTACAGTATATAATTTCAGATTTTGGTTTATAAGGCGTCGGGAATCGTAGGTACTAACTAAAACACTTATTCGATCCATGATATTTTCTTAATCGATTTACCACATTCAGGCGACAGATGACGCAATGAACATCCCGTTTTGTCAATAAAGTATGACATTGTCTTGCGTGCATTTTGACTGTCTAAAAATATGGAACTTTATTCGCGTGATCTCGATGACAGCTGTCACGAGTATCAAGCTATGTTTTTTTTTAAAGAATTTTATGACCTGGTAACTTAGGCCTTTAAGTCATGTCTTTTTAAAAGTTTAAAACACTTCACTTTACTTTATCCCCAGTAAAACAGTGGAAACGTCACTAGGGCTTCGATGGAATTTAGGAGTGAACACAAAAGTCACGATTTTCAATTTTATATCATTTGCCTACACTCGCACACGTTCAAGAACACTTAATGGTTAACTTTCCACTATAATTACACATTAAACTTCGGGGAAAAAAAAGTTTTGGAAATTAATAAAAAACCGACATAGTGCACTTTACATTTTCCCGCCTAAACTCCTATCAAGCTATGTTTATCAAACTATAGTGTCAAATTATATACGGATGTGTCAGAAACCAGTATGACATGATAACTTTTTTCAGCGTTCCTCCTCGCTGGTGACGTCAACGTCATCGTGGTGGACTGGGGTGCAGGTGCACACTTCGGCTTCAACGGAATCAGCTCAGGTAAGTACCTTCTTAAAGGTTCTAGCGACATCTATTGCGTTACATAAGAACTACGACAATTAAACCTATATTTTTCAATACTCAATACTCAATTCGTTTATTGCACTCCACAATGTTAATAGGTGTTAAAAAATAATATAAAAGTGTCAATCATGGACCCAGTCGGGCACGGCAGGAATTTCTCTTGTATCATGGGTGCTTTTACAGACACAAATTCTCACATACTTTTATCATGAGTACCGCTATTTGGAATGCTTTTCCCATATTATAATACAATTTACTACTGTAAAAGCATGCACTAACTTACCTAGCTGATTTGAAATCCGTCCTTAAAATCACAGTATGAATTGTTCAAAAAATCATAATCACTGTTATGTTAAATAAACAGTGAAATTTTCACTCACGCACTCACTGAATCACTTAAGAACGGTAACAATACCGAAGATTTGTAACAGTAAGCATTAAATGGCCACTTACAAACGTTTACCATAATATATATAAAACCGAAAAACAAAATGACGTCGGTTAATTACATAAATCTGTTTTAAATTAAGGAAATTATACGCACTTTAATTTTGTTGACAAAGAAAGTAGTACCTACTGTATTGATATAGGTATTGAATATTAAAAACAATATTATGTACAGTAAAGATTAATAAAATTGTTCCACACAAAATGAGAACACATCACACGTTTTCAACTAAAATCACAACAAGATATTTTGATAAGGGAAAACATTCGAATCTACCCGATATTTTTATTTATTAAGTGCGTTCAGAAATGTCAAAATTTCAAATCACGAACAACCTACAACTCGATTTCATTAACACAAATTAAATATTGCTTTTATTTTATTTTATTGGAAAAATAAACAATCGTACAATAAATGTTACAGAAGATGTCATTATTAATTTAAGATTTGATTTGTAGATACAATCAACGACGTTTCCACAGACTAAAAACACATGACAGGGCACGAAAAATAAAAAATAAATTATGCACAATTTTTTTGTTGCGAAGGAATGTTAAGTTCGTATTTTGAATTTTTGAATGAAGTTCAGATTAAGTTTTTTATTATTTTATTAAGAAACCTTCATCGTGATACAGATGGAGCAGTGTTTTCGTTCAATTTAAAAATGGAATTTGTGTTTTTGCGCGCGCATTCATTTGATCATCATCCATTTCATTGTGGAATTATATTTTTCGTGACAATTCAATAAAAATTGAATTGTCTTGTCTCTCAGTATTAAATAAGCATATTGCTTTTTCCAATAAAGACTGCACGTATCGTGTTCGAATCCCACCCGAAGCAAAGATTTGTGTGTTCCACGGAGATTTGTTTCGACTCGAAACGAATAAAATTAAGTTTGTCTTTTTTTATATGTGATAGGCTAACGCTTGACCGCCAGTTCGCCTGATATTATGGCGGATCGTTCACCTGAGCCCGCCAAATTCAAATTTCAAGTGGTTTTTCGCAGTTTGTAGGTCTATAATAAGTTCTACATTCATGGCAATAGTAATTGTGTCATTAACTATCCAAAATTTACAACGTTTAACTAAAAGCATTGCTTAAAAATCATTATTGTAGCTAAAAGTAGTGTAAAATGTCAATTTTGATCAATTAAACAGTTTTTGGCTTGATAATGTTTTAATAAGTAAAGTTTTTAGTTCTCAGTTGTGAATGTTGTATAGTTAATGCCGCGATTACGACTGCCATGAATCTAGAACTTGTTATAGACCTACAAACTGCGAAAAATCACTTGAAATTTGAATTTCGCGGGCTCAGGTGAACGATCCGCCTTATGGCCAGTCCCTATATTAAATCCGTCCGATAGATTTGCTTAATAGCGATAGGATTTCGACATAAGGTTCATACAAGTAATGTCAAAATCCTATTTCTAGTAAGGAAATCTATCGACGGATATAGGGATTTGATATAGGAACTGGCCATTAAACGATACTGCGATCTACGATGGAGCGCGTTTTCCTAGAAGAATCCATTGTTGATTTATATCCATTGTTGTATAGTAATTTCTCTTTTCGCCACCAGGGCGCAGTGTGGCACGCTTCCTTACATGGCTGACCCAGACATCTGGTGCTTCTCTAGCAGACTTCCACGTGTTAGGATACAGTGTCGGTGCTCACCAGGCTGGTATAGTAGGCAGCAGTTTGCAGGGAGAAGTTGGATACATTACTGGTAAGTTCTTCATTAATAAAACATACATAATTATATTTTTTTTATGGGATAGGAGGGCAAACGAGCAGACGGATCGTCTGATGGTAAGCAATTACCGCCGTCCATGGACACCCGCAACACCAGAGGAGTCATAAGTGCGTTGCCGAGCTTTTAAAAGGGGATTGGGCCTCCGGTAATCTCACTCACTCGGCGAAACACAACGTAAGCGTTGCTTGACGCCGGTTTTCTGTGAGGCCGTGGTATCACTCCGGTCGAGCCGGCCCATTCGTGCCGAAGCATGGCTCTCCCACGTAAAAATAAATGCATACACTCACGCCTTTCTCGCACAGGGGTAGACAGAAACTATAGACCGGAGCTTGCTACGATACTTCTTTTGCTTTTTTCTTTTTTGAAGAATTATAAAACATCACAACATCAAAAATGTGATAGCCTAGTGATGTGACTGTTACGGGCAACTTGAGAAGATCGGTCACTATGAATAATGGCCGGTATTTAAACATAACCCCCGTACCACACCTTGAGAGATTTTCTCGACGGCGTGTGAAGTCTGCCAACCAGCACTAGGCCAGCGTGGTGGACTATAGCCTAATCCATCTCATTCTGCGAGGGTTTTTGTATATAACTGCCTCATTAACCTAGTGGCTCTGAGCGCAACTACTGTACTGGAGGTCCTGGGTGGGGTACCCAGGTCTAGCAAAGTATTATTAGGTTTTTCTATAAAATTCTCAGTAGCAGCTCGGAGTTTGGGATTTTTTCCCTAATGGCAATAGGCTCGTCCCCTATTACATGGGACCTAAACATACCGGCGAACTGTGGATGTAACTAACTAATCCTTCGGGGAATGCTGGCATGATGTTTACCTAAGTTTTATTAAAATGAAAACCTTTTATCCATAGGTATGGACGCCGCTGACCGTTGGCTCACAAGCCAGGCTATTAAAGCCTCTGACGGCAAGTACGTAGAAGGCATCCACACGAGTGCTGGTGACATTGGAGTAACAGCTGCTTTCGGACACGTTGATTTCTATCCCAATTCTGGAAATAATATGCCTGGTTGCGCTACTTCTGTGTGTAATCATTACAGGTAAGCTCTTAGACTGGCAAGTTATTGAAATTTTATTTTATTTTTATTATATTCAAAATAAAATGAAACGAAACGTAATGAAATGAAACGAAACGTAATGAAATGAAATGAAACGTAATGAAATCAAATCAAATAAATTAAGGTGGTAATTATTGCCGATCCGATTCACGCAGAAAGAGCTCACCGTGTCCTTTGGTCTTGCAGTTTTGGCCTTGGATTTAGATTTAATAGAATCTGTAATGGGGTTTGAAGCAGGTGTTAAGACCCAGCCATCTTCTCTATTGAAATTTGGGTCTTTTTAGGGTTCCGTACCTCAAAAGGAAAAAATGGAATCCTTAAAGCATCACTTTGTTGTCCATCCGTCTAGACCATTTATCTCGGGAACCCGTGGAGTTGTCTTGGTGTTGCAAGCGTCCATAGGCTACGGTAACCGCTTACCATCAGGCGGGCCGTATGCTTGTTTGCCACCATAGTGGTATAAAAATAACAAAAAGTAGCCGGCCACGAAAGAAGAATTGCGAACTTACATGTAGTTTAAAAACCAGACTTCAAGGCCCCGTTCACGACTGTAATAATAAACTGATTCTTGTAGAATCATTTCCATACCTAGAACTCAGCAATTCTACCATCACATAAAACAAGCAGTTATAGCCTAGTGGTATGACCATTGGACTGCCAAGTCAAAGGTCTTTTGAACCACACACCACGACTTTTCGAAGTCATGTGCGTATTAAATAGTTAATTATCACGCGCTTAAACGGTGAAGGAAAACATCGTGAGGAAACCTGCATGCCTGAGAGATTTTCTCGACGGCGTGTGAAGTCTGCCAACCCGCACTAGGCCAGCGTGGTGGACTATAGCCTAATCCCTCTCATTCTGAGAGGAGACCCGAGTCCAGCAGTGGGACAGTATAATGGGTTGATTATGTTATGTTATGTTATAAAATAAGTTGGTAAATATGGTGAATCATTTCAGGTCTTACTTCTACATGGGAGAGTCTCTCGCTACTGGGGGCTTCACTGGAATCCAATGCTCTAACGTTGAAGAGGCATTGGCAGGGAACTGCTCCGGCGAAGGTCGCCTCAGGATGGGTGGCATTGAACCCAAAACCGGGTATGTATATACAGGGTTATCAAGCACAAGTTCGGTCGTGTATGGAGTATTGTTCGCGCCTTTGGTAAGGATCGGCTAAGTACCAGCTCGAGGCGTTGGAATCCGCCAAGACACCAAGAATCTCCTTGGCAACGATTCTCTTGTCAGGGATAAGCTCTAAAGTCTGGAACATCGCCGCAGTTGCTAGATTATCGGTTTTTTTTTGGATTCATTTCGGAGAGTTATTTACGTGGGAGAGCCATGCTTTGGCACGAATGGGCCGGCTCGAAAGGAGTGATACCACGGCCTCCTAGAAAACCCGGCGTCAAACAACGCTTATGTTGTGTTTCGCCGAGTGAGTGAGGTTACCAGAGGCCCAATCCTCTTTTAAAAGGCTGGCAACGCACTTGTAACTCCTCTGGTGTTACGGGTGTCCATGGGCAGCGGTAATCGCTTACCACCAGGCGATCTGTCTGCTAGTTTGCCTCCCTATCCCATAAAAAAAAGAGTGTGTATCAGATCTCCACGATCTTATTCCCCCTAGCCCTTTCTACTATCGGACGACCAGAAGCAAAAAGTATCACTTAACATGAATTCAAGCGAACTGGCGGTAAGTCAATATAAAAAAAAAACTACCATAAATCTCATAGTATTAACTTAATAATAAGCAACATTAGTTCCACAACTTTAATCAAAACTGAACAGATTAATAAAAAATAACCTTTTTGGCTTGATAAAAATGGACTTAAGGCGGATCGTTCAGCTGAGCCCGCGAAATTCAAATTTCAAGTGATTTTTTTTAAGTGATTTTATAACCAGTTCTAGATTCATGGCAGATGTAATTGCGACGTTAACTATATAACATTCACAACTGAGAACTAAAATCTTTACTTATAAATCCTTATCAAGCCAAAAACTTGGCGCAATCTGTGTAATTGGTCAAAATTGACATTTTACACTACTTTTAGCTACAATAATGATTTTTAAGCAATGGTTTTAGATAAAAATTGTGGATTTTGTATAGTTAATGTCGCAATTACCATTCCCATGAATGCAGAACTTAATATAGACCTACAAACTGCGAAAAACCACTCGAAATTTGAATTTCGCGGGCACAGCTGAACGATCCGCCTTAAGAGACCGGCGGACCGAATTTCTCTAACAAACTTAATACCGAAATAAATCGTAATTCAAACACAATTTAGTCAAATTCTGTTATTATTGTGATTCCGATAAAGTTAATCTAGGTTCCTACTCTACCATTTCGTCCAAAATACTTCACTGGAAATAAATATAAGCGAATAAAATTTTTGATAAAATTACCAAGTTTTGAACGATTTTCCAATCTTTTATGTCCAGTGAAGTAGTAATAGACGAAATAGTACAGTAGGAACCTAGATTTACAGTATCCAGCTCCTAATAATAACATAATTTGATTGAACATTGTCCGAATTACGATTTATTTTGTTATTACGTTTTTGTGGGCAAATCAAGCTCCACCGGGCCCTTAAAGCGTTTCGGGTTTTTGTAATGTCCACCATGAATCGATGTCACTTTTTCGTGCTGTTAGATTCGGAGATTCAGCACTTATAAAAAAAAACACTGTTTTGAATTTACACCTTTGTTTATTGAAATAGAAATTAACTAATTATGGAAATAGTACTAGTTTTAACACTTAGTTTATTTAGACAAAACACTGAACTAAGTTATTTTTTAGTAAAGGAAAAAATTCAATCGCGGGCAGGATTCAAACCTGCGTCTTCTGGTTTGATATACCAGACGCTCTGACCTCTAAGCCACCGCGAACCCTACCCGCATGATTGATAGAAGATAGTTAAAAGGTAAGGTGATATCGTACGACACTGAACTAACTGTAAAGTAAGTCGTGTCGGTTGAGAAGCAAGGTAACTTGCCTCTCATAGATGTCACCAACGTCACCTTATGACGTAAATTCAGAATGTGAAGGCAAAATTTCAATCATGCGGCTACCCGCATGATTGAAATTTTGCCTTCACATTCTGAATTGGTTCGCGGTGGCTTAGAGGTCAGAGCGTCTGGTATATCAAACCAGAAGACGCAGGTTCGAATCGTGCCCGCGATTGAATTTTTTCCTTTACTAAAAAATAACTTAACACTTGATTTATACACAACGCGATTGCCTCACTGAAGGGCAAGAGATAGACCCGGAGTATTATTCTTTGTTCTAGACTATGCTGAAAACCAACCAATGCAGTAGACAGTACTGGACCACTATTATATCAGCGCTAGAGAATAATAACTAAACCATATTTTGGTAATCGAGAGTTTTTATAGGAAAAATATTGTTGACTTACATTATTGAATTGACGTCAATCAGCCAATATTGCAATTCAGTAATAAGCAAGTAAATAAAATAGGGATGTGACAGTGCGTCTGTTCTCTTCGGTCGTCTGATAGTAGAAAGAGCTAGGGATAAATGTGACATTAACTATACAACATTGATAACTGAGAACTAAAACCGTTTTTTTTTCCTTTTCAGCTCTACTGGTATCTACTACTTGACCACCAACGCGTCTCCACCTTTCTCTCAGGGTTGATCAGCAACACCAAAGCTTGTTACTTATTAAAAACCACAAAAGTTATTTGTGTCTTATTTATAACAACAAAATCAACCCATTATACTGTCCCACTGCTGGGCACGGGTCTCAGAATGAGGGGGATTAGGCTATAGCCCACCACGCTGGCTTAGTGCGGGTTGGCAGACTTCACACGCCATCGAAAACATCTCTTAGGCATGCAGGTTTCTTCACGATGTTTTCCTTCACCGTTTAAGCGCGTAATAATTAACTATTTAATACGCACATGACTTCGAAAAGTCAGAGGTGCGTGCCTTAGGTTCGATCTTGAGACCTTTGACTTGGCAGTCTAACGGTCATACCACTAGGCTATCACCGTTTATTTATAACATAACCATTACCTACGTCTGAATTCCTCGAAGAGGTGTACTAATGTACACTCACATTTCACCGGTATATTTAGGTCCCATGTACAGTAACCACCAAATTACAACGCTTCTGAAGTTATAAAATTTTATTTAATACTAGCGACCCACTCGCGGTTTTACCCGCACTGCTCCGGTCCTAAGAGACGTAGCGTGATGTTATATAGCCTATGTTACTCAGTGATAATGTAGCTTTGTAACGGCAAAAGAATTTTTGAAATCCGTTAAGTACTTTTTGAGTCAATTCGTTACAAACATATATACAATAGTATAGATAAAAACTGGGACAGTGGTCACAGGGGGATTATAAGCAATGAGCACGCTGATGAGCTGGCTAGGGAAGGTTCTGGAACCTCACTAATTGGAATTGGCCTCAAGCGCACTCAAAACAGTATTGCGGGAGTACGTAAAGGCGAGGCACATAGATGAGTGGTTGAGCCTCACGGGACTTGCTCAGTCCAAGAAATTCATAGGCAGCCAGGAGTATGGAACACCTTCTGTGTACATGCGATGCAATAGGTAGAAAGCGAATGCGCCTCTTGGGGCAGGGTTATCCAAGAACAGAGGACTAAAGACTCATACCCCCAGGTCTCATTATAAAGCTCATGGAAGAACTTGGTGCACAAGAGATCCCATTGGGTCGAAGTACACAGAGGCCTTGCTGCCTCGGCCCCATATAAGATAATTAGGATAAGATAAGATGTAAAGACAGTTGGGGTCATAGTTAAAAAAAAAAATTAAAAATAAAAATAAAAATTATTCATAATTACAAAGGTAAAATATACTACAAAGATTGATAGTTGTTTCGCATTTGTTTATATTGTCGTAATAATTTACTCGACCTTAAAATCGAACCAACGACCTCTGATTTTATACCACTAAGGTGGCAAACAAGCATACGGCCCGCCTGATGGTAAGCGGTTACCGTAGCCTATTGACGCTTGCAACACCAGGGGTATCACTCGCGCGTTGCCGACCCTGTAAATTAAGGAGGAATAGTAGAATAGTGCTGGCAGCATAGGAGACATGCTGCCATACATGACAGCGGCGGTAACTAAACACCACACACTGCCAACAAAACGCTTCCTCACGGAGCTCTGGCGACCTTGCTCACCGATATGAACACAACATAGCACGGAGCTATGTTATTTGGCTATGATTTTCTGGAAGGTGGAGGTACTTCCCCAGTCGAGCAGCTCCAATTGTGAGTGGAATTATTACTCTCTAAGGTAGAATATTTTTTAGGAACTTCGTTCAATAAAAAAAAATAGATAAGTAATACTCAACAGCACAACAAGTTACCACCATCTATCTAATTTCCCCAATGGATAATAGACTCTATTATTTGGAGATTAAATATAAAATTGATTGAAGAAAATTGACAATTTTGGACTATTTTGATGTCCGACCATACCAATAAGAATATCCTGTCTCTTTCTCGCACAGGCCAGTTTTGCATTGAGTCAAGCCACGCCTCAATAGTGCCTTCTCTTTCTTTAATTTATTGGAATAATGTTCGCTTAAAGCATCTGACGACACGTTTGGCGTAGCGGCTGAGCGATCGGCTTCTGCGCTGTGTTGTGGGTTCGATCCCCACACGGAGCAAATATTTGTATGATCTACAGGTAATTGTTCCGGGTCTGGGCGTTTGTGTATGTGAGAATTTGTGTTCGAAGACGCACCCACGATACAGGAGAAAATCCTAGTGTCGAATATGTAATCCACCATTTAGTTTAAAAAAAAGTTCAGAAAGGAAATTCTGGTATATTTGAGCTCCATATAATATTGTTACGCCGAGTAACTAGGACGACGGAGATGGGTCACGGAGATTCTGGATTATTCGATGAAACAGGTAGAAAACAAACAAGAGGAATACGCTAGAATGCGGCACCCGCAACAAAAATAAAAACAAACAAAACACAATAGATTGAGACCGGGCTCAAGGTCAACATTAACAATGGCGAATGTAAACATCTATTGTTCGCAAGTTGAATGAAGAATGTAAACATCTATTGTAATTGTAATCATCTATTGTATTGTATAAAAATCTCGAAAATTATAAAATCTCTTCGGCTTCGCTCGCTAGTAATATTAGAACGCAATCTTATATATTTAGTGATTTTTTGGATGGTCCCTCTCTACCCTTCTGTTTCCTTTCTCTATTCTCCATGATTGTTTACCTACTGTGTGTACTGCATTTAGCAATAAAACTAATTTGTTTATTATTGTTTTGTCTATAGTTTCTGCCTACCTCTGTAGGAGAAAGGCGTGAGTGTATGTGTGTATGTTTGACACTTTAAAATATTTACCTTAAAAATGAATTGAATGAGCTATAAAAAGGATGCTCACCAAACTGTGCAAAATGCTTGGTTAGGTTAGGTTAGCACTGTCAAAAGGATCTCCTTAATAAACTATCCTATTTAATATATACTTTACTCTTTGGTAAGCATTTCCACAGTAACTTTCTCCATGGTAACCATCTCCATAGTAAATTTGCTAGGAAATAACAAAACAGCGCAGCGCACATCAAATAATAAGTTTCATAGGTAAATTTTTGATACATTGTGTTACATTATTGTAATTTTCGTAGAGATCTTTATTTAGGAAAACATAAAAATACAGCTTATTTTACTCGCTGATAATGTAAATTTCTATTGATGAAAGAATTTTTATAATCGATGTAATGGTTTAAGTGTGAAAGTATAATAAACAAACAAACTCACTTTCGCATTTATAATATTAGTTAGGACTAGCTTTTGCCAGCGACTTAGTCCGCGTGGAATAGTTACTTTGTTCCCTAGTTCTTCGCCCGCGGTTTCACCTGCGTTGCCCCGTTCCTAAGGGTTGTAGCGTGATGTTTTATAGCTTGAAACCTTTCTCATGAATCACTCATTTTCCCAACATTTCCCTTCACTGCTCTGCTACTATTGATCGTAGCGTGATGAAAAGTATACTATAACCTGCCCAGGAGTATGAAGAACAATTGTACCAAGTTTCGTTGAAATCCGTCGAGTGGTTTTTGTTTCTATAACGAACATACAGACAGACAGACAGACAGACAGACAGACAAAAATTTTACTGATTGCATTTTTAGCGTCAGTATCGATCACTAATCACCCGCTGATAGTTATTTTGGAAATATATTTCATGTACAGAATTGACCTCTCTACAGATTTATTATAAGTATAGATATATTACTTATATTAATAAAAAAAATGGGTCTTATGAAGAAGAAACTTCATAGATAGTTACTCTTTTAAAAAAAAACATGATTACAATGTTAATCTTTACAACTTTGTTTTAAATAGTTTGAGAATTATGCAGTTTGACGTGTAAGATTTATTCAGTATAGGTGTTATATTAAAAAGAAGGGATTGCCACAGCAAGTAAGAGCTGACCAGTCGCGACAGACAGCACCCGTTCACAAGCATGACGTGTGTTCGACTCAACCATGCTGTAGGGAATAAAACGGCCCGACACACAACGCCACCATCATCAGGACATTTAAGTTAGATCTCCAGCAATCATCAGTGAAAAGTGCATTCGTTTACATGCAGTAGTTTTTGTGTGATGCGAGTACAAACATACATACAGACCGACAGACAGACAGAAAAAATTCTAAAAATTGTTGTTTTGGCTTTGTTGGTTTACACATGTACAGACATCGGCCATTTATAATTTTATTATAGGTATAGATAATAATTACTATTACTATTACTATAATTCTTCCTTAATATAGATAAGCAGTGATAGCCTAGTGGTATGATCGTTGGACTGCGAAGTCAAAGGTCTCGAGTTCGAACCCAAGGCACGCACCTCTGACTTTTCGAAGTCATGTGCGTATTAAATAGTTAATTATCACGCGCTTAAACGGTGAAGGAAAACATCGTGAGGAAACCTGCATGCCTGAGAGATTTTCTCGATGGCGTGTGAAGTCTGCCAACCCGCACTAGGCCAGCGTGGTGGACTATAGCCTAATCCCTCTCATTCTGAGAGGAGACCCGTGCCCAGCAGCGGGACAGTATAATGGGTTGATTATGTTAATATGTTATAGATAATTCATCACTCAGTCCAATCAATTGTAAATAAAGAAAATGAGATAGCTAACAGTACTTATTAGATAATTAAAATAATCGTAGCTTAAAGAGAGATTTTAATCTCTTTTTATAACGTAATACGTCAGGTGTTTGACTTTAAAATCATAAATATGCAGAGTGACGCGAATGATTAAGACGACAATAGTGTTATGTGCTTTTTTTTAATCGTATTAAGGTTTTTATCAAGCCGCCTGTATGCTTGTTATTAATAAACCTTATTACAATTTAGAAAAAATACCTATATTTTCGTATTTTTTACAAACTATAGAAAAAAAATTACACAAAATTTAGAGCAAAATGACAATAACCCGTAACGATCGAGTAAATAAGCTTTCAAATATAAAAAGAATCATCAAAAACAATACAGTGCTAGCTTATCGGTTTTTTATCGGATACATACATTTCGGAGAGTGTGCATCTTATTCCCCCTAGCCCTTTTAACTATCGGACGACCAGAAGCACGAGAAAGCGTCATCGATTCACGGTGGACATTCCAAAAGCCCGAACGAAACGCTTTAAGTCCACTTTTATAATGCGTACTGCTGAAATATGGAATGCACTTCCCGAGTGGGTCTTCCCTGATAGATATAATCTGGGTGTCTTTAAATCACGAGTGAATCGGTTTCTTCTAGGCAAGCGCGCTCCATCGTAGATCGCAGTATCGCTTAACATCAGGCAAACTAGCGGTCAAGCGTAAGCCTATCACGAATAAAAAAAAATAAAAGTTAAATTGAGAACCTCCTCCTTTTTTTGAAGTCGGTTAAAAAGGCCTCCCTACCCACCTTCCACTCCTCACAAGTCACAGTTCAATGCTTTTTGGACCCAATTTATAAAATAGGAGTCCAGTTCGCCATCTCCGTCTGTGCCGCCCGCGTCCTCTAACCAAATACAATAATTACCACCTTAAAATGGTTCATTATGAACGGGACCCTAAAACTACAGTAGAATTTTCACTTCAATCATTTTATTATCTAATCAGATAATATGATATTAATTAAATAAATATGTGTGCACGTGCTAATATTATTCCAAATTCCAGCGATGGCGAAATTGTCGGTCGCCATATTGCTTCTCAGCGCAGCGCTTGTGTCTGGTATGTACTTACATAACATAATCAACCCATTATACTGTCTCACTGCTGGGCACGGGTCTCCTCTCTGGAGGAGATCACGGATTAGTCTACCACGCTAGCCTAATGCAGAGTTGGAAGACTTCACACTCCGTCGAGAAAATCTCTCAGGCATGCAGGTTTCCTCACGATGGTTTTCCTTCACCGTTTATGCGTTTCTCAAGTTAAGATTTTCTAATATTTCTCATTCCAAATTACACATAAGTTGTATATATTTTAGCAAGCCATTTAAAAATCTCTTTATTACTATACCCCACTCGATGGGTTTAAAGAAAAAAAAAAAATTCGAGACTTATAATATGGCGCCAAAAATCGGCACAGCTCAAGCTAAAATCCTTAATGGATTTTGGCTACAGAGCGTCACAAGGAAATATACCTACATACACTCGAAAAACTTAATTTACGTGGAAATGCCATGCTTCGGCACGAATGGGCGGGCTCGACCGGAGTGATACCGCGGCCTCACAGAAAACCGGCGTCAAACAACGCTTCCATTGTGTTTCGCCGAGTGAGTGAGGTCACCGGAGGCTCAATCCCCTTTTAAGAGGCCGGCAACGCACTTGCGACTCCTCTGGTGTTGCGGGTGTCCATGGATGGCGGTAATCGCTTACCATCAGGCGATCCGTCTGCTCGTTTGCCCTCCTATCCCATAAAAAAATATATTAAAAGTGTCGTTTGTTACAGCTTACCCAGCCGACGATCCAGTCATAGCCAAATGGTCTCCAGGCCTCCGCTATGACTATCTGGAGGATGACAATGGCGTTGCCCACTTAGTCGACAATTGGATAAAGATGAGCGACTTGGAAAACCTTGCTAGATACAACCCTGACTCTTCGAATATATATCACCTTTTTACCAGGTTTTTATTATTATCTGTATCTCCTTTTTGGATATCACGGCATGCCTCCCGTGGGGAAGACATCCGGTCCTTTGGAAGGCTTGCAGGGAGACACAGGGCCAACGTGCAGAGGCCCCTTGGAGAACTTTGAATCTAATATGGGTATAACAACAGCACTATGGGAGTAGGAGCCATGAAATATTTCGGGCGGGTGCAGGACTATTGTAAAATATGGAAATGATTATTAGTATTATTATCGTATAATCGTCCCACTGCAGGGCAAAGGCCTCCCTACCCTTTTTCCACTCCTCACGACTCTAGGCTATTTTGGGCCAATCCTTCCTGAAGAAGTCAAGTTCATCCCGCCACCTCCGTCTAGGTCTGCCGCGTTGTCGTCTACCGTTACGTAGGACCCACTCGGTAGTTTATTTAGTCCACAACTCGCTTGACATGCGGCGGGCGTGACCAGCTCAGTTCCATTTTATGCTGGTAGCTTTTTCGCCAATGTCGGCGATCTGGGTTTTGAAGCGCAGTACGCTATTTTTGATGCGGTCTGTTAATTTGGTCCCGTTCCCATCATACTGTGCTCCATGCGCACCAGGTTTGATAATCATTTATTTAATAATTTTTTATATTATATTATAATAATTAATTTTGATAATCAATTATTTATGTGCGGAAAGCCTTAGATAAATACCCGCATTGTGGGTCCGGCGGAGCTTGAATTGCCTACAAAAACGTAATACCGAAATAAATCGTATCAAATTATGTTATTATTCGGATTTGGATACCGTTAATCTAGATTCCTAGGGAAATATTTCGTCTACTACTACTTCACTGGAAATAAAAGACCGAAAAATCGTTCCAAACTTCGTAAAGTTCTCAAAATTTGCATTCGCTTACATTTATTTTCAGTGAAGTATTTTGGACGAAATAGTAGAGTAGGAACCCAGATTAACGGTATCAAAATGCAAATAATAACAGAATTTGATTAAATTGTGTTTGAATTACGATTTATTTCGGTATTACGTTTGTAAGAGAAATTCGGTCCGCCGGAATCTTAAGTTTAGTTGCAAGCGGAACCCAATAATTTTCTTTCACTTTATAATTTGCAACAGGTTATATTCATAAAATTCAAATTATGAGAAAAACATTTTTATTTGTAATCTTTAATGCTACAGAATGGTGTCCATGCCATATTTTTTTTTACATAATCGCTAATTGAAAGATTTTAATTATTTAAGAGTAGAAAAAGTGCGCGGCAAATTTAACAGATCTGGTGCCTTATTATGTCATGTTAACGCCATCATTTTTACGTTAAGAGAAAGAGATGCCGCTTTACATATTAAATAGCCTCATCTCTTTCTTACAACCTAAAAATGATGGCGTTAACATGTCATAATACGGCCCCAGAACGGAACTTACGACAAAGTCTACGTTGTGAGTTTGTGACGTCCTCATGACGACACCGTAAACATTTAGATTTGTAATTACTAGGTATGAAATTGATTTCAGTCCTCTCCCCTTTTCGAATTAGTTATTAAACTTAAAAATATAGATTATTTTTTATTTGTTTTATAAAGCTTTCTAGCAATGTGGGTCGCACATTACTAGTATTCTTGTTAACCTCTCGTGCTAAGCTAAAATGCTTGTGTTACGTCAAGTTAAGTGGGTTCACGTCGATAGTGCAATGGCTCTTACGTGCAAATGTCGAAAAACACTCCGCGATGCTTTACGAGAGACTCCGACGCCAGCCAGTCAGACCCTAAGAGGTCCTACCACCGGGCGCTAGTTTGGGGTAATAACAATGTTGTCCATTTCAGGTCCAACCCTTCAGTCAGTCAGCCCATAGTCCTCAATAACCCTCAGACAGTCCTTAATTCCAACTACAATCCTAATCTACGGACTATAGTCCTGATGCATGGCTTCGCTGGCTCAGTTACATCTGGATTCAACACTGTCCTGGTACCAGGTATTATTATTTTTTATTTATTTGTTTGCGTCTATAGTATAGCGACGTAATCGATCTATTGTGATCGTTGAGTTAGAGTTCACCGCTAAATCCTGCAGCTACTATGAACTGCAGTATTTTAGGGATAAGCTCCTTTATTTCATCTGGCATTAATTCAGATGTGTTTCGTCCTTCTCCGCTTGTGTATTAGCAATCCGCGATTCCCCTAGAAGGTGTTTCATCAGCCTCTTCACATCGTTAACAGGTTCGCGTATCGCTCAACCTCAGGTTGAACATGTGCTTGTTTATGAGTGAGTCGGGACTGTGTTGTGGTGAGAGCGTTAAGAGCCCCAGTGAGTTGGGGTGATGCTGCGTAGTCCTCAGTGAGTCGAGGCCAGCCACTACTCAACACTGCACGTGTTGAGTAGTGGCTGGCTGCTGCGTCGACCAGGAGAGACTGTCTCTGATTGTTGACCGGCCGAAGTGTAGTGTGCTATGCCAAGTTGCTTGATGTCGGCTGAGGGTGCTGACCAGGCATGCGCGTTCGCTGCAGGCGTGTGGTCAGGATGCCCGGTGAAGCCGGGACAGTGCTGGCTGGCTGTGTGACTCGCTGCACGTGCTGTGAGGGAGGGAAGACGAAGGTGATGATGACGCTGCTGGTGGTCTTCGAAGGCTGTGTCGCTACGTGTTGCTAGTGTTCTGTTAAGGTTCTCGTCGCAATGTGCTGATTAATCTTGCTCCTTTAAGGCCTGTGCCTTTTATTATAGGTTTTAATCAAAACTTTGTAGTGTGTATCTGGTATTAGGTAAGAAAAATAGGAGAAAATGAAATATAAATATAATAGTTTCTTTGGCCAAAAGTAATGAGAGTTTAGAACTTTTTTTTATGGAATAGGGGGGCAAACGAGCAGACGGATCGCCTGATGGTAAGCGATCACCGCCGTCCATGGACACCCGCAACACCAGAGTACACAAGTGCGTTGCCGGCCCTTTGACCGCCAGTTTGCCTGATGTTAAGCGATACTGCGATCTACGAAACCGATTCACTCGTGATTTAAAGACACCCATATTATATTTATCAGGGAAGACCCACTCGGGAAGTACATTCCACATTTCAGCAGTACGCATTATAAAAGTGGACTTAAAGCGTTTCGTTCGGGTCTTTGGAATGTCCACCGTGAATCGATGACGCTTTTTCGTGCTTCTGGTCGTCCGATAGTGGAAAGGGCTAGGGGGAATAAGATCGTGGAAATCTGATGCACACTCTCCGAAATGTAACCGATAAAAAACCGATATACTAGCAACTTTGCGGCGATGTTCAAGACTTTTAAAAGCTCGGCAACGCACTCGTGACTCCTCTGGTATTGCGGGTGTCCATGGGCGGCTGTAATCGCTTACCATCAGGCGATCAGTCTGCTCGTTTGCCCTCCTATTCCATAAAAAAAAGTTGTACATTGCACGTACTTTTGAAATGTCAAACACTAGAGATGCACGGATCCAAATAGTGGGTCTTATGGAGAAGAACCGGCAAAAACTCCATTGAATAATGTTTGGTGCAAGTGATACCACTGGTGCTGCTACAGATTTTATGCAACAAAAATCTGTCATGTTGTTCTTTTTTTTTTCAAATATTCCATCTTTGTTTCAGCGTTCTTGGCGGCTGCTGAAGTGAACGTAATTGTCGTTGACTGGAGTGCGGGGTCTTATTGGGGCCCGCGAGCTATTCAAGCTGGTAAGTCTTCTTATGCTGGTGTCCTGAACGCCCTCGGCCAGGTTTTTAATAAAAAGTTACCGATACCGATACCGATACCGATATTGGATTATGAATGGATTTACTAACCTGACACTTATTCATTAGGTATTTGCTTTGACTGTCTATTTACCAGTTGTTTAGGGATCCGGCGGGTCAAATTGCCCTTACCATCGTAATAACAAAATAAATCGTAATTTAAACAAAATTTAATCAAATTATGTTATTATTCGGATTCGGATACCGTCAGTCTAGGTTCTTATCCTACCATTTCGTGCAAAACACTTCACTGGAAATAAATGTAAGTGAAAGTAATTCTTGATAATTTAACGAAGTTTCGACTGGTTTCACCGATCGTTTATTACCAGTGAAGTAGTAATAGATGAAATGGCAGAGTAGAAACCTAGACTAATGGTATCCGAATCAGAATAATATCAAAATTTCATTTAATTGTATTTAATTTACGATTTATTTAGGTTTTTATGAGCAATTTGGTCCGCCGGACCCGTAATCAGCGATCAAGCGAGCGTGCGAGGCCTAAGTGCGAGGCATATTCAATAGTGTCACAATTGCGGAACTTCAGTTTCTTGTAGTTGACCGAATACCGAATACCGAATACCTATCCGATACCGATACCTATACCGAAACCGAATACCGAAACTTCAAAAAGGAGAAGGTTCTCAATTCGACTGTATGCTTGTTACGGAATTATTTCGTAAATTATGAACCGATTTCGATGATTCTTTTTATGATCGGTAGGTCATAATCAGAAGTGATCTCATAAAAATTTGGTCAAGATCTAATAAGAAAATTTAGAACAAATTGAAAATAACACGTAACGAACGAGAAATTGATAAAATGACAACGACGTCTAGGTATACGTAAAATTTTACTCGCTACTAAAAATTTTGAAGTAAATTAACTTTTACGAAAAAGTTCCGCCTTCAAAAACAAAAAATACTTTACTACTAAACAAAAATACTTTTTCTTAATTATGCAAAAATTTTAGTTCTCAGTTGTGAATATTGAATAGCAATTATAGTCGCAATGCTCCCGTCTTGTGACAGATTTATTGTACTGTGGTATTGTGCCTAGAATATTTACAGACTTAGGCAGTTGTCCCACCGCCGGCGAGGAAACGACTAACTGTCGGTTATTTTCTCGCTCAAGAAACGTACAATAGATATACATTCCGAGTAAACAAAAGAAATGCATATATTAATAGTTGATCGCTGACTGTTTACACTGCCGGCGAGGACTCGCTCCACTAATTTGTCGCTGAGCGACAAGAGCTGTCAAAGATAATACTCGCTCAGCGATGCTCGCTAGGCAGTCAGATGCCGAGAGTTATAATTGTTTATATGAATTCAGTTTTGTGTCCCAAAGACTATTTATTGTCGGACACTTTCACATCGCTTTTTTTTTCGGTGGGAACACGTGTATGAACAGGTTTGTGCAGGACTGCCGCGTGAGCGAGTGGCGCTAGTAATCGCCCGTCGCACTCGCACACTCGCATATAGCTCGGCGACAAAACTATCGGAACTACACACTCGCTTCCCGCTGCACGCCAACTCGTTTCTAGCTCTACTCGCTTCTCGTTCATCGTCGGCGGTGGGACAAGTGCCTTACTTAGAAATACGAAAATCGGTCGGATAGTCAACCGTAAGGGCCCGGCGGAGCTTGAATTGTTCCCAAAAACGTAATACCGAAATAAATCGTAATCCAGACAATATTCTATCAAATTATGTTATTATTCGGATTCGGATACCGTTAATCTAGGTTCCTACGGTACTATTTCATGGTAAACATGGTAAAGTTATCAAAAATTGCATTCGCTTACATTTATTTCCAGTGAAGTGTTTTAGACGAAATGGCATAGTAGGAACCTACATTAACGGTAACGGAATCCGAATAACAACAGAATTTGATTAAATTGTGTTTGAATTACAATTTATTTCGGTATTACGTTTGTAAGAGAAATTCCCTCCACCGGATTCTTAAAATTATTGAAAAGGGAGTGAACATTGAAATTTCAACCTTCGAGGAAGACGTTATGGTATGTTTTTGAAACAGAGATTCATTTGTCCAGGTCAGGCTGCCGGTAGATTCTTCACTTGGTTAAACAACCTCACTGGAAGCTCGCCATCATTATACCACGTGGTGGGGTACAGCGTTGCAGGTCACGGAGCTGGTATCATTGCCAGGACAATGAGTGGAAACGTTGGTTACGTCACAGGTAAATTCTAGCAACTATTTTATCCATAACTCTATTATGTATATTTTTTTTATTAAAAAAACGTTGCCTCACACTAGGATTTTCTACTGTATTGTGGGTTACAAACACAAATTCTCACATACACAAACGCCCAGACCCGGAACAACTACCTGTAGATCATACAAATATTTGCTCGGTGTGGGGATGGAACCCACAACACGTGGCGCAGAAGCCGATCGCTCAACCGCTACGCCAATCGTGTCGTCAAATAATATTACTCTCAATCAGTGCCATAGCTTTCTCTAGACGGACCCTGTATCAACATTTTACGGGGTCGACAATCTATCGATCATTTATTGTGAATCCATTTACTTCTGATCTTAAATGATCAGATTTTTTTTTTGGGGGAGTTTAGCGTAGACTCAATATAAAAGATAACATTTTACGTATTAAAGCTAACACACGTCGGGGCCCTTGTACAGTAGTCCTGAGACCCTGTAACTAGCGACCAGCCCGCGGTTTCAACCCGCGCTGCTCTGTTCCTAAGAGGCGTAGCGTGATGTTATATAGTCTATAACCTTCCTCGATAAATGGACTATCAATTTATGATTATATGATTGTGAGATGATATTAGATAAGTCCTTATCTATATAATGTCATTGAGTCCATAGATACATGTGACACATAAATTAGGAAACTTACAATATAATTTGTCGACACGTTTGGCGTAGCGGCTGAGCGATCGGCTTCTGCGTCACGTGTTGTGGGTTCGATCCCCACACGGAGCAAATATTTGTATGATCTACAGGTAGTTGTTCCGGGTCTGGGCGTTTGTGTATGTGAGAATTTGTGTTTGTAAATGCACCCACGATACAGGAGTAAATCCTAGTGTGGGGCAACGTCTTTTCAAATAAAAAAAAATATATAAAAGGTCCCCTTTTAAACGGTCGGCAACGCACTTGTGACTCCTCTGGTGTTGCGGGTGTCCATGGGCAGCGGTAATCGCTTACCATCAAGCGATCATTCTGCTCGTTTGGCCCCTATCCCATAAAAAAAATTAGATACTAATGATCATTGACCCCCATGGTAGGAAGATCCCGTTTTACAGGGGTCATCCATCCGTCCATTATGGCCGGTGTGTCTGTTGCATCGTAGAGCCCAAATGATTTTGATTCAGTTTTTTGTTGTTTGAAAAGTGAGTTGATCGAGAGTGTTCTTAGCTATGATTTAATTAAATCTGGCCAGCCGTATCTGGTTCGTGAAGTGATTTGAGCAACTTGTACAGGTCTGAACGACTTAAATTTGGTATCCTGTTACTTCAATGATATTGCAAGAACATGGTACCAATGTCTTGATGCTGCGAGGTCTTTTCATGCAATGCAATTTTATTTTCCCAGCTTTGGACCCAGCCGATCGTTGGGACAGTGACTGGCTCTTCAGCAGTTCCGATGGGACCTACACCGAAGTTATCCACACAAATGCGGGTAATATCGGACATCGGGACCCTCTGGGACACGTGGACTTCTATCCCAACGGTGGAAGCACCATGCCTGGATGCATGACAGCTCTTTGTCATCATTACAGGTAACAAATACAAAAACTTAACTTATTACTAGATACATAATCTTAACGTGGGAGAGCCATGCTTCCGCACGAATGGGCCGGCTCGACCGGAATGATACCACGGCCTCACAGAAAACCGGCGTTAAACAACGCTTAAGTTGTGTTTCGCCGAGTGAGTGAGGTTACCGGAGGCCCAATCCCCTTTTAAAAGGCGGGCATCGCGCTTGTGACTCCTCTGGTGTTGCGGGTGTCCATGGGCGGCGGTAATCGCTTACCATCAGGCGATCCGTCTGCTCGTTTGTCCCCCACTCCCATAAAAAAAACTAGCTGTTCTCCGAGGTTTCACTTGCGACCTAAAGTGATGGCGCCACGTGTTGTGGGTTCGATCCCCACACGGAGGCAATATTTTTTATGATCTACAGATATTTATTCCGGGTCTGGGCGTTTGTGTATGTGAGAATTTGTGTTTGTAAACGCACCCTCGATACGTTTTACGAAAGTTTTACGAGAACGTTTTAAAAATAATAGATTAAATGTTATCTGTAATATTGTCAGTAATGTCATTGCTATAATCATCATCATCAGCCTATAGCAGTCCACTGCTGGACGTAGGCCTCCCCCAATGCGCGCCATTTCACCCTGTCCTCGGCTTGTCGCATCCAGCTTCCGCCAGCAAACTTTCGCACATCATTACTCCATCTTGCCGGAGGGCGTCCTACGCTACGTTTGCCGAGTCGCGGTCTCCACTCAAGAACACGTCTACCCCAGCGGTTATCGGTTCTTCGGAAGACATGGCCAGCCCATATCTGTCGAAGTATCAGCGGTTATCAGCCCATATCAAGTCATTGCTATATAATCATAATGACCCTACCGATTTCCAGGTCGTATTATTACTTAGCTGAGTCGCTGAGGACTGGAGGATTTACTGGCCAAAGATGCCTGGATCTCAACGAGGCACTTAACCAACGCTGCACAGGTTCTGGAACCCTCCAACTAGGCGGACTCCTCCCAAAGACTGGGTATGACATTACTATTTAATTTATCGTACGACCAGAAGCACGAAAAAGCGTCATCGATTCACGGTGGACATTCCAAAAGCCCGAACGAAACGCTTTAAGTCCACTTTTATAATGCGTACTGCTGAAATATGGAATGCACTTCCCGAGTGGGTCTTCCCTGATAGATATGATCTGGGTGTCTTTAAATCACGAGTGAATCGGTTTCTTCTAGGCAAGCGCGCTCCATCGTAGATCGCAGTATCGCTTAACATCAGGCAAACTGGCGGTCAAGCGTAAGCCTATCGCGAATAAAAAAAAATTTAGGCTACAAGGACAGGGACCATATTATACAAAATACAATATAACTGAAAGTAATAAGTTACCAGAAAAAAAATTGAACCGAAAAAAACATTAGTACTTAATATACTGGTTTCTGACACTTACGCGAATATTAGACATTGAAATAAAACTACTTTTTACGGATTGTATCGCGTTGTATTGATATTATTTGATTCCCGACGTTTCGGATCCTTTACAGCATCCATGGTCACGGGTAGACTAAGTTGTTGGACGTCTTAATGTTGCAATTACTAACAGCTACCTTACATTTTTGTTAATTATTGGTGATCCGATTCACGCAAAACGAGCTCACCGTATCCTTCGGTCTTGCAGTTTTGGACTTGGATTTTGATTTAATGGAATCTATAATGGGGTTCCAAATGTAAGGTAGCTCCTATCATTTAGTGCTATATTAATGCTCTTACTTTTCTGGGTTTTTTTTTCAGAAACTCTGGCATCTTCCACCTCACGACAAATGCTTTGCCGCCTTTCTCTCGTGGATAAGAAATACGAATTAAAAAATATAACCATGTTTGTTACTAAAATGTTTCATTTTGAACCCCATCCCTACGGACACTGCTCTCACCTATAGGGTTGCCATCTCTAAAATCTGGCAATTAGTATACATAATAATAAACATACAATAATCAACTCATTATACTGTCCCACTGCTGGGCACGGGTCTCCTCTCAGAATGAGAGGGATTAGGCTATAGTCCACCACGCTGGCCTAGTGCGGGTTGGCAGACTTCACTCGCCATCGAGAAAATCTCTCAGGCATGCAGGTTTCCTCACGATGTTTTCCTTCACCGTTTAAGCGCGTCATAATTAACTATTTAATACGCACATGACTTCGAAAAGTCAGTGGTGCGTGCCTTGGGTTCGAACTCGAGACTCTTGACTTGGCAGTCCAACGATCATACCACTAGGCTATCAGGCACTAGGCGATTACAATTAATTGCCATTGAAGATGGAAGATATGAACTCATTTATGGGAAGGAATTAATTTGTGTGTGATTATTGTGAAATAATGTGTTTTTGTCTCAAAAGTTTGGAAAAGAAAGGTGAATTTCTTTTTTATGGGATAGGAGGGCAAACGAGCAGACGGATCGCCTGATGGTAAGCGATTACCGCCGCCCATGGACACACGCAACACCAGAGGAGTCACAAGTGCGTTGCCGACCTTTTAAAAGGGGATTGGGCCTCCGGTAACCTCACTCACTCGGCGAAACACAACATAAGCGTTGTTTAACGGCGGTTTTCTGTGAGGCCGTGGTATCACTCCGGTCGAATCGCATGGCTCTCCCACGTCAAGAAATCAATTTTTAAAATATGACGATTTTTGTACGAAAAACTGGGAGAAAGCAGTTATAATACAAGGTAAGACTGTACTAAACCACATGTAATCAGATAGCTTATTTCAAAACAATTTCAATGATATCAGGGTTTGTTGAGCTGCGATGCGTAATTTCTGAGATATCGTAGTTTTAGGAACGCGGAGTAATCGCACGATTCCGGCTGTATTCGCGATTTTCGCAAGTCGACGGGAATTCATAGTCGGCGCAACTGAAGTCTACTGCGCAGGGGAGGGCCATTTTTCATTTCGAAATTTAACGTAACCAAAATAAATCATTTAATAATTGTTTAGAAGCACAATTTCCTTATAAATACAAATAGAAAAAATATTTGAATACCTGTCTTTATAAAAGGCACATTGCAATACTTTATGACATAATTATTTGTTATTTTTTAATCATTAGTTAATTAGTTATTTGTTCGCAATCTTAACAATTAATATTTTTTTTTTTTTAGAAAAACGTTGCCTCACACTAGGATTTTCTCCTGTATCGTGGGTGCGTTTACAAACACAAATTCTCACATACACAAACACCCAGACCCGGAACTACCTGTAGATCATACAAATATTTGCTCCGTGTGGGGATCGAACCCACAACCCGTGGCGCAGAAGCCGATCGCTCAGCCGCTACGCCAAACGTGTCGTCAATTAATAATTATGTAGTTAACAAAAATTAGGTGACCTGCTACCCTGTTAGCACATTTTTTATACCCCTAAAACAACGCATACAATATCAGGGGTATCACTCGCGCGTTACCGGTAGGAATAGTTGGGCAGCATAGGAGACATGCTGCCATGTATAACAGCGGCGGTAACAAAACACCGGTCCCCCACACTGCCAACGCAACGCTTCCTCGCAGAGCTCAGGCACAGTATAAATATGAAACAGTACGGAAACTAAGCCTATTTGATGACATAATTACCTACGCTCCATTGAAGCAATAGAGTTGTAACTTTTAATGTTTTCATATTGTTTTTTTTTTAATATAATCTAGTTTACAAATACACGGAATTCTTTATTATGGAATATTATTGTGTAAAAAATACTCATTTTCTAATGAACAGTTCGCGAAACAAGGACAGAGTAGGTACTATGAAACTAATTTTGTTTATTTATTTCTAAACTAGCTTTTGCCAGCGACTTCGTCCGCGTGGAATAGTTACTTTGTTCCCTAGTTCTTCGCCCGCGGTTTCACCTGCGTTGCCCCGTTCCTAAGGGTTGTAGCGTGATGTTTTATAGCTTGAAACCTTTCTCATGAATCACTCATTTTCCCAACATTTCCCTTCACTGCTCTGCTCCTATTGATCGTAGCGTGATGAAAAGTATACTATAACCTGCCCAGGAGTATGAAGAACAATTGTACCAAGTTTCGTTGAAATCCGTCGAGTGGTTTTTGTTTCTATAACGAACATACAGACAGACAGACAGACAAAAATTTTACTGATTGCATTTTTGGCGTCAGTATCGATCACTAATCACCCGCTGATAGTTATTTTGGAAATATATTTCATGTATAGAATTGACCTCTCTACAGATTTATTATAAGTATAGATAGATAGAAGATAGAAGACTAGCGACCCGCCCGCGGTTTCACCCGCGTTGCCCCATTCCTAAGAGCCGTAGCGTAATGTTAAATAGCTTAAAACCTTCCTCTTGAACCACTCTATCTATTAAAAAAAACCGCTTCAAAATCCGTTGCGTGGTTTTAAAGATTTAAGCATACATAGGGACGGGACGTCATTTTTTCTTCTTCATAATTATAATAGTAACTAGTAACTCGCACTTCCCGAGTGGGTCTTCCCTGATAGATATAATCTGGGTGTCTTTAAATCACGAGTGAATCGGTTTCTTCTAGTCAAGCGCGCTCCATCGTAGATCGCAGTGTCGCTTAACATCAGGCGAACTGGCGGTCAAGCGTAAGCCTATCAGGAATTTTAAAAAAAATAGTATTATCGCCAAAAATCACGTCCTCGAGTAACCTTAGTGTCTCATCGGTCAGCATGAATACTTTTTACTTTTATTTTTCGTGCAAACCCTGCTGATCTCCTTTCGTAGTACTCCTGTGTGGTTATAAGTAACTTAGTAACACGTACCCGCTATAAAGTGGAGTATAAAAGCGTCTTTTGAAATATGGCTTCGCGGCTTTATATACAGGATGTTCAGACGATAGAAAAAAAAAAAGAATGTGGTTATCAAGGATATTATTGTTATTACAACATTTACTTTTTTAATATCAATATTGTTTATGACATTTGGTGGGTACATTTTTATTAGAAGTTTTTCTGATAAATATATTTCAGAAATAAACTCAGAGAACCATGGTCTCTTTTAATAATAATAATAAATATATCAGCGTATGTGTTATTCCAGACTATAAACTATCTCTGTGCCAAATTTGATTCAGATCCGTTCAGCCGTTCTGGCGTGAAAGAGTAACAAACATCCATACATCCATACTCACAAACTTTCACGTTTAATATTATAAAGGGATCTGGGTGAAATTTGGCACAGAGATAGATTATAGTCTGGAATAACACATAGGCTACTTTTTATCCAGGTTGGATCCAATTCTGAAGTCTACACAGACAAAGTCGCGGCCAGAAGCTAGTAATAAAATATATGTCGGAGAGAGACATGATTACGGACTGTCTGTTGACTAATCTAGACGCTAGCGCCACCTGGTGGCACTAAATGGTATCAAAGGCGTGACAATTGGAAGGGGAAAACACTGCGACGGCAAGTTGAGCTGCGGAGTCGCACTACACATCTGGTGGTCGACTTGTGCGCACGTCGTGGAATCGTCACGCGTTCCTTTATAATTCTACCTACATAGTTATTGCTAACTTTATAAGTTTGAGAGTCACTTTAATAATCGTAACGGACGTGCTTGGGAGTTTCTTGTGGCTTCTTCTCCCAGTAGGAAATAGCACTAGTGAAGCCACGCTGGCGTTTTGGGGGTTTGCTGGGTTGTAATATTGACGTACGAAAAGTACTACAAGAAGTCTGATTAAATGAGAGATTTAATGACTTCTAAATGTGTGTTTGAACCAACATGACCCACTGTCGCCCACTAAAATAATGATTGGCCATCACTTCTGATTACGAGACACGTAATAATAGTAACCCCCTCCCCGCATTTTTCCCCGTTATATATTAGTTTACTGGAATTATATCTGAAATATTTAATAACGCATTATTTTTAAATATATATATTTAAGAACATTTTCGACGTTTATTTCTAACTAGCGATCCGCTCGCGGTATCACCCGCGCTGCTCCGTTCCTAAGAGGCATAGCGTGATGTTATATAGCCTATAACCTTCCTCGTTATATGGACTATCCTATGGATATGGACTATCCTATGGACTATCTAAAACTAATTTTTCAAACTTTTTTTTCCAACCCTACTGTTTGGAAATTAACGCGAAATTGGTTCCTGAGATTAACGCGTTCAAACAAACAAACAAACTCTTCAGCTTTATAATATTAGTAAAGATTTCTTTTAAACATACATGCACGTCAATTTCCCGCAGAAATTACAGGACGCCATATTGTTTATAATATGTAGGTATATTAATAAATAAAGCATTATAATTATTTTCTTACGTGAGAGAGCCATGCTTCGGCACGAATGGGCCGGCTCGACCGGAGTGATACCACGGCCTCACAGAAAACCGGCGTCAAACAACGCTTACGTTGTGTTTCGCCGAGTGAGTGAGGTTACCGGAGGCCCCCTTTTAAAAGCTCGGCAATGCACTTATGACTCCGCTGGTGTTACGGGAGTCCATGGGCGGCGGTAATCGCTTACCATCAGGTGATCCGTCTGCTAGTTTGCCCTCCTATCCCATAAAAAAAAATACTCTAATCAACATTAAAGCGTCAAAGTCAATACATTTATGATTTTAATTCAGTTGGGTGAACCAATAAAAAAAAACAGTCTTGCTTTTCCGAAAGGTGATGCAGAGGTGTAGGAGGCGAGCTAAATATAAGTATCTAAATATTTGACACAGATCAAATTTCATGAAAAAAAAAACTTTTTTCTCGACCAGGGAATCGAACCCGTTACCTCATACTAAGCTGACCATGCTAGCGAACACTATACAATTGTGCTATTAAATTACCAAAAAAAAAATCGACATCCTGTATAACCCCAGGTGACTGAACCGCACCCTTTATACGACGTGAATTACGTGGGTTGAATATATATGGCAAAGTTATAGAAACGCAAGCAACAAAATAATAGTTATAATATCTTCTTGTGAATTTTTTCCATTTCCTTTGCTAAGATTATAAAGTTATTTTAGTGAAGGAAAAATTCAATTGCGGCAGGATTCGAACCTGCGTCTTCTGGTTGGATACACCACACGCTCTGACCTCTAAGCTGAACTAACTGTAAAGTAAGTCATGTCGGTTGAGAGGCAAGGTAACTTGCTTTTCATAGATGTCGCCAACGTCACCTTATGACGTAAATTCAGAATGTGAAGGCAACATTTCAATCAGGCGGTTTCTCAGTGGCTTAGAGGTCAGAGCGTCTGGTGTATCCAACTAGAAGATGCAGGTTCGAATCCTGCCCGCAATTGATTTTTTTTTTGTGTCCGTGTTTTATTTCTGTCAAATCTGTCAATACGTTCCCGATACAAAATGTATGAGAATACAATTTTCTTCATAATTTCCAAGTGTCGTAGGTAGTGTGACATACGTGGTTGACCGACCTAAGGTACAGAAGTGTGTTTGACAGCGCTATTGACAGCAGTAAATTGTAGTTTTATTTAAATATCGCCGTCCTGTGCTGTGCGATACTGCACAAATTATCATAGGAAAGTAAGGAAAGAGCATGGAGTACCTTATAACAAGTACGTAAATAAATTCTTAGCTTCCGTACAATTTATTTCATTTTTTTCGTTGCAAATAAAATTTTAAATGAAAGAAAGAGTCACCGCATGCCTTATTAGTATGAGAGAAAGGGACCCAATACTTTTCATGTCACACGTCACTATATACGGACATACTGGACATATCAAGTGTGTCATTTACGACAACTGCTTAGTGTTATTTCTTTTCATCTTTGACTTCTTGTATCTATGCGCGCGCTCATTAGGAAAGCCTAAAATGTTTAGGATTATAGGTATGGACATGTAGCGCGACACAATTTTAAATGACATTTACTATGAACATGGCGTATCTAATAGTATTAACTATATCATTGGGTACAACAAATCAAAAAACATGCAAATCGGTTCAACAGTTCTCGAGTATAATATTAATAATAACTGGTTTTGCCGCGATTGAATTTTTCCTTTACTAAAATAACTTTGTAATCTTAGCATGAAAAATACAAAAAAATCACAAAAAGATAGTTAAAAGGTAAGGTGGCATCGTACGATATCGAACTAACTGTAAACTAAGTCATGTCGGTTGAGAAACAAGGTAACTTGCTTCTCAATAGATGTCGCCAACGTCACCTTATGACGTAAACTCAGAATGTGAAGGCAAATTTCAATCAGGCGGGTGGGGTTCGCGGTGGCTTAGCGGTCAGAGCGTCTGGTGTATCTAACCAGAAGACGCGGGTTCGAATCCCGCCCGCGATTGAATTTTTCCTTTACTAAAATAGCTTTGTAATCTTAGCATGGAAAATGCAAAAAAATCACAAAAAGATAATAACTGGTTTGTTAGAATACGACAATCTCAATTTACTTTCAATTTCGTTATTTTCAACAAAACACCAATTCTAGACATGTCACTCTGACATCTGTCAAGCGTATCAAGTTATGTTTAACAAACTATAGTAGTGTATTGAGACCATCTATACTTATAAATACTCTAAAGAGGTAAGGTTTGTGACTTGAGATGTTCGAGGTGTTCGGGGTGTTCCACTTTTTTTAAATTATCATGCGTACCGTTGAAATGTAAATTGCGCTTCCCGAGTGTGTCTTCCTCGATAGTTATAATCTGGTCTTTGAATCACGAGTGAATCGGTTTCTTCTAGGTAAGCGCGCTCCATCGTAGATCACAGTGTCGCTTAACATCAGGCGAACTGGCGGTCAAGCGTAAGCCTATTAAACATTTAAAAACAAAAAAAAACCGGTGCTTCTGATCCAATTTAGAAAATTATTTCACTGTTAGAAAGTGTTAGATTTAATTTGAATTTCGCGCCTAAAAAAACGCCAGCTCACGCTTGGCCACATATTTTTCTCCTCCCTCTGATCTCAGCAGGCTTACTCTTGAAAACAATACAATACCAATCCAAACGTGATGCGATTCCAATGTCAATGGCTGTCGGGCGATTTCGTACTCTTGACTACTCTAGAGAACAAATCCGTTAACCTTGTATCGGCATTCTGATTGGCCAATGGTTGGGTCATATCCCAATCCTATTTAGTTCACTCAATCACCGCGCAATATTGAAACAATTTGGCGCTAGTCTCGGATTCAAGAGTACGAAACTTGACGAAACGGCACAATTCCAATGTCGATGTATCGGAATTGAGTTCAAGAGTAAGCCCCCTGCTCCGTGACATTGTAATAAACGAGTGTATCTTTTATAATTAAAATTTGTTTGATATCAGTTTATTATTGTTTAAATTGATCAGAAAGGTATATCCAGGAGTGCCTGCTATAGATTACTTTTTGTCTTGGTAAATATGTATTTTCAATAATCCACGCGCCGGTGGAGTGTACCTTTACACATTGTTCTATATATCACCCACTAGGGGGAGCTGCCCTATAAATCTATCAGTTGGCAGGTTACACCGTTATACACTCCAGTTAAGAATACTGTAAGCCAGTTAAAAGCGTCTGGTTATCGTAGCGTATGGTTTATCTGAATCTCGCGTAAAAGGTCAGCTCTTACTGCTGTGATGATCCTTTTTTTATATACCTACGTTATGTACTATATTATGTTATGTAAATAGAAAAAATAATATGTGTTGGCGTGCTCTCCTGAATAATGCATTTAATAGACACTCATTTGATTAATACTAGCTAAGACGCCGTGTTTGATAACTCCACTGATAAATACTTGTAATAGATATTGTATTGACTTCTGTTTATTGACGTTACGCCATTTTTATTTAGCAAAATATTCTCGGATAGCGCACTTACACTTACTTCGACCATCGAACCGAATAGTTGAGTCGTCTTAAGAATTGTGACTAATACCAATTGCAGTTATTTATAGAAAAGAATAGAAGTTTCAATTGATTAATCCACAGAACCCCCTGAATATTGGACGTATTAGCCGACGCGTCCAATAATGTTATCCGAAAAATCAATAACTGTCATTATTATCGATATTCACTATCACTTATCACGTGGGAGAGCCATGCTTCGGCACGAATGGGCCGGCTCGACCGGAGTGATACGACGGCCTCACAGAAAACCGGAAACAACACTTACGTTGTGTTTCGCCGAGTGAGTGAGGTTACCGGAGGCCCAATCCTCTTCTAAAAGATCGGCAACGCACTCGTGACGCCTCTGGTGTTGCGGGTGTCCATGGGCGGAGGTAATCGCTTACCATCAGGTGATCCGTCTGCTCGTTTGCCCTCCCATCACATAAAAAAAACATAGATGAATAAATCTTACACATCAAACTGCATAATTCCCAGCAATTATTTAAAACAAAGTTGTAAAGCATAATATTGTAATCATGTTTTTCTTTAAAAAGAGTATCTATGGAGTTTCTTGCCGGCTCTTCTCCATGAGACCCACTTTTTGGAACCGTGCAACTAGTTTTGACTTTTCAAAAGTACCTTTTTAATGGTCTAATTGAAATAAAACATTTTGACTTTGATTTTGACTTATTCGGCCGTGTGTTAATAAAATTAGAAATGATATTTATTACAGTACGCGCGGCATAAGTTGGCCGGAGTGAAGTTCGCCGTTTTAATGCGCAGTGGATTGTTTACGTTAAAAATTGTGTACTGCGCAACCAAAAACTGACAAACAGCTAACTTCAGTCCGGCCAAGTTATGTTGCGCGTACTGTAGTTAATAAATCTAATATTCTTCAATGCCCTAGACCCCTCAAGTCCACGCAGATAAAGACGCAGGCCGAAGTTAGTAATAAATACCTAAATAAGCACCCCAAAAAAACTTAAGCACACACAGAACCCAACCATATGTAAATTCAATAGAGATATAATTCAAATGATACATTTATATGCGTAATAAATTGTAAGACCCCTCTAATTTTATTCATAGACTTTTTCCGCAGATGTGCTTCTTCCCTTACAAGACATGAGTTGGAGAAAAAAAATGTACTGTTCCTCACTGCCTTTCAGATAGGCATCCCGTAAGAGGCGTGAAAATATCTGACTTGCTGATTACTGATTTTTACGTGGGAGAGCCATGCTTCGGCACGAATGGGCCGGCTCGACCGGAGTGATACCACGGCCTCACAGAAAACCGGCGATAAACAAAGCTTACGTTGTGTTTCGCCGAGTGATTGAGGTTACCGGAGGCCCAATCCCCTTTTAAAAGGTCGGCAACGCACTTGTGACTCCTGTGATGTTGCGGGTGTTCATGGGCGGCGGTAATCGCTTACCATCAGGCGATCCGTCTGCTCGTTTGCCCTTCTATGCTATAAAAAAACTTGCTCGGTGGTAGGACCTCTTGGGGTCTGACTGGCTGGCGACCACCCTTACGTCGGAGTCTGTCGTAAAGCACTTTGGTGTGTGTTTCGACTTTTGCACGTAAGAGCCAGTTCCTTTCGGTTGCTGCGGCTCCGGCAGTCTCCAGTCTGATGTATATGTATTGCTAGAGTTCTATCTTAAAATCTGGTGCATGTTTCATCTTGATACACCGCCTAAAATCGAACTTAGATATCTTTTTTGTGTTTGCATTTTCCATGCTAAGATTATAAAGTTTAAAAAAAGAAAAGTTATTCCAGTGAAGGAAAAAGTTATAAATTATAATGTTATTTTGGCGGTCAGAACGTCTGGTGTATCTAACCAGAAGACGCAGATTCGAATCCTGCCAACGATTGAATTTTTCCTTCACTAAAATAACTTAGGTATAGTATGTTAATCTTTTTGGGGCGTTAGTGAAACTGCTGGCAACACCTAATTTCCCTGCTAATATTATTAAACGTAAAAGTTTGTGAGTATAGATGTATGGATGTTTGTTACTATTTCACGCCAGAACCGCTGAACGGATCTGTATGAAATTAGGCACAGAGATAGATTATACTCTGGAATAACACATAGGCTACTTTTTATCCAGGTCGGACCCAATTCTGAAGTCCACGCGGACAAAGTCTCGGGCAGAAGCTAGTATTCAATATCTTCAAGATAAACTATCTCAAACAAGGATGCTGACAGTTTGACAAATTTATAGCCACCGGATATCTGCTTGTTACGGCTGCTGACGTTACTTCCGAGGGAAAAGGAAGTAAGATAAGTGGGTCCAGAGGTCAAAAGGGGGTTTTGAAAGCCGATATCTGGGTTGACGGTTAAAATATATTAGTATCAAAGTGAATAGGATAGTTATCCAGTGTTTGATTTATACAAAACTGACTCATTAGCCTAGTGGTCCTGAGCGCGACTGCTACGCTAGAGGTCCTGGGTTCGATTCCCAGCTCCAGCAATGTGTTATTGGGTTTTTATATTAAATTCTCAGTAGCAGCTTGAGTATAGAATTTGTGCCCGGTTAATGGCAATAGGCTCGCCCCCTATTACATGGGAACTAAACATACCGGCGAGCTCTCGGTGTACATTAGTACGTCTCTGCCTAACCCTTCGGGGAATACAAGCATATGTGTATATGTGTATATTTTAAAATTAAATCATACTATGTTGGCAACACCAACAAACACCAATATTGTAAAAAGTATCTTTATGTAGATATTTAATTGGCAACACTGCCTCTCCCCTTCGTCCCTTCGACGTTTATGTCATTATCCTGTTTGTTTCGCTAATAAGTATAATCCAAATAAAGCTAGATTTATTTGGGGTTATTAATTTTTGTCTTATTACACCAGCAATGTGTTACTGGGTTTTTTTATGAAATTCTCAGTAGCAGCTTGAGTATAGAATATGTGCCCGGTTATTGGCAATAGGCTCGCCTCCCCATGGGATCTAAGCATACCGGCGAACTGTGGTTGTAGATTAGTAGGTACGCCTCTGCCTAACCTTTCAGTGAAAACAGGGATATGTTTATGTTATTCAAAATAACAGGCTTGGTGAAAAATATAATCTTTATAAAATACTAGCGACCCGCCCGCGGTTTCACCCGCGTTCCCCCATTCCTAAGAGCCGTAGCGTAATGTTAAATAGCTTAAAATCTTCCTCTTGAATCACTCTATCTATTAAAAAAACCGCTTCAAAATCCGTTGCGTAGTTTTAAAGATTTAAGCATACATAAGGACGGACAGACAGCGACGACGACTTTGTTTTATACTATGTAGTGATGCTAAAGCGTGAATATTTGAAAAACATTAAAACATTATTAACTTCATCCCAAAGTTAAGAATGCAGTGTTTATAACTACAATTATGATAATGAAAACTTAAACTACACCACTGCCGTCAAGCAATAAGACAAGAATAAAAACAATCTGAACTATGAAAGAGAGAACTACTATGATGAGAAGAATGATCTGTTACATAATGTTCGAATATTCAGCCTACGTCAGTGGTATGACCGTTGGACTGCCAAGTCAAAGGTCTCGAGTTCGAACCCAAGGCACACACCTCTGACTTTTCGAAGTCATGTGCGTATTAAATAGTTAATTATCACGCGCTTAAACGGTGGAGGAAAACATCGTGAGGAAACCTGCATGCCTGAGAGATTCTCTCGATGGCGTGTGAAGCCTGCCAAACCGCACTAGGCCAGCGTGGTGGACTATAGCCTAATCCCTCGCATTCTGGGACGAGAGCCGTGCCCAGCAGTGGGACAGTATAATGGGTTGATTATGTTATGTTATGTTATTCAGCCTAAATCCCTGTCAGATTCGTAACTATCCGTGACGGATTAGGTATCAAAATTTAATACTATTTTTTTTATGGAATAGTGCAAACGAGCAGACGGATCGCCTGATGGTAAGCGATTACCGCCGCCCATGGACACCCACAACACCAGAGGAGTCACAAGTGCGTTGCCGACCTTTTAAAAGGGGGTTGGGCCCGACGGAGTCCATAATGAACCTAATTTATTGTTTTTATCATCTACCTATGTACCTAATGCAATAAATATTGAAGGATTTTGGATTGAGGGGCTCGTGACTGAGTAATAACTATGCTTATCAACTGGTCTGCAAGGTTAAGCCGTGCTCGCTGCTAGTCTAAGGATGGGTGACTATTCTTAACACATCGAGAACCCTCCGTGCCTCGGAGAGCTCGTAAAGCCGTCGGTCCGGTTGGTATACGAACATCTATGACAATTGTGTGTCCACAAAACCCCTCCGGATATCGGTATTGCCCAGAAGTTGTGTTTCGGAGGTCTGATGACAGTCGCTTCGTGTAAAATATAGCCTACACCAGCATAGTTGAGAAAAGGCTCGGAGGATGACTCTGAAAAGGATTAAGTTACGTGGGAGAGCCATGCTTCGGCATGAATGGGCCGGCTCGACCGGAGTGATACCACGGCCTCACGAAAACCGGCTTGCGTTGTGTTTCGCCGACTGAGTGAGGTTACCGAAGGCCCAATCCCCTTTTAAAAGGTCGGCAACGCACTTGTGACTCCTCTGGTGTTGCAGGTGTCAACGTCGGCGGTAATCGCTTACCATCAGGCGATCCGTCTGCTCGTTTGCCCTATTCTATAAAAAAAATACCCTATTTAGGCACGAGAAATGTGAAATATATATTTTACTACCAGTTTACTGGGTCCGTTACTAAATGCCAGTGATGTGAAGGAGTACATTGACGCGTCGTGTTATTTTTTCTTCATCTTTATATTAAAGTTAAATTTTTATAGTTCATTTAGTTAAATAACGCTGTAAATGTTATGTTAATTAATTCCTTTGAATATAAAACTATAGTTTGTGAAACCTGAAACCACACAATAAAAAAAAACCCGCGCATAAAGTTCCGTGTTTTTTGACAGTCAAAATGTACGCAAGAAAATGGTTTTTTTTAAGGAATTTTATGTCCTGGTAACTTAAACCTTTAAGACATGTCTTTTATGTAGTTTAAAACACATCACTTTATCTTACTAAAGGAAAAATTCAATCGCGGGCAGGATTCGAACCTGCGTCTTCTGGTTTGATATATGTACCAGACGCTCTGACCACTAAGACGAATCATGCCCACGATTGAATTTTTCCTTTATTAAAAGAACTTTATATTCTTGGCATGGAAAATGCAAAAAAAAACACAAAAAGACATCACTTTATCCCCAGTAAAACAGTAGAAACTTCACTAAGGCTTCGATGGAGTTTAGGAGTGAACACAAAAGTCACGATTTTCAATTTTATATCATTTGCCTACACTCTCACAGGTTCACGAACACTTAATGGTTAACTATCCACTATAATTACACATTAAACTTCGGGGAAACGCAAGTTTTGGAAAATACAGTATATGTATAACCGACAAAGTACACTTTACATTTTCCCGCCTAAACTTGCTAGACAATGTCATACTTTATTGACGAAAAGGAATGTCCATTGTGTCATCTATCGTCTGACTGTACTGGTAAATCGACCATGGAAATATCATGGATCGAATAATTTGTTATAGTCAGTACGATTCCTGACGCTTTATAAACCAAAAACTACAATAGCATACTGTGTTATAATATCAGCATTTTATTCATTTTATTTTGATTTTCTTATAACTTTACTATACATAATAATATAATATTGTACGTAGGTACGTCATGTCATGATTGTTATGTCTTATTTACAATCAAACATTCAAAATAAGTTATTTAATAGTAAAGGAAAAAATTCAATCGTGGGCAGGATTCGAACCTGCGTCTTCTGGTTTGATATACCAGACGCTCTGACCTCTAAGCCACAGCGAACCCTACCCGCATGATTAAAATTTTGCCTTCACATTCTGAATTTACGTCATAAGGTGACGTTTGGTGACATCTATGAGAGGCAAGTTACCTTACCTCTCAACCGACACGACTTACTTTACAGTTAGTTCAGTGTCGTACGATGCCACCTTACCTTTTAACTATCAAAGATATTCAAAATAAGGTTAAACTTTTGTTAGGGCGACATAGTTTTTAGAATATAAAATGGTACGGCCATCTACCTACTGGAATGACCTTTGTTTCAATATGTAAAAACGTTAGGTTTTGATTTCTCGGAAAACTTGATACAAAAATAATTTTAGCTGGTTCTCTTTGGGCGGGAAATTCAAATAATTTTGTAATGAAACCCAACCAAAAACCCGTAGGTACTTATAGGAAATTGATTTTAGACTGTCTATTTAAATGGGTTATTGTAAGAAATCCACTGCTTCAAGGCCTTTACAGAGAGAGTACATTTTCCACAAAAACAAATGTGTATGTAGGTAAGTAAGTATAAATTCTATCTATCTTGATAAATATTTACAGATATATCATGGCACAGCAGCAGACGTACATAACAGAATCCATACTCAGCCTACAGGGAAAAGAAACAGGTAAGTCTTAATTAAGTAGTCTATAAACTTGTCCCTGACTGTTGTTTATGTGCTTATAAATTTATGTTTAAACATAATATTATAATTAACACAACATACCATCACGCCTGTATTCCCCGAAGGGTTAGGCAGAGGCGTACTTAATGTACACCCACAGTTCGCCTGGTATGTTTAGGTCCCATGTTATAGGGGGCGAGCCTATAGCCATTAACCGAACACAAATCCAGACTCCGAGCTGCTACTGAGAATTTCATAGAAAACTCAATAACACTTTGCTCGACCTGGGGATCGAACCCAGGACCTCTAGCGTAGCAGTCGCGCTTGGGACCACTAGACTAATGAGGCAGTCTAATAGAATTATATAATACTAGCTTTTGCCAGCGACTTCGTAAGCGTGGAATAGTTACTTTGTTCCTTAGTTCTTCGCCCGCGGTTTCACCTGGGTTGCCACGTTCCTAAGGGTTGTAGCGTGATGTTTTATAGCTTGAAACCTTTCCCATGAATCACTCATTTTCCCAACATTTCCCTTCACTGCTCTGCTCCTATTGATCGTAGCGTGATGAAAAGTATACTATAACCTGCCCAGGAGTATGAAGAACAATTGTACCAAGTTTCGTTGAAATCCGTCGAGTGGTTTTTGTTTCTATAACGAACATACAGACAGACAGTCAAAAATTTTACTGATTGCATTTTTGGCGTCAGTATCGATCACTAATCACCAGCTGATAGTTATTTTGGAAATATATTTCATGTACAGAATTGACCTTTCTACAGATTTATTATAAGTATAGATACACTCGCTACTGGACCCACGGGTCTTCTTGGCCCCATAATTAAATTTATATTCTGTATTTTTATTGGTTAACTGGACCCACATTCAAAGTTAATAAAACATCTATCAGGAATCAAATAATATCAATACAATGCGATAAAATCTGTAAATAGTTTTATTTCAAAACATCTATTGTTTAAAGCTACCTGTGTTAGAATTAGTACGCATTTTGTCTAATAGATGGCACTGTACTGTTGACGTCATAATCTGAACGGCGGTGTTAAGATTATCCGCCGTTCAATGACCCCCGCAGTACAAAATTTATATATTGTAGCTAAAATGAACTAAAACTGTAAGAGAAGGTCAAGTTCCAGTAAACCATTAGTTCAACGGTCGGTTTTACTTCTTGCGATTTGAGTTCATCCCCAAACAACCTGTGAATGCAGTTGAGCGCAAAATTGGTGTCAGAATAAAATAAAATGCAATTCTATTAAGTTATTTACATTTATTCTCAATCAAAATCTAAAATCAAATAAAAAATTTTCAAACGTGTAAGTAAAGACAAGACAACCCTTTTTATAATGAGAATATTTATTCACTAACTACTAAAGCCTATTTTTGTGACTTTGAAATTAGTGGTGCTTGATATTATCACAGCAAAAAAATATTATTTAATTTAGTGTTAGTGAATCAGTGTAAATATTTATATAGTCAATATATATAGTTAACATATAGTTTTTTTTTTCGGAACTTTTTCCCTTCGTGGAAACATCAGGTCCATCGTACTAGAAATCCAAGTTACAACAAAAGTAAAGTTATCATACAAATACTGATGGGAGAGTTACTGCTGAATCGGAGGTAGTAATTTGTAAAAAAATTCTAGACATCTCTGATATGGGGTCAGCCAATATACGTTGGAGAATCCCCACATCTTTAATATATAGTTGTAATAAATGTAAATGTGAGTACTGTGTAGGCTAGTTGAAACACAAGATTTATATTAACATTTTTTCTGACGGTCTTGAGTATTTTACATGGCCTACGCAAATGTCTTGCTGATCTGGTATCGTCGTGCGACCGGTCGTTGAGCTCCCTTAATGATGGTTGAGCTACACGATAACTGTTGTATGCGTGCCGTCAGTCAGGACAGGTCAACTCAAAGCTGCTAAGGCTCTTTCTTTGAAAGGCCTGTTGAGATATTGCCCTACATCGTAACACTCACATATAATGTTATACATAGTTGTAATACCATTCCTACTGTCTGGACTGTTATGATTTATTTACAGAAATAAATATCATTTATCATTTATATTATTTACCATTTATCATTTATATCATTTACCATTTATCATTTCTCGTTTTATTTCATGTTTTAAGTCAAGATAAAACTAATTTTAATTATAAATATGATTTAAACGATGATCAATTTATTTTCAACATCATACGATAACCGTTGTTTTGCAACAATACCCCAATTCTAGAAATGTCACTTTGACATAATCTGTCAAGCTTATGTCAAAGTGACATTAGCAGTAGGGTTCGCGGTGGCTTAGAGGTCAGAGCGTCTGGTATATCAAACCAGAAGACGCAGGCTCGAATCCTGCCCGCGAATTGAATTTTTTCCTTTACTATTAAATAACTTAATAATCTTAGCATGGAAAATGCAAAAAAATCACAAAAAGATAAACTTTATTAAACCTAAAAATAAATTGTTAAAAACTTACCATATCAATTTTCCCCTGCTTGACAATATACGGAATGCCTGGGACAGGTCCAAACATTGACGGCATCATAGCTGGAGCTATAATCACTTTGACTGGTTGATGACAGTTCTCACTTTCCCCAGCACACTTGCAACAACAATGACACTTTTTAGCGCTATTTTGAGAACCTTTCACTTCACAGACACTTTGAGAACTAACATTTTTCATATCAGCATCATCCTTTTTATCTTCCTCCTTGTATAGTTTGGGTTTTTTACTGAATTCCCCGGGCAATTCGAGTAATGGCTGCCGCCTTTTTAAATCTTTCGGTGTTTCTAGTAGGTAGGTTTTCGGTTTTTCGCTGTTTTTGTCCGTAGATTGGTTGTTTTGGATATTAACAGATGAAAACGGGTGCACGAGTAGTGTTTTAGTAGGTTTTTGCAAATATTTTGAGTTTGAGGCCCCTGACAGGGCCTCAATGGGTCTTTTTGAATCCAATTTGATTGTTTTTTTTCAGTCTTTGTAAAAAAACACTCACAACACATTAATTATGTTCAAAAGTTTTTTTTTATAAACTTAGTTGGATATGAATATAAAATCCTGGAAATAAATATTTTTTAAACAATTACAATATCATAAAATACCTTTTTTGAAAAGCATAGTTTTACAAGTTCTTTTGTTTTAACACAATTCTTCTGTTTTGACAACTATTAATTTTTTAAACACCCATAACATAACATAATCAACCCATTATACTGTCCCACTGCTGGGCACGGGTCTCCTCTCAGAATGAGAGGGATTAGGCTATAGTCCACCACGCTGGCCTAGTGCGGGTTGGCAGACTTCACACGCCGTCGAGAAAATCTCTCAGGCATGCAGGTTTCCTCACGATGTTTTCCTTCACCGTTTTAAGCGCGTGATAATTAACTATTTAATACATAACACCCATAGATTATAATTTTATTTGAAACTAGATATAAGAATAAATAGGATACCCGTATTTTTTATTTTCCCGATACTTATTATCATATTTATTTTAGACTTTGAAGGTATTTTTATTCTCAACAGACGTAAGTGCCAAATGACGTCATTTGTACGGTTAAATGGGTTAAACGGCATTTATCCTCTATATTCATAACCTTACATTAACTATTTCGTTGTTGATTTAGGTACCTACTAATAAATTGACAAAGTTTCAATTTTCTCAGTTTCCGTCGCATAAGTGACGTCATTACGAGTTTTTTATTTTTATTTTATTTGTTTCCGAAATTAAGAAATGAATAAAAATGTTTTAGAACTCAGGTTAGGAAAACAAAGAATCAGTATTTTTTTTTTTTGTAGCTTAACAATTTTAAAATGTTAAGCTGTTTCTTAAAATAAATAATTATTATTTTATGTTTGTATATACCTCTTAAGACACAGAATATTCCTTGTTTGGAAGAAGAAGAGAAGACTGGATAAGAAGAGACTTATTTAAATATTATTCGTGATAGGCTTAAGTTAAGCGACACTGCGATCTATAGAGCGCGCTTGCCTAAAAGAAACCAATTCATGATTTAAAAACATTATCTACACTTTATGTTACGTAATTGTAAAACTACCCACAAAATATGAAGTGTTTGCAATTATTCAGCCGTTGTCATCCCACTGCAGAGCAAAGGCCTCCCTACCCTCTTAGCATTACTTTATTTACTAAAATAACATAACAGCTATTGTAATATTTATTCTAATCTATGTAAACTACAACTTAATCTAATAATTAAACAATATAATAATTTTCTGAAATTTGCAAGCTCATGTGACGGCAAAATATGCAGAATTTTAAAATTTTTATAATATCTATTTATTATACCCATGTTTGCAAAGAAATAAATAAATATTAAAATATTAGATTTTTATTAATCAATGGACTTTTGGTCTGAAATAAATGATTAATAATAATTAATTTTTTGGAAAATAAAAGCTTTTATTTTGTCCTCCACAATACTTAAAAAATACTTAATATAACTATTACGCATTACCTACACCTATAAAGAATAATAATAATGTGCGTCCGACATTGCTAGTAATCTTTGTTAAAAAAAAATTAAGAAAAAAAAATATTAAATTAATGTTTTTTTTTTAATTTTTTTCTTTATTAAAATTTAAAGCGTTTGATTATTTAATTGATTTTGATGTACTTGTTGTATACATTTAATTAGATATAATTTAATTAGTTTTAAAAACAATTTTGATATAAGTACTCCATCGTATTTGAAATTTTTGTAAAATTACTCTTCGTCAGTCATTAAAAAGTCCACCAATATCTATTTCTGCTAAACATTATTAAAAAAAACACGATCTCATTACACTAATGTATTAAAAACACATTTTTTGTTAACAACACGACATTCGTCGTATTTCAATGTTTTGTTTACACACAGGTCTCTAACCTGACCTTGAAAAAACACGTGAAACTTGTTTGTCAACAAACAAACACAAACATGAAAAAAAAACTAAAAAACACACTAAAACAATACAGAAAAATATTCTGTTCAATTAAATTGTCATTCACAATGTTTATAAAAAGAAAATCTCAAAATTCATGGCAAATAATTGCAACATTATTTTGAGAAATGTTAAGAAAATTGTAGTACGTGTCTCTCTACCGGCGTTTGAGAGGCGACTGAAGCTTTCAGGATAAATTTAGGGTGGGTGGAGCTTTATTCTGGGAGGAGTTACAAGCCACGCCCTGTTCCTCTAAATTTTAAATTATTTCCCAGTCTAGACAGACCAAAATGGCGGAGTGTGAATTTTAGTGCTTAAAATAATATAACCAGTACGCCTGTATTCCCCGAAGGACTAGGCAGAATAACCCAATCTATATAAAAATTCTCAGTCCGATGCGAAAGGGGCATATATCCCAATCACATCTATCTATACTTATAATAAATCTGTAGAGAGGTCAATTCTGTACATGAAATATATTTCCAAAATAACTATCAGCGGGTGATTAATGATCGATACTGACGCCAAAAATGCAATCAGTAAAATTTTTGTCTGTCTGTCTGTCTGTCTGTATGTTCGTTATAGAAACAAAAACCACTCGACGGATTTCAACGAAACTTGGTACAATTGTTCTTCATACTCCTGGGCAGGTTATAGTATACTTTTCATCACGCTACGATCAATAGGAGCAGAGCAGTGAAGGGAAATTTTGGGAAAACAGGAGAACTTACTCCATTTATTAAGCTTCCGTCGCGTGTGCAGCCTTACAGGTTAAAGCTACACAGAAAACATGTATGACGAAAATGTTCTCCTTAAAATTATATAAAAAATATTCCACGACAGCAAATGTCTATCTTTTATGGTTGAATCACAATAACACGTGTAACTCCCGCTAGCTTAGCAGTTCGGAGCTTTCTGATTATATTTGTCTACTCTTACGTTAGGTGACTGACTGACTGACATAGTGATCTATCAACGCACAGCCCAAACCACTGGAGGGATCGGGCTGAAATTTGGCATGCATATAGCTACTATGATGTAGGCATCCCCTAAGAAAGGATTTTGATAAATTTCGACCTACAATGTAGGGGTGAAATAGAGGATGAAAGTTCATATGGAACAAAGTAACTATTCCACGCGGACGAAGTCGCTGGCAAAAGCTAGTTATCAAATATAATAAAAAGTAAAACCGCCTTCAACATACCATCACGCCTGTATTCCCCGAAGGGTTAGGCAAAAGTGTACTCAATGTACACCCACAGTTCGCCGGTATGTTTAGGTCCCATGTTATAGGGGGCGAGCCTATAGCCATTAACCAGGCACAAATCCAGACTCCGAGCTGCTAATGAGAATTTCATACAAAAACCCAACAACAATTTGCTCGATGTGGATCGAACCCAGGAACGTGGCAATGCTGCTAGTCTTCTGGGTACGTTACCAGATGACAGTGATGTGGAGGAGTACTTTGACGCCTAGGCACGACAATTTTTTTTTTTGTTTATCTTTACGTTATATTTTTATAGTTATTATTTTGATAAAATAATGCTGTAAATATTATACTTATCTAAACCCAGGAACTCTAATGTAGCAGTCGCACTTGGGACCACTAGACTAATGAGGCAGTCGAAGCCTTCAAATACATAATAATAATGTTAGGTGCGCAAGAGTTTCGGATGTCGGTGCCTTTGAATTAGTTTGAACTTGTGTTTTCATACATGATAATTATAATAATAACATAATTATGATACAACAATTCTATAAATCATTAGTTACGCTTAAGAGTCCGGCGGACCAAATATCTCTTACAAACGTAATCTATACTTATAATAAATCTGTAGAGAGGTCAATTCTGTACATGAAATATATTTCCAAAATAACTATCAGCGGGTGATTAGTGATCGATGCTGACGCCAAAAATGCAATCAGTAAAATTTTTGTCTGTCTGTCTGTCTGTATGTCTGTATGTTCGTTATAGAAACAAAAACCACTCGACGGATTTCAATGAAACTTGGTACAATTGTTCTTCATACTCCTGGGCAGGTTATAGTATAATTTTCATCACGCTACGATCAATAGGAGCAGAGCAGTGAAGGAAAATGTTGGGAAAATGAGTGATTCATGAGAAAGGTGAATCTGAATCTGAAATTCATGAAAAGCATCCATGGTCACGTCATGGTCAAAATGTAAGGTAGCTGTTAGTAATTGTAACATTAAGACGTCCAACAACTTAGTCTACCCGTGACCATGGATGCTGTAAAGGATCCGAAACGTCGGGAATCAAATAATATCAATACAACGCGATAAAATCCGTAAAAAGTAGTTTTATTTCAATGTCTAATATTCGCGTAAGTGTCAGAAACCAGTATAATAGCATAATTTGATTGAATATTGTCTGGATTACGATTTATTTCGGTATTACGTTTTTGTGGGTAATTCAAGCTCCGCCGGATCATTAAGTATCGCTCAATTAGTATCCTCCACATAGATTATAGAAACTGGCTGTAACTGAACTCCATACCCTTAATTAAGATATCTCAGTTAAACTGAGTGACGGTTTGGTCAATTCGAAGGTTAATTACTACCCCTTGTGTGTCGATGCGTGAAAATAGGATAGCTTGCGTCAAACTAATTGCACTGTTCCTAAAAGTGGGTCTTATGGAGAAGAGCCGGCAAGAAACTCCATAGACACTCTTTTAAAATAAAATGATTACAATAATAATTTTGAAAGTCCTAAATTTGTCCGACAACACTTTGACTTGTTCACGAAAACTAGAGAAATGTACCCTCGCTATACACGAGATCCAGAGAGAATAGTCTTAAATAGAGCTCCAAGAACTTCCGTGTTTCAGAAAAACTGTTATTACATAATTATGTGGACTTATCTATAAAAAAAATACCAAAAGAGATAAAAAGTTACGTAATAGCTTATTCTTAAAAAGACTAAAGGTATGGTTGCTGGAAAAACGATTCTATTCTGTAAATGACTGTTTAAAAAAGAAAACTTAATAAATAATTGTTAATTACATAACATACCATCACGCCTGTATTCTCCGAAGGGTTAGGCAGAGGTGTACTTAATGTACACCCACAGTTCGCCGGTATGTTTAGGTCCCAAGTTATAGGGGGCGAGCCTATAGCCATTAACCGGGCACAAATCCAGACTCCGAGCTGCTAATGAGAATTTCATAGAAAAACCCAATAACACTTTGCTCGACCTGGGGATCGAACCCAGGACCTCTAGTGTAGCAGTCTCACTTGGGACCACTAGACTAATGAGGCTAATGAATACTTAGATAAAATATTCAGAGGGCTGGCTTGTTTCTAGGACAGCGCATAAGTATTGTCATTCAGCGTGGCAATGCTGCCAGTCTTCTGGGCACCTTCCCGGACGACAGCGATGCCGAGGAATACTCTGACGCTTAGTCACGCCTCTGTCTTTTAGATTTATTTAAATAGCTTTTTTTACGTTCATGTATTTTATGTAAATAGTGTACATATATTAATATGAATAAGTTATTAAGATTATTTATTTGTATGTAAAATTTTTTACTAAGTGTTTAGGATACGAAATATATTCAAGAAATTCATTGTTACTTACAGCAAATAAATGATTATGATAATAATCATAATAATTTATTTGCTGTATATATTATGCAGTTTGGTGTGTGAGATTTATTCAGTATACGAGTATATGGGGGTTATATTTAGAAAGGGATTGCCACAGCAAGTAAGAGCCGACCAGTCCCGACAGACAGCACCCGTTCACGAGCATTGATTACAAAATGTATAGTTATCTTTTTTGTGATTTTTTTGCATTTTCCATGCTAAGATTATTAAGTTATTTTTTAGTAAAGGAAAAAATTCAATCGCGGGCAGGATTCGAACCTGTGTCTTCTGGTTTGATATACCAGACGCTCTGACCTCTAAGCCACCGCGAACTCTACCCGCATGATTGAAATTTTGTAAAGTAAGTCGTGTCGGTTGAGAAGTAAGGTAACTTACCTCTCATAGATGTGAAGGCAAAATTTCAATCATGCGGGTAGAGTTCGCGGTGGCTTAGAGGTTAGAGCGTCTGGTATATCAAACCAGAAGACGCAGGTTCGAATCCTGCCCGCGATTGAATTTTTTCCTTTACTAAAAAATAAATGTATAGTTATTAGTTGTTCCCTATACTTGTAGTATAAGACGGTATTACTTGCCAAATTTCATAGTTCTAGGTCAACGGAAAACACCCTATAAATTTTGATTTCCTTGAGATTATCGAAAAATACGTTTTTTGCGACATAAACGGAAATATCTTTTTTCACGTAAACTTAGAAGATTGATCTTTTCACAGCTTCAAGGGACTGTAGCCCTGAGTATATGGTTACAATTTTATAATTTAACTAGCGACCCGCCCGCGGTTTCACCCGCGTTGCCCCATTCCTAAGAGCCGTAGCGTAATGTTAAATATCTTAAAACCTTCCTCTTGAATCACTCTATCTATTAAAAAAAACCGCATCAAAATCCGTTGCGTAGTTTTAAAGATTTAAGCATACATAGGGACGGACAGACAGCGACAGCGACTTTGTTTTATACTATGTAGTGATTTGTTTTTTTTGTTTAATTTTTTAACGGACAACAAAGTGATCCTATTAGGGTTCCGCTTTTTCTTTTTAAGGTACGGAACCCTAAAAATAAATAAATAACTAGTTGACGACACGATTGGCGCAGCGGTTGAGCGATCGGCTTCTGCGCCACGTGTTGTGGGTTCGATCCCCACACGGAGCAAATATTTGTATGATCTGCAGATAGTTGTTCTGGGTCTGGGCGTTTGTGCATGTGAGAATTTGTGTTTGTAAACGCACCCACGATACAGGAGAAAATCCTAGTGTGGGGCAACGTTTAAAAAAAAAAAAAGTTATCAAGTTGACTATCAAATAAGCCACTTTTAATTTTGTGTAGGAGACACAATCATGTAATTTAGTCAAAGGACCCACATCTGCTTTGACGAAATACTATCATGATTACAATCCGACCCATGCATTAGGGACACTCGCCGCGGAGATAACATACCATCACGCCTGTATTCCCCGAATTACAATTCGCCGGTACGTTTAGGTCCCATGTAATAGGGGGCGAGTCTATTGCCATTAACCGGGCAAAACCCAAACTCCGAGCTGCTACTGAGAATTTCATAGAAAAATTGACCCGGTTAAATGCATTTGTCCACGATTTCCAGTATGTCGACATTTTCAATGATCATATGAATACTATTGTTATCGCTGTAACATTGGGGTCCAGTTTAACAGAGATATTTTAATTAAGAGTATGGAGTTCAGTTACAGTATGTTTCTATAATCTATGTGGAGGAAACTAATTCAACGATACATAACGTTCTGGCGGAGCTTGAATTACCCACAAAAACGTAATACCGAAATAAATCCAGACAATATTCTATCAAATTATGTTATTATTCGGATTTGGATACCGTTAATCTAGGTTCCTATGGAACTATTTCGTCTATTACTACTTCACTGGAAATAAAAGACCGAAATGTCGTTCTAAACTTGGTAAAGTTATCAGAAATTGCATTCGCTTACATTTATTTCCAGTGAAGTATTTTGGACGAAATGGTAGAGTAAGAACCTAGATTAACGGTATCGGAATCTTTATAATATCAGATTTTGAGTAAATTGTGTTTGAATTACGATTCATTTCGGTATTACCATTGTAAGAGAAATTCGATCCGCCGGACTCTTAAGCTAAGCTGGGTTTTGTAAGCGTTTTGGTGTATACTGTAAGCTTATTATTAATTAAGGAAATAAATAAAAAGAAACAAAATATTCATTCAAATGCTCGTTTATTAAAAACTAAGAAACCGCTATCCATTATACAAGGCATGACGTCGATGTTACAATTAAAATATAAATTTATTACGATGTTGAATTATAAGACTTTTCCTCCATAATAGAGCTTGAAGAATTATGTTTTGTAACATTACTATTCTTATAGTATTCTGAGCCATCTGCACTTATAACGTACTGCCATTCAGTTACATTAGAGTTATTTTCAGCATATTTCAATTCCTTAGATTTCTGGCTGATTGATTGGGAGCCATCAGCATTTCTTAATTTATTATTATTTGAACTGGATTCTTCACTTTGTTCAGAATCAATTGAACTTGAAATTAGTTGTTCTCCAGAAGTTTGGTGCATTTCTCTTCCTGCGCTGGAAACGTTGGAATACCTGATCTGTTCATGATCACTACGTCCACACTTACAACTTTCGGATTTCGAAGACTTATTGGTGACCTTATCTAAGTTAGAGCCATTGCCAGAGCTATTGCCATTTGAATTTGAATTATTAGAGTCTGAATTTGAATTTTCTGACCCATTAGAGCTACTGCTATTTGAATTGAAGCTTTCAAACGGATAGCGACTTTCTGATGTAGATTCAGTGGAGCCAGAGTTATCAGACTGAGCGTCACTAGGGCCACTACTTTCTGATGTAGATTCAGTGGAGCCAGAGTTATCAGACTGAGCGTCACTAGGGCCACTACTTTCTGATGTAGATTCAGTGGAGCCAGAGTTATCAGACTGAGCGTCACTAGGGCCACTACTTTCTGATGTAGATTCAGTGGAGCCAGAGTTATCAGACTGAGCGTCACTAGGGCCACTACTTTCTGATGTAGATTCAGTGGAGCCAGAGTTATCAGACTGAGCGTCACTAGGGCCACTACTTTCTGATGTAGATTCAGTGGAGCCAGAGTTATCAGACTGAGCGTCACTAGGGCCACTACTTTCTGATGTAGATTCAGTGGAGCCAGAGTTATCAGACTGAGCGTCACTAGGGCCACTACTTTCTGATGTAGATTCAGTGGAGCCAGAGTTATCAGACTGAGCTCTACTAAAGCCATTACTTTGTGATGTAGATTCAGTGGGGCCAGAGTTATCAAACTGAGAGCCACTTACGTTTCCGGATTGAAACAGAGAGAGAATAGTGCTGGAGTTTTTTGAACCAAAGTTGTTAGAAGTTTCATTGTTGCCACCCTCTTCTTTAGACTTTCCGCCCCTACCTGCATTATTTCCATTGTTGATGGAAGTATTTGAGTTAGACACCCTATTACCACATGAAACTTCACTTAGGCTACTGCCTGTTTGGTTGCCCCTATTTTTGTCAGAGTTGTCAGAATCAGTCGTTTTATACCCAAAATTTTGGCCGTTATAGTTTTGGCCAGCAGAACTATTGTTTACTTTAGTGGTATTTCCTTCACCGCCTCCAGATTTTCCATTTTTGCCTGGTTTGCCACTATTGTTTTGTTTATCAATCTGGTCATTAGAACTATTGCCACGTCCAGATTTTCCGAGTAAATCTGAGTTGGAACCTAACTCTTGTTGGAACAATTTATCGGTGATGGAGTTGATACCAAAGAAGCCATTCTTCCCAACTTGGACGTAGGCACCAACGTTTATCTTTCCGAAATCGGAGAAATCTGTGAAGAATAAATCACATTTTTAATTTATTTCATGCTTACAGTTATGACATCTTCGTGATATAACTACTGAGCTGTCCAAAGGTCATGAGTTTTAGAAGTCATGTGCGTTTTTATAATGAATCATTATCACGCGCTTAAACGGTGAAGGACATGCCTGAAAGACTTTAAAGGCGTATAAAATCTGCCAACGCCCACTAGGTCAGCGTTTATAGTATATATATACAGAAAAACGACTGATGATTTCTCAAAAGAAAACTTGCTTAATCGATCCTAAGGAGCGAAAAACAGTCGACAGATTGTAACTTAAGCCCAGTTTTACTACGATAATAATATATCGATATAGATGGCGAAATAAGAAAAGGAGGCTATCGCGGCAGTAGAAAGAGTAAGCCAGGCAGAGACTAATAATGATGGAAAAAATTAGATTGACTGACCTAATCCATACGTTTTCGCAAAGCTTAGTTGTCCAAGTCTGGAGAATTCTGAAAAAGAAATAGAATTGTAAATTTTTTAATTCGAAACAACATTGAAATTTTATGTTACTAATTTATATATAAAATCTTGATCACTCACCTTGTGTCACCTGTTTTCCAACTGAAAAAAGAGACACAAAATTAGTAAAAATTTTAAAAATGCTACCTACTGTTTTTTTTTTGGGTAAAAAGGAACCTGTTTGGATTACTTCTTTGTCTGTCTGTGCCTGTTTAATATTCTTATCGCGATAATCTTTCTACGCATAAATACAACGTATAACTAAATAAGCGTAAGACCTCAGAGCTCAAACACGTCGATTAGAATATCGAGTCCTAATTATAAAAATGAAACCCTAATGTCATTTTAAGACATTTGTTATATCAGCTAAACGCAAAGGTTCTGGCTGTACTACATTTGTACTCACAACGACTACGATATCCATGCAACACACAATAACAATTTGTGCGAATAGCTTTCAGTTTTCCATAACTCGATCCGCTGATGGATCAGTGGCCATATTGTAATCTTTTCGTTAAATTAAACATATATAATCGAACCTGCGTCTTCTGGTTTGATACACCAGACGCTCTGACCTCTAAGCCACTGCGATTATATGATTGAAAGGTCAGAGCGTCTGGTGTATCAAACCAGAAGACGCAGGTTCGAATCCTGCCCGCGATTGAATTTTTTCCTTTACAAAAAAATAATTTAATAATCTTAGCATGGAAAATGCAAAAAAATCACAAAAAGTCGTCGATTCTGAACAAACTATATATAAATTAATAACACATCTATTCTATTTTTTCCCCATTATTTCTTTTTTTGTTCCCATTATTTATTTATTCTCATAACACTTTCCTATTAAATGTTCTAGTGGAAAAAAATTCTAACCAAATGCCATGATGATAGATGGAGAGGGATAGCGCTCTACACATGAAATAACGTCATTCCTTTCTCATAACCTAAAAGAGTTCTAATTTTATAATGTTAATTTTAATGCTAAGTTTTTTACGTGGGAGAGCCATGCTTCGACATGAATGGGCCGGCTCGACCTGAGTGCTACCACGGCCTCACAGAAAACCGGCGTAAAGCAACGCTTACGTTGTATTTCGCCGAGTGAGTGAGGTTACCGGAGGCCCAATTCCCTTTTAAAAGGCCGGCAACGCACTTGTGACTCCTCTGGTATTGCGGGTATCCATGAGCGGAGGTTATCGCTTACCATCAGACGATCCGTCTGCGTCTGCATGTTTGCCCGTATCCCATAAAAAAAAATCTAATATGATCTGAGATCACGAAAAAAAAATGTACTTACGGTTTTTATGGACGTAGTTTGCAAGAGATGCGAAGACTTGGGTTACTGTAAAAAAAATAAGAAAAATACACATAAAAAAAATACATTGGCCTTGATACAGGATGGTCTGCCCAGAACAAATATGTGTATGATCTACAGATAGTTGTTCTGGGTCTGGGTGTTTGACTGGGTTTTTTTATGATCTCATAAAAAGTATCGAGTAGATATTTTAGTTACTTTTTACTCAATCGAGAAGATATTTTATTTAGTTTTCAAATCAATACACCTGGTGTATTGAACCAGAAGACGCGGCTTCGAATCTTGCACGCAGTAGGCTAGGCGCGTTAGGATAATGATGCGGTTGTATTTAATGAATTTGTATTTGACGACACGATTGGCGTAGCGGTTGAGCGATCGGCTTCTGCGCCACGTGTTGTGGGTTCGATCCCCACACGGAACAAATATTTGTATGATCTACAGGTAGTTGTTCCGGGTCTGGGCGTTTGTGTATGTGAGAATTTGTGTTTGTAAATGCACCCACGATACAGGAGAAAATGCTCGTGTGGGGCAACGGTTTTTAAAAAAAAAATGAAATTAAATATTTGTAATAATAATGGTTTCTGCTTACCCGACTTGAATACTACGTTGATATCTGCCCTTGACCATTCGCTAGCTTGACCTGTTAATAAAAAATATAGTATTAGCATTCAATTAGAAAAAATGCAAAATTTAAATAAAAACAGCATTTAAATTTTTTTTTTTTTTAGCATTTAAAACTTAACTAAAAGCATAACAGCAAAAAATCATTTAGACGAATGGATCAATTCGAATGGGAATGAATGATTATAAGAAGTATTTTTGAAATGATATCATCGGAACGGATCCGAACTAAAAGAACGGAGAATTCAGTTTAAATTCAAATACAAAAAGTTTTTATTTCAAATAAGCTTTTACAAGCATTTATGAAACGTTAATGAGTCTAGTTGCACGGATCCAAAAAAGTTGATCCTATGGAGAAGAATCCGGCAAGAAACTCCATGGACACTCTTTTTAAAATAATTTGTATTACAATCTTCAAGTAGATACAATAATGCAATAACAGGATGTGCTGACATTGATTTAATGTCCAAGTTGGACCGAAGTCGATAATAGAAAAACAAAGTTCTCAGCATTCGAGAACTGAATGTCATTATGTATAAAAAATTAATAAACTAAGTGGAAAAACACACATAATCAAAGTATATAACACTTGATGTCCACTTAGACATACTACAATGTACTCACATTTACAAGTCCTGCTAAAGATACGAGAAAAAGCTGAACTACTTCTTAGACTAGATAAAACTATATTACTTACGATTGAACAGGTTGCTGATATTAAGAATGGCTTGGGCGATGATTTTTTCGTTGCCTACAAAAAAATAAAAATATTACTCACTCATACACAGTTGTCGGAAACTAAAAATAACGTACCTATTAATGGTCAGCAATTATAGTGATACCACTGGTGTTGCAAGCGTCCATATGCTATGATAACCGCTTACCATCAGGCGGGCGGTACGCTTGTTTGCCACCTTAGTGGTATAAAAAAACCTATACACAGCGTTCGCTTTGTTACTCCCCTTTCGTTACTCGCCTTTCATCCATTCTCTCAACATAGTTGGGATAGTAAATTAAGCTATATAAAGAATTATTGTACTGTAATGAAAAAATGGTGAAACCTAATTGCAGCTCAACCTACTGAGTCCAATTGTATTTGCAAACCATCCAGGGACCCACAAAATTTCATCCAAAACGGTCCAGCCGTTTAGGATGAGTTGGATGGGAAACACACGTACAGAAAAATTAAATATTTATATAATACTATGAAAGTAGCTATATACCGTTCAAACTCTGGATTCCCCCCTTAGTTTGCAAGTATTGATTGAATTTGTCAGATGCATTTTGCAGACTATACGCCGAGATAACGTCTGATGCACTGTTGTATCCACTACCATATGGCTTCCAGCCCCACTTTCCACCATAATTCTTGTCAATGCAGATTTTAGCTGAAAAAAAAATATTTTTTTAGAAAAAATATTCGATGCGTAAGTACCAGAACATCGTCCAAATAAAAAAACTGAAACATATTATCAGAGTTGGTTAAAATACTGCTTAACAGAATTAAATGGGATTTATATAATACTAATTAACTTAGTTTTCTATTACATTAAATAATAATCATTCAAATCAGCTAAATAATTTCGGGGATTTTATAACTAGGTAATTTTAAAGCATATTATAATACGCGTAACTCTGTTCCTCTAACAATTTTGGATAATTATGCTATTTGCATAGTATTTGGAGTCATATTGCTATAATATCAATTTTTAATACAAAGATTGTATAGTTATATTGCGAGATACCAATAAGAATTAGAATTTGGGTCAATGGAATACCTTAAATTAACAAAAAATATAAAAATAAATGTGTTACCTAAACTTCCATATTGCAAGTGGTTATAAGGCGAAGAAGATTGTCCAGACACACAGTTAGCAATTCTGACGCTAGCAATGACCACTGAAAAAAAACATTACGGTAAGTTTTAATAAAAAATCACGCTGTTTTATTAGTCTGAAATGTTAAGCTGTGCTCGTCTACTCAGTCTTTGGATTGATCACCCTGACCGAAAATAATAAGGCGTAATGATTTTTATACTTACACCTGGCGTATAAGGTTCCAACTGAAAACAAAAAATACCAAAAATTAATGTTAAAATCATTCACTTTCACAACACCTTCGTTGTTGTGAAAAAACGGATATGTTGAAAAACAAAGCAAATAAATTATTTGAATTGAAACCTCAAAAACAAAATAGCCTCGATAAGTTAAAATTTGTAGTCACTAAACCAGTGTGACTTACTATAGCAGCATGAAACCATATCCAGGAGTACAGGACAAGAGATGGGTCAGTCTATGTCACATTAGCTTGACCTTGACCTTTACGTCCGAATATCAGCTAGAGAGACGATCTCAATTCTAACACCTTTGAAATCGCAATTTGTTACTCGAAATTATTTAAATTGATACAAAAAGGTAGTCTTACTGATTTCTGCGACTTCGCGAATATTAGACATTGAAAAAACGAATTCTTACGGATTTTATTTCTTTGTATTGTGTCCGTTTCAGTGAACCCAATTTGAATTATAATATAAATTATTATTACATAACATAACATACTATCACGCCTGTATTCCCCGAAGGGTTAGGCAGAGGCGTACTTAATGTACACCCACAGTTCGCTTGGTACGAGTATGTTTAGGTCCCATGTTATAGGGGGCGAGCCTATAGCCATTAACCGGGAAAAATTCAGACTCCGAGCTGCTACTGAGAATTTCATAGAAAACTCAATAACACTTTGCTCGACCTGGGGATCGAACCCAGGACCTCTAGCGTAGCAGTCGCGCTTGGGACCACTAGACTAATGAGGCAGTAAATTATTATTACAAGTAGTTTTATTTGAAAAATAGTCTTGTTTTATTACTTACGTCCTGAGATCCATCCGTTCAGTAAATATTCTTGGACTTTACTAACTGAAATAAAAATCGTGTCATAAGTAATTACGATAAAATGTAAGCTACAATTTTAGCCTTTGAGTAGCCACACCCAAATCTAAAGGTGAACAAAGATATATGTAAATTATTTGAAGAATATTAATACAGTTACTTTTGAAATATCAAAAGTTAGTTGCATGGTTCCAATAGTGGATCATAAAGAGAAGAGAGAAGCAAGAAACTCCATAGATACTTTTTTGAAAATGTAATCATCATATGAAAGATAAGTAATACTTAGAATCAATAAATGATTACTTTCCAAAAGAAAAAGTCTCAACTATGTTGTATGGCATAGATAGACTTGACATACAATACAGCCAGCAAGTCTTCAAGTAAGAAGAATTAGAAAGAATAGGTCAGTCGATGTTTCAAGATGACAACGCGATAGTTACTGATAACTATACGCTGCGGTTGCCACTTACCATCAAGCGGCCCTTAAGCTAATTTATAAATTTAAAAAAAAACTTTCTTTAAAATAAAAATAAGTATAATTACCAACAAGGAAGATCTCTAAGATATCATCGTAACTGTTCCAGTTATCTGTAAAGAAAAGAAAATAAATGTTAGCACTCTTTCTCTGAGTATTTTTTTTTTTAATTATATTTGGCAGTGACGCATGCTGAACATTTTTCCAGATAAACATTTTAGTAGAAGAAAAAAACGATATCAGACAGGATTCGAACCTTAATAAAAATATGGATGGATTGTTTTAAGGCTGGAGGATGGGAATGAATGATGAGGTGACGGTTGACAGGTAATGATAAAGGTAATGATAAGGCAATGATAAAAAAAGACATCTTGATTACAAATAAATTCGAACAACAACAGCAGTTGAGATAATAAAACCTATCTATCTACTTACTTTTGCTCTTAATGTATTCGAAGGCTTTGAAGGCATTGCTATTCTTATCTGGAAACAAAAAGATCAGGTTTAATATTTATCGACATCAATTAAATAAAAATATCTATCAATACACTATGTTAAAAAATCCCTATCAAGTCCGAAAGGGACATATAAGGGTCCTAATCACATTACCAAATAAAATAATAGACATTAAATATCCAAGAAAATAAAATTCATTAGTGTTAAATCTAGCATTTTTTTTAAATATGTAAACACCATCCGTCTTGGTATGTTTGACACCCATTAAAGATGTCACTGCCACTAAGTATCGTCATTTAAATCCCCGTTTTATTAGATTTTATTCGGGGTATTATTTCACATGTAATATGAAAATCCTAATAATAATAAATGCCAAAGTGAGTTTGTCACGCTTTCACGCCTAAACCATTAATTCGATTATAAAAATTCTTACGCCAATAGAAAGCTACATTATCCGCCAGTAATAAGGGCTGTATATTATATGTTTCTTAATTAGAAATACCTATGAAAATTACAATAATGTAACCCGAGGTAACAAAAATATGCCTTTATAAGTTTTTTTAACCTACTTTAAAAAAGCGGAGGTTGTCAATTTTTTTTTTTAATGTTTGTTACGCGATTATGCCGTCAATTATGAATCGATTTTGATGATTCTTCTTTTGATCTGTAGGTCATACTTCAGAGGTAGTCCCATAAAAATTTGGTAAAGATCTGATCAGAAAATTTAGATTAAAATAACAATTACACGTAGCGATCCAGTAAATGATAACGTTGTTTACGTACACAAAATTCTACTCAGTACTCAGAATGTTGAAATAAGAAGGAAGTCGGTGGCGAAAACAAAAGATCCAATCAAATTAAAGGCACCGACTTCCGAAACTGTTTCGCACATGACATGATTTTGAAGGCGGTTTTACTATTTCTTAAAAGTTATTTTTTACTCAAAAGTCAATTATTTGTAATAAATATTAAATATAAAAAAATCTTACTGTTTAATCCTCTAGTGAAGACGCCTGCAAAAAAAGAACAAAAATATGTTTAAAAAAGTGTCTGTATTAATGTACACCCACAGTTCGTCGGTATGTTTAAGTCTCATGTAACAGGGGACGAGCCTATTGCAGTTAGCCGGGCGGAAAAACTCAATAACACTGCTCAACCTGGGAATCGAACCCAGGACCTCTAGCAGTCACGCTTGGGGCCACTAGACTAAAAAAGAAAGCGAGATTTTGAAGCAAATTCAACCTTATATCAACAACGTAATGCTCATATTTCCGCCGAGATTAAAGATAAAGATAAAAGATCGATCGTTGATCGCTCACAGACGTGCGAATTGTGTACAACGTGCGCGAATTCGCACGTATTTTTTATATTTTGATAAAAACGATTAAATACTACTACTATTCGAAACCGCCGACTAAAAGACTATACATATTCACTTAAGTATTAATATTACAAACCCTAGAAAATTGGTCGAGGGCTGCATTTTCTACGAAACGTTTAAGTCGTTGTAAGTTGTGGTTGCCTATAATTGAAGGTACATTTCGTCTTATTTATTTTGTTATTCGTTAAATGTATTTAGAATTTAATGTATCTTTGTTGGCGATCCTTAATAAATAAATAATAAAAAAATAAATAATAAATAAATAAATATTATGCTTCTCATGAAATAAATTGATTTCCAATTTTTTTTTGAGAAGTATATTTTGTTTAAATCCATTTATGTATGTAATTTTACTTACCGCAACTTTTAAAATGGAAGCCACCATCCTACAAAAGTACAAAAAAGATGTCTTAATTTTAATTTAGACACAAACATAATAATTTTTTTAAAGCTTATTGGGTCTCCTCTCAGAATGAGAGAGATTAGGCTATAGTCCACCACGCGGACTTAATGCGGGTTGGCAAACGTCACACACCAACACAGATTGCCTCACGATGTTTTTCTTCACCGTTTAAGCGAGTGATAAATTAATTATTAATTCGCACATAATTGCGAATAATAAAAAGTGTAGGCCTTGGATCCGTACTCGAGGCAATCAAACTGTATATCACAGTTGATGAAAATTCAATCTCGGATTCGCACAGGATTTTTGGTGCGAAAAATCGTTATGGATCGTCTGCCACATAGGGCAGGCTATTTTAGACTCGTACGAACTAAAAACTGCACTTGCTTTCTTCCTCTTTTCTTGCCCTATAGTCATGGCCAAGGTGGCTGTCCAAAATCAAAGCCTGGCAAGGGACATTTTTGGTAAAATAAGTTTTTTTAAACCAATCTACATAAAAAAAGTGCTGCATCTAATGCAAAAACAACCATATTTCTATCGTAATCAGTACTAGAGTTATGAAAATGCCAAACCTAGCAAGTGCATGGTTAGTCTGAGATAACGAAGTCAACAATTTTCCATTTCATTATATACAAGTTTGATTTCCCAAATCAAACTTAATTAAGGCACAAAACATTTGTAAAATCAGAATTAAATTAAGTTAAACTAATGTAAAGCAAGTTGTATTTATCAATATCAAAATGAAAACAGTACAAAAAAGTGTTTTTATTAAGGAATAGGGGGACACCCGCATCACCAGAGGAGTCACAAGTGCGTTGCCGACCTTTTAAAAGGGGATTGGGCCTCCGGTAACCTCATTCACTCGGCGAAACACAACGTAAGCGTTGTTTGACGCCGGTTTTCTGTGAGGCCGTGGTATTATTCCAGTCGAGCCGGCCCATTCATGCCGAAGCATGGCTCTCCCACATTAAAGATGGGATGGGCGTAAGATGTTGTGTTCTTAATGTTCAAAGAAAATATCTCTTTTCCTTCTCCTGTAAAATTTGCTCTGATGCTCTTGTTAGATTTTGATTTTGGACAGCCGAAGGGATTCATGACATTAGTTAAAACCATGATAATCATGTACTGTAATAACTTACATTCCCGGGTGATTTGGGACCACTTTGTGTTGGTAGGGGAGAGCCTGCCACCACAGCCACCTGTAACAAGTAAAAACGAAACAATGGATTACATAACATAACATAATCAACCCATTATAGTGTGCCACTGCTGGGCACGGGTCTCCACTCAAAATGAGAGGGATTAGGCTATAGTCCACCACGCTGGCCTAGTGCCGAAGGGATTAGGGTTGATAGACTTCACATGCCATCTAGAAAATCTCTCAGGCATGCAGGTTTCCTCACGATGTTATCCTTCACCGTTTAAGCGCGTGATAATTAACTATTTAATACGCACATGACTTCGAAAAGTCAGAGGTGCGTGCCTTGGGTTCGAACTTAAGACCTTTGACTTGGCAGTCCAACGGTCATACCACTAGGCTACTTCAGGCTATCACCGCTTCAGGCTATCATTGCTTTCGATTTTTACCAGACTACGAAAAAAGGAAGGGTAATGAGTTTAACAGTCTATCTATGTATGTATATATCGTATGGATGTTCGATCCTAGCTCAAAAACTACTCGTCAGATTTTAGTAAACGTTTCGTCTTTGCAGTAAGATTATTCCAACACATGATGGTACTCATTATAACAAACAACTTTTTTTTAAACATATTTTTTTTAAATTCAATGTGGTATTAATGCAGCTCGGTCGAACCGCGTACCAGTACCTCTCTCTTTATCATATGTGCAATCACACGAGTTAGGCTGAGCTTGCCGCGGTCAGTTTATAGATGGGCAGACCATTTTCACATCAGTAACCCTCTGCGCTTCAGACAGCAAGTAAAGTCACGGTTGTCATTCGAACATCTATGACAATTTTTAGTGGTAATCAGAAGCACAATATATCTGACAATCAATTTTACAACCTCTGCTCAATAAAGATTATATTTATTGGGATATTGGTACCAGAAATTGAGTTGTCGAGGTCTGATTCGGACTAATCGGTTTCAAAATATTAATGATATTTATCTATCTATACTTATAATAAATCTGTAGAGAGTTCAATTCTGTACATGAAATATATTTCCAAAATAACTATCAGCGGGTGATTAGTGATCGATACTGACGCCAAAAATGCAATCAGTAAAATTTTTGTCTGTCTGTCTGTCTGTCTGTATGTTCGTTATAGAAACAAAAACCACTCGACGGATTTCAACGAAACTTGGTACAATTGTTCTTCATACTCCTGGGCAGGTTATACTTAGTATACTTTTCATCACGCTACGATCAATAGGAGCAGAGCAGTGAAGGGAAATGTTGGGAAAATGAGTGATTCATGAGAAAGGTTTCAAGCTATAAAACATCACGCTACAACCCTTAGGAACGGGGCAACGCAGGTGAAACCGCGGGCGAAGAACTAGGGAACAAAGTAAATATTCCACGCGGACGAAGTCGCTGGCAAAAGCTAGTGCGCGAGTGTAGGCAAATGATATAAAATTGAAAATCGTGACTTTTGTGTTCACTCCTAAACTCCATTGAAGCCTTATGTATGCATGTATGTATTTCTGTATGTTCGTTTATAATTCAAGATCTACTTGACGGATTTCTATGAAATCTGGTGTATACATAGATTATGAGCCTGCTCAATATTTAGGGTACTTTTTATCCGACTACAACTGCGCAAAAAAGAGGGATACTGTTTTTTCCATACTTTTCTTAGAACATTAAATTTTTTTTGTTGCGCTTGAAACCACTAGACTAATGAGGCAGTCATGAGTTTTTTCATGTATGTTCACGGATATTTTCACCATTTTGGAACCGATTTCCAAAATTCGTTTTTTTATAAAAGAGTATACACTTCCAAGGTGATCCCATAGATACAAATTTGGTGAATATCTAATGACAACATTTAGAACAAAATGACAATAACACGCACCGACGGAAGAAACAATGATATCGGCTAGGTACGCAAAATTCTATTCGCCACTCAAAATGTTGAATTAAAATAACTTTAACCAAAAAGTAAAACTGCCTTCAAAAACATCAAAATAATGTTAGGTGCACAACAGTTTCGGAAGTCGTTGGCGAAAACAAATGTTCAAACCAAATCGAAGGCACCGACTTCCGAAACTGTTGTGCATCTAAGAGTCCGGCGGACCGAATTTCTCTTACAAACGTAATACCGAAATAAATCGTAATTCAAACACAATTTAATCAATCCGGATTCCGATACCATTAATCTAGGTTCCTACTGTACCATTTCGTCCAAAATACTTTACTGGAAAAAATGGCGAATGCAATTTTTGATAACTTTACCAAGTTTGGAACAATTTTCCGGTTTTTTATTTCCAGTGAAGTAGTAGCAGACGAAATAGTACAGTAGGAACCTAGATTAACGGTATCCAAATCCGAATAATAATCTGATAAAATATTGTGTGGATTACTATTTATTTCGGTATTACGTTTTTGTGAGCAATAGCTTTTTTTTGCTCACAAAAACGTAATACCGAAATACCGCCGGACCCTTAACATTACTTTTTATGTTTTTGAAAGCGGTTTTACTTTTTGTTATGATAAAAAAGGTTGCCAATATTATAGCAGAAAAGCATAGCTTAGTTAAAAAACAGACTTACCAACACAGCAATAGTAATTAACTTAAGTGATGTCATATTTAAGTTAATAGTGTCGAAAGGGAGATTAGACCAGTTTGGTCAAACTCCAACTATGATTTTATCCAAAAAAATTCGCCTTTTATACCAAAATTTCAAAGACGTCATACCAATAACATATTGATACAAGTGTAAAAAATATTTAACATTGGTAATTAATATAATTAATTGTGTTTGGATTTAATATTTGAAGTTAATAAATCTACAAAATCACTTGTGCAAATAAGATTTTGGTTGAATATATTTTAACTGTTTCTTGAAATTGAGACCATTTAATTTTCTTACATACATACATACACTCGCGTCTTTCCCCCACAGGGGTAGGCAGAAACTATAGACCGCCACTTGCTACGATTCTTGTATACTTCTTTTGCTTCTTCCACATTCATACATCTTCTCATACATACACGCCGGTTGCGAGTTCATTGTTTTAGCATTCGGAAAAATAGGATTTTTCCCGATATTCAATTATTTTCAATTTTGATGTTCTTTCTATACAGAACTCTAAACAGATGTAAGTGCCAAATGACGTCATTTGTACGGTTACACGACGTCATTTCTCGGACCCTTAGAAAATTTTTCTTATGTCAGTTTAGCGTCTATCCTATTTATTCATACCCTTACATTACCTATTTCGTTGTTTATTTACCGTTAGTATCGTGCTTTTGCAGTGATAGCCTAGTGGTGTGACCGTTGGACTGCCAAGTCAAAGGTCTCGAGTTCAAACCTAAGGCACGCATCTCTGACTTTTCGAAATCATATGCATATTAAATAGTAAATTACGAGTATCACGCGCTTAAACGGTGAAGGAAAACATCGTGAGGAAACCTGCATGCCTAAGAGATTTTCTCGATGGCGTGTGAAGTCTGCCAACCCGCACTAGGCCAGCGTGGTGGTCTATAGCCTAATCCCTCTCATTGTGAGAGGAGACCCGTGCCCAGCAGTAGGACAGTATAATGGGTTGATTATGTTATTCACTGTTATTTCGACAAAATTTCAATTTTCTCATTTTCCGCCGTATAAGTGACGTCATCACACTTTTTTTTCTCCGAAATGAGGAAATATAAGAAACTAGCTTCCGCCCGCGACTTTGTCTGCGTGGACTTCAGGATTGAGTCCGACCTGGATGAAAAGTACCGTATGTGTTATTCCAGGGTATAATCTATGTGTGTGCCAAATTTTATCCAGATCCGTTCAGCCGTTCTGGCGTGAAAGAGTAACAAACATCCATACATCCACACTCACAAACTGTCACGTTTTTAATATTAGTTAAGATAAATAAATTCTGGAACTCAGGATAGGAAAACAAAAAAACTGTTTTTTTGGTTTTGGAAGCTTAATAATTTCGAAATATTGTCAATCGTCACGTTATCAGAAACCCGTGCAGTGATAGCTTAGTGATAAGACCATAGGACTGTCAAGTCAAAGATCTCGAGTTTTTTTTTATGTTATAGGACAGAAATAAATATCTATTATCTATGAAATTCTCTGTAGCAGCTCGGAGTCTGGATTTGTGCTCGGTTACACGGGACCTAAACATACCAGCGAACTGATGTAGTACGCCTCTGCATAACCTTTCGGGGAATACAGGCGTGATGGCATATTGTTTTGTATTGATTACAAGCTTGCAGCAGTAATCTTAATATTTTATAACAGTTTCATTATTTAACTATACGAGACACATGTAACATTGAAAGAAATTGCGTCTGACACAACGTGAACAATTGGTAAAGTAAGAGATGTACAATATTTTTTTTATGGGATAGGAAGGCAAACGAGCATACGGATCGCCTGATGGTAAGCGATTACCGCCGCCCATGGACACCCGCAACACCAGAGGAGTCACAAGTGCGTTACCGACCTTTTAAAAGGGGATTGGGCCTCCGGTAACCTCACTCACTCGGTGAAACACAACGTAAGCGTTGTTTGACGCCGGTTTTCTGTAAGGCCGAAGCATGGTTCTCCAACGTAAAAAAAAATGCTGCGATGTGTTATTACTGCGATTTGCGATGTGTTGTTACTGTTGCGATGAACGGCGGTAATCGCTTACCATCAGGCGATCCGTCTGCTCGTTTGTCCTGCTATCCCATAAAAAAAAATATTGTACAACTCTTACTTTACCATTTGTTCACGTTGTTTCAGACGCAATTTCTTTCAATGTTACATGTGTTTCGTATAATAATAAAGCTATTATAATATATTAAAATTACAGAGCTGCAAGCTTGTGTGTTTAATCAATACAATACAGTATGCCATCACGCCTGTATTCCCCGAAGGGATAGGCAGAGGCGTACTACATCAGTTCGCCGGTATGTTTAGGTCCCATGTAACCGAGCACAAATCCAGACTCCAAGCTGCTACAGAGAATTTCGAAGATAAATGATATTTATTTCTGTAAACTGCCTCATTAGTCTAGCGGTCCCAAGCGCGACTGCTACGCTAGAGGTCTTGAGTTCGATCCCCAGGTCGAGCAGTGTTATTGGGTTTTTCTATGAAATTCTCAGTAGCAGCTCGGAGAATGGATTTCTGCCCGGTTAATGGCAATAGGCTCGCCCCCTATTACATACCGGCAAACTGTGGGTGTACATTAGTACGCCTTTGCTTACCCCTTTGTGGAATACAGGCGTGATGACATGTTACGTATTATTTCTGTAAATAGATCTTATAAAGATACTTTTACAAGTCAATGCTTTAATTTTTTTTTTTAAGTAGATGGCGCCGGCATTTCCTAACTGACGACCTCTGAGAAGAAACACCGAAACAAACTCAGAGAATCATGGTCTCTTTTACAGTCCAGACAGTAGCAGGGCAGTAGGGTTACGATGTAAGGCAATATCTGAACAGGCCTTTTGAAGAAAGAGCCTTAGCAGCTTTGAGTTGACCTGTCCTGACTGACGGCACGCATACATCAGTCATCGTGTAGCTCAACCATCACATCATTAAGGCAGCTCAACGACCCGTCGAACGACGATACCAGATCAGCAAGACATTTGCCATGTAAAATAATCAAGACCGTCAGAAAAAAAATATAATTTATAAATCTTGTGTTTGAATAATAGACTCATAAATATAATAGAATAGAAAAACCCAGTAACACTTTGCTCAACTTGGGAATCGAACTCAGGGCCTCTAGCGTAGCAGTAGCGCTCAGGACCTATACAATATGTTAACCCTGTGCGATCCTTAAAGATTTACTATTCCCAATTTTTTTCTCGGATGGGGAAATGTGCCTTATGCATGCCGCCCCGCTTCGAGGATGCGGGACGGTTGTGTCGGGCTCTCCAGCCAGGTGGCCAGCATACCGACTAAAACGACTACCACTGCCACTTTCCGCATAGTAGTGGGATCACGGGATCGCTCTCGCATGCTCCAGGATCCCACCGCGGACGTCCAATGTTGGACCCTCCACAAGGGCCAAGTGCAATAGGCGACTGACTACCCAGAGTCCGCCGTCTTAGCGGCGGGACAGATATGTGGCCCGCCGCCATCCACACCACGGCCGCAGAAGGTAGGGAGAGCTGCGCATCGCAATACCGGCACTCCTCTCTCGCCGCGGCCCCTCAAACCTGCAGCCGCAGTGTCGCCCATACAAGACTGCGGCCCGACTCAGTTGCAGTGCTTGTTACACGACACCGCAACCTACATTGGCGGCTTCTTGGACAAAGCCCGCAGGAGCAGCCCCACCCTGGGGTTTTACTTAGCTTCACCGTGATGCGTCACTCCACGGTAACTATTCCCCTGCCATGACAAGACGAGTGATGTCATAGCCTCTGGTGTATCTAACCAGAAAACGAAGGTTCGTATCCTGCATCTGATCGAATTTTTCCTTCGTTAAAAATAAGCCAAAATTTAGTTTATTCGGTATGAAGGTAACTTCATAAAGTGTAGACAGATGTTATGTATGTTTTCAACGTGGTCATTTAATTAGATCTGATAGAAATTAATAAAAACAAATTAATTGCATTTTTTTTTATTTTATTTAGGCTTGCCATGTAGGAAATTGCTATAAAATAAACTGTAAAGTTTTTTTTATACCACTAAGGTGGCAAACAAGCATACGGCTCGCCTGATGGTAAGCGCTTACCGCAGCCTATGGACGCTTGCAACACCAGGGGTATCACTCGCGCGTTTCCGGCCCTGTAATTTAAGGAGGAATAGTTTAGCTGGCAGCATAGGAGACATTCTGCCATGCATGACAGCGGCGGTAACAAAACACCACCGGTCCCCCACACTGCCAACACAACGCTTCCTCGCGGAGCTCTGGCGACCTTGCTCACCGTTAGGAACACAACATAGCACGGAGCTATGTTATTTGGCTACAATTTTCTGCAATGTGGAGGTACTTCCCCAGTCGAGCCAAAAAGTGTATCATAAACACTAAGGCGAACAAGGTCGCCAAGAGGAAGCGTTGTGTTGGCAGTGTGGGGGACCAGTGGTGTTTTGTTACCGCCGCTGTCATACATGGCAGAATGTTCCCTATGCTGCCAGCCCAACTATTCCTCCTTAATTTACAGAGTCGGCAACGCGCGAGTGATACCCCTGGTGTTGCAAGCGTCCATAGGCTGCGGTAACCGCTTACCATCAGGCGGGCCGTATGCTTGTTTGCCACCTTAGTGATATAAAAAATACAGGCGACATACTAATATAATATAATATACTTAAGTGTGATTTTTATTTAAATATAATAATGCGTACATACTTACCATATGAATAAATATTTTAAACATGAATAATTGATAATTCAAATTTCGTTTTAACAAAATTGAATTCTATTTGTTTTGTTGTAAGGCTCTTATTTGTTACGATACATAATTTATTATATTGTTAATGTATTTAACAATTATCAATATCCATTTATTTTGTCTGTTTCTTATGGCCAGGAGCTAACAATTAGGTACTTGACTGCTGTTTGATTAATTAAAAATATCAGACGTAGTGAAAAATTTAATTAAATACAAATCATATAATGTAATAACAATTTATGTCTGGGACATCGCCGCAAAGTTGCTAACTTATTTATCGGTTTTTTATCGGATACATTTCGAAGAGTGTGCATCAGATCTCCACGATCTTATCCCCCCTAGCCCTTTCTACTATTGGACGACCACAAGCACGAAAAAGCGGCATCAATTCATGGTGGACATTCCAAAAACCCGAACGTAACGCTTTATGTCCACTTTTATCATGCGTACCGCTGTAATCGGGAATACGCTTTTTTATGGGATTGGAGGGCAAACGAGCAGAGGGATCGCCTGATGGTAAGCGATTACCGCCGCCCATGGACACCCGCAACACCAGAGAAGTCACAAGTGCGTTGCCGACCTTTTAAAAGGGGATTGGGCCTCCGGTAACCACACTCACTCGGCGAAACACAACGTAAGCGTTGTTTGACGCCGGTTTTCTGTGAGGCCGTGGTATCGCTCCGGTCGAGCCGGCCCATTCGTGCCGAAGCATGGCTCTCCTACGTTTTTTTGCGACTGGGGTATAAGTAAGCATTATTATGCGTAAGTGTGTGCATATAATATGCATTATTATGCATATTATGTATAAGTAAGCATTATTATGAATTAAACAACATTTATTTTATAATTATTCATTTATTTCAAGAAAAAAAATGATAATATTAATTCTTACTTGAATTGCCCGGAAAAGCGTAATACCGAAATATATCGTAATCCAGGCAATATTCTATCAAATTATGTTATTATTCGGATTTGGATACCGTTAATTTTGGTTCCTACGACACTATTTCGTCTACTACTACTTCCCTGGAAATAAAACACGGGAAATTCGTTCCAAACTTGGTAAAGTTACCAAAAATTTCATTCACTTGCATTTATTTCCAGTGAAGTATTTTAGATGAAATGGCAGAGTAGGAACCTAGATTAACGGTATCGGAATCCGAATTTGATTAAGTTGTGTTTGAATTACGATTTATTTCGGTATTACGTGTGCATGAGAAATTCGGTCCGCCGGACTGATAAGTATTGCCAAAACAATTTGGCCCCAATTAAAATGCACATTTTAGATCTAATGTTTTTATTAGACAGACGATTTCTTTTCTAATTAATATTTCCTATTTTTGAAGAAAATACAGTACAAAGTAAAAAGTAAGTCATAGTTATTGTATAGTTATAGCCTCGAGGACTCAGAGCTTCATAACCTAATAGCCATTTTTGAGGGTTAAGTGTTACTGTTGTTAGCAGGACTTTGCAAGACATTGGACCTCCAGCTAAGAGTCTTGAATAGGCCTAGCCTAATAAGCTTTTAGCCTGTCAAGCCCCTTAATTACAAGTCTTTACAAAAATATATTCCTTGGGAACACTAAGTGGAACATTTACGTAGGTGACCCTTTATTGTGCATACAATACAGGGTCAGCTTATACTAGGGTCCATGCCTGTGACAATAGGTTATTTGACTGATTATTTTTATAGTTATTATGCAAATGTTTACCATAAATAGAACCCATCATCGAAAACAAAATTAAAATCGGCTCAAAAATAAGTAAGTTACAAGCATTTTAATTTTATGCTAGACAGAGAACGCACTATACTTGTTTATGACGTCATAAACCAATGCGCCATACAAATCCTATACTAACGCTCATTTGTGGGAAAGGGACGAAGCATCCCCTCTCAATCCCCACCAAAAATTTTAAATGCTTATATCTTTGAATTGTATTATCAAATTTAAATTATTTTTTCAGAATACGATTTGTACTTAATTTCATTTTTCACTCAGCTTGGTATTTTTAATTATTCAAACATTAGTCAAGTACCCTTTTGTAGTCCTTTGTACTAAATTACAAATGGGGTCTATATCTGAATCTATAAGTTTCCGTTGTTGACTCTTCTACCGTATGACCACCATCGATTATACCAGCCGTCGATTCGGGAGTCACCTGAGAAATGAATAATAAAATTATGATATTGTGGTGATAGATCGTTTAGACCAATAGCCTTATGTAGGTCCTAAATGAACCACCTAAAACACACGGTTCCGACCAGTGAACTAGAAGACACGTTTCCTAACCGAGAAAACTAATCGGTCCTTCGGTCCTAATAGTTCTTCTTAATAGTCGTACGTTACTGTACCGTTCTTTTACCTCCATACCACAGGGAAGTGTCATAGGATGCCTGCTGTTCTTAATCTACATAAACGATCTCCCTAACCACATAAACGAAACATGCGTATTGTTTGCCGATGACGTCTCTATTTTAACATCATATAACAATAACCAAAACTTAAACCAAACACTAACATCAATACTTGACACCACAACATATTGGATGAATGAACACAACCTGGAAATTAACTTTAATAAGACAAAAATTATTACTTTTCACCCGCGACAAAAAACCCCCATAAATATAAATTTTGAATACAAAGGATCCAAATTAGAAATAGTTAATAAATTCACCCTTTTAGGCCTAGACATAGATACACACATAGACTGGAAACCACACATACAGAAATTAAAAACTAAGCTTTCTAAATTTGCATATGCCCTCAGAGAAATAAAGAAAACAACAGACCTCAAAACAGCAATAGTAACATACTATGCATATGCGTTCGCTTGGCTTAGATATGGAATTATATTATGGGGTAACAGTACAGACGCGCCTTCACTATTTACATTACAGAAGAAACTAATAAGAATTCTGATTAACATCAATGACACCGACTCATGTAAACCACACTTCAAAGAACTAAACATCTTAACACTAGCCTGTCTCTATATATTTGAAATTTGCAAATTTGTAAGGAAGTACCCACAATTCTACAGCAAAAGAGAAGACATTCAAACAAAAATCAAACTTAGACATGGAAATAGACTAAATTTACCAACTTCACGGCTAAAAATGCACTCCTCTAGTGCATTTGTTACGTCCATTAAAATCTACAATAAATTACCTGAATACATAAAAAACACAGAATCAAATAATATATTTACCAATAAATTAAAACGATTTCTCTTAGGAAAAAGTTACTACACAATTGACGAATACCTCAAAGATAAATTTCAACTAGGGAAATAGGGATAATATATTAAACAAGCAGTACTTAAATATATTTATTTACCTTACTCACCGTGCAAACTTTAAGCAATATATAAAAAATAAACAATAACAATTAATACATAATCTAGAATATAAATATTAATAATAAATAAATATATGAATATTAATAAATAAAATGAATATAAATCTACATTTAAATAGGTATTATTTACCTACTTAAACATCTAAATATCATATCTTCCTTTATTTCAATATATTATGTTTTAAAAAGCGCTCTTCATCCTCTCCTCTAAAAAAACTAACTTGCTGTGCCCGACAGGGTCCATAATTGTTTCTCTTTAATTTTACCCACCAGCTTTTGTATACATTATGGAATGCAATAAAGTTATTGAGTATTGAGTATTGAGTATTGAGTATTTAATGTTTTTGAACGACCGAGATCAAATAAAGAGCTATTTTATTCTATGCATGGGGGACAAACGAGCAAACACCAGAGGAGTCACAAGTGCGTTGCCGGCCTTTTAAAAGGGTATTGGGTCTCCGGTAACCTCACTCACTCGGCGAAACAACGTAAGCGTTGTTTGACGCCGGTTTTATTTATTTAAAACTTTATGCACGAAATAGTACAGAGGCGGACTTAATGCTATAAGCATTCTCTACCAGTCGACCATAGGGTGATACAGAGAAAAATGTGGCAGATGCATTAACCGGGTGTGTTGATAGAAGATTAATACATAAACTATAATATACCTATATATACTACTTGAAATATACACCTACATAAAAACTAAATAAATACATTTATATACAATATACAATACATAATATATAATATGTAAACATAAATATATTAAGACTATAAAGTATATCAATGCTGAAATGATTCTGCCAATTTCTTTCTGAGATATTCTCGGACTTTTATTTTAAAGGTGTAACGACTAGTTGCCTTCCGGATATCCAAAGGGAGAGCATTCCACAAAAGAATAGATTGTACGAAAAAAGAAGAATGTAGAAAGTCAGAGTGATGAGGGGGACATCGTAAGAGCCGAATAAATGAAGGGCGAAGGTTTCTATCATGTTTAGAAAGCATGTTTTCTGTGAGGCCGTGGTATCACTCCAGGAGCCGGCCCATTCGTGCCGAAGCATGAAGAACACAAGAAGTATTTTATTATAAATTTTCGGAGCCATGCCAAAAGAAAAACATATTTAAATACCTGTGATTTTTAAGCCAGTTATGGCCCGAATTGAAAACAGTCTCCGTTTCAGTAGAAAAGAAAATATATTTGAAATATATAAATATATTTGGCCTCGCTATGCATCTTCTATCGCCTATAGTATGGGGAGTTCTCCGAGGAATTGTTCGGATTGCCTCTCTCCGCCGTGATTCTACGCGGCAGCAGTTCCATCCCCATCCAGTCCACAACAGTGCGTTTCTCTAGAAACTTTCTGCCTCGCACAACAAAACTGTGGAATGAACTTTTGCCTGCAGTATTTCTGGACCAATACGACCTTCAATCCTTCAAGAAAAGAGGGTACTCCTTTTTAAAAGGCCGGCAACGCACTTGTGACTTCTCTGGTGTTGCGGGTGTCCATGGGCGGTGGTAATCGCTTACCATCAGGCGGCCCGCCTGCTCGTTTGCCCCTTATTCCATAAAAAAAAATGGTTCACCTTCTCACCTCATGTGTGTGTGGATGTTCCGTGGTAGTAACAACAGACTTGTCTGATTCTCCACCGAAAGGCAGTCGAGTAGACTTCGGTTGGCCTTCAGCAGCTGGTCCCATGTTGTGGATGATAGAGTGAATTAATTGGCTGAAATGGATAAAAGTTATTTATTTCTGTAAATGGAACATAATAATAATAATCAACCCATTATACTGTCCTAATGCTGGGCACAGAACTCCTCTCAGAATAAGAGGGATTAGGCTATAGTCCACACAGTTGGCAGACTTCACACGCCATCGAGAAAATCTCTCAGTCATGCCACCACTCAACATCTGGGATTATTAAATCCCATTTATCCCTATTGGGATAACATAATCAACCCATTATACTGTCCTACTGCTGAATGAGAGGCATTAGGCTATAGTCCACCACGCTGCCCTACCGCGGGTTGGCAGACTTCACACGCGAAAATCTCTCAGACATGCAGGTTTCCTCACGATATTTTCCTTCACCGTTTAAGCGCGTGATAATTATCTATTAATACGCACATGACTTCGGAAAGTCAGAGGTGCGTGCCTTGGGTTCGATCTCGAGACCTTTGACTTGGTCCAACGGTCATACCACTAGGCTATCACTGCTTTTGGATATGTTCCAAAAGCAGTGATACGGGTCACACGGGTCTCCTCACAGAATGAGAGGGATTAGGCTATAGACCACCACGCTGGCCTAGTGCGGGTTGGCAGACTTCACACGCCATCGAGAAAATCTCTCAGGCATGCAGATTTCCTCACGATGTTTTCCTTCACCGTTTAAGCGCGTGATAATTAACTATTAATATGTGATCTTTAGTGGAGACCGCGACTCGGCAAACGTAGCGTAGGACGCCCTCCGGCAAGATGGAGTGATGATTTGCGAAAGATTGCTGGCGGAGGGTGACATGGCGCACATTGAGGGAGGCCTACGTTCAGTAGTGGACTGCTATAGGCTGATGATGATGATGATGACGCACATCACTTCAAAAAGTCAGAGGAGCGTGCCTTGGGTCCGAACTCGAGACCTTTGACTTGTCAGTCCAACGGTCATACCACTAGGCTATCACTGCTTTTGGATATGTTCCAAAAGCAGTGATAGCCTAGTGGTATGACCCCATAAAAAATCAAAACTTACCCAGCGAACTCAAACGCAAGATCTCGAAAACTATTACGTTCAGCAACTGATAAATAGTAGTGGAATGCTCCATAATTATCCAGAGATTGCACCGGGTTCTTCTCAGGCTCCGGTGCAGGTGCTGGCCCATCCCCATGTCTCCTGGCACTGTAAGCATGGTAGTACCTGAAAACAAGTCACTTGGACACTCGATAGAAACACAACATATCTACAACTCGGATGTCAATCAGCCATAACCTCTCTGTATTAAGGTAGATCTTTCACCTGAGCGCGCGAAATCAAATTTCAAGTGGTTTTTTGCAGTTTATAGGTCTAGATAGTGTTCTACATTCATGTCAATAGTAATTGCGACATTAACTATACAAAAAACACAACGTTTAACTAAAATTGCTTAAAAATCATTATTGTAGCTAAAAGTAGTGTAAAGTGTCAATCTTGACCATTGACACAGTTTTTGCCAAGTATTTGGCTTGATAAGGATTTTTATGTAAAGATTTTAGTTCTCAGTTGTGAATTTTGTATAGTTAATGTCGCGATTACAACTGCCATGAATCTAGAACTTGTTGTAGACCTACAAACTGCGAAAAATCACTTGAAATTTGAATTTCGCGGGCTCAGGTGAACGATCAACCTTAATTACGTATAAATAAAAATACAAGGACCACAAAAACGTAATACCAATACCAATAAATCGTAATTCAGACAATATTCTATAAAATTGTGTTATTATTTCGATTTGGAAACCGTTAATCTAGGTTCCTAAGTAGAAGTAGACGGAATAGCGATTCCGTCTACTACTACTTCATTGGAAATAAAAGACCGGAAAACCATTCCAAACTTGTTAAAGTTATCAAAAATTGCATTCGCTAACATTTATTTCAAGTGAAGTATTTTGGATGAAATGGTAGAGTAGGAACCTAGATTAACGGTATCGGTATCCGATTAATAACAGAATTTGATTAAATTGTGTTTGAATTACGATTTATTTCGGTATTACGTTTTTTAAGAGAAATTCGGTCCGCCGGACTCTTAAGTTCGTTCCAGTATATTGTTAAAACACATTCATAGTTGCAATTTAGAAGTAGCATTATTAAGCAGTGTTTATGAGCAGCGTATAGTATATATAAAAAACCCTAAATACGTGGACCCTGTTCCTAAACCAGTGTTAAAGGGATAGTTCCACTGCGCTCCAAAACCCATTGTTCTCATAATTTTAATATTCATACAGATTAGAAAAATAAATCGCATCGATGCGATAAATATCGATTTTTCATTGGTGGGAGAGCCATGCCTCGGCACGAATGGGCCGGCTCGACCGGAGTGATACCACGGCCTCACAGAAAACCGGCGTCAAACAACGCTTACGTTGTGTTTCGCCGAGTGAGTGAGGTTACCGGAGGCCCAATCCCCTTTTAAAAGGTCGGCATCGCACTTGTGTCTCCTCTGGTGTTGCGGGTCCATGGGTGGCGGTAATCGCTTACCTTCAGGTGATCCGTCTGCACGTTTGCCCTCCTATCCTATAAAAAAAAAACATTTGCCCATCCCTATCGACTTACACGAGTGATGACGATGTCGGCGCATCCATAGTTGTCTCCTCGTTATAGGGTTTGGTAATGCCAATCACATCCGCCACTCTTTGGGTTATCTTGCCGAAATAAAAGTGCAGTACTTGAAGACTCATTTCGTGAACGTAGACCTTTATATCATTCATCTGATAAAATGTAGAGGTTAGATATGTAATAGACCGGTCGACTGATATTTTTTACATAACATAATTAATTTATTTTATTTATTTTATATATTTTATTTATTTTATTTATTTTATTTATTTTATTTATTTTATTTATTTTATTTATTTTATTTATTTTATTTATTTTATTTATTTTATTTATTTTATTTATTTTATTTATTTTATTTATTTTATTTATTTTATTTATTTTATTTATTTTATTTATTTTATTTATTTTATTTATTTTATTTATTTTATTTATTTTATTTATTTTATTTATTTTATTTATTTTATTTATTTTATTTATTTTATTTATTTTATTTATTTTATTTATTTTATTTATTTTATTTATTTTATTTATTTTATTTATTTTATTTATTTTATTTATTTTATTTATTTTATTTATTTTATTTATTTTATTTATTTTATTTATTTTATTTATTTTATTTATTTTATTTATTTTATTTATTTTATTTATTTTATTTATTTTATTTATTTTAATTATTTTATTTATTTTATTTATTTTATTTATTTATTAGTAAACGTACACCAACAGCTTCTGTATACAACATTTAAAATTAAAAACAATTGGTAATGGACTTATACAGTTGCCAATAACAGGCGAACCAACATTCCCAAAATACAAGTGATTAACGTAAGCTTAAAACTAAATATACTAAAAACTAAGTGGTAGAAAACTATATAATCAGAAATACAAGAATACAGACAAAAAGAAAATATCTACTTTATAATTGGAATAACGAGGTTGCAAGAAATACCTTACCTACATAAACAATTTTTTATAATTTTTTTTTTTTTATAATTTTTATAATATTTTATTACAACATAACATACATCACCATAACATACAACACACATCACGCCTGTATTCCCCGAAGGGTTAGGCAGAGGCGTACTAATGTACACCCACAGTTCGCCGGTATGTTAAGGTCCCATGTAATAGGGGGCGAGCCTCTTGCCATTAACCGGGCACAAATCGAGACTCCGAGCTGCTACTGAGAATTTCATAGAAAAGCCCAATAACACTTTGCTCGACCTGGGGATCGAGAATGGGGATGATATTTTAAATGAGTGTTTTACCCACAAACTGTATGATGCAACTATTAAGGTTTTAAGTTGTAAAGATTAGTAATCATGTTTTTTTAAAGAGTATCTAAATTATGGAGTTTCTTGCTGGCTCTTCTATATAAGACCCACTTTTTAGAACCGTGCATATAGTTTTCAATTTTCAAAAGTACTTACCCCGTGTGGGGACGGATTAGAATGCTATTTCTCACTGCCTTTCAGATAGGCATCCCGTAAGAGGCGTGAAAATATCTGACTAGCTCGGTGGTAGGACCTCTTGTGCTCTGACTGGCTGGCGACCACCCTTACGTCGGAGTCTGTCGGAAAGCACCTAGTTGTGTGTTTCGTCTTTTGTACGTAACAGCCAGTTCCCCTCAGTTGCAGCGGCTCTGACAGTCTGCAGTCCGTAGGGGCTCTTAAGGGTTTACAACTCCTCTGGTGTTGCAGGTGTCCATGGACAACGATGACTACTCACCACCAGGTGGCCTGTCAGCTCGTTTGCCGGCTTAATCAATAAAAAAAAAACACCATGAGTTCATGATGTAACTATTTAAAACACAGTTGGAAAGAATAATAATGTTATCATGTTTTTTTAAAAGAGTATCTATGGAGTTTCTTGCCGGCTCTTCTCCATAAGACCCACTTTTTAAAACCTTGCAACTAGTTTTGACTTTCCAAAAGTACTTTTTTTAATGGTCTAATTGAAATCAAACATTTTGACTTTGACTCTCTAAAAATTATGATTAGATACCTTATCGTTTAATATCTTCAGGTAATCTGGTGTTCTTCGGAATCTTCTTAAAACAGATTTGAAATCTTCTCCATAAAGCTTAAGAGCCTCAGTTTCTAAATCATATTTCCTCCCAGTTGTCATTAAACACGGATAAACTAAAATTAATAAACTGCGTCATTAATCTCGTGTTAAATTTAATGATGAGGTAAATGATTAAGTCGCCCTTGAAGGACATACGCCGATCTTATTGGCGGAATCCTTCAAAAAGGTCAGGTGCGTAGCACTCGCAACCGGCGTGTATGTATGAGAAGATGTATCAATGTTAAAAAAGCAAAAGAATGCAAGAATGGTTGCAAGTGACGGTCTATAGATCTGCCTACCACTGTGGGAGAAAGGCGTGAGTGTATTATATAAATAGATTACAATTTTACAAGTCAATATTGTTTTTTAACTAGATGACTCCGGCATTTCCTAACTGACGACCTCTGAGAAGAAACACCGAAACAAACTCAGAGAATCATGGTCTCTTTTAAAGTCCAGACATAGTACTTAATAGCAAATATGTGAGTTACAATGTAAGACAATGTCTCAAATGGCCTTTTGAAGATGGAGCCACAGCGGCTTTGAGTAGACCAGTCCCAGCTGACGGCACGCATGCATCAGTCATTGCATAGCTCGACCATAATCTAGGGAGCTAAACAACCCGTCGCACGACGATACCTCAGTGGAACATTTGCGTAGGCCAGATACACCACAGACCCTGGGTTCGTTTCCCAGATCAGGCAGTGTTATTGGGTTTTTCTATATAATTCTCAGTAGCAGCTTACATTAGATCTTATGCCAGCTAACTGTGGGAGTACATAGGACACGTTTGGCGTAGCGGCTGAGCGATCGGCTTCTGCACCACGTGTTGTGGGCTCGATCCCCACACGGAGAAAATATTTGTATGATCTACAGGTAGTTGTTGTGATTGACACGATGCTGATATTCTTTTCTTCTTTTTAAAAATTTTTTGCAACCAGGCATTGGTGTTATGATGTGGTTTACCAAATAAACGTCTTTTCTTTCTTTCGTGTTCCGGGTCTGGGCGTTTGTGTATGTGAGAATTTGTGTTTGTAAACGCACTTACGATACAGGAGAAAATCCTAGTGTGGGGCCGATTTTAATAAAGGAAAAAAAATATAAGTACACCTCTGTTTAACCCTTGAGAAAGTACAGCCCTGATAGTATATAAAATAATTATATTAAAAACAAAATACTTACTAAAAGAAAATATTATACACAATTTCAGAATTATTTTAAGCGTAGGCATTTCTTAAATTTTATTTGTACCTAACACATAAATAACATCTAACACTCGTAAAAAATTATATAAACAATAAAATTGGTTATTTTTATGTTTGTGACGTGGGTAATAACGTACCTCATAGTTTGTTGTTTTTTATTATTATTGGTTAAGTCGCCAAACGAGCAGACGAGCTACCAGGGGCCGTATTTTAACGTGTTAACGCCATCATTTTTACGTTGCGAGAAAGAGATGCCGCTCTACATATTAAATAGCCTCATCTCTTTCTTACAACCTAAAACTGATGGCGTTATCATGTCATAATACGGCCCCTGATGGTGAATAGTCATCGTCGTCCATGGACACCTGCAACACCAGAGGAGTTGCTGTTGCGTTGCCGAGCCTTAAGAGTCCGGCAGACCAAATTTCCCAACAAACGTAATATCAAAATAAATCATAATTCAAACGCAATTTAATTTAATTGTAATTCGTAATCGCTTACTATCTGGCGATCCGTCTCCTTGTTTGCCCCCTATCCCATAAAAAAATAAAACACCGAGTCTATGACATTGAGATTGTGTTGAACATTGGAATTATTTGTCGAACACCTTCCAGCAATTTACCAAAAAGGGATATTTTCGTCACCTTCGTGGCGTTTTATCCATGAAGGTGATTTTATGCCACAGAAATGATTTCTTGCATTGTTTTATTAAGAAAGATATCAACTGCTGTCAATGTATTTAGAAAATCATCTATTTGTTCTAAGATAGATTTTGTAAGACCGTGTTTTCAATTTAAATTAATGTTGTTTTGATCGAGCCAAGCTGGTAAAAAGGATCCACATAGTTTGGCTACTATATCTGACTGTCCGTACGTTTGTTTGTCTGTCTATTTGTCCGTCCATCTTTCCCCAACTTCTGTTCGTCCATTCGATCGTCTGTCAGTCCGTCCGTCTCCATCTGATATTGCGAACTGTACCTGGGTAATAAAATTACATTAAAATCCCTATTTGTCACCTACATTAATAATACATACTTACACTCACGCCTTTCTCTCACAGGGGTAGGCAGAAACTATAGACTGCCACTTGCTACAATTCTTGCATACTTCTTTTGCTTGTTCTACATTCATACATCTTCTCATACATACACATGAATACATTAATAATATTTATAATAAAAAGGTTTCACTCAAATTGTGTGGTTTTAATTGACAAAGTATATCGCTATACCCATTTCGTAGGATGACCAAATTTCGTCTCCAGGTGGAGCCGGAAGATGCGACTATTGATTCGGATGATGAATTTTCGGACGCAGATGATAACGAGTTAAGGGTTCAGCCGGAACCGCAAACTCCTCTACCGCCAGACGCCTCGGCACGAGCTAAGAGAACTTATGATAGATATAACAAAAAACAGTAATATTTTCATAAATCTTTGTTATTATAATACATGCCGTTGTTAGAAATACGTTACAATTAGTTTTATTATATACATAGCTTAGATTTGGTGGTAGGATGTGTGATGTAGGTACATGAATAATGTACTACTTAAAGATAATAATGGACTGGTTTCTGACACTTACGCGAATATTAGACATTGAAATAAAACTACTTTTTACGGATTTTATCGCGTTGTATTGATATTATTTGATTCCCGACGTTTCGGACCCTTTACAGCATCCATGGTCACGGGTAGACTAAGTTGTTGGACGTCTTAATGTTACAATTACTAACAGCTACCTTACATTTTTGTTAATTATTGGCGATCCGATTCACGCAGAACGAGCTCACCGTATCCTTCGGTCTTGCAGTTTTGGACTTTGATTTTGATTTTATGGAATCTATAATGGGGTTCCAAGCAGGTGGTAAGATCAATAATAAGATAATATCAATACAACGCGATAAAATCCGTAAAAAGTAGTTTTATTTCAAGATAATAATGGAGTTTAGGCGGGAAAATGTAAAGTGTCTATGTCGGTTTTTTATTATTTTCCAAAACTTGTGTTTCCCCGAAGTTTAATGTGTAATTATAGTGGATAGTTAACCATTAAGTGTTCGTGAACGTGTGCGAGTGTAGGCAAATGATATAAAATTGAAAATCGTGACTTTTGTGTTCACTCCTAAATTCCATCGAAGCCCTAGTGAAGTTTCCACTGTTTTACTGGGGATAAATTAAAGTGAAGTGTTTTAAACTTTAAAAAAGACATCACACAACAGTTATCAGGTCATAAAATTCCTTAAAAAAAATAGATATTAATTGTATTGGCGGTAGATCTAAATAAATTCATTTATACTCCGAACCGTGGTTTCATTCCGTTGATCTTAGGACGAAACTGATAATTGTCTCTCGTTTACTGATAACATGTAGGTATTTTCCTGTTTAATTATGAAAATAGGATTAAGTTGTTATGAACATTTAGTCTCAAAAACGTAACTTAAATTATGTGAAAATAAATGATGTAAAGTTATTTGAGTCACTTTCGTGGATCATCGCGTCAGTTTCGTGGCATCTAGAAATTCAAAACCATTCATTCTTCAAAACGAGACGCACGTTTTGATTAATTTACATATGAATTTATTAGTCTTGTTAAGCACTATAAGATTTTTTCAAAAATATTTCAAATAAGCAAAAAATAAAATTTGCCACAATGGTGATGATAAGAATTACCCATTATTCATCTATTTGGTTAAAAAAGTAAACTATATAAAATTACTAACTAAAAATTCCACGAATAAAAAAGCAAGAAAGTGAAAAAATTTATCTTGCTCGGCTAATTTATTTACACATAGTGGTATCATTTCAAAGAATGACGTCACAGCAAGCCAGCCGCTTGGCCTAACTGTCACCGGAATACGATACTCGGTGGTCGGTCGGATCCTTATAATAGGGGACGAACCAAGAACCATAAATACCTACTACCGGATTTTGCACGTAGAACATTTTTCTGAAGACTAGTCGTTGTTGCATCTCTTTCTACCAGTTTGTTTTTTATGGGATAGGGAGACAAGAAGGCGGATCGCCCGATGGTAAGCGATTACCACCGCCCATGGACACCCGAAACACCAGAGGAGTCACAAGTGCGTTGCCCGCCTTTTAAAAGGGGATTGGGCCTCTGGTAACCTCACTCACTCGGCGAAACACAACCTAAGCGTTGTTTGAAGCCCATTTGTGTCGAATGTGCCGCATGGCTCTCCCACGTTAATTATTGTCACCCAGAAGAAAGAGATGCAACAACGACAAGAGGGTCATATTTACTCTTCAGAAAAAAGTTCTACGTGCAAAATCCGGTAGTAGATCTTGGGGACAAACATTTGACACCATTGAAATAACAGCTAACACCAAATATGTAAGTCGCCGCCGGAGGATCCAAAAAAAAACCAAAATTATTTCAAACTAAATTTAATTAGGAATTATAAAGATTACAAGGTTATTAATTCTAAGTCTAAGCTAAGTACAATGTTGTCTGTTCGATGCTAGAAACAGAGTGTCAAATTCAATTCATATTTAATTTAATAAAATCATATTCCGGTAAACAAGTTGGATTCCATGAAGTGTCGTAATTCACTTACACGTGTAAGACAGTCGCTATGCGCATCGAGGTCGGTGCATGCTTGCAATTTGCCTATTGCAAAATACTATAACACCTCCATCCTCAGATCAGCAATTATTTTCGGACGTTGAGCGGAGGAAATATTGCTGAATGTGTGTTCTGATTTTTAGATGTATTTGGTTCTGCATAAATTTTATCTTCAGGAGATGATGTCCGGCGGCTGCATTGAAATATCTTGTAGCGCCATCCGATTAGTATTGTGCCCAGTGCAAGTGCACTTAATAGTATAGTATATAGTGGGATTGTAGTATGGTATATGAATTCCGATGAGATTTGTTCTTGTCGTAGAACGGGTTCTGTCATTACTTTATACTGAGCGTCGTGTAGCCTTGAGAGATCAATTGAATTAAGATTTACGTAGCTCATCTTCTTAAACTGCATATCAGAGTTGTAAGTGACGTTGATTATCTTCAGAGGTCGTCCTTCCACTTGATCATGGGCATTGATAATAGTGAATTCTGAAGTGTACAGGATACAATTCACGGGAACAGTGGCCAAATAACTTCCATCTAATGTAATAAAATCCTCTCTGCCGCATACGGTGTGTAGTCTTGTTGCATTGGGAAAAGATATGATATAGTGCCGCTCATCTAATTCTTCCATAGATACTCTTGATAGGGTTATTGTTACGACGTCACATTTCTTGTCGAGAGATTGATTCATGATGAGATTTTGCATACAGTCCGGCTGCTGACGAAGTTGGTGGTCCATCTTGCCTCCACAGAGATACCAGTCATTGTACTTCGGGCATTCTGCCTCTATGTACACATAACCCTTCCTGTTGGTTGCTATCAATGGGAAAGGAGGGATGAGGGCCTGCTTTAATTTATTGGGAGCTATGGATAGCCTATAAAGGTCATAACTATCTTTTGCAAATATAGGTAACTTGAAAACTATTACTATTTGAGTACCTGAGTAGTAATAACCAGGTTTGATCAGATCATAATACTCTCTAAGCTCTAAGTCTAATATTTGATCTTTAATGTAAATTTTAACTAACCTTTGAATCATAATTTTTAGTACGTCCATGCTTATCATGGAATGATGCGAGCTTGAGGCTCGTATAAAAGCCAACATGTTTTCTATTCTAACTAATTCACCTAAAATTTCATCAATATTCTCGGTAATAATAGTTAAATATTGAGCAAACTTAGCGTACTTAATAAGGTTCGAATCCCGGTAGCTTTCACTATTCAATATTAATTTTAGAGTTTCATTTATCTTAATTTGATTTTCTACTAATTTAACTATAATATTATTATGCTGGACCATCCACTCCTTACTTAAGCTTATATGATTATTTAACTCTTCAGATATTTCATAATTATTATTCTGAAGAATTTTGATAGCGTTATCGTATCTAATGGCATCTGAATGATCTAAGTTACCAGTTACACTTTTGATAACCGATCCAAGACCATCTATCCGAGACCTCTCTTTATACGACCAGGTTTCAATGTTTCTAAATTATTTATAACTTTAACTAATTTACTTTAAAGGTAATCTATTTGGAGTTCGTACAACAGATAAGTATTGTTACTCAAACTATTTTTATAACTGGATAACTGACCCTGTAATAGATTTATTTTCTCGTCGATATCTTTAAGTTCAATATACTGAAGGAAAGTATGGTAATGCGTTATAAGCTTTGTGGCACCTAATCGAAAAGGAAGTAGTCCTGGACCATCACCGAGGCTCTCAAGTGATATCTCCTGATTTATCTCCCGAGTTGCTATCAAAGGAGCAGTCAGGACGTTTTTTTTATGTATAAATATGGATAGGTAAATTTGCTAAAACTGTGTCTTGACTGTATCTTGGGGCTAATTTTTGGCGGTTTGCTAAGGGATTACTGACAAATATGCGCTGCTGAGGTTGATATTCAACTTCAGGTTCACGATCTTTATTCCGGTTATCTATAATGTTAGTACGCGTCGCGAGAGCGGACTCGTTTATCACCTCGTATACCATTTTCATCTGATCTCTATGATTGTGTATGTATTGCTGCAACAAGTGTTTAGTTAAATCTACGTCAAAGGGGTCACGAGGGTCGAAGTGTCCTGTTATAATATCATAAGGCCTACATTTTGTGAAACTGTGCACAGAACTATTGTATGCTAAGATGGCATAGGGAATAAGATTATTCACATCCTCGTCCTTGCGATTTAATTTAAGAATGCGTAGATGCTCTAACAAGGTCGAATGGAACCTCTCTACGATACCATTATCATTAGGTGTATGGGGTAAAATTCTATGGTGAGTAATCTTATGTAAGTTAACGAATTCATTAAACAGCTGATTGGTAAATTCTGTACCGTTATCTGAGACTATAGTTAAAGGTAACCCATGGTGTGTGCAAAATTTTAACAATGCCTGTACTATACTGATAGCTGTGCCGTCACGTATGTGATATGCTTGTGCATATTTAGAGAATACATCTACAATAGTTAAGTACTTTTCACTCTGAATTGTTAATAAATCTATGTGTACAATTTCCAATGGTTTTGAGGCAGGGGGAACTATATTAAATTGTTGTTTAATGGGATTGCGGTCATACTTTGCCCGTCCGCAAATAGTACAATCATTTACGAACTTACTTATTTGATCTTTCATTTTTGGCCAATAATAACACCGAGAGAGAGCTAAGTGACATTCATTTATGCCGCGATGGTTTGTCTTTCCTTCATGGTAATGTTTAATTATTTCTTGTTGTCTGAGATATTCCTTAACATTTTCGACCTCACATTTAGCTAAAACTAAGTTCATCGCGGAACTTTTGAACTTTTCTTGTATGATGGGTATAATGTCGTACATGGCTAAAGGAGGGTTTATGAGTAACGCGGTCTTAACTTTTGGGTTAACATATTCCTTAATTACATTGACAACGTCGTTTTCTAAGTTTGATTGAGATACTTGGACCGCAGTTCTAGTGTGAGTATCGAAGGGTTTGGATGCTGAGGGACGTTTCTTAATATCTCCAACCACTGTTATACAAATTTGTCTATGAAACTTATTTACTGGATCATCAACAATAGGGACTTCAAGGATCGGGTTCTCTCTACTAGTGTGGGCGGATGCTGTGGATGAATTTTCTACAGATGGTGGTCGCTCAGAAGCATTTACTATCATAGAGCTAGTTTCCTCGTTATGAATTTCTATGCGAGAGAGGGCATCGGCATTAGTATTCGATAAACCCTTCTTATAAACTACGGTGAAATCGTATTCGGATAGTTTGAGTTTCCACCTAGTTAGCCGTGAGTTCGGTTCTTTGAGATTCATAACCCACTGGAGCGGCTTATGATCCGTAACAATTTTGAATTTCCTGCCAAATAAGTAAGGCCTAAAATACTTAGTGGCCCAAACGATAGCAAGAAGCTCCTTCTCGATGGTGCTGTAATTGATCTCGCTTTCGTTTAGGGTACGAGATGCGTAACACACCGGTTTGTCTGTTCCTATAGTACCCTGGGATAAAATAGCTCCTAAAGCAACGTTTGACGCGTCTGTTGTCAATATGAAATCTTTTGTGAAATCGGGATATTGTAGAATGGGGTTGTTGGTTAGCAGGTCTTTACATTTTTCGAAACAATTAGTATATTCAGAGTTTATTAGAACTTTTCTACCTTTCTTGAGACATTGCGTGAGTGGTTTAGTTATGCGTGCGAAGTCAGGGATAAATTTCCTATAATAACCTACTAAACCGAGGAACTGTTTTATTTCTTTAGGGGTCCTTGGAAGAGGATATTTTTGGATAGCCAATATTTTGTCAGGGTTAGGTTTAATTCCTTCTTTAGTAATTATGTGTCCTAAGTAAGCGGTCTCTAATTTAAGAAATTCGGATTTATCCATTTGGATTTTGAAATTTGAGTCCCGTAATCTTTTAAATACTTTCTCTAAATTAATTATGTGCTCTTGCAAAGATGTGCTGAAGACAACGATATCATCTAAATAGACTAAGCAGACAACATTCTGAAGGTCTTTAAGAACGTTATCCATAACGCGTTGGAAAGTGGATGGGGAATTTTTCAAGCCCATAGGCATTCTTAAAAATTCGTAGTGGCCATTTTCAACATTAAATGCGGTCTTTGAAATATCAATAGGGTCCATTTCCACCTGATAAAAGCCACTGGCCAGGTCTAGGGTTGAAAAATACTGGCAATTACCTAATTTATCTAAGACATCATTGATATTAGGAATGGGATATTTGTCATCATGGGTTTTCTCATTTAACTTACGGAAATCGACTACTAGACGCCATTTGGTTTTTCCCGAGGCGTCTGCCTTTTTTGGGACTACCCAAATAGGGGAACTCCAAGCAGATTCGGAGGGTCTAATTATACCTTGATTTAACATTTTACCTATTTGATCTTTAACTTCTTCCCTATGAACATATGGGTAGCGGTAGCTTTTTGTGAATACGGGCATTTCATCTGTAGTTCGGATGCGGTGTTTAATTTTATTCGTAAATGTTAGTGGCTCTCCGTCTATATAAAAAACATCTGCATATTTTCCACATAACGTCTCTAAATTAATTCTCTCTTCCTCGTTTAAGTGATTAGTTCGTAATCGCGATAACACTTCGTCTGCCCTAGAGCGTGTCTGTTCAGTACGCTTGCACTGAGGCGAGTTTTCGGCACTCGTATATTGAATATTATAAACTTCCGCCTGAACAGCACGGTCCATTGAAAATACTAGGTCATGTGAGGTAGGGTTCGTAATTTCCAAAATTCCGCGATTATCTTTAACTGTGGTAAGACATTCCCCAATAATGCAATTAGAAATTACCTGCTCATTAACCAAAGCTTCACCATCATGTAAATTAATAGGGACTCTGACTAATTTTGTAGAATTTGCTGGAATAACATCCTCATATAAATTAACATTGCACGAGTTATACATGCTAATGGGGTTAACAGAATTACGTGTTATAAGTACTTTATCCTTAAGATCAATTTTAGCCTCCCATTTCTCAAGTAGTTCAAGACCAATAAGCCCATCAAAAACTTCATGAAATTTAAAAACGAATAATTTAATATTTTCAGGTTCCTTAAATTCTGCAAAAGTAGGGATAATTATGGAATAGTTTTCACGTGACGTAGCGCATACATTAATTACTTCAAAAGGGTCAAAATTTAAAGGTATGTTATTGAAAAACTTTTCTACAGCCTCCGGGCTTATAAAAGATTGATTCGCGCCTGTGTCAATCAAAAATTTTAGAGGGGGATTTAAAATCTGTATATAGGGGAGCTGGCGTTGAGTCTGCAAATTTAATTCTATTTTGAACTGCCTGACTTCCCGCGTGTTTGAAAATCCTGCTCTCCGGCGGAGCTAGTAGAGGGTTCTGGTTCTTCTAACGTAACTGTAGGGTAATCAATTGGCGAATCATAATTTGGTTCATCGACCGTGTAGTAAGATGGTTCCGCGTAATCAAAATTATTGATACAGTAATACTCATTAGGCTCGTCATAGTTATATTCAGGATAGTAATAATCATTATAACTCGCGCAATCATTCATGTTCACTTCTTTAGATTTAAAATAGTTTGTAGGCGGTGGGTTGCCGCTTTTACGCCAATCATGATCAGAAAACTGACCAACCTGGGGACGCTCTTTAGCTACATAATGGCTTACACCGCTCATAGGCTTAGGGCCCAAATTTGGATTAAAATTCCTCTGAGGCATCTGGAAATTATTGTAAGAGTTATTATAATTTGGAGGGGGCGCCCGGAACATTTGTTGCGTACGTGTAGGCACTCCCGCATGCCTATACTGTATGGGTTGGTTCGGCTGAAAATTAGGTCTCCACGCATGATGTGGTGGCTGTGAATTATTAATAGGAGCCGGTCGGGTAAGAGAATTGAACGGTTTCAACATAGAAGCAGCCACTGGGGTCATTGGCAATAATCTAGGTAACGGAGCGTGTGATTTTTTATCAGCAACTGAGTCATTACGATTCTGAAGGTACATGACGTTCAATTCTTCTTGCACGAATTCCAGGGCTTTCTCAACACTATCAGGACGCATGCATCTTATTCGAGAACCTAAAGGTTCCTTTAGTCCGCGAACAAATGCTTGCATAGTTAATTTTCGGTATAATGCCCGCTTGGCTTCTACTGTGGTCTTAATAGTTTCGTGTAAGGTGACATATGTCATGATAGTGCTGAACAAATTTACACAACGATCATAAAACTCCTGAGGCGAACTATTACCCTGTGTGGCTAACATAAGATCATTATAAAGAGTGGTTTCATCTCTTTGATCGGCAAAGTTATTAATTAATGCTGCTTTTATATCTTTCCAATTTTCCGATATGCCATTTGAGTTGATAATAAGGGCGGCTGGTCCTTTTATCTTACTTAAAATTCCATTTAAGAGACATAATTTAATTAACGCATTTCCTGGGTTTGCATCAATGTATTCCGCGACTATCTGATCACAGAGATTAATAAAACGCGGTAAAATATTTGCGTTACCGTCGAACTCAGGTACTAGACGTAAGGTCTTAAAAATGGTATCTGCGTCAGTCATCTCGGAGGTTGCGCGGGTCTCTGAACAAATAGACTCCTCTAAGGTACTGCTTAAATCTGCACTAATATCCCTATTATTATCTAAGTCTAGCCTACGTGCTTCCCTAGAACGCGCAGGCCCTCTAGGGGAGGTTTGCCTAGGATGAAAAATTTTTGCAACTTAACGTAACTACAGGAATATTGAAAGCAACACACAGAAATGGTTCTAATGTACTTACATTAACTGCATTCTGGTCTCTCTGGAATCGATGTCTGGATTTTTCCTCCGGTCAGGACCTCAGGTTCTTTCAGGATACTCGGATGCGCGATCGCTCGCGACGGCGGTAGCGATTATAGCGGTACGGCTCTTCGATGTAAGAATAACCCTAGCTAAATTACCTCGAGACGCCTCGAGTATCCTACCGACTGCGCCAAATATGTAAGTCGCCGCCGGAGGATCCAAAAAAAAACCAAAATTATTTCAAACTAAATTTAATTAGGAATTATAAAGATTACAAGGTTATTAATTCTAAGTCTAAGCTAAGTACAATGTTGTCTGTTCGATGCTAGAAACAGAGTGTCAAATTCAATTCATATTTAATTTAATAAAATCATATTCCGGTAAACAAGTTGGATTCCATGAAGTGTCGTAATTCACTTACACGTGTAAGACAGTCGCTATGCGCATCGAGGTCGGTGCATGCTTGCAATTTGCCTATTGCAAAATACTATAACACACCATTGGAAAGAAAAAAAAAACATAATAAAAAACAAACATTTTATTTATCATAAATCCTCTTTTTACCGGCGAAAGGGATGGGGGTCCTGCCGAACGCATTAAAAGCTAGTGGGGGATTATGTGGTCTTTCATAACTGTCCTTCTTTGGTTTATAATTATTGGCCATTTTTGGAACATAATTATCCCAGTCGTTCATTTTTTTAGGTTTTTTCTCGTAACTATTGTAATCATAGTTAATCTTTTTCTTCCTTTCGCCACTCGTGTAGGTGTTTTTTGCATCATATCGAGTCCAATCGTTATTTTTATTCCCTTCTATACCATTTTTATATTCATCGTCACTCACATCAAATTTTTTATTCTTTTTAGTCAAACTATCTTTTTTATGCCTATCCATTTCTTTGCTAATCCTATGATCTTTTTTATTCCTAAAGTATTCTCTTTTTTCCTGGTTTTCTTTTTTACCCCAGTCATCATTTTTCTTATCCCAATCGTCTTTCTTGTGCTTTCCATCGGAATTTGTCCAGCCATCGTTCTTTTTATTCCAGTCACCTTTTTTTTCATCGTCATTTCTTTGGTATCTTTCATTGTCTTTATTCCAATCGTCATCTTTCCTATCCCGGTCATTTTTGTTATCCCAATCATTATCTTTTTTATTCCAATCGCTGTTCTTTTTATTCCTACTATCTCCTTCCCAATCATCAACTTTTATATTTCTGTCATCTTTGTCATTGCCTTTCTTTTTTCGGTGATCTTTTTTATCCCTATCGTCTGTTTCATCCCACTCATTGCTCTTTTTATTATGTTTTTTATTCCAATCATCTTTCTTATTCCAATTATCGTCTTTTTTATACCGATCATTCTCTGTAATATCTTTATTGTTATCATTGTTAATTTTTTTATCCCAATCTGGTCTGTGTTTATCCTTTTTGATCCAATTTTCTTTTTTACTTGATTTATTGTCATCTCTATTATTGTTATGTGAATTAAGTTCATGCTGGTTACGATTTTTGTGTCGTTTTTTGTCTCTCAAATCCCATTCGTTTTCTCTCTCGATAGCTGGTTTTGAGTTATCAGAATTTTTATCTTTTTCGAGTGTAAAATCCTTCTGCCAATCGTAAACTTTATCAATCTTTTTTGAATTTTTATGTTGGTATCTTTTATGTTTCTTTGCATAATCTTTTTTATTCATATTATCATCACCGTCCCAGTTTTTTTTCTTTGTATCCCAATCTTCTTTTTTGTCTTTATTTGTTTGGTGTTCATCGTTCTGTTTCCAGTCCATACCTTCGTTCCAATCCATGCTCTCTTTGACTTTTTCAGCGCTATTTTCTTCAGAAAATTTGGACTGGTATTCCTTTTTACTCCTCTCATTTACGTTGTTGACCCATGGTATGGTTTCTTCTTCCCATTTATTGGGTTTTTTATAATCTCCATCATTTTTGTTCCAGGCTTCATCTTGTTTTAAAGTAGACCCTAACATAAGGCCCTTTTTAAAACCATCGGAGTTAAAATCTCGATTATGATTTTTCCCTTTAAAGGTCCTATGTTCAGTTTTTTTCATAATAGGAATGATTTTTTCAGATTCAGTACTTTTAACTAGTTGTATTGGATTTTCGTCATTGTTCGCTTCAAGTTTTCCCTCGTTTTTCTCAGGGTCATTAATTTCAAGGTCAACGTCATCTGGGAATGGTTTATCGTCATCTTCATCAGGGAAGCTTGGTTGAAAAGAAACTTCAGTATTGTCTAGTGCTTTGGACATTATTTTTTGTGAATCATCAGTGTTCATATCATCGTTCAAGTCCACTTCAGTTTCAGCTGTGAAAGTTACGTTTGCATTAACTGCCTCATTAGCCTAGTGGTCTTGAGCGCGACTGCTACGCGCTAAGAGGTCCTGAGTTCGATTTCAAAATCGAGCTTTTCTGTGAAATTCTGTATGATTTGTGCCCGGTTAATGGCAATAAGCTCGCCCCCTATTACATGGGACCGAAACATACTTGGGAATAGTAGGTGTATATTATTACGCCTCTACATAACCCTTCATGGAATACAGGCGTGATGGTATGATATTTCCTCATTTCTAAATCATTCGCGTAGAAAATATCAGGCCCTCTCTATAGTTCGCCTTTTTTGGATTGACATGTTATCATCAGCATATCAGCCAATAGAAGTCCACTGCAGAACAAAGACCTCCCCCAAAGACTTCCACAAGGATCAGTTATATTCCCCCTGCATCCAACGACTCCCAGCGACCTTCACCAGGTCGTCCGTCTATCTCGGTGGAGGTGGCTCCACAGTCCGCTTACCGGTGCATGGTCTCCACTCGAGAACCTTTCTTCCCCAGCGGCCGTCAGTTCTACGAGCTATGTGCCCCGCCCACTGCTACCTAACCTTCTAATACTTCGGGCTATGTCGGCAACTTTAGTTCTTCTACGGATCTCCTCATTTCTGATTCGATCGCGTAAAGAAATGCCAAGCATATCTCGCTCCATAGTTCGCTGAATGACCTTGAACTTTCTAATGAGACCCGTAGTGAGCGACCATGTCTCTGTGCCATAAATCATCACTTAAATACTTTTGTCTTAAGGCACTGTGATACTGTCAACGAAAAGACGTTGCGAAGTTTCCCGATTGACATTTACGTGTATTTTATTTAAAATACATTTTCAATATAATTTTTCACCTCACTCATTGCTTATATGACATAGGGGTTAGAATAATGTTCCTCACTGCTTTTCAGATAGGCATCCCGTAAGAGGCGTGAAAATATCTGACTTGCTCGGTGGTAGGACCTCTTGGGGTCTGACTGGCTGGCGACCACCCTTACGTCTGAGTCTGTCATAAAGCACCTTGGTGTGTGGTTTCACTTTTGCATGTTATAGCCAGTTCCTCTCGGTTGCTGTGGCTCCAGCAGTCTACAGTCCGTCGGGGCTCTTAAGGGTCGGCGACACATCAGCAACTCCTCTAGTGTTGCAGGTGTCCATGGGCGGTGATGACTACTTACCACCAGGTGGCTCATCAGCTCGTTTGCAGACTTAATCCCTTAAGAAGGGAACCTTATCATTTACTCATTTCTGTTTAGTTTCTATATTTAATGGATACTCACGTTCGCCAAAACCGAAGTTCTCAACATATCTTCGTATAGCATGTTTTCTCTCTCTTTCTAGCGAGCTGGAACCAGTGTAGTCACCGAAAGAGACGAAAGACGCTTTAGATTGTTGTCTACAAAGCAATAAATAAATATCAGCTGCCTAGTTTAGGGTTTAGGTAAGCGTTTAAGAGAGGTAGGGCATAGTGGAATCGAATAATTCCACTCGTAATTGGAAGCTGCCCGACTGGGGAAGTACCTCCATCTTGCAGAAAATCGTATCCAAATAACCTAGCTCCGTGCTATGTTGTGTTCCTAATGGTGAGCAAGGTCGCCAGAGCTCCGCGTGGAAGCTTTGTGTTGACGGATAGGATAATTGTCACGCTATTGTCTCTTATGCTGCCAGCCCAACTATTCCCCCTTAATTTACAGGGTCGGCATCGCGCGAGTGATACCGACCTTGTTAACCACCTTAGTGGTATAAACAAAGTGTTCCATATTGTATTTCCAGGTCGTCCTAGAAGTACACATTGACCTTATTGGTGCAGTCATTCAAAAAGTTCAGATGCGTAGTACTTGCAACCGGCGCGTATGTATCCGAACATGTATGAGTGTCGATGAAGGAATAGAGATATGTAACAATCGTAGCAAGTATCATTCTGTAGTGTCGGACGTGAGTGTATGTATCACCATCACTAATAATATTGTACTACTGCTGGATGTGGTTCTTCTTTCAGAATACAAATTCAATACAAATACAAAATTGCTTTATCATTCTTCTATCACATAGAAATTACAAGATGATTATTATTAAACATTTGTGGCCTGTTTCACTGCCCCCAGCAACGCCAGATAGTCCACTCTGGTGCCCCGTCCTCGTCCCACAGTTTAAAGTGGGACATAGACGGAACCACAGGCCATCCCAGCCCATCCGGAGGCCGCGAGCGGCAGGCCCAGAATCTAGTGTACATTAAGGAAATATAATCTATGTAAGAGACTGGTTTCTGTACTAGGAGACCTGTATGACAGATTACCAGCCTCTCCAGACTCTGAACAGGGATGACAGGTACATGAATAAAGTACAAGAGCATTATTAAGTGGGTGTAACTAGATGTAGTGAGTGTATCGGTTATAAAGCATAATTATGTGGTGGTATGGGGGTTGTGCTTGTGTATGTGTGTGGGTGTAAGTATTGTGTATGTGTGTGAGTTAGGTGTACGTGTGTGCGTGTGGGGAGAATGAGACGGATTAGACTACAGTCCACTACGCTGGCCTACTGCGGTTTGGCAGACTACACACTTCAACGAGAAAATCGCTTAGTCATGCAGGTTTCCTCACAATGTTTTCATTCACCGTTTAAGTGCGTGATAATTCACTATTAACCTTTTGAGTACTACAGTTATGTATAGACAACAAACCAATATGTGCCCAGCACGCCACGGTCACGACTGGGTGTCAGATTTCTATAGGAAATTCGGAAGGCGATGGCGCTGAGGGCACGCTTTTACTGTTTTAAGAGTCCGGCGTACGGAATTTCTCTTACAAACGAAATAGTTAAATCGTAATACAAACACAATTTAATCGAATTCTGTTATTATTCGTATTTCGATACCGTTTATCTAGGTTCCTACGTTACCATTTCGCCCAAAATACTTCACTGGAAATAAATGCAATATTTGATAACTTTACCAAGTTTGGAACGATTTTTTTGTCTTTTTTTTCAGTGAAGTACTAGTAGACGAAATAGTATCGTAGGAACCTAGATTAATGGTATCCTAATTCGAATAATAACCTTATTCGATAGAATATTGTCTGGATTACGAGTTATTTCGGTATTACGTTTTTGTGGGCAATTCAAGCTCCGCCGGATCCTTAACTTGGCGATCAAAGGGTTATGTATATGTATGTATTTACAAAACTTCAAGAGAAATAATGGGCATCGGAAAACATCGGAAACAATCGTCTAACATAAAGTAGTTTGGCCTTAAAAATCATTTACAATTTCAAATTTATTGCAATAAAATAAATGTCAACGTCATTTCTAAGAAAAGCAAATTAGTTGCAAGCCGTGCGAGCGGCGCGCCGGTGTCACTAATGAGTCAGTTGCAGATAGTATTGAAAGCAGGAAGGACGTGCGCTACCGTTTTGTAGAACTATACAGAGCTGATATAACCCTCCATCGTGTTTTGTGTTGATGTAATATTTGTAACTCAGGTACAAGGGCTATTTGATAACAGCAGCTCTATATTATTAAACTGCCTAGATGTGTCGGTCATCTTCGGAAACACGAAGTTAGCCGATGCCCATTATTTATCTTGGAGTACTATAACACATGTACTTGTATTTATGCAAATATTTTTAATTTTAATTTTATTTTATTTTAAAAGAGTGTCCATGGAGTTTCTTGTCGGATTCTTCTCCATAGGATCAAACTTATGGAACCGTGCAACTAGAATCATAACGTTTCATAAACGCTTCCTTTACTAAAAAATAACTTAATAATCTTAGCATGGAAAATGCAAAAAAATCACAAAAAGATAGTTAAAAGGTAAGGTGGCATCGTACGACACTGAACTAACTGTAAAGTAAGTCGTGTCGGTTGAGAGGTAAGGTAACTTGCCTCTCATAGATGTCACCAAACGTCACCTTAAGACGTAAATACAGAATGTGAAGGCAAAATTTCAATCATGCGGGTAGGGTTCGCGGTGGCTTAGCGGTCAGAGCGTCTGGTATATCAAACCAGAAGACGCAGGTTCGAATCCTGCCCGCGATTGAATTTTTTCCTTTACTAAAAAATAACTTAATAATCTTAGCATGGAAAATGCAAAAAAATCACAAAAAGATAGCTTGTAAAAGCTTATTTGAAATAAAACCATTTGAACTTGAACTTCAGAATGGCTTACCGTAAATCCTTCACTCTCTTCTCCTGATACCTCTTCAACACCTCCGGGTTGTCTATCAGGTAATATCTGATATTCTTGCCTAACTTTTGTATGGAACCTTCGCCATACTCTTCGTTGGCGTGAAATATATCCAACAACTTCCCCATCCATCTGTTTTCATCGTTCAAACCTACCGTCGTTATTAGTGGGCTGTTTGGACCTAAATAAATAAAAGTAATTATGGATAGTTATTGCTTTTTATAGTTAAGTTAAAGATTTTTCTGACGCTTTGATTATAACTGATATTCCTACGCGGAAGAGGCATGCTTCGGCACGAACGGGCCGGCTCGACCGGAGTGATACCACGGCCTCCCAGAAAACTGGCGTGAAACAACGCTTACATTGTGTTTCACCGAGTGAGTGAGGTTACCGGAGACATAATCCCGTTTTAAAAGCCCGGCAACGCACTCGTGACTCTGGTGTTGACCTTGAACTAATTGGAAATTCCACTAATAAAGATGCAAGAAGTGAAACAATGCTAGGATTTTTTTTTGTACCACTAAGGCGGCAGACTATCCTACGGCCCACCTGGTAGCAAGCGGTTACCACAGCCTATGGACGCTTGCTAAACCAAGGGTATGACTCGCGCGTTGCCGACCCTGTAAATCAAGGAGGAATAGTTGAGCTGGCAGCATAGGAGACAGTAGCGTGATGCTTATCCTATCTGCCAACACAACGCTTCCTCGCGGAGCTCTGGCGACCTGGCTCACCGTTAGGAACACAACATAGCACGGAGCTCTAATTTAATTTATTTATTTACATAATGTGGTATCATTTCAAACAATGACGTTCGACGAGAGCCAACCTCGTGACCAAGCTGTCACCGGTATAGAATACCTGGTGTCTATAAACTATGGTATACATAATCAACCCATTAAACTGTCCCACTGCTTTCCACGGGTCTCCTCTCAGAATAAGAGGGATTAGGCTATAGTCCACCACGCTGGCCTAGTGCGGGTTGGCAGACTTCACACGCCGTCGAGAAAATCTCTCAGGCATGCAGGTTTCCTCAGGATGTTTTCCTTCACCGTTTCAAGCGCGTGATAATTAACTATTTAATAAGCACATGACTTCGAAAAGTCAGAGGTGCGTGCCTTGGGTTCAAACTCGAGACCTTTGACCTGTCAGTCCAACGGTCATACCACTAGGCTATCACTGCTAACTATGGTATAACCCACCTTTATAAGAGAAGAGGTCATCATAACCCCGCCTCCTGATGAAACTGCGACCGCCATCGTTGTAAGCGCTATTGACAAATTTAATTATCTGTGCAGTTTTTGACAGCTGTTTGTCATTTCTGACGGACAGGTGTGAAAGCGCGGGACGTGGCAAAGGTGTCGTGCTCTGTGGCACAGTTGATATCAAAGGTAAGAAGTATACTGAAAAACAAAATTAGATAGTTAATAGAATTTTGAAATAAAACTACTTTTTACGGATTTTATCGCGTTATATTTGATATTATTTGATTACCGACGTTTCCTTCCTGACGATCCTATACAGCATCGGCGCCATGGTCACGGACTGAGGTATTGGATGTCGATGTTAGACATTAACAACAATGATTGGGGAAGCTGCCCATCTGGGGAAGTACCTTTACATTGTAGAAAATCGTAGCCAAATAACATAGCTCCGTGCTATGTTGTGTTCCTAACGGTGAGCAAGGTCGCCAGAGCTCTGCGAGGAAGCGTTGTGTTGGCAGTAGGAGGGACCGGTGATGTTTTGTTACCACCGCTGTCATGTATGGCAGCATGTTTCCTATGCTGCCAGCCCAACTATTCCTCCTTAATTTACAGGGTCGGCAACGCGCGAGTGATACCCCTGGTGTTGCAAGCGTCCATAGGCTACGTTAACCGCTCACCATCAGGCGGGCCGTATGCCTGTTTGCCAACTTAGTAGTATAAAAAACGACACTTTTATGCGATCCGATTCACGCAGAATAAACTCATTATGTCCTTCGCTTATGTCATCGTCAACAAACTATATTGGTACTCTCCCACTGCTTTCCACGGATCTCCTCTCAGAATGAGAGAGATTAGGCTATAGTCCACCAAGCTAGCCTAGTGCGTGTTGGCAGACTTTACACGCCATCGAGAAAATCTCTGAGGCATGCAGGTTTCTTCACGAAGTTTTCCTTTAACGTAATTAAAAATTGCAGGCATTATAAGCATCAATCCATTTACAATCCCACTGCTGGAATCTATGTGAGCTTTGTTCCCTACTGCATAAAAAAACATAGAAAATACAAAATGTTAAGACAACCCTGTCCGACTCGTAAAGGTATTGTTAGGTATCGATATCCGTTTCTATTTATATGTATAATGGTTTTCACGTTACGAGTAAAAAAAAAATACCCCAAATACAATGATACAAAAGGCGGAAATACTTACGGTGAGTTACGTCATTGGGTGCCAAACATGCTAAGGACGATGGTGGTTTTATCAATTTGTAAAAAGTTGTTAGATTTTGGGGAAGTTTCGCTAATTTAAACATGACAATCGTGAATTGTCCCCACACGGAGTGGACAGGTTAGAATGCAGTTCCTCACTGCTATTCGGATAGGCATCCCCATAGGTAAGAGGCGTGAAAATATCTGACCTGCTCGGTGGCAGGACCTCTTAGGGTCTGACTGACTGGCGAACACCCTTACGTCGGAGTCTGTCGTTAAGCCCCTTGATGTGTGTTTCGACTTTTGCGCGTAAAAGCCAGTTCCCCTCGGTTGCAGCGGCTCTGGCAGTCTGCAGTCTCTATGAGCTCTTAAGGCTCAGCAACGCATCAGCAACTCCTCTGGTGTTGCAGGTGTCCATGGGCGACGATGACTACTTACCACCAGGTGGCTCGTCAGCTCGTTTACCGACACAATTCCATAAACAAAATTAAACTATCATTATTATGTTTGCTATTACGAATATTTAATATTTCTTATTTCATTTGGTGATGTGATTGGGATACCTACCTTTGCAATTTTCGGATTGGCCAAGGATATTTTGAGATAGCGTATAGATTCTCAGATAACTTTAGAAAAGCATTTCGACTTACCTAAATAAAATACAACTGAAAACTTCATTTTTCGTTTCTCTTATTCTTAGCACATTTTTGTTACTAGTTATGTCAAATTGTTTGGTTTTCCTCTTATCTGATAATGAAATTAATTGTAGTGTGACAAAACAAATGTAAGTAACAGTGATTATAATTGGTATTGTTTTCTGAATGTATTGTAAGATGAACTGCCTTATTATTGTAGTGATCCTAAGTGCGACTGCTAAGGTAGCGGTCCTGAGGTAGATTTGCAGGTTAAGCAAAGTGTTATTGGGTTTTTCTATAAAATCCTCAGTAGCAGCTCGGAGTTTGAATGTGTGCCCGGTTAATGGCTAGGGCGTCGGATTGCGATCATGTGGTTGCGGTTCGAACCCCACCCATTGCACTACCAACGTGAACCCATTCGTAACTCAATCATTTAGCTTAGCACGCGGGGTCAACAAAAATACTAGTAATGTGCGACCCACATTGCTAGTAAGCTTTTAAAAAAAAAGACATTAATCCCATTACATAGGACCTAAACACAACAGCAAACTGTGGGTGTATCAGTACACTCTAATCTCTCTCTCAAATCTACACTCCTAACTCATACTAAAAGATATAAATATTAAGGCAAGATTTAAAATACCGATGTACTCAAGAGTCCGTCGGACCAAATTTCTCTTACAAACGTAATACCGAAATAAATCGTAATACAAACACAATTTAATCAAATTCTGTTATTATTCGGATTCCGATGCCGTCAATCTAGGTTCCTACTTTACCATTTCGTCCAAAATACTTCACTGGAAATAAATGTAAGCGAATGCAATTTTTGATAACTTTACCAAGTTTGGAACGATTTTCCGGTCTTTTATTTTCAGTGAAGTATTTTATTAGCAGATGAAATAGGACCGTAGGAACCTAGATTAACATTATCTAAATCCGAATAATAACATAATTTGTTTCGTATCAGTGTCAGTATTACGTTTTTGTGGACAATTCACGCTCCGCCGAACCCTAACTTTACTTAACCTTTTAATAATCGTATGTCGTTTAATATATTTAATTCTTTTAATATAGTCATGGACGACAAACTGAAACGTGCCCAGCACGCCACGGTCACGACATGAGTGACAGATTTCTATAGGAAATTCGGAGTTTGGCGCTGATGGCACGCTTTTTCTGTTATGACGTGGCGATCAAATTCAAATTCTGTCTAAGATAGAACTTTAACTGTATTTCTTTTCCTGAACAAAAAAACAGTAGCTAAATAAGAAAGTATAATCAATTAAGTATACAATCCAACTCACAAATAACTCCCTAGATTATGGTCGAGCTACATGATGACTGATGCATGCGTGCCGTCAGCTGGGACTGGTCTACTCAAAGCCGCTGTGGCTCTTTCTTCAAAAGGCCATTGCAGACATTGCCCTGCATTGTAACACTCACATATTGCTACTATTGTTGTATGGACTTTAAAAGATACTGTGATCCTCCAAGTTTGTTTCAGTGTTTCCTTTCAGAGGTCGACAGTTAGGAATTGCCGGCGCCATCTAGTTTATAAATGTAAAAAGATCTTTATGAGGTCTTTGAGAGATCTATTTATCTGCCAATATATATAACTATATCGATATAGATTGAAGAACAGTGTGATACGACAACGTTGTGGATTGGAAGATTATGTAGTGACACATATTGAAAATAATATGCTAAAATGGTTTGGACATTTTTTTATGCAGACGGATCGCCTGATGGTAAGCGATTACCGCCACCCATAGACACCCGCAACACCAGAGGAGTAACGAGTGCGTTGCCCGCCTTTTAAAAGCGGATTGGGCCTCGGGTATCCTCACTCACTCAACGAAACACAACGTAAGCGTTGTTTAACGCCGGTTTTCTGTGAGGCCGTGGTATCACTCCGGTCGAGCTGGCCCATTCGTGCCGAAGCATAGCTCTCCCACGTTAAATAGACATGTTGAGAGAATGAATGTCCAGGAGTACTGCTTTCTGTATTAAGCCCTTGATCCAGCCATCCAATAAGAGCCTCCTTAAGTGTTGGTCGTTATTTATTAAGGTTTTCCCACAGCTTATGTATCATACAACACGCGGGTGAAAACGCGGGCGAGTCGCTATTGAATACATAATCAACCCATTATACTGTCCTACTGCTGGGCACGAGTCTCCTCTCAGAATGAGAGGGATTAGGCTATAGTCCACCACGCTGGCCTAGTGCGTGTTGGCAGACTTCACACGCCATCGAGAAAATCTCTCAGGCACGCAGGTTTCCTCACGGTGTTTTCCTTCATCGTTTAAGCGCGTAATATTTTTTTTTTTATCGAATAGGGGGCAAACGAGCAGACGGATCGCCTGATGGTAAGGGATTACCGCCGCCCATGGACACCCGCAACACCAGAGGAGTCACAAGTGCGTTGCCGGCCTTTGAAAAAGGAGTACGCTCTTTTCTTGAAGGTTTGAAGGTCGTATTGGTCCGGAAATACTGCAGGCGAAAGTTCATTCCACAGTTTTATTGTGCGAGGCAGAAAGTTCCTAGAGAAACGCACTGTTGTGGATTATTAACTATTTAATACGCACATGACTTCAAAAAGTCAGAAGTGCATGCCTTGGGTTCGAACTCGAGACTTGGCAGTCCAACGGTCATACCACTAGGCTATCGCTGCTTGTTATTGCTCGTTGTAATCGCTATTGAATGATTAAAGGAAATAAATAAATAAATGTACATACACGTATCATTTAGAAACCCAGGACCTCATCAGCACGCGATTGCAACCACATCAACGAGGTCGATATAGCAAGTAATTACAATAATTATCAAACTGTATAAATAATGATGACGATTGTAAGAACAGGTGTTTCTTATCTAGCAATCAGGTGCTTACGTCGAAGAGTGTTACTACATGAATTTGGCTCAAAATCTGATATTTGATACCAACAATTTACCCCACTCTAAATCGAATTTTAGCAATTTAAACCTGACCACGATAATCTATGGTTATAATAAAATTGTAACAGGCCGATGTCTCTACATTAAAGATATTAAAGAAAAACTAATATGGTCTTTATTAGAGCAACAGAAGTCAAAATAACATTTTATAGAATTTTTGTCTGTCTGTATGTTTGTACGCGCATCACACAAAAACTACTGCATAAAATTGAATGCAGTTTTCACCGATGTATTGCTAGAGGTCTAACTTAAAATCTGGTGCATGTTTCATCTTGATATGCCGCCTAGAATCGGACTTATAGTATATTATCGGACTTATAGGTAATCGTTTTGGACGTGAGTGAATCTGCGGGCAACAGCTAATATATATAAAAAAAAATTACGTGGGAGAGCCATGCTTCGGCACGAATGGGCCGGCTCGACCGGAGTGATACCACGGCCTCACAGAAAACCGGCGTTAAACATCGCTTGCGTTATGTTTCGCCGAGTGAGTGAGGTTACCGGAGGCCCAATCCCCTTTTAAAAGGTCGGCAACGCACTCGTGACTCGTGGTGTTGCGGGTGTCCATGGGCGGCGGTGATCGCTTACCATCAGGCGATCCGTCTGCTCGTTTGCCCTTCTATCATATAAAAAAAAATAGAAATAGAACATTTATTTTTCGGATTTCATCGCGTTGTATTCATAATATACATACATACCATCACGCCTGTATTCCACGGAGGGTTAGGCAGAAGTGTACTTTACACCCACAGTTCGCCGGTATGTTTAGGTCCCATGTAATAAGGGTCGAGCCTATTGCCATTAACTGGACACAAATCCAGACACCGAGCTGTTACTGGATGTCATAGAAAAACCAATAAATCTTTGCTCGACCTGAGAATCGAACCCAGGCGTGGCAGTCGCACTCAGGACCATTAGGCTAATGAGGCAGTTACTTCGATGGTGTCGTTGTTTATTAGATTGGTTTGCGTTATTGTTTTGCTGTTCTTAATTGACCTAGAGGTCTAAGGTTCGATCATTCGTTCGGGGTTTTGAACCGACTTCAAATAACTTTTAAGAAAAAGTAAAATCGCCTTCAAAAACATTAAAAATAATGTTATGTGCGAAACAGTTTCGGAAGACGGTGCCTTTGATTTGATCGGATCTGTTATTTTCGCCGCCGACTTCCGAAACTGTTTCGCACACAACATAATTTTTAATGTTTTTGAAGGCGATTTTACTTTTTCTTAAAAGTTATTTTTAGTCGGTTGAAAACCCCAACAGCACGAACGAATGATTGAACCCCGGACCTATACCGTAGCCATCTTTTACATAACCACTAGACTAATGAAGCAGATTTATATCTACTTTTTTATTTATCACTTAGATAAAAATGACCACTCAGCTATCATTAATAACACACGCCATTAACATCTATAGATACTTATAATAAATCTGTAGAGAGGTCAATTCTGTACATGAAATATATTTCCAAAATAACTATCAGCGGGAGATTAGTGATCGATACTGACGCCAAAAATGCAATCAGTAAAATTTTTGTCTGTCTGTCTGTCTGTATGTTCGTTATAGAAACGAAAACCACTCGACGGATTTCAACGAAACTTGGTACAATTGTTCTTCATACTCCTGGGCAGGTTATAGTATACTTTTCATCACGCTACGATCAATAGGAGCAGAGCAGTGAAGGGAAATGTTGGGAAAATGAGTGATTCATGAGAAAGGTTTCAAGCTATAAAACATCACGCTACAACCCTTAGGAACGGGGCAACGCAGGTGAAACCGCGGGCGAAGAACTAGGGAACAAAGTAACTATTCCACGCGGACGAAGTCGCTGGCAAAAGCTAGTTAGATAATAAAATTAAGACGTAATCAACATTGTAGATAAGTTAAAGAATCTGATAAATGTAGGTAACTTGTCAAAATTAATTGTTAATGTGTCTTCAACTATGAATAAGGTGACAGCTATATTTATTTGTGCTTTTGCTGCAGTGTCAGGTAAATTAAGTTGTTTTTATGTGATAGGGGGCAAACGAGCTGACGGATCGCCTGATGGGAAGCGATTACCGCCGCCCATGGACACCCGCAACACCAGAGGAGTCACAAGTGCGTTGCCGTCCTTTTATAAGGGGATTGGACCTCCGGTATCCTCACTCACTCGGCGAAACGCAACGTAAGCGTTGTTTCACGCCGGTTTTCTGTGAGGCCGTGGTATCACTACGGTCGAGCCGGCCCATTCGTGCCGAAGCATGCCTCTCCCGCGGTTTTTGTTCAGACTGCCTCAATTGCATTGGTCGGCGTAGTTTATGCCATTTCGGGATTCGTCGATCGTGGCATAACATAGACATACCTTCTCATCCCAAAATCCCGGGATTTTAAAAATTCACATTTGCGGATTCCGAACACAAATCCGCACCCTATAAGTGTCCCTACTTTTTTTTAACTATAGGTACATACATAACTAGTTTTTATGAATAGAATAGCCAATTCAGTAGTATTCGGTACCTACACTGTTTTTAAACGTTGGCGATTTTTACTTAAACTAATAATTACATAAATCTAAACTAATGCTATCGATTATACTTTAAACAACTCATTTAATTCTGATAATAAATCGATTTAATAATTAATATTCACAAAATTAATAATTGCTTTAATTTATTTATTTAATGTTTTATTATTTTTAATTTCTAAAAATATATTGTATAGGTTTTCATTGCACGTACTAAATTAACTTGTAATGTATGTAGGTAGATAGATAGATAGAGTATTCTTTATTATACACCAAAAGACAGAGCGAAAATACACAAATGTTACATGAGTAGGTACAGTTGGCGGTCTTATCTTATGTAATGTAATTTAATATGTAATTGCTGTGTACTCCTGACTAACTGACAAATTCACTCTGTGATCTATGATTTGTAATACTATGTGCCTATATTGTAATAGTGAATAAGTCGTTGGAGTACCTTAACAATAAATAAATAAATGCTAGTATTCTGCGCGGCTCCGCTGGACTAAACTCGATGTTTTTACAATCCCGGGGTATGTCCATGTTAACATATACATTTGAGGTCATTCATCCTAAATGGATACTACCTACGCCGACCATTGCTCGTTAACCTAATGATCCTGAGCGCGATTGCTGCGCTAGAGGTCCTGGATTCCCAGGTCGATCAAAGGGTTTTTCTATTTTTATTTATTTATTTGTAAGAATATTGTAGACACAGATTGTCTACAATATTCTTACGAAACAATTTGTATTGTACGCTAGAGGTCCTGGGTTCGATCCCCAGGTCGAGCAAAGTGATATTGGGTTTTTTAATGAAATTCTCAGTAGCAGCTCGGAGTTTGAATTTGTGCTCGGTTAATGGCAATAGGCACGCCCCCTATTACATGGGACCTAAACATACCGACGAACTGTGGGTGTATATACGTTATAGGGTTTTAGTACGCATCTGCCTAACACTCTGGGGAATACAAGCTTAAGGATATTACATTGCCCAATAACCTTGAGGATTTAGTCTTTGTGCTAGTATTTGTTAGTCACAGGCATTGCGGAGGTGCTCCACGCGGGGTGCTAGTGAGGTTTCGGGTATTTCTTTATTATTTCAAAATATTCAAAGAAATAAGAAAGTAAAAACAATACAAATTGTTAATTACGTCATTACACTTTTTTGGTATAAAATTCATGACTAACTATTTAAAGAGAAAAAATACAAATTAGGTTAAAAAAGGCCTATTTACTTCAATAATTATCCAAAATTGGGGCAAATTTATAAGAATTTTAAACAATATAATTTGTTTGTGATGACCTTAAGTATAACATATTATATTTCTTATATGGCAAACATACATAAGGATTCCACTAGAAACTTCTGTAAAGCTAGGGTGTTTTTTTGGATTTGAGCGATGTAATATTTTTTACGTGGGAGAGCCATGCTTCGGCACGAATGGGCCGGCTCGACCGGAGTGGGAGATTTTTCCTATACTAAAATAAATCAAACACGAATCAACTACCCTATTTTAAACGGATTTTAATTCGAGAATTACTCTTCTAATTCTTTTCAGCATTGCCTTATGACCCTGTCATCAGAAAGCTGGATGATGGTCTCCGGTACCAGTACGTGGATGGAGCAGATGGCTCTGCCCATCTGGTGGACCTATGGATGAAGGCTAGTGACGTAGCTGAAGCTGCAAGATATACTCCTGACAGACAGAACGTATATCATCTCTTTACTAGGTAAGTAAGGTATGTGTTCATAACACGGCTTCTTTAAAGACAAAAGCAAAATGTTTTATTTCAATTAGACCATTATAAAAGGTACTTTTGAAAAGTCAAAACTAGTTGCACGGTTCTAAGAAGTAGGTCTTATTGAGAAGAGCCTTCCGTCTCATTCTGATAAATAGGATGATGATGATGTTCATTGTACCAATAGAAAGGAGCACACACACACACACACACACACACACACACACACACACACGAATACAAACACACTAAAGATTACATTTTTCTAAAGATTATAGGGCCCATTTGCGATCAGTGTTTTACTTTAATTTTCAACATTCAACCCTACCTAATGGAAAACATTTTTATCAGACAAAACCCAGATGTCAGTCAGCCTATGCTGGTCGGGAATACTGGCCTCCTCGGCCTTACAAACTACAACCCAGCGAGGAGAACCATCGTCTTGCTCCACGGATGGATGGTGGACGTCACTTCTCCATTCAACACCATCCTGGTCCCCGGTGAGTAGATCCTGAAATCCCACTTGCTCTATGGACCTCTTGTGGTCTGACTGGCAGGCGACCACCCTTACGTCGGAGTGTCGTATAGCACCTTGGTGTGTGTTTCGAATTTTGCGCGTAAGAGCCAGTTCTCCCTTGGTTACTGCGGCTCTAGCAGTCTGCAGTCCGTAGGGGCTCTTAAGGCAACGCATCAGGAACTCCACTGGTGTTCCAACACCAGAGGAGTTCCTGATGCGTTGCCTGGTAAGCAGTCATCGTCGCCCATCGACGCGACATCGGGCGACGATGACTGCTTACCACCAGGTGGCTCGTCAGCTTGTTTCCTGACTTAATTCCATAAACAAAAACTTCTTGTGGTCCCACTGGTTGGCGACCACCCTTACATCGTCGGAATTTGTCGTAAAGCACCTTGGTGTGTGGTGTGTGTTTCAACTTTTGCGCGTAAGTGCCAGTTTCTCTCGGTTGCTGTAGCTCTGGCAGTCTGCGGTCCGTGTGTGTGTGTGTATGTGTGTGTGCGTGTGCGTGAGTGTGTGAGTCTTCAAACTGAGTAAGAAGTGGTTGTGTGCGCGTATATTAGGTATGTCAATGAAGACATCATTCAAGTATTTCTTTGATATCTTTGCAGCTTTTCTCTCAGCTGAGGATGTGAATGTCATTGTGGTGGACTGGAGCGCAGGCGCCGGCACCATAAACTACATCACTGCTATAGAGAATACTTTAACCTCAGGTTTGTATAAGTAATAATAATAATAATTATACATGGCTCATGAGGGTGCTAGAGCTATATAAGGTAGATGTTTCTCTACGCACCTTCCTGCGGTCGTGTATGGGGCAGTGGAGGACAGTGCTTCATTATCCAGGATGTCGACAAATTCAAAGAATCAGTGAACCAATTAGGATTGAGCGTGGTATATTCCAGGGTGACAGCTTGAGTCCTTTGTGGTTCTGCTTAGCCTTGAATCCTCTCAGTACATTACTAGAGGAATCAAGGCTAGGATACCGATTGAGGCGGGGAGGTCAAGTGATATCCCATCTACTTTACATGGATGACCTAAAGCTCTTTGCTTCATCTGATTTGCATCTGATGGAGTTACTAAAAATAACGGAAAACTTTAGTAACTCCATCAGAATGGAATTCGGTGTGGAGAAATGTGCAGTCATGCATGTAAAACGAGGTGGGATTGTGGAATCTGTGGGAATTCAACTCTCGGATTCCACTCAACTTAGATCTCTTGCCTCAACGGAGACTTACAAATACTTGGGTATGGCGGAGGCTCTAGGCATCAACGTGGCTGACATGAAACAATCGTTGCAAGTGCGCTTCTTTGGGCGCCTGACCAAAGTTTTAAAAAGTCTTCTGTCAGGCGGAAACAAGGTGCGTGCTTTCAATGGTTGGGTCATGCCAGTCTTGATGTACTCCTTCGGCGTACTCAAGTGGACTCAGACTGAACTTGAAACCCTGGATAGGAAGGTCCGTACACTGCTTACGGCATATCGAATGCATCATCCACGCTCCTCGGTAATGAGACTATACATCCCGCGGAAATGTGGGGGTCGAGGATTTTTAAATGCCAAAAACCTTCACAACCGCGAGGTGTGTAGTCTCAGAGAGCATTTCTTAAAAACTGAAATGGGGATGCACCGAGATGTGGTTGCAGTGGACAATGGATTTACCCCTCTCTCCATGGCTAAAGAGAACTGGCGCAAACCTGTAGTACTTAGTACGAACGATCGTAGGAATGTGTGGCAAGGCAAAGAGCTACACGGACGCTATTACAGGGCTCTTCATGAACCTGGTGTAGACACCTTAGCGTCCGTTTCCTGGTTACGCTTCGGAGATCTGTTTGGAGAAACTGAAGGGTTTGTTTGTGCAATTATGGACGAAGTTATGATGACGAACAACTACCGGAAATTTATCGTGAAGGATGGTACGGTTGACATATGTCGGGCATGCCACCGGCCGGGAGAGTCTATCCGACATATTATCTCTGGGTGTTCGCGTCTAGCTAACGGCGAATACTTGCACAGACATAACCTGGTAGCCAGGATTATCCATCAGCAACTTGCCTTGAAATACAATCTTGTGGAATCGGAGGTACCGTACTACAAGTATGTGCCCGACCCAGTTCTTGAAAATGGTCATGCTACATTGTATTGGGACCGGTCTATCATCACTGACAGGACTATTATTGCCAATAAGCCTGATATTGTGGTGATAGATCGATTAGAGCGTCGTGCAATGATTGTTGACATCACCGTCCCGCATGACGAGAACCTCTTCAAAGCCGAAAAAGAAAAAGAAATAAAGTATCTTGATTTGGCACACGAGGTTGTCGACATGTAGGGGGTGGATGCGGCGATCATAGTACCAATCGTTGTGTCTGCTAATGGTTTAATAGCTAAGAGCCTCGACCGACACCTTAAGAGGCTCTCATTAGGTGGTTGGATCAAGGGTTTGATACAGAAAGCAGTACTTCTGGACACGGCCCGCATTGTTAGGAGGTTTCTCTCTCTGGGACCCTGACCATCGGTAGCTTGGACCCTGCTCCCGATGCCGATGGGCTACTATTTTTTATATTTTTAAATGTTTTTCTTATTTTTATAAAAATATTTAAAAATATATACAAATAAGTTAAAATAATAAATAAATGGAATAATAATTAAACTTGTGGACTTAGAGGTACCATACTATAGGTATGTGCCCGACCCAGTTCTTGATGGCCTGATATAGTGGTGATAGATCGATCAGAACGCCTTGCAATTATTGTTGATGCCAGTGTTCCGCATGACGAGAATCTCGTGAAAGCTGAAAAAGATAAGCAAATTAAATATCTAGACTTGGCGCATGAGATTGTCGACATGTGGGATGTTGACTCGGCAATCATTATACCGATAGTTGTGACCGCCAATGGTCTAATAGCCAAGAGCCTCGACTCACACCTATGGGGGCTCTCGTTAGACAGCTGGGTTAAGGGCCTGATACAGAAAGCGGTACTCCTGGATACGGCGCGAAGGTTCCTTTCTTTGGGGCCCTGCTCCCGATACCGGTGGACTACTATTTTTTATATTTTTAAATGTTATCTTTTTGTGATTTTTTTTCATTTTCCATGCTAAGATTATTAAGTTATTTTTAGTAAAGGAAAAAAATCACGAAAAAACGTCACCTTATGACGTAAATTCAAAATGTGAAGGCAAAATTCCAATCATGCGGGTAGGGTTCGCGGTGGCTTAGAGGTCAGAGCGTCTGGTATATCAAACCAGAAGACGCAGGTTCTGATGAATCCTGCCCGCGATTCAATTTTTTCCTTTACTAAAAAATAACTTTATAAATGTTTTTTTTTCTGATTTTTATAAAAGTATTTAAAAAAGTAATTAAAGCAATAAATTAATGGAATATAATAATCATAATTATTTACATTTATTTCAGGCAACAAGGCCCTAAAAATATGTAACAAAATAGGTACAGTCAGCGTCAAATAGTTCTTGACAACCAAAGTGTCCAAATAGTTCGCAACACGTCTTTCTTACAGTTGGAATATCTGACGCTGACTGTACATAATAAAATAATAATAATATAAATATACCTCATAACAATAATAATAACTAAGATAATTATAAATTGATTGAACTTAAATTAGATGAAAACGATTCAAAATTCAATTGTTTTTCCCAAATTGTAGGACATTCTAAATTCATAGCAAATAATGGTAAAATTCAACTGTGATCTAATAAATCTATGCTATAAAATCGTGTACAAAACAGCTGAAAGGCGGCTCAAACGAAAATCTTCAATTCAATGTCTTTATTTGATTTAAATTATGTACTTACCTAAATAGTATTTTTATTTATTCACAAAGAACAATGGGAAGACACGTCCCCACCCTCCAATACATTTCATACAGATCTCATTTGAAAGGTCTTTTGCAGATATTTTTATATTTATGAACAAAATAACAAGTTGCCTAAGAGCGTTACTTTCTATTTTTTATTTCAAAATATTGGCGAGTATAATTTTTAAAACATCATGTTAATCAATCAAAACATCTTGATGATGTCATCTTTGATACCAATGATATGGGTTATTGTATTATTCTAAATTTTGTGATCAGTTCTTGACCAAAGGATCAGGGGGCTTTCTCTTGAACTCAATTCCGATACATCGACATTGGAATTGTGCCGTTTCGTACTCTTGAATCCGAGACTAGCGCCAAATTGTTTCAATATTGCGCGGTGATTGAGTGAACTAAATAGGATTGGAAAACTACGCAACCATTGGCCAATCAGGATGCCGATACAAGGTTAACGGATTTGTGCTCAAGAGTACAAATCCAAAGCCCGACAGCCAAATTGACATTGGAATCGGATCACGTGTGAATTGGTATTGTATTGTTTTCAAGAGTAAGCCTGCAGTTGTTATGAGAGGTAGGGCATAGTGGAAGTGAATAATTCCACTCACAATTGGAGCTGCTCGACTAGAGAAGTGCTATGTTGTGTTCGTAACGGTGATCAAGGTCACCAGAGCTCCGCCAGGAAGCGTTGTATTGGCAGTGTGGAGGACCGGCGGTGTTTTGTTACCGCCACTGTCATGCTATGCAGCATGTCTCCTATGCTGCCAGCCCAACAATTCCTCCTTAATTTACAGGGTCGGCAACGCGCGAGTGATACCCCTGGTATTGCAAGCGTCTATAGGCTACGGTAACCGCTTACCATCAGGCGGGCCGTATGCTTGTTTGCCACCTTAGTGGTATAAAAAAACATCTATGGAGTTTCTATCTTCTGTCTATGGTTGTTTTCAGGTGAGAGCGTCTCCCGGTTCATTGATTGGCTGAACTCTGTCACGGGAGCTGTTCCTGCAATGTACCACATAGTGGGACACAGCATTGGCGCCCATCAGGCCGGCATCATTGGCAGAAATCTCGGCGGAAACATCGCTTACATTACTGGTGAGTTCGTATTTATAGATCATCCGTAACCTTCGAGCCTTTTCCCAAATATATTGGGGTCGGCTTCCAGTCTAACCAAAATTTTACACTGAATATCAAAATTTTACACGAAGCGGTCATCAGACCTTACTATTTAAAATCTCGCTAAAATGTTGATTAACGTAAAAAAAATTATGGCATGGATACTAATTATTCTATAGCAATAAATTTTACAAATAAAATTATGCGGATCGAATTTCTCTTAAAAACGTAATACCAAAATAAATCTCTTAATAATCTTTAATTATTATTATCTTTAACTAATAATCTTTACGTGGGAGAGCCGTGCTTCTGCACGAATGGGCCGGCTCGACCGGAGTGATACCACGGCCTCACAGAAAACCGGCGTTAAACAACGCTTACGTTCTGTTTCGACGAGTGAGTGAGGTTACCGGGGGCCCAATCCCCTTTAAAAAGGTCGACAACGCACTCGTGACTCCTCTTGCGTGTCCATGGGCGGCGGTAATCGCTTACCATCAGGCGATACGTCTGCTCGTTTGCCCTCCTATCCAATAAAAAAATCGTAATTCATACACAATTTAATCAAATTCTCTTATTATACGGATGCCGATACCGTTAATCTAGGTTCGTACGTTACCATTTTATCCAAAATACTACACTGAAAATAAATGTAAGCGAATGCAATTTTTGTTAAGATTACCAAGTTTGGAATGATTTTTCGGTTTTTTAATTCCAATGAAGTAGTAGTAGACGAAATAGTATAATAGGAACCTAGAATAACGGTATCTAAATCCGAATAATAACAGAATTTGATAGAATATTGTCTGGATTACGATTTATTTCCGTATTACGTTTTTGTTAGCAATTCAAGCTCCGCCGGACCCTGAAAATTATAAATCTTATGCATATTCCCTATCTGTACTAATATTATATAGAGGTAAAGTTTGTGAGGTTGTAGGGGGTAATCTCTGGATCTACTGAACCGATTTTGAAATGTCTTTTTGTGTTGGATAGTCTATTTATCGAGGAAGATTATAGGCTATAATATAACATTACGCTACGCCTCTTAGGAACAGAGCAGCGCGGGTAAAACCGCGGGTCGCTTGTTAGGTAATAAAAAATATCCTTCTCTGGTCTTCAGCATTAGAAGCAGCTCTCCCCGGGTGGATTACAAATGACAATAAATTCAGAGAAGATGATGGGATGTATACTGAAGTGATTCACACTAATGCTGGGCTTTTGGGCTTCGTGTCCAACTTGGGGCATGCCGACTTTTACCCAAATGGTGGAATCAACATGCCTGGCTGTAACTCCCAGGAGTGCGATCATGCTAGGTAAGGTTATACATTTTATAAGTATACATAGTGTTTTATAAATATAAAAGATGAAACCTTGCACTATAATGCTTGAGCTTGCGACTCGACATGAGAGTCATGCTTCGGCACGAATGGGCCGGCTCGACCAGAGTGATACCACGGCCTCACAGAAAACCAGCGTTAAACAACGCTTACGTTGTGTTTCGCCGAGTGAGTGAGCTTACCGGAGGCCCAATCCCCTTTTAAAAGGCGGGCAACGCACTTGTGACTCCTCTGGTGTTGCGGGTGTCCATGGGCGGCGGTAATCGCTTACCATCAGGCGATCCGTCTGTTCGTTTGTCCCCCTATACCTTAAAAAAATATTCCAAGCTCATGAGACTTGAGCGCTGAAGACTCGAGTCTTCGAAAGGTTCATGAGTGTCGACTCAGCGCTCGAGGCTCTGCCTCAGCGCTCATTTTTACAACGCTATGCATTAGTACGTCTCTGCCTAACCCTTCGGGGAATACAGGCAGGTCATGGTATGTATGTGTGTATAAAACTTTTTTTTATTCGTGCTATGCTTATGCTTGATTAAGTGATATTTATTTCTGTAAATAGATCTTCTAAGGACACTTTTACAAGTCATTTTTTTTAAACTAGATGACACCGGCATTTCCTAACTGACGACCTCTGAGAAGAAACACCGAAACAAACTCAGAGAATCATGGTCTCTTTTAAAGTCCAGACATAATACTTAGTAGCAAATATGTGAGTTCCAATGTAAGACAATGTCTGATATGGCCTTTAGAAGAAAGAGCCATTGCGGCTTTAAGTAGACCAGTCCCATCTGACGGCACGCATGCATCAGTCATTGTGTAGCTCGACCATAATCTAGGGAGCTAAACAACCCGTCGCACGGCGATGCCAAATCAGTGGAACATTTGCGTAGGCCAGATAAAAATCTCAAAGCCGCCAGTTGACCGGCAGTTCGCTACTGCGATCTACGATGGAGCACGCTTGCCTAGAAGAAACCGATTGATTCGTGATTTAAAGACACCCAGATTATATCTATCGGATGATCCACTCGGGAAGCGCATTCCACATTTCAGCGATACGCATGATAAAAGTGGACTTGAAAGCGTTTTGTTCGGGTTTTTGGAATGTCCACCATCCACATTATGGATACCTACTATGGCTTAGAAAGCTATTTTGTTTTCGTTTCCAGATCCTATTACTACTTAGCGGAGTCCTTGACATCTGGAGGATTTACGGGTCGTCGATGTGCGTCATACGTCACAGCTATGACCGGAAACTGCATCCTGTGGGGAACCCTGAGTATGGGTGGCCTGGTGCCGAAGATTGGGTAAGTCAAATTGAAAATCAAATACACAAGTTATTTATTTTATTATTTTGTATTGATGCTTAAATAAATAAATGAGTCGCTCGAACGCTTTCGTTCGACATCGTTTATGCTTCGGCACGAATGGGCCGGCTCGACCGGAGTGATACCACGGCCTCACAGAAAATCGGCGTCAAACAACGCTTACGTTGTGTTTCGCCGAGTGAGTGAGGTTACCGGAGGCCCAATCCCCTTTTAAAAGGTCGTCAACGCACTTGTGACTCCTCTGGTGTTGCGGGTGTCCATGGGCAGCGGTAATCGCTTACCATCAGGCGATCCGTCTGCTCGTTTGCCTATGGATTCGCGCGTTGCCGACCGTGTAAAAATCGTTTCACACCCTTTTTGAAGAACACCATGCCGTAGTCCTTTGGGAAAACGTCGGCTGATTCCACAACCTGAGTGTGCGTGGGAGGACATTCCTCTGGAATCGCACAGTAATTGAGACCAGAGTAGTTATAAGGTATGTGGATGAACTCCACGCCGATGGCGAGAGCTGCAATGATAGAAAGTAGCTGTTGGCATAATTTCAAACAATTCCTCAGAACACTGCCCATTGTACAAACAGTAGAACACGCACAGAGAGGCAAAGTCTCTCCTCACACTGACGGGTCCGGCGGAGCTTTGCCCACAAAAACGTAATACCGAAATTAATCGTAATCCAGACAATATTCTATCAAATTATGTTATTATTCGGATTTGGATACCGTTAATCTAAGTTCCTACAGTACTATTTCATCTAGTACTACTTCACTAGAAATAAAAGATTGGAAAATCGTTCCAAACTTGGTAATTTTATCAAAAATTGCATTCGCTTACATTTATTTCCAGTGAAGTATTTTGGACAAAATGGTAGTAGGTAGGAACCTAGATTAACGGTATCGGATTCCGAATAATAACACAGTTTGATTAAATTGTACTTAAATTACGATTTATTTCGGTATTGCGTTTGTAAGAGAAATTCGGTCCGCCGGACTCTTAAGGGTTCTAAGCCGTTTGTGAGATTGGGATCGTTGACAATCCTAACTGCACGTGTCTGGACCGACTCAAAAGGATCAAGCTGGTACGCTGGTGCTCCCGCCCATAGGTGACAGCAGTATCTACTCCATATGGGACCGTACTTGCAACTTATAAAGTGGCAATCTTTGGCCCGCGGTGAAGTACCGTCTTACCTTATTAAGCAGTCATCTGGTAACACTGCATTGCAAGGCCACTACCCTTTTTTTTTCAAAATGGTTGACGTTATACGGCTCATTAGTCCAATGGTCCCAATCGCGACTGCTACGCTAGAGGTCCTGGGTTCGATCCCCAGGTCGAGCAAAGTATTATTGGGTTTTTCTATGAAATTCTCAGTAGCAGCTCGGAGTCTGGATTTACATAACATCATAACATAACAAACCATTACGCCTATATTCCCCGAAGGGTGAGGCAGAGGCGTACTAATGTACACCCACGGTTCGCCGGTATGTTTAGGTCCCATGTAATAGGGGGCGACCCTATTGCCATTAACCGGGCACAAATCCAGTATTATTGGGTTTTTCTATGAAATTCTCAGTAGCAGCTCGGAGTCTGGATTTGTGCCCGGTTAATGGCAATAGGCTCGCCTGGACCTAAACATACCGGCGAACTGTGAGTGTACATTAGTACACCTCTGCTTAACCCTTCGGGGAATACAGGCGTGATGGTATGTTATGTTGTGCGGGCACACATTCTATAGCAAAATCTTCAATCCCTTGTAATTTTCTTTTTTGTTTTCAGACAATCTGGAATCTACTATTTGGAAACCAACGCCGCTCCGCCGTTCTCGCGAGGTTAACCGTTAAAAAAATAAATAAATTCAAAAGAAACGTTTTTATTGTTGAAATCCCTATACCGACCTAAGATTTGGCCTTGCCCTTTTTGATACCTTGTGTATCTTTTTGATACTTTATTGTAGGTAATTCACGTAGGGATCTATAATTAAGAAAAAAATAAAAATGCAGCCAATTTTACTCGCGGATAATGTAGCTAAGATAAGATAAGATAATCGTTTATTGCCAAAAGTTTTTCAATGCCTTAACCTAATACATTAATAATAGGTATCCATTGTCCAATATAACAATGGATTTAGGATGTTGTTGGGGCTACCCCGCTTTTGTAGTGCCTCTGGTATGTTTGCGGAGGCCAGGGTAGACGGCTTCCAAGCCATCATGCGCAAGCGGCTCGCATCCTTACTAAGCAGAGTCCGGGCTAGCACTAACAGCATCCTACAGGTTACATTACATTGCAAGTAAACAGGACTCAAATATCCTGAAAACATTTATTCGGACACAAATTTTATAAATTTTATAAGCGTTTTGTTAATCATTTAATGTCTTTGTTTTCTTTAAGTAACGTAACTTGGTCTGAAATAAAGATTTATTATTATTATTATCTATACTTATAATAAATCTGTAGAGAGGTCAATTCTGTACATGAAATATAATTCCAAAATAACTATCAGCGGGTGATTAGTGATCGATACTGACGCCAAAAATGCAATCAGTAAAATTTTTGTCTGTCTGTCTGTCTGTATGTTCGTTATAGAAACAAAAACCACTCGACGGATTTCAACGAAACTTGGTACAATTGTTCTTCATACTCCTGGGCAGGTTATAGTATACTTTCATCACGCTACGATCAATAGGAGCAGAGCAGTGAAGGGAAATGCTGGGAAAATGAGTGATTCATGAGAAAGGTTTCAAGCTATAAAACATCACGCTACAACCCTTAGGAACGGGGCAACGCAGGTGAAACTGCGGGCGAAGAACTAGGGAACAAAGTAACTATTCCACGCGGACGAAGTCGCTGGCAAAAGCTAGTTATTAATATAATTATTTTAACTTAGTCGAATTTTTTGACTAGTGGTCTCCACAAATAATTATACCGGGCTCGGTACCGTATGATTATCATTAGTGACTTTAGTAGTCACAAAGGAAAAGTAAAAAATGTTAAAAACAAAATATGAAAAATCTAAAATGAAATAGAACTGTGTCGATGTATGATTGTATGGGTGTGTACTAGTGCATGTGTGTGGATGAATGTATGTGTGTGTGTGCGTATGTGTTCGTGCCTGCATGTGTGCGTACGTTTAGCGGTAGCTTTCTATTAATGAAAGAATTTTTATAATCGATTTAGTGGTTTAAGTGTGAAAGTGTAACAAACAAACTCACTTTCTCATTTATATTTATTTTTAACATTAGTTAGGATTCGCGTTAGCATGGCAATATAGCATTGCGATCTCTAATTTCTCAACGATAACTATCGCTCACCATAATATTAGTCGCTAAACGTCACAATTCTAGCGTATCATAATACCGGTCGTGTTCACTTCGGGGTCAACCGCTACTGCGAAATCTAATTTTTAAACGATAACTGTCGCTCACCATAGTAATTGTCACTAAACGTCAGGAGTTTAAGCGGGAAAATGTATAGTGCGCTTTGTCGGTTTTAATTATTTTCCAAAACTTGTGTTTCCCCAAAGTTTAATGTGTAATTATAGTGGATAGTTAACCATTAAGTGTTCGTGAACGTGTGCGAGTGTAGGCAAATGATATGAAATTGAAAATCGTGACTTTTGTGAACACTCCTAAACTCCATCGAAGCCTTAGTGCAGTTTCTATTGTTTTACTGGGGATAAAGTGATGTGTTTTAAACTACAAGAAAGACATGACTTAAAGGTCTGAGTCACCAGGTCTTAAAATTCCTTAAAAACCCCTAAACGTCATAATTCTAGCGTATCATAATATCGGTCATGTTTATCGATGCAAAATGAGACGTTAGAACTAGAATTTTGACGTTTAGCGATAGTTAGTATGGGGAGCGATAGTTATCGTTAAGAAATTATATAGATTTCGCAGTAGCGGTCGGTTGAATACCCTCTATTTATTTATTTATTTTATTTATATATTTATACTTCTATGCACAAAAGTAGTACATAAGGCGGACTTAATGCCATATGGCATTCTCTACCAGTCAACCTTTGGGTTTGGGAGAAAAGATAAAAATAGCTACAAAAAAATAAATATCTGAGTAAAAAGTGAAACTATAAATACACATTAATATAAATATATACAGAAATATGTTTGATGTAACTATATATTCCAGAGATAACATAAATATACATTTTATATTGTCAAAAAGGAACCAGGAAAAAAACAGTAGTTAATTCAGCGACATGAGATAGTATTCGCGAACTTTGCGCTTGACGGTTGCCATGGTCACGCAAATAGTTCTAAAGTAGGTACCTATAGTTTTAAAACTGACCAATAAGTGTCTATAATTTAAGTTCTATTTACAGAACTGAATATAATTTATTATCATTAATTCAGCAAAGTGCGGAAAGAGCCGAGAGCACAACAATTTGATTTGTCTAGAATTTTTTTCTTAGGTCACAAATCGAAACTCCGAGCTGCTACTGAGAATTTGATAGAAAAACCCAATAACAATACTCAATCTGGGAATTGAACTCGGTCACTCTTAGGACCACCAATGAGGCATTTTTACAAAATCCAATAACGAATCGATACTCGTAGCGCCATCTATTGAGATTTGATTGAACTAATTGACTATAAGACGATGTAATTTCGGACACTTACGTGAATATTAGACATAGAATTGACTTACGTAGGAGAGCCATGCTTCGGCACGAATGGGCCAGCTCTACCGGAGTGATACCACGGCCTCACAGAAAATCGGCGTTAAACAACGCTTACGTTGTGTTTCGCCGAGTGAGTAAGGTTACCGGAGGCCCAATCTCCTTTTAAAAGGTCGGCAACACACTTGTGACTCCTCTGTTGTTGTAATCGCTTACCATCAGGCGATCCGTCCGCTCGTTTGCCCTCCTATCCTATAAAAAATAATTGAAATAGAACTACAAAGTATACGATCACGTGTAAACCATGGATGCTGTAAAGGATCCGAAACGTCGGGAATTAAATAATATCAACACAACGCGATAAAATCCGTAAAAAGCAATTTTATTATAATGTAATGGATTTTAATTTTAAAAGAAAAATAAAACAAAATGTTAGTATGAAGTTTTTACATTTTTATTGAGTGCATCAAACATTATTATTCACGTGAAGACATTACAATCGCAAAGATTTACACAGCGAGAAATCTACCAGTGTTCTCTGAAGTGCCTGGGGCCCAAACAATATTGGGCATTATCAATTAAGATTTCAATAAATTAAGAGCATTACATCGCTCAAATCCAAAAAAAACACCCTAGCTTTAAAGAAGTTTCTAGTGGAATCCTTACGTGCGTTTGCCATATAAAAAATATATGTTATACTTAAGGCCATCACAAACAAATCGTATTGTTTATAATTTTTATAAATTTGCCCCAATTTTGGATAATAATTGAAGTAAATAGGCCTTTTTTAACCTAATTTGTATTTTTTCTCTTTAACGGCTTAATAGTTAGTAATGAATTTTATACCAAAAAAATTTTAATGACGTAATTAACAATTTGTATTGTTTTTATTTTCTTATTTCTTTGAATATTTTGAAATAATAAAGAAATACCCGAAACCTCACTAGCACGCCGCGTGAAGCATCCCCGCAATGTCTGTGACTAACAAATACTAGCACAAACACTAAATCCTCAAGGTTATTGGGCAATGTAATACCCTTAAGTACAATTATATTAATTAATAATATAGGGCAGTTGACTGGTCTTTGATTTATCAAAAATAATGATCCTACACCCACACTGTCAACACAACGCTTCCTCGCAGAGCTCTGGCGACCTTACTCACCGTTAGGAACAGAAAATAGCACGGAGCTATGTTATTTGGCTACGATTTTCTGCTAGATGCAGGTACTGCCCCAGTCGGGCGGCTCCAATTGTGAGTGGAATTATTCGATTCACTTATTCCCTAGCTCTCTCAACCTCGCATAACCTGATTTTTCTTCTTTATATCACTTGCCAAAACATATTATAGCTGTAAGCTACGTTTTACATTTTTACTAGCGGGCCCGACAAACGTTATCTTGCCCTGTATCATCATCTTTCTGCCCTTGTCCCAATTTATTTGTGGTCGGCGCAGCATGTCCTTTTCTTCCATTCATCCCTATTAGCCGTCACCTCAATCATTCACTCCCTTTTTCATGTCTTGCCTGTATATATAAAAAAATCGTAGAACCCAATTGCGGTGCTGCCTACCGGCTCTAATTTTGAATCTAAACCATCCAGGGACCTATTTAAACATACCTACACAAAAAAATTATCAAAATCACACCAGCAGCTTATGAGGAGTTCGGACAATGCACAAAATTCTTCTTCTGTCCATAACGAAACCGAAACCGCACAGCATACAACGCCATATTCATTTGTATCCGTGTTTTATTTCTATCAATCCGTTCCCGATACAAAATGTATGAGTAAATATTTTCTACTTATATTTTCTATAAATTTTCTTCATAATGTTCTTTTTCGTGAATTTTTTCGATGTTTTAATAGTTATTCTGCTATACGGGGAGCAGACAAATCCAACAAACCAAAGATCATAAACATCGGTGCAGCCGTTCTCGAGTTATAAGTGTTGGAGCAAACCCGACTTTGTTTTATATATATAATGGTCTTATTGAAAAATGTTATGAAAAATAATTGCTAGACTGAAAAAAATATCTAAATCGAGTCATATAGTTCTAAGATATAAGCTTTTAAAGTGTTTGGTGGGGATTGAGTGGGGATACTCTGTCCTATTACCGCAAAACGAATGTCAGTATAATTTGTATGGCGCACGCACAGTTTGACGTCACAACGTGCTATAGTACGCTCTCTGTCTAGCATACAATTATAACGCTTATAACTTCCTTATTTTTGAACCGATTTTGATTTTGTTTTTTTTACTCGGCTCTGTTTATGGTCAACTTTTTTATGAGACCATTAAAAATGTCAGTCAACCTGCCCTATTATTTGTTTAATCGATTGTTTAATTAATTGAAATGTACACAGTGGTGTACAAATGTACACGGAGGTGTACGAATGTACACGGCGGTGTACAAATGTACACGGATGTGCACACATGTACACAGTGGTGTACAAATGTACACATATGTGTAAACAGTGGTGTACAAATGTACACCCACAGTTCGCCATTATATTTAGGTCCCATATTATAGTGGTCGAGTCTAGCCATTAACCAGGCAAATATGCAAACTCCGAGCTGCTACTGAGAATTTCATAGAAAACCCCAACAACACTGCACAACCTGGGAGTCAAACCGCGCTTAAAACCACTTGACTACTTGGAATCGAACCCCTGAAAATCACCATTTTTAATAAGAGTTATAATTTTAATAATATTAAAATATTTTAGACGGAGTCAATAATTATCATAGGATTATTTTATTAACTACAAAATTCAAGCGAAAATTTTCTACAATTTGAAAAAAGCTTGATACGCACGACAGCTGTCATCGAGATCACGCGAATGAAGTTAAGTATTTTTTGACAATCAAAATGTACGCAAGACAACGTCATACATGACAAAAAGGGATGTCCATTGCATCACTATCGTCTGACTGTGATAAATCGATCATGAAATTATCATGGATCGAATAATTTGTTTTAATCAGTACGATTACTGACAACTTATAAATCAAAAACTACAATAGTATACCATTGTATCTCCGAATATTCTTCTCATTAAAATTTATGTTTTAAGGCGGATCGTTCACCGGAGCCCGCCAAATTCAAATTTCAAGTAATTTTTCGCAGTTTGTAGGTCTATAATAAGTTCTACATTGATGGCAATAGTAATTGCGACATTAACTATACAAAATTCACAATGATTAACTAAAACCATTGCTTAGAAATCATTATTGTAGCTAAAAGTAGTGTAAAGAGTCAATTTTGACAATTGATACAGTTGAAATAAAACTACTTTTTACGGATTTTATCGCGTTGTATTGATATTATTTGATTCCCGACGTTTCGGATCCTTTACAGCATCCATGGTCACGGGTAGACTAAGTTGTTGGACGTCTTAATGTTACTTACATTTATTGGAACCCCATTATAGATTCCATAAAATCAAAATCCAAGCCCAAAACTGCAAGACCGAAGGATACGGTGAGCTCGTTCTGCGTGAATCGGATCGCCAATAATTAACAAAAATGTAAGGTAGCTGTTAGTAATTGAAATATTAAGACGTCCAACAACTTAGTCTACCCGTGACCATGGATGCTGTAAAGGATCCGAAACGTCGGGAATCAAATAATATCAATACAACGCGATAAAATCCGTAAAAAGTAGTTTTATTTCAATGTCTAATATTCGCGTAAGTGTCAGAAACCAAATTGATATAGTTTTTGGCTTGATAAGGATTTATAACTAAAGGTTTTAGTTCTCAGTTGTGAATGTTGTATAGTTAATGTCGCAATTACAACTGCCATGAATCTAGAACTTATTATAGACCTACAAACTGCGAAAAATTACTTGAAATTTGAATTTGGCGGGCTCAGGTGAACGATCCGCCATAAGCCAACATAGAGCCAGTTTTATATAAACGATGATCGATTTATTTTCAATATCGTACAATAAGGGTCCGGCGGAGCTTGAATTGCCCACAAAAACGTAATACCATAATAAACCGTATTTCAGACAATATTCTATCAAACTATGTTATTATTCAGGCTTGGATACCATCAATCGAGGTTCCTACCGAGGTACCGTACTATTTCTTTTTATTAAATAAAAGATTGGAAAATCATTCCGAACTTGGTCATTTTATAAAAAATTGCATTCGCCTATATTTATTTCCAGTGAAGTATTTTAGACAAAATGGTATCGTGAGAACCTAGATTAACGGTATCGGAATCCGAATAATAACAGAATTTGATTAAATTGTGTTTGAATTACGACATAATTCGGTATTACGTTTGTAAGAGAAATTCGGTCCGCCGGTCTCATAATCGTTTATTTCCAACAAAAGCTCAGTCCTAGAAATGTCATTTTGACATCTGTCGCACGTATCAAACTATAATAAAACATATTTTTCTAAATATTCTCTACTATATCGAGCTGTGTGTAAGATGATCTTTTTTGTCCCAATACTGTGGGTCAAAATCCCATCTCAGTGCTCACGAACGTTATACAATATTATAACGAGAAAAATAATTACTTTTCTGAGAAACATGAATATATCAATCGTGCATTTTTTTCTAAATTGTAGGCACCGCACAGGACAAAGGTCATAGGTTCCCAACCTTTTATATGGTTAACCTTGACAAAAAAAAAATCCAATGAAAATAAATGTATTTTCAAAGTAACATACAATCACGACTGTATTGAACTTAGAGTTAGGGCGAGGCGTACTAATGTACACTCACAGTTCTCCGGTATGTTTAGGTCCCATAGGGGGCGAGCCTATTGCCATTAACCAGGCACAAATGCAGACTCCGAGCTGCTACTGAGGATAAAAACCCAATAACACTTTGCTCTCTCTCTAATAAGACCTCTAGCGTAGCAGTCGCGCTTGGACCCACTAGACTAATGAGGCAGTATTAATATTTTCAAAGTATTTTATTATATAAAATTTTCTAATTAGGTAGATCCGCCATGACCGCCGCTTTGACTGTCATAGCGACTGCCTCACCATTTGCCTTTAGACCCGCTACCGCCCCCATGAAAACCTCGAGCGCCCACTGGGGGGCGATATCGCCCCCGTTGGGTACCTATGTTTTAGATTCACGGCAGCTGTAATTGACAACATAACACCCATATATTATAATTCTATTTAAAAACTAGATCGAAAAATAGGATAGTTACCCGTATTTTTTATTTTCCCGATATTCAATCATTTTCGACTTTGAAGTTCTTTCTATTCCAAACAGACGTAAGTGGTAAATGACGTCATTTGGACGATTAAACGGGATAAATGGTGAAACGACGTCGTAATTACCGTCACCCTTAAAAAAAATTCTAGTCAGTTTGGCATCCATCATAATTATTAATGACCTTACATTACCTACTTTGTTGTTGATTTAATATTATTTCGACAAAATTTCAATTCTCTCCATTTCCGCCGCATAAGTGACGTCATCACACGTTTTTTTTATTTTTTTCTCCGAAATGAAGAAATATAAAATATCAATATAAGTGTTCTGGAACGCAGGATAGGAAAACAAAGAAACATCAATTTTGTTATGGTAATTTTTAATTGCTGTCAATTGGTTCTTCGCTACATGTTTTCGTCTGTAACTTAGCCTAAATAATAGTACCTAAATCATAAAAAGTTATGTAAGTTACCAGACGCTCTGACCTCTAAGCCACCGCGAACCCTACCCGCATGATTGAAATTTTGCCTTCACATTCTGAATTTACGTCATAAGGTGACGTTGGTGACATCTATGAGATGTCAATTCAATCATGCGGGTAGGGTTCGCGGTGGCATAGAGGTCAGAGCGTCTGGTATATCAAACCAGAAGACGCAGGTTCGAATCCTGCCCGCAATTGAATTTTTTCCTTTACTAAAAAATAAGTTAATAATCTTAGCATGGAAAATGCAAAAAAATCACAAAAAGAAAGTTATGTAAGGTTATGATTAAGGGTCCGGCGGAGCTTGAATTGCCCACAAAAACGTAATACCGAAATAAATCGTAATCCAGACAATTTTCTATCAAATTATGTTATCATTCGGATTTGTATACCGTTAATCTAGGTTCCTACGGTACTATTTCGTCTACTACTACTTCACTGGAAATAAAGGACCGGAAAATCGTTACAAACTTGGCACAGTTATCAAAAATTGCATTCGCTTACATTTATTTCCAGTGAAGTATTTTGGACGAAATGGTAGAGTAGGAACCTAGGTTAACGAATAATAACAGAATTTGATTAAATTGCGTTTGGATTACGATTTATTTCGGTATTACATTTGTAAAAGAATTTCGGTCCGCCGGACTCTTAAATAGGACAGATGCCGAACTGACATAAGACAATTTTCTAAGGTTCAGAAAAATGACGTCATGTAACCATTTAACCGTACAAATGACGTCTGTTAAGAATAGAAGGAACTTCAAAGTCGAAAATAAATATGAAAATGATTGAATATCGGGAAAATAAAAAACACGGGTATCCTATTTTTCGATCTAGATTTTAATATATTTTTTTTTAACTTTGCCCCACACTGGGATTTTCTCCTGTATCGTGGGTGCGTTTACAAACATAAATTCTCACATACACAAACGCCCAGACCCGGAACAACTACCTGTAGATCATACAAATATTTGCTCCGTGTGGGGATCGAACCCACAACACGTGGCGCAGAAGCCGATCGCTCAACCGCTACGCTAATCGTGTCATCATTTATAATATATGGATGTTAAGAAATGAAATTTTGTCAACTGCAATTTTGATTGGGCGGTCCAAAACAATTCCATCACCTTTTATATCATAATTAGGTACAGTAAACGCTCAAAGTCTATAAGCACGCTAAGGATTACATTGCTATGAACAGTACGAGCGAGCTCTATACAGCCAGTGCGTGTCACTTGTTAACGACAATGAATAGAAGGTCGTAAGTCAAACTAAACGTCAAGCTATTGCGTTGTGAGATTATACTATACATTTTACATAAAAAATACTGACTAATAAATTTTGTACTAGTGTACTATCGGCCAACGCCATATCTAACCACCTTAAAGGCTATATTTGCTTGCAGCCTCGGCTGCTCTTCCAGCGCTTACCTACGCTTATCAACCAATAGCATCGTCCTTTTTATGAAGTCGAAATCGTAACTCTAATCACATACACAAAAAAAGATAATGAAATAAAACTAATTTTTATGGATTTTATCCCGTCATATTTATATTGTTTAATTTTTGACTTTTAGAAAGTCAACACCATCGTGTGCACGGGATTTGGTTTTCAAAATGGCTAGATATGGCGTTGGCTGATAGTACATTACTATAAGAAATATAAGAATGACTTAGGTGGTAAGAAAATCACAACAAATGATTGTGTTATAATACGAAATTGCTGGACCAATAATAATGAGACTCCGTTCAAGGTATGTAAGGGAAGACTTGGGTTATTCTGCCGATACCCCTGAAACAAATAAGGATTTAATCATTATATAACATAACATACCATCACGCCTGTATTCCCCGAAGGGTTAGGCAGAGGCGTAATAATGTACACCCACAGTTCGCCGGTATGTTTAAGTCCCATGTCATATATGGGGCGAGCCTATAGCCATTAACCGGACACAAATCCAAATTCCAAGATGCTTCTAAGAATATCTTAGAATTATACAATAACACTTTGCCCGAACTGTGAATCGAACCCAGGACCTCTAGCGTAGCAGTCGCGTTATTTTTTTAAGGAATTTGGCATGCTAAACATTTTTAAATACATACATTTTAAGATTTAAATTATACGTCGCGTTGGTAATATTTATTCGAATGGGAATCTATTAAATCCCGGGATTTCGGGATGAGAAGGTATGTCCACGTTATGATCAACGAATCCCGCGAAATGGCACTATAATTTGATATACATAGCTTGATACGCGCTACAGATGTCAGAGTTACATTTCTAGGATTGGCGTTTTGTCGAAAATAAACGATTATCGAACGATAATCTTTTTTTTTATGGGATTGTAGGGCAAACTAGCATACGGATCCCCTGATGGTAAGCGATTACCGCCGCCCATGGACACCCGCAACACCAGAGTAGTTACAAGTGCGTTGCCCGCCTTTTAAAAGAGGATTGTGCCTCCGGTAACCTCACTCACTCGGCGAAACACAACGTAAGCGTTGTTAAACGCTTTTCTGTGATCTTGGTTAAATAAATAAAATTGGTTTTATCTTGACGTAAAACATGAAATAAAATGAGAAGAATATACAATGGTAGGTACACTATTGTAGTTTTTGGTTTATAAGGCGTCAGGTATCGTACTGACTAAAACAAATTATTCCATCCATGATTGAAATAAAATAACTTTTTACGGATTTTATCGCGTTGTATTGATATTATTTGGTTCCCGACGTTTCGGATCCTTTACAGCATCCATGGTCACGGGTAAACTAAGTTGTTGGACGTCTTAATGTTACAATTACTAACAGCTACCTTACATTTTTGTTAATTACTGGCGATCCGATTCACGCAGAACGAGCTCACCGTATCCTTCGGTCTTGCAGTTTTGGGCTTGGATGCTGTAAAGGATCCGAAACGTCGGGAATCAAATAACATCAATACCACGCAATAAAATCCGTAAAAAGTAGTTTTATTTCAATGTCTAATATTCGCGTAAGTGTCAGAAACCAGTATCGATTCATGATACTTTCATGATCGATTTACTACAGTCGGATGATAGATGACGCAATGAACATACCTATTTGTAATTACAGTATGACATTGTGGATGTACAAGATCTTATTCCCCCTAGCCCTTTCTATTATCGGATGACCAGAAGCACGAGAAAGCGACATCGATTCATGGTGGACATTCCGAAAACCCGAACGAAACACTAAGTCCACTTTTATCATGCGTACCGCTGAAATATGGAATGCACTTCCCGAGTGGGTCGTCTCTGATAGATATAATCTGAGTGTCTTTAAATCACGAGTGAATAGGTTTCTTCTAGGCAAGCGCGCTCCATCGTAGATCGCAGTGTCGCTTAACATCAGGCGAACTGGCGGTCAAGCGTAAGCCTATCATGAATAAAAATATATATAAATCTTGCGTACATTTTGACTGACAAAAAATATGGAACTCGTGATCTTGATGACCGCTGTCGCGCGTACCAAGCTATGTATAACAAACTACATCGACCCCTGGTTATAACATACCTCGTCCCAAGGCCAGCGGTGAACAAGAGCCGTCTGCCTTTCACCAGGTATTCAGGACATCGCACGAAGCGGAACAGCACAGAGGCGGTCTCGTCAGCTCGCAGCACGTTATGCAACGACATAATACCCTGAAATGATAATTACATTTGAACTCCTTAAGAGTTGACCGAATTTCTCTTACAAACGTAATACCGAAATAATTCGCAATTCCAACACAATTTAATCAAATTGTGTTATCATTCGGATTCCGATACCGTTAATCTAGGTTCCTACGTTACCGTTTTGTCCAAAATACTTCACTGGAAATAAATGTAAGCAAATGCAATTTTTGATAAAATTACCAAGTTTGGAACGATTTTCCATTTTTTTGACGTATATATAGACGGTAGATATAGACAGATTGACGGTATCCAAATCCGAATAATAACATAATTTGATAGAATGTTGTCTGGATTATGATTTATTTCGGTATTACGTTTTTGTGGGCAATTCAAGCTCCGCCGGACCCTTAAATAATGATATTAAGACGGATCGTTCAGCTGAGCCCGCGAAATTCAAATTTCAAGTGATTTTTCGCAGTTTGTAGGTCTATAACAAGTTCTAGATTCATGGCAATTGTAATTGCGACATTAACTATACAACATTCACAACTGAGAACTAAAACCTTTACTTATAAATCCTTATCAAGCCAAAAACTTGGCGCAATCTGTGTAATTGGTCAAACTTGTAATTTCACACTACTTTTAGCTACAATAATGATTTTTAAACAATGCTTTTAGATGAAAATACTAATAACAATAGCAATACCAATGATGATTAGATGTTACCTCTATAATGGCGGTCTGTCTCACATTCCCCACGTGAACTGTGCACTGGAATCCAGGGTAAATGACTGTAGAGTGACGGAGGACTTGCACAGACGCCTGCAAACAAACAAAGATTCAAAGATTTATTGCTTACTAAGTGTACATTAAGGTGTTACATTACATTTTAGTGAACTTATAACTTAGCGGCCTTTAGCATTGCAATATGGAGGGCTATACGAATTAATTAATATTTCTATATGTTTAAATTATTAACTCTAATAACAAAGTGTATTTATTTATTAAATTATGTTATGTATACATAATATTATGAATTATAAATTATTATTTCTGAATTAGAATTCCTATCAATTATTAAAAGTTATTAACATCACTTAATTAGTAAACTTAAATATTTAAGTTTACTAATTAAGTGTTTACTAATTGAGTGTAACATATAATTATTGGCTTACCAAATCAATATAAAGTAAGCAGCCTGTAACAGAATAATCACAAGACCAGCAGGCTTACTCTTGAAAACAATACAATACCAATCCAAACGTGATCCGATTCCAATGTCAATTTGGCTGTCGGGCGATTTCGTACTCTTGAGCACAAATCCGTTAACCTTGTATCGGCATCCTGATAGGCCAATGGTTGGGTCGTTTCTCAATCCTATTTAGTTCACTCAATCACCGCGCAATATTGAAACAATTTGGCGCTAGTCTCGGATTCAAGAGTACGAAACTTGACGAAACGGCACAATTCCAATATCGATGTATCGGAATTGAGTTCAAGAGTAAGCCCCCTGAAAGTAGTTTGTTCAGAATCGACTACTAAATCGATTACAGTGGTTTTTTTTATGGACTAAGTCGGTAAACGAGTGGGCGAGCCACCTCATCGTCGCCCATGGACACCTGCAACACCAGAGGAGTTCCTGATGCGTGGCCGAGCCTTAAGAGCCCCTACGGACTGCAGACTCGGCAGGGGGAACACAAACAAGGGCACACACCAAGGTGCTTTACGATAGTCTCCGACGTAAGTGTGGTCGCCAGCCAGTCAGACCACAAGAGGTCCTACCACCGAGCAAGTCAGACATTTTCTCGGCTCTTACGGGATGCCTATCTGAATGGCAGTGAGGAACTGAATTCTATCCCGTCCCCAAGTTTTCTCGTGAACAGAAAAAATTGTAACAGAATTTCCGGTCATTTATTTCCAGTGAAGTAACTGTAGATGAAATGGTAGGGTAGTAACCTAGATTAACGGTCTCGGAATCTGAGTAATAACACATTTTGATTAAATTGTGTTTGGACTCTGATTTATTTTAGTAATAGCTTCTACCCGCGACTTTGTCCGTGTGGACTTCAGAATTGGGTCCGACCGCCGTCAGGTCTCTGACAGTCAGACTGAGCGAGTTGCTGGCTCCAGCCAATAAGGTACGTACTGGGTCGTCAGAAAGGGTCCACCCATTTATTGTTCCACTGTGTTCCAGTGATCTCCTCTCAGGATGAGAGGAGACACCAACCTACTCCGGTATGGCAGACTTCACACGCCGACAAAAAATTCTTATTTGTGAACTAACTTCTCCCGCGAATTTGTCTACAGAATTGGGTCCGACCTGGATAAAAATTAGCCTATGTGTTATTCCAGACTATAATCTATCTCTTTGCCAAATTTTATCCAGATCCGTTCAGCCGTTCTGGCGTAAAAGAGTAACAAACATCCATACATCCAAACTTTCGCGTTAATAATATTAGTAAGGATTACGTTTGTACGGGCAATTCAGCGTCCTTAAGCAAGTGATAATTCTCCCAAAAAATTTACTAACCTGGAAGTATATACACCCCCTGGGGTCATTGGGGTCTTCCAACCGCACCTTGTCGGCGCAAACGCAGTCATCACCCTTGACCTCTTCATCATCATCTTCATAAATATTAGAATCAATATTGTCAATATCTTTTGTAAGACAATCTTCCACCGTAGCGATGTCTTGGAGCAGATTTTTATTTTTTCTGCGAACATTCTTGCGATTTTTCGATTTGTCCGCTAAATTCTCTTCAATTAACTGTTTTATCTGTGAATTTGGAGAAAAAAAATCAAGTTGAAGTATGTTTTTATCTATACTAATATTATATTTATAATCACTATCACTACATAGTATAAAACAAAGTCGCTGTCGCTGTCTGTCCGTCCCTATGTATGCTTAAATCTTTAAAACTACGCAACGGATTTTGAAGCGGTTTTTTTATAATAAAAATAATAATATAATAGATAGAGTGATTCAAGAGGAAGGTTTTAAGCTATTTAACATTACGCTACGACTCTTAGGAATGGGGTAACGCGGGTGAAACCGCGAGCGGGTCGCTAGTATTTTATAAAGAGGAAAGATTTGTATGTTTGTTGCGAATTGGCTCAAAAAGTACTGTACCGATTTCAAAAATTATTTTGCCGTTAGAGAGCTACATTATCACTGAGTAACATAGGCTATATAACATCACGCTACGCCTCTTAGGAACGGAGCAGCGCGGGTGAAATCGCGAGCGGTTCGCTAGTTTCAAATCAGCTTTTACAAGCGTTTACGTACTGTTATGATTGTAGTTACAGAATTCCAAGAAGTTGAGCCTATGGAGAAGGATCCAGCAAGAAATTTATTTCATGTCATTGACATGGGCGCGTGCCATGGCGGGGCGAGGCGCGCCCCCGCCGGGCTGGCGCTCTCACCTGCACATTCTGCTTGCAGCCGCCCGCGGGACAGGCGCCGAACACGGGGCGCGTGGGGGCCAGGCGCGGCGGCGCCAGCAGCACCATGCCGGGGCGGGGCGCGCCGGCCGCCAGCCCCACGCTGGCGCACTGCCCGGCGCGCACGCCCCCGCACGGCACTCGGTTGCGGTAGATGCTGCGCACGCGGCTGCGCGTGAACGACCCGTCCTCTAGTGGCCCTACACAACGAAGTATCATTAAAAATTGAGTTACATCATGTCAGACGTCCACTACTGAACAAAGGTCACCCCCAAAAACCTATATTTCATCTGCATGGAATTTACGTAAAACCAAACTAAAATGATGGGCAAGGTTAACGATCAGCCTTAATGATCCGGCGGAGCTTGAATTGCCCACAAAAACGTAATACCAAAATAAATCGTAATCCAGACAATATTCTATCAAATTCTGTTATTATTCGAATTTGGATACAGTCAATCTAGATTCCTACCGTACTATTTCGTCTACTACTACTTCACTGGAAATAAAAGATTAGAAAGTCGTTCCAAACTTGGTAATTTTATCAAAAATTGCATTCATTTACATTTATTTCCAGTGAATTATTATGGACAAAATGGTTGCGTAGGAACCTAGATTAACAATATCGAAATCAATAACACAATTTGATTAAATATGTAACGTAATATCGGAATAAATCGTAATTTAAACATAATTTAATCAAATTCTGTTATTATTCTGATTCCGATACCATTAATCTAGGTTCCTACTTTAGAATTTCGTCCAAAATAATTCACTGGAAATAAATAGTAAGCGAATGCAATTTTTAATAACTTTACCAAGTTTGTAACGATTTTCCGGTCTATTTTTTTTTTATGTATTGGGGGGACAAACGAGCAGACGGATCGCCTGATGGTAAGCGATTACCGCCGCCCATGGACACCCGCAACACCAGAGGAGTCACAAGTGCGTTGCCCGCCTTTTAAAAGGGGATTGGGCCTCCGGTAACCTCACTCACTCGACGAAACACAACGTAAGCGTTGTTTGACGCCGGTTTTCTGTGAGGCCGTGGTATCACTCCGGTCGAGCCGGCCCATTCGTGCCGAAGCATGGCTCTCCCACGTAAAAACTACTATCTACAGTGAAGCAGTAGTAGACAACATAGTACCGTAAGAACCTAGATTAACGGTATCCAAATCCGAATAATAAAATAATTTGATAGAATATTGTCTGAATTACGATTTATTTCGGTATTACGTTTTTGTAGGCAATTAATTCAATCTCCACCGTACCCTTAAGACAAAGTTCTTTGAAGCGGTTTAGACGTGAAAACATTACTTATAATAATACATAATACTATGAAAATATAGATGTCACAATGTAATGTGTGAAAAACTTACCTATAATAACGCTGTCCCCTTCATACAATTGTCCCCTCGCTAATAGTCCCCCGACTACAGGTCCAGAATTGTCCCCAACATGGAAGATCTCGTCTATTTGAAACTCGCAAGTTTCCTATAACAAATAAGATCATTTTTTTATTGGTATTCAATTTATGGTGATAAAGCACAAAACTAACACAAATGACGATAATCACCACGTCCTTCACTTATGTGTGTTATAGAGGATAAAATAAAACATTCTCACTAGGTTTTAACCTTAATCACTACCTATCTAAAACCATCACCACGTCTTAAAATCGACATTTGGCATCCCGAACAAGCAACTAGCTAATCACCGTAAAAAAAAAAATCACCAAAATCACCACTTTCCTTAATCATCAGCACGCAACAAAACCACAATTATTCATGTCACAGACCAATAACAACCCAACCACCGTACAAAAGGCAGTAATCACCACTTGTCTAAAATCATCACAACATCACCAAAACAAAATTTAACATCCCAGCACTATAATACCTCAATCACCGCACAATAACACTAATCCCCACAATCACCACTTGACTAAATACTCAAAACCTCACCTAATAATACTACAGTCCAATAATAACTCAATCACCGCACAAAACGACTAATCACCACATGACTAAAATCATCACCACTTGACTTACATCGTCGGCGCGATGCGTGGCTACTGGCTGCGGTGGTCTTAGCGCTAACAGGTAAGCATGGAGCGCGCTTAAGCCATTCCCTCTGACGCAGCTCACGGGGAATACAGGAATTACTTCTGGCTCCACACTGAAAGGTAAATAATTAGATTAACATAACATACCATCACGCCTGTATTCCCCGAAGGGTTTGGCAGAGAAGTACTAAAATACACCCACAGTTTAGATCCCATGTAAACGAGAAAAAACATTTATTTGTAATAGGATACAGCCTTTTGCCGTGACTACTACGCTAGAGGTCCTTAGTGTGTTTTTCTATGAAATTCTCAGTAGCAGCTCGGAGTTTGGGCTTTGTGTCCAGTTAATGGTAATAGGCTCGCTTCCTATTACATTACCTAAACATACAAGCGAACTGTGGGTATACATTAGTACACCTCTGCCTACCCCTTCGAGGAATACAGTCGTGGTATACTTTACATAATTTTTTGGTGTAAAATAAAGAATATTGTATTGTATTTCTACGTGGGGGAGCCATGCTTCGGCACGAATGGGCCGGTTCGACCGGAGTGATACCACGGCCTCACAGAAAACCGGCGCGGTCAAACAACGCTTACGCTGTGTTTCGCCGAGTGAGTGAGGTTACCGGAGGCCCAATCCCCTTTTAAAAGGTCAGCGACGCACTCGTGACTCCTCTGGTGTTGCGGGTGTCCATGGGCGGCGGTAATCGCTTACCATCAGGCGATCCTTCTGCTGGTTTGCCCTCCTGTCCCATAAAAAATAGAAAAAATAAATCTAATCTATATTACTCACTCATCCTTATCTTTCGTATGATCCAAAGCATCTATGATCAACTTCTGAGGCGCCACACAATTTCTTGCTAGATTCTCATCCGTTATCAGAAGTGGTTTCTGTAAAAGCAGCCTTAATTTACAAGAGCATAATTGAAATAAAACTCCTTTTTACGGATTTTATCTCGTATTGATATTATTTGATTCCCGACGTTTCGGATCCTTTACAGCATCCATGGTCCACCTGATTGGAACCCCATTACAGATTCTATTAAATCTAAATACAAGCCCAAAATTGCAAGACTAAAGGACACGGTGAGCTCGTTCTGCGTGAATCAGATCGCCAATAATTAACAAAAATGTAAGGTAGCTGTTAGTAAGTTTAACATTTAAGAGCCCGCCATATTTCAAGTGGTTTCTCGCGAAAAATAACTTGAAATTTGAATTTCGCGGGCTCATGTTAACGATCCGCCTTAAGCACTATTTTTGCATTTGCTCAAAAAATAGCACTGATTCAAGTTTCCTTGTGTAATGAATTATGCTTTTACTGGTTTCTGACACGCGAATATAAGACATTGAAATAAAACTACTTTTTAAGAGCCCGGCGGACCGAATTTTTCTTACAAACGTAATACCGAAATAAATCGTCATTCAAACACAATTTAATCAAATTCTGTTATTATTCGGATTCCGATACCGTTAGTCTAGGTTTCTATACGTTACCATTTCATCCAAATTACTTTACTCAAAATAAATGTAAGCGAATGCAATTTTTGTTAACTTTACCAAGTTTTAAACGATTTTTCGGTCTTTTAGTTTCAGTGAAGTAGCAGTAGACGAAATAGTATCGTAGAAACCTAGATTAACGGTATCCAAATCCGAATAATAACATAATTTGATAGAATATTGTCTGGATTACGATTGATTTCGGTATTACGTTTTTGTGGGCAATTCAAGTGTTGTATTGATATTATTTGATTCCCGACGTTTCGGACTTAAGGTGAAGGCAATCTCTTGAGCCGCCAATAAAATGAGGGTTACCGTTTTTAAGCTCACTAGATGTCGCCACTGGCGAGTAAGGTCCTGAAGCTTTTAAAATTTGTTATTACGCGCGTGAAAACAGATTATAACATTCAATCATCATTTAAAAGCATATGACGTAAATTCAGAATCTCAAGGCAAATTTCGATCAAGCGGGTGGGACTCGCAGTGGCTTAGCGGTCAGAGCGTCTGGCATATCTAACCAGAAGACGCAGGTTCGAATCCTGCCCGCGATTGAATTTTTCCATCACTGAAATAACTTTATAATCTTACCATGGAAAATGCAAAAACATCATAAAGAGACATTCAATCATATTTAATATCTTTAAATCGTACCGTAAGGTACGAGGTACGTTGTCCCGTTTTGTTCGGAAAAAAAGGAGGAAATTTTCCGAAAGATAAAACTGTCACAAATAATCTCAGTAATTGTAAAATGTTCAATAAATTATTGTAAATAATATTAAACCCGCATAGCTCGCCCACAAAAAGTGTAGTTTGACATTTCGGAGACCTCACGCTACACTAGCGCCACTAGCGGCCAATTGACACGCGATAACCCTCACCAGTTTTCATTATTTGTAGGTCTATAACATTCTAGAATCATAGCAGTAGTAAATACGTCAATAACTACTTAATATCCTTACTTATATTATAAACGTGCAAGTTTGTATTGATGTATGGATGTTTGTTACTCTTTCACAGCAGAACGGATCTGGATGAAATTTGGCACAAAGATAGATTACAGTCTGGAATAACACATAGGCAGTAGCCTATGTGTTATTCCAGATTGCTTTTTATTAGGCAGTAGCCTAATAAAAAGTATTTTATACAGGTCGGACCCAATCCTGAAGACAAAGTCGCAGGCAGAAGCCAGTTCTCAAATTAGAATTTCTTGTCGGTGTGTGAAGTCTGCCAAACCGGAGTAGGCCAGTGGACAACATTGATACAATAAATGGGTGGACCCTTTCTGACGACCCAGTACGTACCTTATTGGCTGGAGCCAGTAACTCGCTCAGCCTGGCTGTCAGAGACCTGACGGCGGTGGCCGCCAGCTCACACTTGCTGATCACAGCGAAGAAAGGCAGGTCTAATGCTGACAGAAGACTTATGTGCTCCTCGGTAATGGGGGTGATGCCCGCTGTGGCAGAAATCTAGAAAGTAATAAAGGAAATTAAAATAATATATATATATTTTTTTATATAACTTCTGGTGTGTAAAAAGTCAGTGATAGCACCATAGGACTGCCAAGTCAAAGGTCTCAAGTTCCAATCCAAGGCACGAATCTGTGACTTTTCGAAGTTATGTGCGTTTTAAATAGTTAATTATCACGCGCTTAAACGGTGAAGGAAAAACTTGGGGAGGAGACCTGCATGCCTGAGAGATTTTCTCGATGGCGTGTGAAGTCTGCCAACCCGCACTAGGCCAGCGTGGTGGACTATAGCCTAGCCCTCTCATTCTGAGAGGAGACCCAGCAGTGGGACAATGTAACGGGTTTATTATGTTATACTTCTGTTACCGTAAGAAAATAGCGTCTGTCTTAGAACCTTTGTAGCCTACGTGTCTACAAAGGTTTTAAGACAGACGCTATGGCATAGCGACGACACGACGCAAATATTTGTATGACCTACAGGTAGTTGTTCCGGATCTGGGTGTGTGTATGTGAGAATTTGTGTTTGTAAAAGCACACAAGATACAGGAGAAAATCCTAGTTAAAAAATAAACACTTCTTTATTTAATCAATTTTTTTTATATAACATACCATCACACCTGTATTCCCCGAAGGGTTAGGCAGGGGTGTACTAATATACACCCACAGTTCGGTATGTTTAGGTCCCATGTAATAGGAGGCGAGCCTACTGCCAAACCATGCACAAATCCAGAATCCGAGCTGGTATTGAGAATACTGGTTTCTGACACTTACTCGAATATTAGAAATTGAAATAAAACTACTTTTTACGGATTTTATCGCGTTGTATTGATATTATTTGATTCCCGACGTTTCGGATCCTTTATAGCATCCAAGCCCAAAACTGCAAGACCGAAGGATACGGTGAGCTCGTTCTGCGTGAATCGGATCGCCAATAATTAACAAAAATGTAAGGTAGCTGTTAGTAATTGTAACATTAAGACGTCCAACAACTTAGTCTACCCGTGACCATGGATGCTGTAAAGGATCCGAAACGTCGGGAATCAAATAATATCAATACAACGCGATAAAATCCGTAAAAAGTAGTTTTACTTCAATGGTATTGAGAATTTCACAGAAATACCTAACACTTTATTCGACCTGGGAATCGAGACTCTAAGACTATATATACTCACAACCAACATGGCGTAATGTGGAGAATAGCCGGTCAATCCGTGTAGTGTGGTCCGCTGGTATTTACTATGCCCAGCTAGATCGAGAAACGACACCAGCTTAGCACTCCGCTCCCCAATCCTTTCAGCAGTCATTAGCTCAGAACAACCGTAATTAACCACATTACCCTGCAAAAAAAAGTTTATGAGGTGGTATCTGCATTACTAGAGTATAATGGGCGTAGCTAGGGTGAAGAGTGGGCAATGCCCGTTCTAGAAACATCTATGCCCGTTCTAGCAACATCTATGCCCGTTCTAGAAACATCTATGCCCGTTCTAGAAACATCTATGCCCGTTCTAGAAACATCTATGCCCGTTCTAGAAACATATATGGCCGTTCTAGAAACATCTATGCCCGTTCTAGAAACATCTATGCCAATTCTAGAAACATCTACGCTCCTTCTAGAAATTTCTATGCCAACCTTAGAAAAATCGACAATGTTGAAGAATGACTTATCTATATACTAGCGGCCCGCCCGCGGTTTCACCCGCGTTGCCCCACTCCTAAGAGCCGTAGCGTAATGTTAAATATCTTAAAACCTTCCTCTTGAATCACTCTATCTATTAAAAAAAACTTCTTCAAAATCCGTTGCGTAGTTTTAAAGATTTAAGCATACATAGGGACGGACAGACAGCGACAGCGATTTTGTTTTATACTATGTAGTGATGATATAAAAAAGAATTAGCTGACTGACTGATCTAGTGACTGACGTATCAACGCACAGCCGAAACTACAGGAGCTAGATCCCTGAAAGTTTGCATGCTGGTTCCTTTTGCACTGTAGACGAGCATTAAGAAAGGATTTTTGGAAATTCAACCCCTAAGGTGGTGAAAAGGGGGGTGATAGTTTGTACGAAAGTACACACACTGCCATGCACTTGACACACACATCGTCAAGATATGTACAGCTGTCATTCGCTGTTGACAATTTGACAATTGTTTTCTTCCTGATAAATTAGATTTAGTGCGTCGGACCGAATTTCTCTTACAAACGTAATACCGAAATAAATCGTAATTCAAACACAATTTAATCAAATTCTGTTATTATTCGGATTCCGATACCGTTAATCTAGGTTCCTACTCTACCAGTTTGTCCAAAATACTTCACTGGAAATAAATGAAAGCGAATGCAATTTTTGATAACTTTACCAAGTTTGGAACGATTTTCCGGTCTTTTATTTCCAGTGAATTAGTAGTAGATGAAATAGTACGGTAGGAACCTAGACTAACGTTATCCAAATCTGAATAATAACATAATTTGATAGAATATTGTCTGGATTACGATTTATCTCGGTATGGCGTTTCTGTGACCCATAACACATTTCATGATATGAAACCTCCATGGTGTAGGTACAGTGGGCTCAGTTTATTTAGAAACGAAAATTATCTAAGTACGCAGGCGAAGCTGCGCATGAGAAGTCTAATATTATTATGTAATAACAAAAATACTGACGACTTGACGACACGTTTGGCGTAGCGGCTGAGCGATCGGCTTCTGCGCCACGTGTTGTGGGTTCGATCCCCACACGGAGCAAATATTTGTATGATCTACAGGTAGTTGTTCCGGGTCTGGGCGTTTGTGTATGTGACAATTTGTGTTTGTAAACGCACCCACGATACAGGAGAAAATCCTAGGGTGGGGCAACGTTTTTTATAAAAAGAAAAAAAAACTGTTACTAATACAGGCGTAGCTAGTGTCAAAGGCAGACACTGCTCATTCTAGAAACGTCTTTGCCCACTCTAGAAAAATCGACAGTGTTAAAGAATACGAAACATGCAGAAGATTCAAATTTGAGTAAAATATCAGAGGTTCTCAAATAGGGGCCTGAAAATGCGGCGAAATGGTTCCAGTAAAGGTTGGTACGGCAGTGTTTGATACGCGCTCGACTTGGCGGGGGCACTGCCGTGCCCCCAGATTGCTAAAGAATGATGTCCATACCATATTTTTTTACATAATCGCTTTTTCAGCAAGATTGTAATTATTATATTTAATAACTAGCTTTTGCCAGCGACTTCGTCCGCGTGGAATAGTTACTTTGTTCCCTAGTTCTTCGCCCGTGGTTTCACCTGCGTTGCCCCGTTCCTAAGGGTTGTAGCGTGATGATATATACATTGATAGCTTGAAACCTTTCCCATGAATCACTCATTTTCCCAACATTTCCCTTCACTGCTCTGCTCCTATTGATCGTAGCGTGATGAAAAGTATACTATAACCTGTGGTTTGGGCTGTGCGTTGATAGATCACTATGTCAGTCAGTCAGTCACCTAACGTAAGAGTAGACAAATATAATCAGAAAGCTCCGAACTGCTAAGCTATCGGGAATTACACGTGTTATTATGAGTCAACCATAAAAGATAGACATTTGCTGTCGTGGAATATTTTTTATATAATTTTAAGGAGAACATTTCCGTCATACATGATTTCTGTGTAGCTTTAACCATTAAGGCTGCACACGCGACGGAAGCTTAAAAAATGGAGTAAGTTCACCTGTTTTCCCAACATTTCCCTTCACTGCTCTGCTCCTATTGATCGTAGCGTGATGAAAAGTATACTATAACCTGCCCAGGAGTATGAAGAACAATTGTACCAAGTTTCGTTGAAATCCGTCGAGTGGTTTTTGTTTCTATAACGAACATACAGACAGACAGACAGACAGACAGACAGACAGACAGACCAGACAGACAGACAGACAGACAGACAGACAGACAAAAATTTTACTGATTGTATTTTTGGTGTCAGTATCGCTCACTAATCACCCGCTGATAGTTATTTTGGAAATATATTTCATGTACAGAATTGACCTCTCTACAGATTTATTATAAGTATAGATTATATTTTTAATTTTTTAATAATTATATTATATTATAATAATTTTAATTATTATTCCATTTATTTATTATTTTAACTTATTTGTATATATTTTTAAATATTTTTATAAAAATAAGAAAAACATTTAAAAATATAAAAAATAGTATTATATTATTATATATATATTATTGTAATAATTATTATTATAATAATTTAAAAGTAAAAAAAGTGCGCGACAAATTTAAAAATCAAAACGGAACTTTTTGTCGTTAGTTCAGTCTACGTTGTGACGCTCTCATGACGTCGTCACCGTAATCCTTTACGTTTGTAATTACTAGGTATAAAATTGATTTCAGTCCTCTCCCATGTTCGAATTAGTTAGTAAACTTAAAAATTGGAGTACATCGAGAAACGTGCCAAGAAGCTCATTGGCAACGATTCCCTTGTCCGGGCTAAACTCCAAAGTCTTGAACATCGCCGCAAAGTTGGTAGCTTATCGGTTTTTTATCGGATACATTTCGGAGAGTGTGCATCAGATCTCCACGATCTTATCCCCGCTAGCCCTTTCCACTATCGTACGACCAGAAGCACGAAAAAGCGTCATCGATTCACGGTGGACATTCCAAAAGCCCGATTGAAACAATTTAAGTCCACTTTTATAATGCGTACTGCTGAAATATGGAACGCTCTTCCCGAGTGGGTCTTCCCTGATAGATACAAACTGGGTGTCTTTAAATCACGAGTGAATCGGTTTCTTCTAGGCAAGCGCGCTCCATCGTAGATCGCAGTATCGGTTAACATCAGGCAAACTAGCGGTCAAGCGTAAGCCTATCACGAAAAAAAAAATATAGATAATTGATTGGATGCAACGATTAACAAATTTTAAAAACGATAAAACCATGATTCTTTTTACGGTAACCGACGTCACAGTACACGCGGCCAATATGGCGGCGTTTAAATCTCCCGTATTTGATTGCAGTTTTGAACATTAATTTTTATAATTAAATATTAATATTTTTGACAAAGAAATATTTTTTACGGTGCTTTAATAATGTAAACTATTTATTAAAAATATGATAAAATACATGCATATTCCCTATTCCGTATACAGGTGACTTTGAAAACGTGAGACAAATCGAAATGGGAGGTCAGTAACCGTAAATTATTTATTTCAAAATGTAATTTCAATATAAATTTTGACACCTCTAATTTTTCGAAGTCATATGCGTATTAATAGTTAATTATCACGCGCTTAAACGGTGAAGGAAAACATCGTGAGGAAACCTGCATGCCTGAGAGATTTTCTTGATGGCGTGTGAAGTCTGCCAACCGCACTAGGCCAGCGTGTGGACTATAGCCTAATCCCTCTCATTCTGAGAGGAGACCCGCATATAATGGGTTGATTATTATAGCATATAATGGTTGAAAAAATTAATTAAATAAAATCAAAAACGATCCATGGAACTATAATGCCATAGATATACACACTGATACACACTATAAAAATTTTGTCGTGGGTTAAATATAGCTAAAATATTTTTCTCACCTGAGCATCGAAGCCCAGTATCTCGTGGCTCAAAGACGACGTCCTCCCACTCTTCACTTCATGTAGATGTCGAAACATATTTAAACGAGCGCTGCCTCTACCATTGTCCAATTCACCTAACACAAATTAAAAAAACATAATATATTGTTTGGTCAAAATAACTGTGCGTGTTTGATGTTGTCCACAATTTGTTTTTTTATTTTTTTATTATGGGATGGGTGGCTACCTAGCAGAAGTATCGCCTGATGGTAAGCGATTACCGCCGCCCATGGACACCCGCAACACCATAGGAGTCACAAGTGCGTTGTCGGCCTTTTAAAAGGGGATTGTGCCTCCGGTAACCTCACTCACTCGGCGAAACACAACGTAAGCGTTGTTTGACGCCAGTTTTCTGTGAGGCCGTGGTATCACTCCGGTCGGGCCGGCTCTCCTACGTTATTTTGCAGTTGCAGTTGTTTTGCTGTGGTCAATTTACTGTGGTAGGTAGAAACTATAGACTGCCACTTGCTACGATTCTTGCATACTTCTTTTGCTTCTTCCACATTCATACATCTTCTCATACATACACGCCGATTGCGAGTGCTAAGCACCTGACCTTTTTGAAGGACCCTAACTTTTAAACTATCGCGTTGCATATTAATATAGAAAACGAAACAGGTATTAACGCGCTATAAATACCTTTAATTTTGCTTGACGTTTCGACCAGGTTGCACTGATCGTGGTCACAAGCAGACTGATGCAGCGAGTTCACTCCGTCATTGCGTTGGTAGATTTTTCTTTATCTACCCCCACATTTTTATTATAGTTACAAAACCCGCGACACACTACACTCACTGTGTCCGTATTTTTAACCGACTTAAAATAGCGAGGTTTTGATATTTTTGAAGGATTTCGCCAATAAGATCGGCGTATGGTTAATGGTTCACTCACCTATTAAATGGTTCACTCATCCATTTAATGGTTCACTCACCCATCTGATAGTTCATTTATCCAATTAATAGTTCACTCACCTTGTGTCAAAACTCCTATCAGCGTAGACTTGCCAGCTTCGTTGGCTCCCATTACGGCAACTCTCAACTCTACACTCTGCTTAGGATCCGGCAACTGAAACAACGTTAATCGTTAGACTACATCTTGAAAGGAAAGGCAGAAGTGTACAGTGGTACGTAATATGAAATCAAATGTGTTTATTTTTCTCCATTGGCGAAAAATAAATAAATTTTCCTATAAAAAAGTAGACAGCATAAAACTTTAATTAGCGATTAATGATGTTTTTGTAATTAATTGCAAATTTATTTTAATGTTTGATGTGCCTTACGCTAGAGCCTCGCTATAGTGTGAGTGTGTCACCTTCCTGACGTAGACCTCGGCGACGGCGCGGTGCGGCGCGACGCGGCGCGCGCGCACGGCGGTGAGCGCGGCGCCGAGCGCGGCGGCCATGCGGCGCAGCGACGCTAGAGCCTCGCTATAGTGTGAGTGTGTCACCTTCCTGACGTAGACCTCGGCGACGGCGCGGTGCGGCGCGACGCGGCGCGCGCGCACGGCGGTGAGCGCGGCGCCGAGCGCGGCGGCCATGCGGCGCAGCGACGCTAGAGCCTCGCTATAGTGTGAGTGTGTCACCTTCCTGACGTAGACCTCGGCGACGGCGCGGTGCGGCGCGACGCGGCGCGCGCGCACGGCGGTGAGCGCGGCGCCGAGCGCGGCGGCCATGCGGCGCAGCGACGCTAGAGCCTCGCTATAGTGTGAGTGTGTCACCTTCCTGACGTAGACCTCGGCGACGGCGCGGTGCGGCGCGACGCGGCGCGCGCGCACGGCGGTGAGCGCGGCGCCGAGCGCGGCGGCCATGCGGCGCAGCGACGCTAGAGCCTCGCTATAGTGTGAGTGTGTCACCTTCCTGACGTAGACCTCGGCGACGGCGCGGTGCGGCGCGACGCGGCGCGCGCGCACGGCGGTGAGCGCGGCGCCGAGCGCGGCGGCCATGCGGCGCAGCGACGCTAGAGCCTCGCTATAGTGTGAGTGTGTCACCTTCCTGACGTAGACCTCGGCGACGGCGCGGTGCGGCGCGACGCGGCGCGCGCGCACGGCGGTGAGCGCGGCGCCGAGCGCGGCGGCCATGCGGCGCAGCGACGCTAGAGCCTCGCTATAGTGTGAGTGTGTCACCTTCCTGACGTAGACCTCGGCGACGGCGCGGTGCGGCGCGACGCGGCGCGCGCGCACGGCGGTGAGCGCGGCGCCGAGCGCGGCGGCCATGCGGCGCAGCGACGCTAGAGCCTCGCTATAGTGTGAGTGTGTCACCTTCCTGACGTAGACCTCGGCGACGGCGCGGTGCGGCGCGACGCGGCGCGCGCGCACGGCGGTGAGCGCGGCGCCGAGCGCGGCGGCCATGCGGCGCAGCGACGCTAGAGCCTCGCTATAGTGTGAGTGTGTCACCTTCCTGACGTAGACCTCGGCGACGGCGCGGTGCGGCGCGACGCGGCGCGCGCGCACGGCGGTGAGCGCGGCGCCGAGCGCGGCGGCCATGCGGCGCAGCGACGCTAGAGCCTCGCTATAGTGTGAGTGTGTCACCTTCCTGACGTAGACCTCGGCGACGGCGCGGTGCGGCGCGACGCGGCGCGCGCGCACGGCGGTGAGCGCGGCGCCGAGCGCGGCGGCCATGCGGCGCAGCGACGCTAGAGCCTCGCTATAGTGTGAGTGTGTCACCTTCCTGACGTAGACCTCGGCGACGGCGCGGTGCGGCGCGACGCGGCGCGCGCGCACGGCGGTGAGCGCGGCGCCGAGCGCGGCGGCCATGCGGCGCAGCGACGCTAGAGCCTCGCTATAGTGTGAGTGTGTCACCTTCCTGACGTAGACCTCGGCGACGGCGCGGTGCGGCGCGACGCGGCGCGCGCGCACGGCGGTGAGCGCGGCGCCGAGCGCGGCGGCCATGCGGCGCAGCGACGCTAGAGCCTCGCTATAGTGTGAGTGTGTCACCTTCCTGACGTAGACCTCGGCGACGGCGCGGTGCGGCGCGACGCGGCGCGCGCGCACGGCGGTGAGCGCGGCGCCGAGCGCGGCGGCCATGCGGCGCAGCGACGCTAGAGCCTCGCTATAGTGTGAGTGTGTCACCTTCCTGACGTAGACCTCGGCGACGGCGCGGTGCGGCGCGACGCGGCGCGCGCGCACGGCAGTGAGCGCGGCGCCGAGCGCGGCGGCCATGCGGCGCAGCGACGCTAGAGCCTCGCTATAGTGTGAGTGTGTCACCTTCCTGACGTAGACCTCGGCGACGGCGCGGTGCGGCGCGACGCGGCGCGCGCGCACGGCGGTGAGCGCGGCGCCGAGCGCGGCGGCCATGCGGCGCAGCGACGCTAGAGCCTCGCTATAGTGTGAGTGTGTCACCTTCCTGACGTAGACCTCGGCGACGGCGCGGTGCGGCGCGACGCGGCGCGCGCGCACGGCGGTGAGCGCGGCGCCGAGCGCGGCGGCCATGCGGCGCAGCGACGCTAGAGCCTCGCTATAGTGTGAGTGTGTCACCTTCCTGACGTAGACCTCGGCGACGGCGCGGTGCGGCGCGACGCGGCGCGCGCGCACGGCGGTGAGCGCGGCGCCGAGCGCGGCGGCCATGCGGCGCAGCGACGCTAGAGCCTCGCTATAGTGTGAGTGTGTCACCTTCCTGACGTAGACCTCGGCGACGGCGCGGTGCGGCGCGACGCGGCGCGCGCGCACGGCGGTGAGCGCGGCGCCGAGCGCGGCGGCCATGCGGCGCAGCGACGCTAGAGCCTCGCTATAGTGTGAGTGTGTCACCTTCCTGACGTAGACCTCGGCGACGGCGCGGTGCGGCGCGACGCGGCGCGCGCGCACGGCGGTGAGCGCGGCGCCGAGCGCGGCGGCCATGCGGCGCAGCGACGCTAGAGCCTCGCTATAGTGTGAGTGTGTCACCTTCCTGACGTAGACCTCGGCGACGGCGCGGTGCGGCGCGACGCGGCGCGCGCGCACGGCGGTGAGCGCGGCGCCGAGCGCGGCGGCCATGCGGCGCAGCGACGCTAGAGCCTCGCTATAGTGTGAGTGTGTCACCTTCCTGACGTAGACCTCGGCGACGGCGCGGTGCGGCGCGACGCGGCGCGCGCGCACGGCGGTGAGCGCGGCGCCGAGCGCGGCGGCCATGCGGCGCAGCGACGCGAGGGAGCCTCGCAGGCAGCGCGCGCGCAGCCCCACCAGCGCGCCGCAGTCGCGCACGCCCAGCACGTACACCGCGCTCCCACCCCCAGATCGCAGACGCCATTTTAACTAAACATTATCGTAACTTGGAGCATATAACTATGGAGACGTTATAGGACCGAATCACTTATCGAATTTTCTTCATAATTATTTTTTCGATGTTTTAATAGTTATTCTGCTATTTGGGGCAACCAATCAAAGAACGTCTTTTTTTTTATACATAACAATTTCCACTTTACAGATTTTATCGCATTATATTTACTAGAAGTGACACGAATAGTGATGCTAATACTAAAATCCGGCCAGGCTCTTGGCCGAAGCGCCGAATATTCTGCGTGGCGACAGGTAGCAACCTGTTTCATTGTAGTGCGTGCAGTGCGTAGGCCGCGAGGGCAGGGTATTTGTTTGATGTACAAGTTAATCGTTTCACGACACGCCTTACTTGTTCTTTGTTACGACAGATTGTGTAACTGATTGTATCTGTAAAAGTATTTGTAGCTAAAAAATACCGCTATTTGTTCATCCAAATTATCAAATTTGTTTGCTGTGTAACAACAAGATTTCACGTGGTGGGGAAGCAAAGAGAGTAGAATAATTATATTAATTTTTAATAATATGTGTGACGTTTTTTCGTAATTTGATATTCGGCTAAACAGTTCGCAATATTCGGCCGAATACCGAATATGACACAAGTGGCCGAATAGGTCGAATACCAAATAGTAACCGAATATTCGTGGCATCTCTAATATTTTATTTTAGTAAAATCCGTCATGGTCACGGGCAGGCTGACTGACAGTGTGCTTGCTGCAAAGAACGTGAGGATTTTCTTAATGTACAACGCGATAAAATCCGTAGTGATTTTATTAAATATCTAATATTCACGTAAAAAGAGAGCCATGCTTCGGCACGAATGGGCCGGCTCGACCGGAGTGATACCACGGCCTCACAAAAAACCGGCGTCAAACAACGCTTACGTTGTGTTCCGCCGAGTGAGTGAGGTTACCGGAGGCCCAATCCCCTTTTAAAAGGTCGGCAACGCACTTTTGACCTATCTGGTGTTGCGGGTGTCCATGGGCGGCGGTAATCGCTTACCATCAGGCGATCTGTCTGCTCGTTTGCCCTCCTATCCCATAAAAAAACTCAGGAATATATATTTCTGTAATTAAATAATTTAAAGACGTATTAAGTACCAGGTGGCGCCAGCATTTCCTAGCCTCCGTTTCCTAGCTCAGAGCTTTCTAGCTTTCCTGATCTCTGAGAAGAAACGCCAAAACAAACTCAGATAACTGTAATAATGTTACATCCACAGTTCATCAGTATGTTTAGGTCCCAATTGCCAATAACCGGGCACAAACTTAATTATACAATACACAATTCAAGTCAATCAAATCATATCAATCAAACGCTTTTATTTCAAATAACTTTATACAGGAATTTTACATACCTGTGTCACCAGATGCTGGAATCTCCTCTCGCATAGTGAAACTAACTGTAGTTTGTATTCCACGTTACCGAACCTGGGCTCGGGCGGCAGACTGCCATACACTTCATCTCCTGAGTCATCAGGCTCTGACGTTCTGCAAAAAAGTGAGAAAACCGTATGAGCTAATGAGAAAAACGCATGAAAATATAACTGAAACCTTTAACTTCGTGAGTAAATATCTCACAATTTAGGACACAAAAGTACATGGATGTTACTGTTATTCGATGAGAAAAAATCTCACATCTTAAAAATAATCCAGGCCTTTTTTGTAATGATTTAAATAAAACACATAAAGGAAAATTCTAAATTTTCCAAACCTATTGGGTTTTCGTGAGCAAAAATCTCACTTATCAACTATTAAGCTATTTTATGGTATTTGTGCACTTGATCAAAGCCTCAAATGTAATGAATTTAATTGAACTTAAACTTGTTGATTATCAAAAACTAGTTACCTCGGTTATCTTATTAATATCGATCATTGACTAAATAACTAGAGTATTCTGATAGACTTATTTTGAGTCAAAGACAGATTTCAGCCTAAGAAAACGTGAGAAAATATCTCACAACGAAAAAATACTTACGAATCGTCAATATAATCCTCCATATCATCAGAACTATAGAAAAAGTCATTCTCCAAATCATTCGAGTCGAAATCACCAGCGAGGTACATATCATCTTTTAATATAACCTTTTCCAATTTATCGATAACGTTGTACACATCACTATCGCTAAATTCATCGATACCGGAGACGTTGCGTTTGTTTTTAAAGTCATTTTTTAAATCGTTGACGTTCTTCCCAATTTTGTCGTCACATATATTTTGTACTGACACCTGATTGTTTAATTTCTTTGCATTTGCCTCGGGCAGATTAGTGTCTGCCCAGGCCGGACTCGCTATGTCTTTAGCGGGAGATATTTTGTTCTTTTTTCTTCTACATTTACGTCCTGAATTTCTGCGTTTAGGTTTCTTGTCTGCGTCTGTTTTTGTGTCTGGAAATTTACAAAATAAAATCTTAGTTATACGAGTATATATATAAGAGTGCTCCCACATGCGAATTACGCGAACTAGTTTTTGGAGAATTTCTAATCGGCCTCCTAGTCCAAGAATAATACTCGTCGTATTTTGCGTAGGCTGGTTTATTGTAATTATTGGGCACACATACAGTATCAAATATATTATAATAATAGGTACATTGCGCAGATTTGATCGAGCTACCAGCTAACGGCTAATTGTCGCCATGAATCAGCTCGAGACACGCGGCATGCGTGCGAGTCGATCGGTGGTCGGGAGCAGAGAGAGCGAGGTGACGATCGGACAGCAGTTCTTCCGTCCCGAGCCGTAAACGCCGACCACAGACAAACAACACTGTATGCCGCGACAAATGCGTTTATGATGCGTGTCGATACGCCACTAGTTCACAGATTCGTCGCACTTTAGTTCGTTAGTTCATTCAATAAGACCGACTTGTAAGATCGAGAGCGAGCGAGAACAAGGCGCCGCTCGAGCTAGTTATGTCAACCCTTTTAAAAGGCGGGCAACGCACTTGTTACTTCTCTGGTGTTGCGGATGTAATCGCTTACCATCAGGCAATCTGCCTGCTCGTTTGCCACATCTCATAAAAAAATATATAATATCTAAGCATTCTTGGCCACCCAAAAACAATACAATTAAGAACTAAAACAGAAAAAAGGGATGTCATGGTATTAACAGTAAGTCTACTGTTAAAACCTGTGGAGTTGGGAGCACTGCGCTTCAGATCACGAACTATTATGCGCAAAACTTTCACTGTCTTGTTTTGACACGTGACAGGAAAAAGAAGACAAAACTTATAGCTATAGACAAATTACGACTGACTTAATTACTTTATGACACTTTAAAACTCACCATCATCCTTCCTGTTAATCTCGATAAAGTTCTCAATATAACTAACATCTTTTACCAAGAGGTCTGTGCTGAGATCCGGTTCGCATAAGAACGAGGATTCTTCTGGCAAAGTTTCATTTTTCACAGCTGATTTCCGACCTCTTCTGCGACCTAGGATAAAGTTATTTATTCTCAAGGATACAGTAGTAAATATACATGTGGAGGGAGAGAGCGATAGAAAGGAAGTGAATGATGAGGTGACGGCTGATAGGGATGAATGGAAGAAAAGGACATGCTGCGCCGTCCACAAATAAATCGAGACAAGGGCAGATGATGGTATATCGTCTACGGTCTATTGTGATCGTTGAGAGTCCGGCGGACCGATTTTTCCTTACAAACGTAATACCGAAATAAATCGTAAATCAAACACAATTTAATCTAATTTTCTGTTATTATTCGGATTCGGATAGCGTTAATCTAGGTTCCTACGTTACCATTTCATCCAAAATACTTCACTGGAAATAATTGTAAGCGAATGCAGTTTTTGATAACTTTACCAACTTTGGAACGATTTTCCGGTCTTTTATTTCCAGTGAAGTAGTAGTAGACGAAATAGCTCCGTAGGAACCTAGATTAATAGTATCCAAATCCTAATATTAACATAATTTGATAGAATATTGTCTGGATTACGATTTATTTCGGTATTACGTTTTTGTGGGCAATTCAAGCTCCGCCGGACCCTTAAAAAGACAGATTACATTCACCGCTAAACCGCTCACCGATAAATCCGGCTACTATAGACTGCAGGATTTATGTCAGGCGTTAAGTACGGTTTAGACGAAGAAATTGGCGAAATTGACGTTTACAAATCGGCCTTGTTTAAACAGTTTTTGGCTTTTTTTTTTGCTCGGTTGTAGGACCTCTTGGGGTCTGACTGGCTGGCGACCATCCTTACGTCGGAGTCTGTTGTAAAGCATCTTGGTGTGCGTATCGAGTCTTGCACGTAAGAGCCAGTTCCCCTCGGTTGCTACGGCTCTGGCAGTCTGCCGTAGGGGCTCTTAAAGATCGGCAACTCCTCAGGTATCCATGAGCAACGATAACTACTTACCACTAGGTGGCTCGTCAGCTCGTTTGCCGACTTAAGAAAAAAGAGCTTGCAAGACAAGCCAGCGCTGGTTGCAAGCACTGGCGGTAATAGAGCGCCGCGCCGGCCTATTTTTCAAGCCAATGACCTCCGCCCGCAGGCCCCGCAACCCCCAAGCCAGAGTGAGGACGCTTAGTTCTCTTAATAGTGTGAGTCATGTTCTTTATACCTACATTTATTTTTGGACCGACCGCCGCATTTGACCCGAATTCATTTGTTCCGTCTAAATCTAGCTTTAAGCAAGGTATAGAAGCCGGTTCGAAGCTAGTAACGCTGCGCCAGTCCTCAGACAAGCCTGCGGACTGTCCTGTCCTGACCTGGCCCATGTTGTTTAGATGAGACCAATGGAATCATTATTCCTGGATTATTCTTGTGGTGTGTACACATTTTGTGTTTAAAAAAAATAATTCGAAAAAGAAATCTACAGTAAACACTCAAAAGTCCATAAGCACGCTAAGGATTACATTGCTATGAACAGTACGAGCGAGCTCGATACAGCCAGTGCGTGTCACTTGTTAACGACGATGAATGAAGGTCGTAAGTCAAACTAAACGTCAAGCTATTGCATTGTGACATTTCCTATGGACTTTTGGTCGCCACTGTACGTACATAGAACATCTCTGCACAAAGAGAAGAGTTGCGATGCGTCTACAAGCATCCTCTCTAGCGCGTGGGTGGCGGGGCACGCGTGCGGAGGTCACTGGCTTAAAAAATAGACAGGCGCGGCGCTCTATTCCCGCCAATGCTGGCAGCGACCGCTGGCTTGTCTTGCAAACTTTTTTCTTATGGATTAAGTCGGCAAACGAGCTGACGAGCCACCTCGTGGTAAGTAGTCATCGTTGGATGGATACCAGAGGAGTTGCCGATCTTACGATGGCTTAAAAAATAGACAGGCGCTCTCTTCCTGCCAGCTTGAAAAACTGTTTATATAATGCCAATAACAAGCCAGCGCTGGCTTCGTCTAAACCTCGCTTCAACTCTTTTATTTCATCAGGAGTTAAGACAGTTTCTCAGGACCACCTTCACCTTCACCTACCTTTGGGTACTTCTGGTTTCTTCTTAACTGTATCCTGTTCTGGTTTGTGTCTCTTTTTATTCTTCTGTTTGTTCTGATTACCCTCAGAGGGATCGAATAGACTAAAAAATGAGTCCATAGTTCTGTAACAAGACAAGACAAAATATTTTTTTTTTTATTAAAAAACGTTGCCCCACACTAGGATTTTCTCCTGTATCGTGGGTGCGTTTACAAACACAAATTCTCACAAACACAAACACCAGACCCGGAACAACTACCTGCAGGTCATACAGATATTTGCTCCGTGTGGGGATCTAACCCACAACACGTTGCGCAGAAGCCGATCGCTCAGCAGCTAAGCCAAATGTGTCGTCGTAATATTGAGTAACGCGAATAAATTGCGACAAAAATTCAATTTTCTCAGTTTCCACCGTATAAGTGACGTCATCACGCGTTTTTTTTTACCCGAAATGAAGAAATATAAAAATTAAAAAAATGTTTTGGAACTCAAGACAGGGAAACAAATAAACAGTTTTTTTGTTTCGGTGGCTTAATAATTTTGAAATGTTGACAATTTAATGTCGTAAAGCTTTATTTTTAATCCTAGACGCATAAAGAGGGGTGTTATAAATTTAACGTGTGTTTGTCTGTATTTTTTAAATGATATTTATTTCTGTAAATAGATCTTATAAGGACACTTTTACAAGTCATTTTTTTTAAACTCGATGACACCGGCATTTCCTAACTGACGACCTCTGAGAAGAAACACCGAAACAAACTCAGAGAATCATGGCCTCTTTTAAAGTCCAGACATAATACTTAGTAGCAAATATGTGAGTTCCAATGTAAGACAATGTCTGATATGGCCTTTAGAAGAAAGAGCCATTGCAGCTTTAAGTAGACCAGTCCCATCTGACGGCACGCATGCATCAGTCATTGGATAGCTCGACCATAATCTAGGGAGCTAAACAACCCGCCGCACGACGATACCAGATCAGTGGAACATTTGCGTAGGCCAAATATTTGTTTGAAAAGTGACTTGATTAAGAGCGTTTTAGCTATGATTTAAGAAAATTTCCAGCCATCAACTTCCACAGCTCACAGGTATGATCGATTTGAAATTTGGTATCCTGTGCTACTTGGCAATACAATATAATGATATTGCAAGAACATGATAACCAGGCTTACTCTTGAAAACAATACAATACCAATCCAAATGTGATCCGATTCCAATGTCAATTTGGCTGTCAGGCGATTTCGTACTCTTGAGCACAAATCCGTTAACCTTGTATCGGCATCCTGATTGGCCAATGTTTGTGTGGTTTCCCAATCCTATTTAATTCACTCAATCACCGCGCAATATTGAAACAATTTGGCGCTAGTCTCGGATTCAAGAGTACGAAACTTGACGAAACGGCACAATTCCAATGTCGATGTATCGAAATTGAGTTCAAGAGTAAGCCCCCCAGGACTTGATGCTTTGGGGTGTTGTTATTAATACATCACCTTAGAGACGTAAATTCTAAATGTGATGGCAAATTTCGACTTAGCGGGCGGCACTCGCAGTGGCTTTGTTGGTCATAGCGTCTGGTGTATTGAACCAGAAAAAGCAGGTTCGAATCCTACCCGCAGTCGATTTTTTCCTTCACTAACGATACGAATTTTACTTTGCGCATTATTGTGCTCTTACGTAAAACCTATCAAGACTCCCTCCCACCCCTTGTAACAAATACTTGAGAGGTGTCAAGGGACACCCGGATGGAACGAAGTTTAAATTTATAAATAGTTGAAGGCTCGAATAGCGCAGTGCCATAGGATGCAAGTTCAAAATCAGCACGGAGCGAGTATTTATACATATAATCATAATCATAATATAAACGTATGCTAGCATATGGCAAATTAATCGAAAGGAACTACTATCTTATTATCTTATTATACAATAGGTTACTATAGCAAAAAGTTTTCGTAAGATTTTTTTCCGTCTAGCCCCCTTTCACAACGCGCGATAAGGAACTTCGTTCCAAAAATAAGACATAGTCGACCACCCTAAATCGTCTTACGTGATAAAAGTGACAATTTTAAAGCTTTACGACATTGAATTAATGTAATTAATTAAACATTCCGTAACAGATCCACACGACAGAAATGGAAATTTCATCCTTTCCACATTGATGAATGGGTGTCCACCAACGTGCGGTTCTCCAGAAACTTTTTACCGCGCACGACTACTCTGTGGAATCAATTACCAGCGGAGGTATTTCCGATCCGGTACGACATGGCAATCTTCAAGAAGCGAGCCTATTCTTTTCTCAAAGGCCGGCAACGCAATTGCGACCCCTCTGGTGTTGTGGGTATCAGTGGGCGGCGGTGATCACTTACCATCAGGTGACCCACTTGCTCGTTTGCCCTCCTTTTCTATAAAAAAAAATTTAATTACGATTTACATAGAATTGTCACCTATTTTTAGGCCAAGCCGGTTTATGTGTATAATAAATAAATAAAAATTATGTAAATAGACTCCTAATGAGAAAGAAGTGTAGTAACGAGCCAAATAACATAGCTCCATGCTATGCTGTGTTCCTAACGGTGAGCAAGGTCGCCAGAGCTCCGCAAGGAAGCGTTGTGTCAGCAGTGGGGGGAGAACGGTGGTGTTTTGTTACGGCCGCTGTCATGCATGGCAGCATGTCTCCTATGCTGCCCAAATATTCCTCCTTAATTTATATGGTCCGCAACGCGCGAGTGATACCCTTGGTGTTGCAAGCGTCCATAGGCTACGGTAACCGCTTACCATTAGGCGGGCCGTATGGTTGTTTGCCACCTTAGTGGTATAACAAAACCTACAGTAGCTAGCTAACCGTATCATTAAATCCGACTGTAACGTCCTAATACGTAACGTCCCTAATTTATTTAGAAACCAAGTCGCAATTGTGTAGGTAATTCCATGTGTAAATATACACGCGAGCGAGGAGAATCGTGCCAAAATAAAGTAGATAGGATATCTTTAGCACAAACATAATCTAATATTTTCCAAGATGGCAAATAAATAACAGTAGTACCACTAATTTTATTGGTGTTTATGGCAACACACGAGCGGACGAGATTATGTAGATTATGTAGACATCGCTGCCCATGGACACCTGCATCAGCCTTAAGAGAGAGCCTTAAGAGCCCCTACAGATTGCAGACTGCCAGAAGCGCACTCACTCACATCTAAACACACACTAATGTGCTTTATTACTCTTTTTATTTTCTTGATCAGCTTACGCTTGACCACCGGTTCGCCTGATGTTAAGCGACACTGCAATTCTGCACTGCGAACGCGCTTGCCTATAAGAAACCGATTCGCTTGTGATTTAAAAACAGTCCGATTATATCTATCGGGGAAAACCTAGTCGTAAGTGTCGCCAGCCAGCTACGTAAGAGGACCTGCCACCGAGCAAGTCAGTTATTTTCTCGCCTCTTACGAGGTGACTATCTAAATGGCAGTGAAGAACTGTTTTCTAACCCGTCCCTACACGGAACGTGGGATATATTGAAACTACTAAACAATGTCCAGACACTAGTAGTGTTATTAAATAAGTGAGTTTTACAATTTAGGGCAATGTCTGAAATGGCCTTTTGAGTAGACCAGTCCAAGCTGACGGCACGCATGCATCAGTCATCACACATGTAGCTCGACCATATTAAAGGGAATCAAAATCTATGGATTTTTTTTTTATTTATGATAGGCTTACGCTTAACCGCCAGTTCGCCACTACGATCAACGATGGAGCGCGCTTGCCTAGAAGAAACCGATTCACTCGTAATTTAAAGACACCCAGATTATAATCCATCGGGGAAGCGCAATCCACATTTCAGCGGTACGCATGATAAAGCGTGGACTTAAAGCGTTTAGTTCGGGTTTTTGGAATGTCCACCATTTTATTACCTGCATAGAAATGAAAGCGGTTGTTGATTTTCTATACTCCTCTACAATGTGGTTCATTATTAGCATTTATACGACGGGTCATTCACTCTTTTTTTTTATCAAACGACCTCGATCTTGCCGCAGAATATTTTAATATGTAAATAAACAGCTTAATTTGCAGAACTGTGATGCGGTTTTGGTGACTTAGTTTCCTTCGGGTCCGGCAGAGCTAAATTGCTCACAAAAAAGTAATACCAAAATAAATCGTAATCCAAGCACAATTTTGTCTGTGGACCATCAGGTGGATCGTCAGCTCGATTGCCAACTTAATTCATAAAAAATAAATCGCTAACATTTATTTCCAGTAAAGTATTTTGGACGAAATGGTAGGTTAACTAGAAACCTAGATTAACGGTATCTGAATCCGAATAATAATAAAAAATCGATGGAATTTTATTTGAATTACGATTAATTTTGGTATTACGATTGTATTCGGCCCGTCGGCTTCCTAAGAACCCATTTAATTCATAAGCAGTTGTACAGTCCACCCCGCTGGCCTAGTGCGGGTTGGCAGACTTCACAAGCCGTCGAGAAAGTCTCTCAGGCATGCAGGTCTCACGATGTTTTCCTTCATCATTTAAGCGAGAGGTAACTAATTATTAAAACGCACATGACTTGGTTTACTTAAAACCCGTATTTTGAGCTTTTCACTATCGTAAAAAAGTCAATCTAATTGAATTCCGTTGAATATATTTTTTTTTAATTATTAAGTCAGCAAAAGAGCAGACGCAGGCAGATGGTAAGTAGTCATCGCCGGCCATGGACAGTTGCAACACCAGAAGAGTTGCTGCGGAGTTGGAACCTTATGAACCCCTACGAATGAAGACTGCCGGGGCCGAGGAGGAACTAGCTCTCACGCGGATAAGTCGAAACACACCAAGGTGCTTTATACCAGACTCCGACGTAAGGAAGGTCGCCAGCCAGTCAGAATTCAAGAGTATAGGAGTGGTCTTTTTAAAATAAGAGAACTTTACTATGGTTTATAATCTTTAAGCAAAGAGAAAGAGAGCAGTGGGGGGAAGAGAGATCGAATACCATTGTAATGTAGCACAAAAACAGCTGATTTCTAATTTTAGTGTATTCCCCAGATAAACGACTCGGACAAAAATAAAATTCTATCTGTGGCATTTTTTTACAAAGTTGGCAATAGGTTGACATTAAAATTGGCGGGAATTTGGCAATCTTTGTTGTTGTTGACGCGCGCACCGAATTTTTTGATCTAAAACTGATAGGAGAGTGCCAAATTGAATTGAATATTATTGTTGTTATATTTTTCTAGTCTAATAAAAATAGATAGCAAAAATTTTTATCACTAGCATGTAAATTTCATTGAATTCTGTAAAGTGGAAACTGGTAAGTATTATCGGAAGCGCAAAGTCCCAAGCGGACCTTGGGATCTTATTTTAGGTACAGTCCACATCACATCAAGTTATGTAGGTACTACAAACTGTCAAATTCCGCAATGGAATAATAAAATAAACGGATATTTTTCTAACTTCGTACATACCCATTTCCAAATAAAGTTTTCAGAGAAAGAAAACTTGGAAAATTTGCCCAGCATATTGAAGATTCGAGAGGAATTGAAAGTACTTTTTTCAATGGTATTTTTGTATTTATATCATACTGGATTTTGATTTGGATTGGATTTTGGACCGGACAATGTTTATTGAGTTGGCTAGTTAAATAAATTTTACTAGCAACCCATGCACAGCTTCGTTTGCGTGAAATTTCAAGATTTTTGGGGTGGATCTTTGAAAAAATATTTTCTAAAAACTTTGTAAGGTGAATTATCCAATTTGGTGCAGTGGTCGGCGATTCATTTTTATTTATTAAATATAGAGTTATTTTCAGGTAACAAATCCATTTAAAATATATAGGTATTTATTACTAGTTGTATAATATATTAGTTATTATATCGTTTATTTATCACGACTATAATATTTATTACTAGTCTGGTTGATAGTGGTTTATGTAAAAAGGTTGTTATCGTAATATTGTAGACTTTGTGATTATTTTAGTCTTTAATATGTATGTATGACTGCCTCATTAGTCTATTGGTCCCAAGCGCGACTGCTATGCTGGAGGTCCTGGTTTCGATCCCCAGGTCGAGCAAAGTGTTATTGAGTTTTCTATGAAATTCTCAGTAGCAGCTCGAAGTCTGGATTTGTGCCCGGTTAATGGCTATAGGCTCGCCCCCTATAACATGGGAACTAAAACATACCAGGCGAACTGTGGGTGTACATTAAGTAGCCTCTGCTTAACCCTTCGGGGAATACAGGCGTGATGGTATGTATGTATGTTGTTATCGTATGTAGATTATACTTTAATCAATTTATACAGTGAATCAATGACCAATGTCATGGGTGTTAAGTATCCATAAATAAACAAGTGCATTTCAATACTGCAGTATAAAGCAGTGGCGGACTAAGCCCCTCGGGGGGCCGGGGTGGAATTACTAAATGGGGCCCTCATAATACAAGTCAATATTTTTTTTTATGGGATAGGGGGATAAACGACCAGACGGATCGCCTGATGGTAAGCGATTACCGCCGCCCATGGACACCCGCAACACCAAAGGAGTCACGAGTGCGTTGCCGACCTTTTAAAAGGGGATTGGGCCTCCGGTAACCTCACTCACTCGGCGAAACACAACGTAAGCCTTGTTTAACGCCGGTTTTCTGAGACTCCGGTCGAGAAGGCCCATTCGTGCCGAAGCATGGCTCTCTCACGTAAAAAACAAAGGAATAGACAAATATTTTTTTTTTGCAATTTCGTATTTAATCCCATAGTAACGTTTATTCACGTACACGAGTACATGCATCCTTTAAACTTTAAAGTAAGTAATAGTTACTGATACCAATAAATTTCAACAAAAAGGACTTTTCGAGATTCTGAGGCCCTCCAGAACTGGGGGCCTGGGGCGGACCACTCCTGTCGCCCTACCGTTAGTCAAGCCACAGGTTCAAACTAAAGTATTGTGATATACACAACATACTATGAAGATGTATTTATTTACTTAAGTAGTTAGTACTTAGTTAGTACTTACTTTGACTGCCTCATTAGTCTAGTGGTCCCAAGTGCGACTGCTACGCTAGAGGTCTTGGGTTCGATCCCCAGATCGAGCAGTGTTATTGGGTATTTCTATGAAATTCTCAGTAGCAGCTCGAAGTCTGGATTTGTGCCTGGTTAATGGCAATAGGCTTGCCACCTATTACATGGGACCTGAACATACCGGCGAACTGTGGGTGTACATTAGTACGCCTCTGCCTAACCTTTCGGGGAATACAGGCGTGATGGTATGTTATGTTATGTTACTTAAGTACTTTAATAAAAACGTTACAAACCAATTACAATAATTAAAGACAATATTACAATATAATAAAATTTTGATGAAGATGTACCTATTTACTAGAAACATCACCACTATCTGTCCATCAGTCCAAAGGGCAAATATAGCCTGATGTGTCATTAGCGGCGATCGGAATAGGCCGAACTAATTTTACCTAAACTTGAGGAACAGAAACTAAAAGTAAAGACTTCCTTATACCAACATTTGGACGAAAGTTCTAGGACGAAAACTGTCAAGAGTTTCGGGAGATAACTAAAGTATTAATTTACTTAATATTATTAATAGGGTAAAAATATTCAATTAGTTCTTTTTCCCAGAATTGATAAATATTCAGTAGATACGTTTTTCGTGTTTTATTATGTAGAAAATTTATGTACTTACTGATTTTTTGACAATTCTGGGAAACAAATACTCGAATTGAATTCAAGATTATTTTACTTTATTAATAAATGATAACACTAATAGGTACTTAAGTGATGTTGGGGACAATTATTGTGCCACAAAAAATATTGTCATAAGGAAGTCTGCACTATGTTTCTGATCCTCTAAGTTTAGGTAAATTAGCACTACCTATTCTGATCACTATTCACTACTCATTATTTACTCTAGAGCATACAAAAAAATTAATATTTCCATAAAATACAGGCTTGTCTTACTTATGCTATTTAACGACCAAATAACACATCTGTCGATAGATTTGCTTACTAGAGATAGGATTTTGACATTACTTGTATGGACTTTATGTCAAAGTCCTATCCTAGTAAGCAAATCTACTGACTGATTTGAAATTTGGACTGGTCGTATATCAAACTGACTGTGACTTGATATTTAACGGCATCTTGAAATTGAGAGAGAGTAACAGATAGTAGATTTTTTTTGTAAAAAAAAAACTACCCCCCATGCTAAGTTTAATGCTTGTTATGGGTAGGTTTCGAACTGGGACTTCTTATTGGGACCAGCTATAAGAGAGTCAACCTATTAACTGGGCATAAATTCAAACTCCGAGCTCTTACTTCGAATTTCATAGAAAATTACATTAACAAGAAAATAACACTTTGCTCAACTTGAAAATCTAGTTATGAAACATCTAAGATATTACAAGTTTAATATTGAGTCATTTAATGATATTAGCTTTATAATATTGTGCAATAAGTACCTACTTTTATGGTTAGCTGTAACAATTCTATGAGGTTTTATCTTGATAAAAATTAATATAATAAAACAATGTATCTCAACAATTTCCTTTACATTTTTGTTAACAAACATGTTGGTACCTGTTTGTTAGGAAAATATTGAGCAATATGGAGCATCTTGTTCAACAATACAGTCATTATAATTTATTTATGTAAGTAGCTATGTACCTATTCCTATTTTATTTGTTTTAGTATGTACCCAGTAGGTGACTTGTATTTTAACATTATTCACTGAAAAAATACTAGAGGGATGTAAGGAGCAGATTCACAAAAAAAAATTATCTCCCAAGTTATTTCATGTTAAAAGTGGAGCAATTGCCTTTCTTTTATGCAATAATTACATTCACATTTGTTTCTCATACAATTCTCAAGGTCTTTTCAAAGATATCGAGAATAACGCGCGAAACTAGAGCCACCTCAAATAGAAACAGAGGACATGGAAAATGAAAAAACCCAATCTAAAATTTTGATTTATTTTATTTTTTTACTGTTATTTTTTTTTATATATTGAAATAACCAAAGGTACTCACATTAACAGCTGTTAAATCCTCAAGGTCACTGTTTCATTTGCTTGTTGCCAACGCAAGCTCAGAGACTATTGTGAGTCAACAAACATCACAAACAAGGAACACAGCCAAATTATTTATAATGACGTAAATTTACGAATTGTTACAACTGAATAAATATTATTGTTCCACAAGAACAGTGTAGCGACAGTCCCAACACGATTATACGAAACAAAACGTCACAAGATAAGAACAAAATGTTATTAAATAGAAACTGTATAAAGCTGTTGTTTTTAATTCCGATAAGATAATTTCGTTACGGTTGCGAAAATTTCGTCATGAATTTTACTCACTAGACATTTTGACATTTTACAACCATAATATCAATTGTTTATTATGGCAACTGGCAAGTATTCTTTGAATATTCGACACGTTCAGAAGCAGGTAAGCTAGAGTTTAAACTATTACATATATATTTAAGAAAAAAATTATGTTACCCGTTTAGAGCACTAGAAAGTAGGAACATGTTAATTTTAAGAATTATAAGAATTAGCATTGGTAAGTTTATGAGTTGAAATCTAATTACAAAGCAATACTTCAACATTAGATTGATATAAAATTTCGAGAGTATTTGAATGAAGATAGTTTCAGAATGTAAATTTATGTTGCCATATTTTAAAACTATAGATTTTAGTTTTATGAAGCTAGCTTTATTTCTTTTTTATGAAAAATAATAATGTAGGTAAATCGATTACAGCTGAAGGTGAAATGTAGACAGCTCATTGCACAAATAAAATAATTTTTAAGTTAAATTTTTATTCTAACATTATATACAACTTATTTTAAATCAATTTGTAATATTGTTAAAAACTAACTTTGTAAATACATTTATTGACCATCTATCTCAGAGGTTGCTGCCTGCTGGGGATCATGTCATGACACTCATGACCCCCTCAAAATCCTTTTTTGACAAACGTCCTATTACTTATATAAGAGTACCTCAGAGGAAAGACAGACATCTCCGACTATAAATATTGTGGAGTGGGGCGGGGGGGGGGGGGGGCAAAAAGTCTGGCTGGGTCAACCCAAAGAGTCTATTACATAACATAACATACCATCACGCCTGTATTCCCCGAAGGGTTTAATGTACACCCACAGTTCGCCGGTATGTTTAGGTCTTATGTTATAGGGGGCGAGCCTATAGCCATTCACCGGGCACAACTCCAGACTCCGAGCTGCTACTGAGAATTTCATAGAAAATCCCAATAACACTTTGCTCGACCTGGGGATCGAACTCAGGACCTCTAGTGTAGCAGTCGCGCTTGGGATCACTAGACTGGAAAGTTTAGAACAACATATACAAAAAGACACCTTAGCTCGGGTGGGAATCAAACCCACAATATGTGGCGCACGCAACAGTAATGGCGAGGTGACTAGCTTTTAATAACCGGTTGAACATTCATAATCAATATTTAATAAATAATTACAATGAACAGAGAGTTAAAGTGGTGACATTTACGAATTGATTCAAAGTAGTTTCATTTCAAGGTAGTTCAAATCTGATTTTGTGGATTGTCAATTCTGTCAATGTCAATACATTTGAAACCAAATGTCATTTCATTCTGAATCTGACAACATGAGATGAGACATCAAAATTAAAATTGGCGGGAAGCCGCGAAGTCAAATCACTGAGACTGAGTGAGGTTATATTTTTATATTTTGTGACTAGATAAATACCAAAAAATGTCTATACAAGTAGAAAATAATTTAAAAAATGTAGAAAATAAGGAAATATTTGAACAAAAAGCTCACTACGTACCGTGTAAGATTGAAAACGACGGTCCTGCGAACGTTCAAAAGTACTTTGAACCTTACGTTGTTGACAATAATGGAGGTAAATAAACACTTAAAGTTCTAAATGATCTAGATTGATCGTGCAGTCACTTATGGGCTTTTTATGTTACCCGTTTAGAGCACGTTTGTTTAGTTTAGGCATAAAAACGTAACAAACAAACAGTCTTAATTATGCATTTATAGGTAATATTAGTAGGTATGGATAATTTCATTGGATCAATTTCATGATGAGTTATTGAGTGATATTTAGCTATTTATTCCTTTTTTTCTTTTAAAAAGAAAATGTCCAGTTCCTACAATATGAAACTAGAATTTACACAAACTCAGTGGAACACACAAATATTTGCCTCGCTTGAGAATTGAACCCACAACCACCAAACTTGAAATAAATTTCCATAAACACTCAAATATTTGCTATAGGTGGGAATCAAACCCAAACGGCACAATGGTATGGTAATGGTGAAGTGACCCACCTCAACTGCTTTGACCGATATCCAGTCAAACTAAAGTAATTAAAACTAAAATGTATTTATGAATTTTCAGAATTATCTGCATCATTCCGTGGATACCCACTAGATGGAACAAAGATGAGCTTCCCCGAGGGTTATAGGGCTGTTGTGGTAACAGAAGCTAAGAGACCACTAGGTGAAGATGCTGAGAGGAAGTTCCAGGTTATAAATTTTAATATCCATCAGAGAACTAAAGTTACCAATGTAGATCAAAGGATTAGCAAGCTGAAGTGGCAATGGGCCAGTCATATCTGTTGGATGGACACTGGTCAGTACGTTCTAGTCATGGGGCCAAGTAATAATTTTTGCTCGACATCTTATTTAAAACCATATTATGTATAAATTACTACAAGAAAAATAGATGAGGAGAGGGAGGTAAAAATTTTAAAATATGTGTTGCATTGCAGTGGACGGCAATAGGCTGATTTGATTGATTGATTGATTGTATGGGTTCCCTTAACAGACAGAAATGTGGTGCTGGAGAGTTCGTTGCGCCGCTTCTTCTTTCCAACGAAAACAAGGAGACGGTGAAGGGCGGCCATTTTGGGTCTGTCTATACTGTAACAATGACGTTTAAAATAGCTCGGTGGTCTGACTGGCTGGCGACCACCCTTACGTCGGAGTCTGTCGTAAAGCTCTGCGGTGTGTGTTTCGACTTTTGCACGTGAGAACCAGTTTCCCCTCAGTTGCTGCGGCTCTGGCAGTCTGCAGTCCGTAGAGGCTTTTAAGGCTCGGCAACACATCAGCAACTCCTCTGGTGTTGCAGGTAGCCATGGGCGACGATGACTACTTACCATCAGGTGGCTTGTCTACTTGTATACTGACATAATCAATAAAAAACAAAAGGCTCATTAATTTGAATTTACATATATGGAACAATAACACTGAACATATTGGCAATTTTTTTTTATGGGATAGAAGGGCAAACGTACAGACGGATCGCCTGATGGTAAGCGATTACCGCCGCCCATGCACACCCGCAACACTAGAGGAGTCACGAGTGCGTTGCCGACCTTTTAAAAGGGTATTGGGCCTCCGGTAACCTCACTCACTCGGCGAAACACAACGTAAGCGTTATGTAACGCCGGTTTTCTGTGAGGCCGTGGTATCACTCCGGTCGAGCCGGCCCATTCGTGCGGAAGCATGGCTATCCCACGTAAAAAAAATCTGTCAAAAGTAATTCTATTTCAATATAAGTTATTGTTTTCAGGTTGCTGGTGGTTTTAAAGATTTCACGTATTGGAACTGGGATAAAAAACCGTCTAGAAATGATAACATGGTGAAGGCACTGGATTGGATAGATATAAGCGAAGCTGTAAGTAACATAGAGGCCCAAGATTTTTATAGCATTTTTTTTTATGAATTTTCTGAGTCGTTGGATGCAGGGGAATCGATCCTTTATTCAGCTGTGGACCGCTTTTGGCTGGTATAAAATAACTAAAAGTTCTTTTAAAGACACTTACAAATCAATGCTTTAATTTTTTTTAAACTAAATAGCACCTGCTTTTGTTAACCTCTGAGAAGAAACACCGAAACAAACTCAGAGAATCATGGTGTTATTTAAGGCGGATCGTTTCGCTGTGCCCGCGAAATTCAAATTTCGAGTGGTTTTTCGCAGTTTTAGGTCTATAATAAGTTCTGCATTCATCGTAATGGTAATTGCGACATTAACTATACAAAATTCACAATTTTTATCTAAAACCATTGCTTAGTGTAAGATGTCAATTTTGACCAATTACACAGATAGCGCCAAGTTTTTGGCTTGATAAGGATTTATTAGTAAAGGTTTTAGTTCTCAGTTGTGAATGTTGTATAGTTGATGTCGCAATTACAACTGCCATGAATCTAGAACTTGTTATAGACCTACAAACTACGAAAAACCACTCGAAATATGAATTTCGCGGGCACAGCGAAACGATCCGCCTTAAAGTCCAGACAGTAGTATCAAGCGGCGGTAGACTAATGGCTAGGGCGTCGGACTTGCGATCATTCAGTTCCGGTTCGAACCCACCCACTGCACTACCGACGTGAACCCACTCATAACACAAGCATTTAACTTAGCACGAGGGGTTAACAAGAATACTAGTATGTGCGACCCACATAGCTAGTAAGCTTTTTCAAAAGGAAAAATAATATGTGAGTGTTACAATGCAGGGAACTTATATTTGTTTTTTTTTTCTTTCTTTCAGATACACGGAGACTGACAAAATATTTTTAAGATAATTTTTTTTAACTATTGACACTAAGGTAAAAATCAAATCAAATAAAACCCACAAAATATCAACAAAAAGTAATTTATTCAAATAAAACAACTCTTCTTAAACTTAATTGTTTCCATACTAATTCAGGTTTATTATTAAGAAGTTATTGCTACCCTCAAATCAGTATGGAACTTTGAACACTATAACTTATTTTTAAGCAAAAGATAACATTATACCATATGTAACAGAATATGCGCAAGACTCAAACACATCAATTAGAATATTGAGTCATTATTATAATAACGAAATGCTAAAGTCATTTTGAGACACTGAAATGAAATGAATGAAATGAAATGAAATTATTTATTCTGCAAGTAGATCTTTAGAGATACTTTTACATGTCATGGTTTGGGTTTTTTTTTAGCTAGATGGCTTCGGCATTTCCTAACTAACGACCTCTGAGAAGAAACACCGAAACAAACTCATAAAATCATGGTCTCTTTTAAAGTCCAGACATGGAAGAACACTTATAAGTGAGTGGTACGATGTAGGGTAATGTCTGAAATGGCCTTATGAGGAAAGAACCATAGCAGCTTTGAGTAGACCAGTCCCAACTGACGGCACGCATGCATCAGTCATCGTGTAGCTCAACCATAATATAGGGAGCTCAACGACTGTTGCGGATAACTAGTGCCAGCCGACCCCGCTAAGAATAAGAGGCGTAATAATATCAAGAAAAACCTGCTAATAAGAAAGATTAGCCAATGAAAGTGCCCGGGCACCGCCACCGCACTGCCTCAGCCCCGCAAAGATCACACATAAGCGGGGTCAGAAACGACCAAATTGTCTGCTCTCATCATTCTCTCGCGAAGCTGCAAGAACATAAGAACACTGCCCTGGAGTATAGCCGAAGCTGTCTGCGTGTTAGTTGCATCAAGAGAAGATAAAATTCTAATGAAGATACAGAACAAAGAAAAACGGAACGAATTTCACAGAGCTCAGATTACCAAGTGATATGTTGTTTTAACAGAATTGTTTTAAGGCAATTCGTCATTTTTGCACGAAATTTGGGTTTCGTATATCACATCCTCTACAGACACGTAAGAACTTTTTAAAGAAATTAGTTACATCAGTTAAACTCAAAAATTGTGGCCGTACTCACAACGATTACAATATCGATGCGCGCACGCACATAATAACAATTTATGGAAATAGGTTTCAGTTTTTTTTTTATGGAATAGGGGGACAAACGAGCAGACGGATCGCCTGATGGTAAGCGATTACGGCCGCCCATGGACACCCGCAACACCAGAGGCGTCACAAATGCTTTGACGACCTTTTAAAAGGGGATTGGGTCTCCGGTAACCTCACTCACTCGGCGAAACACAACGTAAGCGTTGTTTGAACTCGATGAATCAAGAACCCGCGAATGGATCAAGGTATTGTAATTATCTTTTCGGGAATTATACATTAAAAACTACTGTAATCGATTCAGTAGTTAATTCTGAACAAACTATTTTCAGGTTTTGCGCTTATTCTGTTACAAGTTATATATAGAATTACCCACATTTTAAATATATTTTATAACATGCATACCAGAGCCTCGCCTGTAAGCGACAACTGCAATAGACGTCAGCAACACCAGTGGTATCACTCGCGCGTTGTCATCTTGACACCTCAGTTGTTAAGTCTCATTTGCTCAGTAATGTCACCGGCTACATTACCCTTCAAACCGGAACACAATAATGTTATCACATTATTGCTTATCTGGTGATGTGGTGCTGCCCAGGTGAACGTCTCAAGTCTCTCATACTCCAGATATTTATTAAAAATCGGAGATATTTATCAAATTCGACATTGCTGGTACAGTCAGCGACAAATGATTCGTGACAACTAGTTGCAAAAAAGTTTGCAACACGACCTTATTCCAACTTGAATAAAGACGTGTCACGAACTATCTGACGCTGACTGTACATAAAACTCAGGATGAAATCTTATTTTAAAATTTTAAGTAACAGCAGAACATTGTTATCTTTTACATTTTGACTGTTAATTATTATTGCTATCTGCATTAAATAAACATTAATTTATCTTCTTTACATAGTATAAAACAAAGTTGCTGTCTGTCCGTCCCTATGTATGCTTAAATCTTTAAAACGACGCAACGTATTTTGAAGCGGTTTTTTTTAATAGATAGAGTGATTCAAGAGGAGAGTTTTAAGCTATTTAACATTACGCTACGACTCTTAGGTATGGGGCAACGCGGGTGAAACCGCGGGCGGGTCGCTAGTTAAGTATAAAGTGAATAAGATTGTTCTGTTCGCCTTTTCGCATCGGTATATTAAAAAAAGTGCGCGTCACGATTGCTGAAGTTTGGATAACTTGGCGGAAAAAAAATCGCCAAAAAAATTGACGGTATTCGTCAAAATCGAAGGAAACAAACCTAAAATTAGTCAAAGTAGAAAAGAAGAAGAGAAAAGAAGTTAGTAAAGAAGTTATAAGGGAGACGTTTTAAGAGAGGAAGGATAATTCCACTCACAATTGAAGCTGCTCGACTGGGGAACTACCTCCACCTTGCAGAAAATCGTAGCCAAATAACATAGCTCCGTGCTATGTTGTTCCTAACGGAGAGCAAGGTCGCCAGACCTCCGCTAGGAAGTGTTGTGTTTGCAGTGTGGGGGACCGGTGGTGTTTTGTTACCGCCGCTGTCATGCATGGCAGTATGTCTCCTATGCTGCCAGCCCGACTATTCCTCCTTAATTTACAGGGTCGGCAACTCTATATCAAATTTCAAGTTTGTAGGCTTTTAAGTTTCTGAGATTTCCTAATCCATCAGTCAGTCAGATTTCGCTTTTACATAGACGCTAGGAGTTACCTATGGTAGCCTGTTTCCTTCCTCAAGGTCCAATCTGTCTCTATTTGGTATAGAATATATATATATATATATATATATGAGTGTATTCATCAAAATTCTTTCAGGTTTATGCGTGAATATGTAACAGACCTTACTTTCGCATTTATAATATATGGATATAATATATTAGATAGATTACTATTTTTAGACTTATTTTTTTATTGGGATCCCTCCAATCTCTTTCTCATTTGATTTATAATCTCAATCCTTTTCAGATAATCTTTTTTACTTATCAAAATTGCTCTAGTAAAGGCTTTTTTCTTACTTTTACCAGTTTTTCTGCGTATTACGCCGCTTTTTTCGACAATAGGTTCTTTTGTAGACTTATTGTCTCTTTCTGTTGTCTGTGGCTTATTTATTTCCGTTTCCGTGTCGTTATTAGATTGGTCAATAATAATATTATGCATACCAAAGTCATATCGATTTTCTAAATCTTTGAAATCATTTACATTTTCTCTGCTCATCTTGTTAAATATTTTCAAGAATTGCCAGAATTCTATATCACCTCCTTTTATATTATTTTTGTAGAATTCAATAAGTGCCTTATCACATTTATGTTTATTTTTAACCGGATTAGGATCCGCAAAGCGATTGGCTATTTTAGATTCTCCATTTTTACCGATAACTTCGTCTTTACCATGCTGTTTGTTACTATTACCGACATATTTCCGATTTTTACTATTACTTTCAGCAGTATTCTTACTATTACTGACACGTTTTCGTTTTTTACTCTTACTTACCTTACTTTTACCGCCTTTGCCGTTAAGAATTTTATTTTTCCAAACTTTAGGTTTATATCTCTTAGGATTAGCTTCGTGCCTTCTGTTATGCAATTTGAGCGCACTTAGAGTCCAACAAATCTTATCACATCCCTCACAAGGATATACCATCTTAACCCCTTTCTTCTTACCAAGAATACTCAAGCTTTTTATCATCTCCAAATAAGTATTACCGACATCTTTTAAACTTTGGTACTCCTCATCGGTGAATTCGGGTAATAATTGGTCATTGTTGATAGCAACCGGTTGCTTTTCGACAACCCACTCATCACCCTTTCTGACCAATTTAGTTGTTCCCATGAACATGTCTTTCGACGCCCGGTTTCTCTCGTCGATTTTCATTGAAGCGATTTTATTTAAGTTACTTATGCTAGGTATTATTTCCAAGTCACAATTCTTATCGATCTCGAAGACGTATTTCGATCCGTTCTGCGTTTCTCTCTCTGTGATTCGACTGAATGGAATATCAAGAGTTATTTTGTGAACTAATTTTATATGCTTAGTTATTTGTAAATTGGTGACGTAGCCGCAAAACGGACATTTCTTTAGCATTTTATCGTTGCAAATGTCAAAATGGTTTCTGCAATGGCGTTTTAGGTCTAGTTTCGTCTTGAAGAGCTGAAAGAAAAGTATAATTAGCTTACGATCATGTGGTTGCAGGTTCGAAACCCACCCATTGCACTACCGACGTGAACCCGCTCGTGACACAAGCATTTAGCTTAGCACGAGGAGTTAACAAGAATCCTAGTAATGTGCGACCCACATTGATAGTAAGCTTTGTTAAAAAAAAAAAACAACATCAACCCATATACTGTCCTGCTGGGCACGGGTCTCCTCTCAGAATGAGAGGGATTAGGCTATAGTCCACGGGTCCACCATAGTGCGGGTTGGCAGACTTCACACGCCATCGAGAAAATCTCTCAGGCATGCAGGTTTCCTCACGATGATTTCCTGCACCGTTTAAGCGCGTGATAATTGATCACTAATATTTTAAAAAATCGTGCATATTAATTTTTTTTATGGATTAAGTCGGTAAACGAGCTGACGAGCCACCTGGTGGTAAGTAGTCATCGCCGCCCATGGACACCTGCGACACCAGAGGAGTTGCTGATGCGTTGCCGAGCTTTAAGAGCCCCTACCGACTGCAGACTGCCGGAGCCGCAGCAACCGAGGAGAAACTGGCTCTTAATTGCAAAAATCTAAACACACCGTGGGAGAGCCATGCTTCCGCACGAATGGGCCGGCTCGACCGGAGTGATACCACGGCCTCACAGAAAACCGGCGTCAAACAACGCTTACGTTGTGTTTCGCCGAGTGAGTGAGGTTACCGGAGACCCAATCCCCTTTTAAAAGGTCGGCAACGCACTTGTGACTCCTATGGTATTGCAGGTGTCTATGGGCGGCGGTAATCGCTTACCATCAGGCGATCCGTCTGCTCGTTTGTCCCTCAATCCCAAAAGAAAAAAATAACACCGGTGTTTTACGACAGACTCCGACGTAAGGGTGCAAGTCAGATATTTTCTCGGCTCTTACGAGATGCCTATCTGAACGGCAGTGAGGAACAGTATTCTAACTCCTCGCCACACAGTGGAATATCATCAATAAAATATCACGCGCTTAAACATCAAATTCAATACTGGTTTCTGACACTTACGCGAATATTAGACATGGAAATAAAACTACTTTTTACGGATTTTATCGCGTTGTATTGATATTATTTGTTTCCCGACGTTTCGGATCCTTTACAGCATCCATGGTCACGGGTAGACTAAGTTGTTGGACGTCTTAATGTTACAATTACTAACAGCTACCTTACATTTTTGTTAATTATTGGCGATCCAATAATTAACAAAAATGTAAGGTCAAAAAACGTCGGGAATCAAATAATATCAATACAACGCGATAAAATCCGTAAAAAGTAGTTTTATTTCAATATCAAACTTAATGTTGCCATTTTAGTATCTGTAGAAAGTAATTACTCATTAAGATAATGTCTTACCTTAAAACAAATATAACATTGATGAGTATTGAATTTCATTTTTCCATTAGTGTTTTCATCATTTTCAACATCACTATCTTTATAATCACTGTCTTTATCATCATCATTCACTAATTCATCATCATCATTAACTTTATCATGATCATTATCTTTATCATGTTCATTAACTTGATTATCAACTGCCTTTTCATTATTTATTGTTTCATCAATATCTTGATTATTTATTAAATCAGTATTATCAACATTTTGATCAATTATTTGATCATGATCATCAATGTGGCTGTCTTCATAATTATTTAGTGAATTAGATGTTTCACATTTTTTTTCAGGTTTTTTGAAATATCTTATAGATTTTTGTTCTGGAAAAATTTAATATGTATCGTTTAGAATGTATACTATCACGACTATATTCCCCGAAGGGTTAGACAGAGGTGTACTAATCTATCCACTATTCGCTGGTATATTTATGTCCCATGTAAAGGAAAAATTCGACCGCGGGCAGGACTCGGACCTGCGTCTTCTGGTTAGATACACCAGATATTATGACCACTAAGCCACTAGGGGTTCCACCCGCCAGATCGATCACCTTAAAGACGTAAATTCAGAATGTGAAGGCAAATTTCGATCTGGCGGGTGAGACTCGCGGTGGCTTAGAGGTCATAATGTATTGTTACGAGCTGGGGTTCGGGATAAATTTAATTAACACCAATTTCACCGAAACAACAAATCTTTTAATTAACTAGACAAACACACAACAGAAATTACTGAGAGAGTCACTACAGTATCACTTATCGCACTATAATGTCGCACTTGTAATCACTTAACTTCGCTTCGATATTCACTTCACCGTGTTCAGAACTAAACTGCCCTGGCCGACCCTCACGACCAGTATTTATATGAGTCACGAAGATTCCAGAATCGAACAATCTCGATAGGTCCACAAAATACGAGTAGGTAAGTACCTACTTATAAACAATAGACGATAAAGTGATCGTCTATTGTTTACGGTCATCCACCTTGAACCCGGCTTTTCTTCGAATGTTCTACGTGCTTCTACGACTTATCTAGAATCTTCGTGACCCATCTCCGTACTAATAGTTACTCGGCGTAACAGTATATATAGATGTATCTAACCAGAAGACGCAGTTTCGAATCCTGGCGGCAGTCGAATTTTTACTTCACTAAAATTACTTTATTAACTGCCTCATTAGTCTAATGGTCCCAAGCGCGCCTGCTACGCTAGAGGTCCTGGGTACGATCCCCAGGTCCAGCAAAGTATTACTGGGTTTTTCTATGAAATTCTCAGTAGCAGCTCGGAGTCGGGATTTGTGCCCGGTTAATGAAATGAAATTGAAATTATTTATTCTGCAAGTAGATCTCTAGAGATACTTTTACATGTCATGGTTTGGGTTTTTTTTTTAGCTAGATGGCTTCGGCATTTCCTAACTGACGACCTCTGAGAAGAAACACCGAAAAAAACTCAGAGAATCATGGTCTCTTTTAAAGTCCAGACATGGAAGAACACTTATATGTGAGTGGTACGATGTAGGGTAATGTCTGAAACGGCCTTTTGAGGAAAGAACCGTAGCAGCTTTGAGTAGACCAGTCCAATGGCAATAGGCTCGCCCCCTATTACATGGGACCGAAACATACCGGCGAACTGTGGGTGTACATTAAAACGCCTCTGCCTAACCCTTCGGGGAATACAGGCGTGATGGTATGTTTATGTATGTATGTAAAATTACTTTATACCGAGATTTATATTATATTTATATACGAGAGATTTATTATACCGAGTGGGTCTTCCCTGATAGATATAATCTGGGTGTCTTTGAATCACGAGTGAATCGGTTTCTTCTAGGCAAGCGCGCTCCATCGTAGATCGCAGTATCGCTTAACATCAGGCAAACTAGCGGTCAATCGTAAGCCTATCACGAATAAAAAAAAAATCTTAGCAAAAAAAATACAATAATATAGAATATTGTCTTTTTATTACTGTCTGTCGGGGCTGGTCAGCTCTTACTTGCTGTGGCAATCCCTAATTCCTTTTGTACATTGAATAAATCTTATACATCAAACTGCAGAATTCTCAGCAACTAGTTGGAACAAAGTTGTAAAACATAATATTGTAATCAAGTTTTTTTATTTTTTAAAAGAGAATCTATGGAGTTTCTTGCCGGCTCTTCTCCATACGACCCACTTTTTGGAACCGTGCAACTAGTTTTGACTTTTCAAAAGTACCTATTTAGTGGTCTTATTGAAATAAAACATTTTGACTTTGACTTTGAATATAATATCTTACCTTTTTTATTCAAATTACCGGTCGCCATTTTGATTCGACGATTGTATTGTTTTCTCAGTGTTTCTAAAGCTTTCCTCTCTTTCTGTAACCTGACGTCAGCTAGAAGTTTTTCCAGACATCGCTGTACGCGTTCCTTCTTTTTCTCGTCCACAATCTGTTTAGGCATGTCTGTGAAAGATTTGAAATTATTAATTATGCTAATTGACTGTAATATTTTACGTGGGAGAGCCATGCTTCGGCACGAATGGGCCGGCTCGACCGGAGTGATACCACGGCCTCACAGAAAACCGGCGTTAAACAACGCTTACGTTGTGTTTCGCCGAGTGAGTGAGGTTACCGGAGGCCCAATCCCCTTTTAAAAGGCGGGCAACGCACTTGTGACTCCTCTGGTGTTGCGGGTGTCCATGGGCGGCGGTAATCGCTTACCATCAGGCGATCCGTCTGCTCGTTTGTCCCCCTATTCCATATAAAAAAAAAAAATTATGCCTTAATTTTACCACAAATGGAGCCGATCATAAGTCAAGTCATAAACAACCCATTACATTGTCCCACTGTTGGGCACGGGTCTCCTCTCAGGGATTAGTCTATAGTCCACCACGCTAGCCTAATCCGGGTTGACAGACTTCACACGCCGTCGAGAATATCTCTCAGGCACCTCACCTTTGACTTGGCAGTCCTACGATCATATCACTAGGCTATTACTGATCAACGACAATGAAATAAATAAAAGAATTACGCAATAAACTGAATGAAACACCTACGGTGGCAACAATACCGTCCTTGGGTGCCAAACATAATAAGGCCAATGATGGTTTTATAACATTTTTTTTATGTGATAGGAGAGCAGACGGATCGCCTGATGGTAAGCGATTACCGCCGTCCATGGACACCCGCAACACCAGAGCAGTCACAAGTGCGTTGCCGACCTTTTAAAAGGGGATTGGGCCTGCGGTAACCTCACTCACTTGGCGAAACACAACGTAAGCGATGTTTGATGCCGGTTTTCTGTGAGGCCACGATCTTATTCCCCCTAGCCCATTCTACTATCGGACGACCAGAAGCACAAAAAAGCGACATCGATTCATGGTGGACATTCCAAAAACCCGAACGAAACGCTTTAAGGGGTCTGGCGGAGCTTGAATTGCCCACAAAAACGTGACAAAATAAATCGTAATCCAGACAATATTCTATCAAATTGTGTTCTTATTCAAATTTGTATATGGATACCGTTAATCTAGGTTCCTACATTACAATTTCGCCTGCTACTACTTCACTGGATATAAAAAATTGGAAAATCGTTCCAAACTTGGTAATTTTATATAGAAGTATTTTGGACAAAACACTTCTATATAAAAACTAGATTAACGGTATCGGAATCCGAATGATAACACAATTTTTATGTTTTTGAAGGCGGTATTACTTTTTGTTATAAAAGTTATTTCATTTCAATATTTTTAGTAGCGAGTAAAATTTTATATTGAAATTAAATATTGAGTTATTTGTCCATTTGTCGCGCACATACTTAATGCAAATTTAAGACTTCTATGGTTTTCTCATGGATTCCATTGTCAAAACTGGACTAAATTTAAATGGGAAGCACCAGCTTTCAAATAAAAAAAGAATCATCATAATCCCATAAAAAAATAGTTATTTTTAGTAAAGGAAACCGCGGGCAGGATTCGAACCTGCGTCTTCTGGTTTGATATACCAGACGCTCTGACCTCTAAGCCACCGCGAACCCTACCCGCATGATTGAAATTTTGCCTTCACATTCTGAATTTTACGTCATAAGGTGACGTTGGTAACATCTATGAGAGGCAAGTTACCTTACCTCTCAACCGACACGACTTACTTTACAGTTAGTGCAGTGTCGTACGATGCCACCTTACCTAAGATTATTAAGTTATTTTTAGTAAACGAAAATTCAACCGCGGGCAGGATTCGACCCTGCGTCTTCTGGTTTGATATACCAGACGCTCTGACCTCTAAGCCACCGCGGTAACTTGCCTCTCATAGATGTCACCAACGACACCTTATGACGTAAAATTCAGAATGTGAAGGCAAAATTTCAATCATGCGGGTAGGGTTCGCGGTGGCTTAGAGGTCAGAGCGTCTGGTATATCAAACCAGAAGACGCAGGTTCGAATCCTGCCCGCGGTTGAATTTTTCCTTTACTAAAAATAACTTAATAATCTTAGCATGGAAAATGCAAAAAAATCACAAAAATATATTAAAAAAAACAGTCGAATTGAGAATCTCCTCCTTTTTTCAAGTCGGTTAAATACTCACCTATAATCTCTTCTGGTTTCTTCATGACGTGCCCTATAAAGAAATCGTCGAAAGCGTCCTCTGTGTTACCATCTCTTTCGATCAAGCTTCTGGATATATCCTCTGATAGCACCTTTTTGGAGTACGTGATGGAGTCCAGGTCTATATCGAAGTCACGAGGACTTGGTGGTTCCAGGGGCACTTCTAAGCTGGTCTCTGTTAACATAACGTTGATGCATATAACACTCACTTCATGGGGCTTAGACATATTTGCTCTTTCCAAACATCGTTTTAAGGCGAGAGCAATAGAGTTACTGATTTCTTAAGTATAGATTTTTTATTTATTTCTCTTCTTCTTAACAGTATTTTATGATGCACACTGTATGTCTGTTTCTTTTAACTTTTCTTTGTGAATTCGTGGACAAAGGTGTGGGTTATGTGGGGTTGCTTTGTTGAAGTTGGGTTGGTAAATGAAGGGAAGGTCGTCACTCGATATATATAAACTTCACTGGTACCAGTTGATATACATACTTATTACTTATTAACTATGAGCGACCTAACTGATTGGGTGCGGGGAGACGACTGCCGCGCCGCGCTTAGTTACTAGTTAATACAATCAAAATCTAATGCGTCAGCAGTGTCCCTACAGGTTACATGTGTAGTAACATAAATATAGAATAGACTAGCTTTTGCCAGCGACTTCGTCCGCGTGGAATAGTTACTTTGTTCCCTAGTTCTTCGCCCGCGGTTTCACCTGCGTTGCCCCGTTCCTAAGGGTTGTAGCGTGATGTTTTATAGCTTGAAACCTTTCATTTCCCTTCACTGCTCTGCTCCTATTGATCGTAGCGTGATGAAAAGTATACTATAACCTGCCCAGGAGTATGAAGAACAATTGTACCAAGTTTCGTTGAAATCCGTCGAGTGGTTTTTGTTTCTATAACGAACATACAGACAGACAGACAGACAGACAGACAAAAATTTTACTGATTGCATTTTTGGCGTCAGTATCGATCACTAATCACCCGCTGATAGTTATTTTGGAAATATATTTCATGTACAGAATTGACCTCTCTACAGATTTATTATAAGTATAGATTATGTATTGTGACGGGTAAAACAGGCAGGATGTTGTTTTGTATTAATGTCTAATTGTAGCAGACTCTCATAAAATTATTGTTTGTTTGCTTTGACTTGCATTAAGTAACAAGTAAAGATATTCGAATTTAAAGTAAAAAAAAACTGTTAATTTTCTGTGAAATTAAAAAAATTAAAAAAAAAACGGTGCGGCCAAGGTCAAATAATTTGGGCCAAGTGGGCAGCAGATGACCCCAACTAACCACCATTTTCGTATGTTCAACGTTCTACCAAACACCCTGTATATAGACTAGCTTTTTGCCCGCGACTTCGTCCGCGTGGAATAGTTACTTTGTTCTATATGAACTTTCATTGCCTATTTCACCCCTACATAGGTCGAAATTTGTCAAAATCCTTTCTTAGGAGATGCCTACGTCATAGTAGCTATATTTATGCAAAGTCTCATCCCGATCGGTTTAAAATTGACAAAGTTTCATACAAACTTTCATCCCCTATTTTATCCCCTTGGGGGTAGAATTTATCAAAATCCTTTCTTAGTGGATGCCTAAGTCATAACATCTACCTGCATGCCAAATTTCAGCCCGATCCCTCCAGTGGTTTGGGCTGTGCGTTGATAGATCACTATGTCAGTCAGTCAGTCAGTCACCTTTGAGTTTTATATATATTTAGATTGCAATTTGTCAAACCCCTCTGAAAGCAAGCAAGACTGGTACATCTGGACAGTAACTTACCATCAACTTCACGTTTCTCCACTTGAACTTCAAAGAGGAACTCTGGCGGATCACCAGCTCCCAACTCCTCAACTGGTTCCTCTTTTATAGATAATTCTTCCTCATTCCTATAACGAAATATCGTTTTTTACCGCTAATAGTGGTAATAACGGTTTTTGTAGCAATGTAAAATAACAGTGATTGACTGCCTCATTAGTCTAGTGGTCCCAAGCGCGACTGCTACACTAGAGGTCCTTGGTTCGATCCCCAGGTCGAGTAGTGTTATTGAGTTTTCTATGAAATGCTAGTTCGCCCTACTATACCATAAAAAAAAAGATTATCGTTCGATAATCGTTTATTTTCAACAAAACGCCAATCCTAGAAATGTAACTCTGACATCTGTAGCGCGTATCAAGCTATGTACAACAAATTATAGTGCCATTTCGCGGGATTCGTCTATCATAACGTGGACATACCTTCTCATCCCGAAATCCCGGGATTTTATAGATTCACATTCGAATAAATATTACCAACGCGACGTATAATTTAAATCTTAAAATGTATGTATTTAAAAATGTTTAGCATGCCAAATTCCTTAAAAAAATAATGAATTATAAGTCTAGTGGTCCCAAGCGCGACTGCTACGCTAGAGGTCCTGGGTTCAATCCCCAGGTCGAGCAAAGTGTTATTGAGTTGTCTATGAAATTCTCAGTAGCAGCTCGGAGTCTGGATTAGTGCCCGGTTAATGGCTATAGGCTCGTCCCCTATAACATGGGACCTAAACATACCGGCGAACTGTGGGTGTACAATAAGTACGCCTCTGCCTAACCCTTCGGGGAATACAGGCTTGATGGTATGTATGTTATGTTAAAATAACAGGTTTGAATTCAGTTCGATGTTACGGGTTTAAAAGCTGATCTTTTTTTTTATTCCGTAAATAATGGTTCAAAAAACCGTAATGCATTTATGTATATAGATTAAAACAACGTAATATAATAAACTCAAACTCATTTTTTTTTATTTCAATTAGACCATATACAGGTACTTTTGAAATGTCAAAACTACATGCACGGTTCCAAATAGTAGGTCTTATGGAGAAGAGCCGACAAGAAACTCCATAGATACTCTTTTAAAAAAATAATGGATGTTTACATATTTTTTATTCTATCAATGTGAGTATTGTGAAGTTTGATGTGAGTGATAAAAGTAGGTTACCCTCCAAAAGAAGAAGAAAGAATATGATTAATTATGAATAAAAATACGATTTTTAGCTTTAGTTTTAGCTACGTATTATTTTTTTCTATAGGTAAATAACCGATTAACAAAAGTAATTTTTTAAAATTTATAAATTTTTTGCGCTCAAACAGTCTAGTAGTGAGTTTAGTTGAAACAAATTTCAGTTAGTTTTAAAACAATCCGTTTCTGACTCCACAAAGACACAAAGGGATTTTTATTTAATTACATACATACATACCATCACGCCTGTACTCCCCGAAGGGTTAGGCAGAGGCGTACTAATGTACACCCACAGTTCGCCGGTATGTATAGGTTATTATTACCATTAACCGGGCACAAATCCCAAACTCCGAGCTGCTATTGAGAATTTCATAGAAAAACACAATAACACCGTTCAACCTGGGAATCGATCCAGGACTTCTAGCGTAGCAGTCACGCTTAGGACCACTAGACATTTGTATTTAGATGAACAGATTTTTTTTATAATTATAAAAAACAATATTTCTTACTTACTTTTTAGGTAATACATCATATTTCAAATTATGATGTTTTAAGTAATGTTCCTTCAAGCTCAGATAATTATTAAGAAACTTCTTACAAATTTGACATTTAGTGTCCTAGAAATAAAGGCTAAAATTAATGTTGAAATTATTTGCAGATGCCACGGCCTCACAGAAAACCGGCGTCAAACAACGCTTACGTTGTGTTTCGCCGAGTGAGTGAGGTTACCGGAGGCCCAATCCCCTTTTAAAAAGTGGGCAACGCACTCGTGACTCCTCTGGTGTTGCGGGTGTCCATGGGCGGCGGTAATCGCTTACCATCAGGCGATTCGTCTGCTCGTTTGCCCTCCTATCCCATAGAAAAAGTCCCACAGGTAATTTATTTTAATTTTGACAACACATTTAATAAACCATTATACCTATATATATATATCGTCGGCAAACGATCAGACAAGCCACTTGATGGTAAGACGTAGTCATCGTCGCCCATGGACACCTGCAACACCAGAGGAGTTGCTGATGCGTTGCCGAGCCATAAGAGCCCCTACGGACTGCAACAAGTTTAACTATTAAGAGTCTGGCGGACCGAATGTCTCTTACAAACGTAATACCGAAATAAATCGTAATTCAAACACAATTTAATCAAATTCTGTTATTATTCGGATTCCGATACCGTTAATCTAGGTTCCTACTGTACCATTTCGTCCAAAATACTTCACTGGAAATCAAATCAAATCATTTATTAAATACTAGCGGCCTGCCCGCGGTTTCACCCGCGTTGCCCCATTCCTAAGAGCCCTAGCGTAATGTTAAATAGCTTAAAACCTTCCTCTTGAATCACTATCTATTAAAAAAACCGCTTCAAAATCCGTTGCGTAGTTTTAAAGATTTAAGCATACATAGGGACGGACAGACAGCGACAGCGACTTTGTTTTATACTATATAGTGACTACATGACAAAATATTTGTTAGTAACAAAGTCTTACTTGGGTATATGATTTACATAACATTATGTGCCAGAACTAGGTAATCCTGTGTTTCAGCCTGAAACACAGGCCTGAAACTTTCAGGCGAGAAATATAAATAGATATTAAGGACTTTAAAAAAAAAAAAGTAGCTCCACACTAGGATTTTCTACTGTATCGTGGGTGCGTTTACAAACACAAATTCTCACATACACAAACACCCAGACCCGGAACAACCCACAACACGTGGCGCAGAAGCCGATCGCTCAACCGCTACGCCAATCGTGTCGACTAAAATAATCACAGTCAGTATGACAAAATAAATGCAATTTTTGATAAATTTACCAAGTTTGGAACGATATTCCGGTCTTTTATTTCCAGCGAAGTAGTAATAGACGAAATAGTATCGTAGAGACCTAGATTAAAGGTATCCAAATCCTAATAATAACACAATTTGATAGAATATTGTCTGGATCACGATTTATTTCGGTATTACGTTTTTGTGGGCAATTCAAGCCGTACTCCGCCGGATCCTTAACACACCTCTTTTTAGCTTTGGCGGTTAAAAAAGGATAATACTCACATTTTCATTACCATGTCCGTATTTATGATGTCTGATGGTATTTATTCTATTATATGTGACGGTCCCACAAATGTCACATATATATTTCTTTGAATCTGGCCCGTGTGCTCTTTTTATATGCTTCGATAGATATATTTTGGTGAAAAACCTAGAAATATAACATACTGTCATGTATATACCAATTTAGGAAGTGGTGTACTAATGTACACCCACAGTTCGCCGGCATGTTTTAGGTTCTATGACGTAATAGGGAGTCTATATCTGTATCCGCCTGTATCCTAAAGTGTAAGGAGCGGTGTACTATTGTACACCGACAGTTCTCCAGCATCTTTGAGGTTCTATGTAATAGGGAGCGTATATCTGTATCCGTTTGTATCACGTGTAGGCAGCGGTGTACTATTGTACACCTACAGTTCGCCAGCATGTTATAGGTATCATGTAATAGGGTGCCTATTAACATTTGCCAAGCTCCGAATTGCTGAGAATTTCAAAGAAAAACCCACTAACACTGGGAATCGATCTCAGTGTCTCTGGCGTAGCAGCCCCAATTTGGCTATTTACTGTTTTAAAATATTAATTTAAATTTATTTTTTGTATTTTCCATGATAAGACTATAAAGTTATTTTAGTGACGTTTCGAACCTGCGTCTTCTGGTTAGATACACCAGACGCTGTGACCACTAAGCCACATACGACATGGAACTAACTCTAAAGTAAGTCATGTCGGTTGAGAAGCAAGGTAACAAGCTTTTCAATAGATGTCGCTGATGTCACCTTAATGACGTAAATTCAGAATGTGAATCCAAATTTCGTTCTGGCAGGCGGGACTCGTGGTGGCTTAGAGGTCGCGTAGAAGACGCATTTTCCAATCCTGTCCGCGGTCCAATTTTTCCTTCACTAAAATAATTTTAATTTAATTTTTAATTCTCATTGGTCTAGTGGTCCCAAGCGCGACTGCTATACTAGAGGTCCTGGGTTCGATCCCCAGATCGAGCAAAGTGTTATTGGGTTTTTCTATGAAATACTCAGTAGCAGCTCGGAGTCTGGATTTGTGCCCGGTGAATGGCTATAGGCTCGCCCCCTATAACATGGGACTTAAACATACCGGCGAGCTGTGGGTGTACATTAAGTACGCCTCTGCCTAACCCTTCGGGGAATACAGGCGTGATGGTATGTTTATGTAAAATAATTTTAAAATATTTAATTTTTTATGATTGCAATACTCACATCTCCATACAGTGGTCACACTGCACGTTTCTGTTTTTCATATGTTGTCGCAAATGATGGTTGAGTCTAGATTTACGCGGGAACCGTCTATTACATTTCTCACATTGGTATTGACGATCTGGGTAGTGAATCAGAGAGTGCTTCCTAAGGTCACCCTGTCAAAAGACAAAGTATTTATTTATGTATAGTTAATTAAAACGGTTGATATAACCAATTACGTTAATTAACATAGAAACAAGATAATGCATAAACATAGACACATTACATTAAAAAATTGGAAGACTGAGTCAAGTAGGTATATACTTATTTACAATTAAAAATTATTACAAATATCACCATACTGTATCAATCAAATATTTGGGTCTTGGGATCTGCGGTTATGTTATCATCGGGGTCATGGATGGAAACCGGCGAAGAGTATTGGGGGTCTTGGGGTCACGAGGCCATTGAGGTCTTGGGGTCTTTCGGGTTATATTGATACTCTGATACAGCCATGGGGTAAATAAATAAATTAAAATGTGAGCTAGTATGATACTTATGTGCGTGCGTGCGTGCGCGTGTGTGTGTGTGTGTGTGTGTGTAGAACATCAGGGTAACGAGTCGATGAGTCATGGGGTTTTATTTATTTATTCATATAACAATTCGCATTGTGTTTGACATTGGTAAGTAGGACATTAATTAATTTATTACAGCTAAAAATAATAAATTATGAATCTCAGACAGTAAATTTCCTAAAATGGATCAATAATATATTATACGAGTATGTATATGATCATACGGTCTGGGTTCTTGGGGGTCACTAGGCCATAATTGAGTCTTGAGGGTCATGCTGACAGTGTGATAGTGAGTCTTGAGTCATGCTAGTATGGGGTTATGGGTCGAGGGGTCATGGGGTCACAAGGCCATACCTACCTTATCCTTGAACCTGCGGCCGCACGGCTTATAACTGCACTTGTATGGGCGCACGTCGACGTGACGCCGCATGTGAGCTAATATGTTACTTCTAGTAACTACACAACCACAGATCTCGCACGATACACGATTTGTCTTGTTGTGTACCGTGTTCTGAAAAAAATGAGAAAACATTAATTATAAATACATTACTTCTCTTGCGTCGCAGTCGGATAAAAATTTAATTATTCCGGTTTGAAGGATAATGTAGCCAGTGACATTACTGTGCAAATGAGAGTTAACAACTGAGGTGTCAAGATGACAACGCGCGAGTGATAACACTGGTGTTGCTGACGTATATATGCTGCAGATAATATACAACAAAATCATTGTTTTCGTCTGTCTGTTTCTTTGCAAACTTTTTGTAAACCACGCAATGGATTTTGATATGGTTTTTCGGAAGGTTTCTCTGTATAATACATGCGAATCGTGCGAAACAGGGCGAGTCGCTAGTTTTAGAAATAAAAATACATAACATATCATCACACTCGTATTCCCTGAAGGTTTAGGTGGTGTACTAATGTACACCCAGAGTTCCCAAATTCCTACTACTGAGAATTTCATGAAAAAAAAACCAATAAAACTGATTTACACACTTGCTCTAGATCTTCGAACTCAGGACCTCTAGCGTAGCAGTCGCGCTCAGGACAACTAAGCTAATGAGGCAGTTATACAATATATAAAAAACATACAACATACAGAATTTCAGAATACTATTTCTCATTGCCACTGAGATAGGCATCTCTTCAGAGAAAATATCTGACTTACTAGGTGGTAGGACCTCTTGGGGTCTGACTAGATGTCGACCACCCTTAAGTCGGAGTCTGCCGTAAAGCACCTTGGTGTGTGTTCCGACTTTTGCGCCTAAGAGCCAGTTTCCCCTCGGTTGCTGCGGCTCCGGCAGTCTGCAGTCCGTAGGAGCTCTTAACGCATCAGCAAGGAGTTGCTGATGCGTTAAGTGTGTCTGGTGTTGCAGGTGTCCATGGGCGGCGATGACTACTTACCATCAGGTGGCTCGTCAACTTGCTTACCGTTACCTTAGAATATAAAATACTCACAATGTGCATGGTAAGCGTGCTTTTAGTTTTGAATACTTTATCACACTGCTCACAAGGTAACTTGCGGGTGTCCAATTCAAAATGCACCTCGTCCACGTGTATCTGTAGCGTCTCCTTTTTTTTAAAACTAAACAAGAAAATAAACTTTATAAATAGAAATAACATACCATCACGCTCTACTATGTAGGCTGGATACATACGAGTATAACAACACACAAACAGATTCTAAGCTTTACTAATATATTATTATTATAAAGCTGAAGAGTTTGTTTGTTTGAACACGCTAATATCAGGAACTACTGGTTGGAATTAAAAAATATTTTTGCGTTGGATAGCCCATTTATCGAGGAAGGTTATAGGCTATATAACATCACGCTACGACCAATAGGAGCAGAGCAACGCGGGTGAAACCGCAGGCGGCTTGCTAGTGGTTGATAATCTTCCTAGCTGGGACTGGTCTACTCAAAGCCGCTGTGGCTCTTCGATTCTTCGAAAGGCCATTTCTGACATTGCCCTGCATTGTCACTCTCATATTTAGATACTATTACATATGCCGGGATTTTAAAAGAGATCATGTTTCTCTAAGTTTGATTCGGCGTTACTTCTCAGAGGTCGTCAGCTAGGAAATGCAGGCACCATCTGCATCTAATACTTAAAACATTACCTTGTAAAAATGTCTTTAAAAGATCTATTCGTGTTAATTCGTGGAAGAGCCATGCTTCGGCACAAATGGGCCGGCTCGACCGGAATGATACCACGGCCTCACAGAAAACCGGCGTCAAAACAACGATTACCGTGTGTTTCGCCGAGTGAATGAGGTTACCGGAGGCCTAATTCCCTTTCAAAAGGCGGGCAGCGCACTTGTGACTCCTCTGGTGTTGCGGGTGTCCATGGGCGGCGGTAATCGCTTACCATCAGGCGATCCGTCTGCTCGTTTGTCCCCCTATCCCATAAAAAGAAAATAAATTAAAAATAATTATGATATATTAAAAATATCCTTACTTTTTATTGCATATGGAGCATGGAAAGTCCTTGGATATTCCCATGTGTCGTTCCATGTGCTTGCGTATGGTAGAATTGTCCCTGCAAGCGTAGTCGCAGAAAGAACACTGAAATGGTTTCTCACCTGAAACAAGATTATAATACAATTTTATACAGAATTACCAACGATTCGTAGATAACGAACTTCATAGAGCGGGGGTCATTAAGACAGTCTTAAAAAGGCAACGCAGTCTCTCAGATGTGCCCCGATCCCCGTATGGGGGTAATTACCAGTTCGGTGTCTGTCGTCCGCACAGCGCTGCCTCTCCCCGCCTGATAAGGTTCACACCTAATCGGTGATTGAGATCGCTAGCGACATTATGGCTTGCTGACCTTTCTTGAGGAGTTGGGATGGCTCGAGAAACAAATCATTCCACCTACACGCAAAATATGCGTTTGTCATGGCATTGCGGAAAACAGCCCGCTATACCATACCATACCAAGGCAGCGCAGTTTTGGAGTTTTATGGGGGCCTTGGGGGTCACAAGGCCATCGAGGTTTTAGGGACACGTTATTGCGGAGTCTTAAGTGCTCACAGTTATGGTTTTAGATACAACACCGCTGGTTACGGCGAGTGTAGCAGCGTACAGTGTTCCCATTTCTGATGTGAATTTCAATTGGGTATTTGACTAATGTTTGAATAATTAAAATCATAAAAGAATATCTTGACGATAAACTATAAAATAACTTACTTTAAAGATACAATCTAATTTTAAACAAACACTACCTTAATAATTAACAACAGAAAATACTATATAGAAGACATCAAATAAATTTAACTAAATATCAATAAATAAATAATATAAATAATGTAAGAAAATAATAATAATAAATGTATAATTCGTGCAATTTCATATATACATACCAAATACTTAATTATAATATAAAGTTAATTAAATAAATAAATAAAAAACCTTCCTACAAATAACAATCTGCAACAATTAAATGACATTAAATCTCCTAAATAAAAATACTTAATTCGCAGTATATTACTGCGTATTCAAATCAACAATAAATAAAAAATACTATATTCAATTACACATAATAATAATAAATAATTAAACGATAAATCTATTTGTGATAATTAAAATACATTAATTAACTAATTAATTTACAATAAAACCTATTGAAACTCTCCCTCTCTCCTACTTTACTTAATTTTACTATGCTGTGCCCGACAGGGTCCATAATTGATCCCTAGATATAAGTTTACCACCTGTATATACATTATGGAACGCAATAAATTTGATTTGATTTGATTTAAAAATACCAAGCTGAGTGAAAAATTAAATTAAATACAAATCGTATTCTGAAAAAATAATTTAAATTGGTTAATAAAGTTCAAAGATATAAGAATTTAACATTTTTAGTGGGGATTGAGAGGGGATGCTTTGTCCCTTTCCCCCAAATGAGTGTTAGTATAGGATTTTTAGGGCGCATTGGTTTGTGACGTCATAAACAAGTATAGTGCGTGCGTACGGTGCACAAACCTGGTCTTTGACAAAACATCAGAAGTCGCACTTGGGGTTTGCCAGCGAGCCATGGAGCGCAGTATGATGGGAGTCAAATTTAACAGACCGCATCAAGAATAGCGTACTGCGCTCTAAAACCCAGATCGCCGACATAGGCCAAAAAGCTGCCAGCTTAAATTGGAACTGGGCTGGCCACGTCTGTCGCATGTCAAACGAGTTGTGCGCTAGACAAACTACCGAGTGGGTCCCACATAACGGTAGACGACAACGCGGCAGATCTAGACGGAGATGGTGGGATGAGCTTGACTTCTTCAGGAAGGATTGGCCCAAAATAGCCTTGAGTCGTGAGGAGTGGAAAGAGGGTAGGGAGGCCTTTGCCCTGCAGTGGGACGACAACGGCTGAATAATAATAAATAATAACTATTTTATATTAGTAGGTACCTGTGAGTATATTTTTAAATCTTAATCATTGATTTAATAATTTGATAAAAAGCAGTGATAGCCTAGTGGTATGACCGTTGGACTGCCAAGTCAAAAGGTCTCGAATTCGAACCCAAGGCACGCACCTCTGACTTTTCGAAGTTATGTGCGTATTAAATAGTTAATTATCACTCGCTTAAACGGTGAAGGAAAACATCGTGAGGAAACCTGCATGCCTGAGAGATTTTCTCGATGGCGTGTGAAGTCTGCCAACCCGCACTAGGCAAGCGTGGTGGACTAGAGCCTAATCCCTCTCATTCTGAGAGGAGACCCGTGCCCAGCAGTGGGACAGTATAATGGGTTGATTATATATATATAATCTTGATCTAATAATTGATTTATTTAAATTTTTTGACTGGTGCTAGTCTAGTACAGAAGTAGGATAGAAAATTTACTCAATGGTTACTTTTTCAAAACTGATTAATTCTTCGATATCAATGTAATATTTTTGAGGTTAAAATTAAAATATGTTATTTTTGCTGTAAATGTTTTGATGAATTACGAACCCTTTACAGAAAATCGGTTTTAATTTCAATCGGCCAAACCGATATGGAGATAAGTGCTAACATTCGTTTGATGACACAAACAAACAAACAGCCTCTCACGTTAAACGCATGTACCGTCTCCGTTCCGTCGTGGGTAAAAAGCCGTTCATGAAATCGAACGGTGCCCGCAACAAAAATCAATTAGCTAATAATTACAACTACCCATACATTTACATAATGTGCCTAATACTAATTACGATACTTTATCGCGATTATAACATAACTAGCCATGTTCTGCGGTGTTCCCTGCATTTATCTAATTGGGTAGTTGATTTACGTTTGTTGTACTTAACAGTCTTAGTGCAAAATAATTGTAATTAAATACAATTCGTATTTTGAAAAATAAAATGGTGGCTTTATCAACTATTGCAAATTTATATCAGAATCCGTCAAGCCATTATAGCGCCTATTAAAAACAAACTTACAGACAGACAAAAACTTTAATAACGGTTATTTTTATATAACGATATTAGGAATCACCTTGTTGATGCCTAAAATTTCTATTAAGATCCATAAAATCCCAAGCCCTTTCTACTATCGGCGACCAGAAGCACAAAAAAGCAATACCAATTCATGGTGGACATTCCAAAATCCCGAACGAAACGCTTTAAGTCCACTTTTATCATGCGTACCGCTGAAATGTGGAATGCACTTCCCGTGTGGGTCTTCCCGATAGATATAATCTGTCTTCTGGGTGTCTTTAAATCACGAGCGAATCGGTTTCTTCTAGACAAGCGCGCTCTCTATCATAGATCGCAGTGTCGCTTAACATCAGACGAACTGGCGGTCAAGCTTAAGCCTATCACGAATACATTAAAAAGTCGTTTCGGCTTCTATACAGGATAAACTTACAAACTAAAAAGTATTGGTTTCTGACACTTACGCGAATATTAGACATTGAAATAAAACTACATTTTACGGATTTTATCGCGTTATATTAATATTACTTGACTCCCGGCGATTCCGGATCGTTTACAGCATTCAAGGTCACGGGTAGAGCGAGGTGTTGGAGGTCTTAATGTTAAAATTACTAATTAATTATTGGCGATCCGATTCATGCAGAACGAGCTCACCGTGTCCTTTAGTCCGTCCTATCGGTAAAAAGTTGTTTTATTTCAATGTGAAAAAAATATTATTTACGATTAAACATCGGCTTTCACTTAAATTTTGACATTCATTTTACAGACAGACACATCAATTGTATTTATTGGTATACAGTAATATACTGATTTCCAAAGTAATTAAATTTACGACACACAGTTTTCCCAATAATGTCTTGCGAAGTTTTAGAAAATGTTCATGATTTTTATTCTGATAGTCAAAATCTTATTGACAGGTAAATATTTACATTTTACTGTGATTAAATTTTGACGTGAAAAGTTATTTAGGCGCGTTGAGCAATTTTTGGGTGAACAAAACGCGTGAAAATCGCGTCATCGTCACCGAACGCTTTCCATGAGCTATATGTATACTGTGTATATATGTAAACTTTTTGGGTGAACAAAAAGCGTGAAAATCGCGTCATCGTCACCGCACGCTTACCACTTATGATCAAGGATTAAAGTTTAAATTGCCGCTAACCGCCTGATGGTAAGCGGTTACCGTAGCTTATGGACGCTTGTAACACGAGAGGTGTCGCTCGCGCGTTGCCGTCCTTGTAAATCAAGGATGAATAGTTGAGCTGGCAGCATAGGAGACAATAGCGTGATGCTTATCCTATCTGCCAACACAACGCTTCCTCGCGGACCTCTGGCGACCTTGCTCACCATTAGGAACACAACATAGCACGGAGCTATGTTATTTCTGTAAATAGATCTTTTAACGACACGTTTACAAGTCAATTTTGTGTTTTTTTTAACTAGATGGCGCCGGAATTTCCTAACTGACGACCTCTGAGAAGAAATACGGAAACAAACTCAGAGAATCATGGTCTCTTTTAAAGTCCAGACATATTACTAAGTAGCAAATATGTGAGTTCCAATGCAAGACAATGTCTGAAATGGTCTTTTGAAAAAAGAACCATAGCGGCTTTAAGTAGACCAGTCCCAGCTGACACTTGCATGACGCATTTTTTTGTTTTTTTTTTATTTCAGAAGGCAGAGTCTTCTGTCAGGATAATAACGCATCTCCTTGGAAGACCCTAGGGACCCCATGTCCAATAACGTGTAGTACGATAATGAGTGCAGTTGACAGGTTAGTGCAAGATGTTATAAGCAATGGTCGATAGGTTGGTGATTTTTACGTGGGAGAGCCATGCTTCGGCACGAATGGGCCGACTAGACCGGAGTGATACTACAGCCTCACAGAAAACCCGGCGTCAAACAACGCTTACGTTGTGTTTCGCCGAGTGAGTGAGGTTACCGGAGGGCCAATCCCCTTTTAAAAGGCCGGCAACGCACTTGTGACTTCTCTGGTGTTGCGGGTGTCCATGGGCGGCGGTGATCGCTTACCATCAGGCGGTCCGTCTGCTCGTTTGCCCCCCTACCCCATAAAAAAAATAAGTAGTGCCATTTAGTGTGAATGACCTCAAATGTATATCTTAATATGGACATAACCCGGGATCCCGGGATTGTAAAATTGTCTGGTTTTGTCGAGCGGAGCTGGGGAAAAAGCTAGTATTATTTTGAGTTCAGCGATTAGTATTATAAGATACGTAACAATCGCGAAAGTTAAAAAACAGTGTCCCCAGTACCACTTAAGGGTCCGGCGGGGCTTTAATTGCTCAAAAAAGTAATACAACAATCCTTACTAATATTATAAACGTGAAAGTTTGTGAGTATGAATGTATGTATGGATGTATGTTACTCTTTCAAGCCAGAACGGCTGAACGGATCTGGATGAAATTTGGCACACAGATAGATTATGGCCTGGAATAACACATAGGCTATGATGATGATGGTATATTCTGTTTTTACTTTTTCAGACTAAAATTAAATGATTATCAGTATTTACTACATGAAAAAATAGGTAACAGACTCAATATATCCGCCAAAGACCTTTTTAATATAGGTCAAGGACTCCAAGACAATATTGTCTATAGTCGGAGGACAAAGCCCTTGTATTCAGAGACAAGAAAACATGTTAAACTATACAACACGTACCATAGACTGTTGAATAACGAGGATTTTAGCAGCGCTTTGAAAAAAGAATTGACAAAAATGGTAATGGATTTGAATCGGACGTGTTCTAATGCTGCTACGGTACAGGTAAATTAATCGATACTAATCTACACTATAAAATGCTTGGTCCTGAATGACTGACTGACAGATCAACGCACAGTCTAAACCGCTGATCGTAGAGACCTGAAACTTGGATGGTGTGTTCTTTGTATGACGTAGGTATCCGATAAGAAAGGATTTGTGGAAATTCAGCCCCTAACTGGTGAAAAGGGGTATGAAAGTCTGCATACAATACCATGCGTTTGACATACGCACACACACATAAACGATGACATCGTCAAGATATGTACAGCTGTCATTCGCTGTTGACATTTTGACAATTGTTTTCTTTCTTATAAATTTGACTTATCACATTTTATGATATGAAACCTCTATGGTGTAGGTACAGTGGGCTCAGTTTATTTAGAAACGAGAATTATCTAAGTACGCAGGCGAAGCTGCGCATGAGAAGTCTAATTATGTATACAAATATGTATATATTAATGTGCCTTCTAGAATTCCTCGCTATCCCTGCTCATTACTCAAAGCTCCACGATTCCGGACTAACTTAGGTAAACATGCTCCAATCGTTAGAATGTCCCAACTATACAATGCAATGTCGGGCTCCTCGGAAGACATGGACATCTTTTATAACTCCCTAGGTAAATCTAAAAGTAATATTTTAGTTCAACTTAACAATATTTAAATAATTTGGACACCTGAAGATAATTGTATAATTTATATCTCTCTCTCGCTCAAAATCTTAAGGATATTTTTAAATTTAGTTGTTTTGTTTTGATACTTAAGCATATATATACATATTTATACATATACATATTTATTTAAGCTGATTTAATTTTAAATTTTGATCTCATTGTTTTCGTTTATATTAAGTAGTGGTTGATCTCATTTAGCATGATGTGGTTGACAATTAAAGAAGCACTTGGCTTGAAGGTCAATTGTAATATTTTTATTAGCATGTAAGGTGTATTCTTTGTCGGAGATCCTAATAAAATAAAATAAAATAAAACGAGGAAACTGAAATGGCAATACTTACGGTGGCAGCGACACCGTCCCTGGGTGCCAAAAATAACAAGGCCTGTGATGGTTTTTTAAACATTTTAAAAATTTGCTAGATTTTGGAGTAATTGCGGCAATTTGTGTACGACAAACGTGATTTTTAAACTCCAATTATGTTTACTTTTATGAATATTTAATGTTTATTATTTTATTTGGTGATGTGATTGGGATACCATAAAGGTAACCTTTCAGATCGGACAGGGTTTTAATAAAATAGTGTGGATTCTGTAGAAAAGTCATGTCTGTAATTGCAAAATAATTGTCAATTTTGACATTGCCGAAATTTCAAAATTATTATGCTAGCAAAACAAAAATACTGATTCTTCGTTTTCCTATCTTGACATCCAAAACATTTTTAATTAATTTTTAATATAATTTCTTTTCGGAGAAAATAAAAATAAAAATTAATAGCGTGTGACGTCACTTATACGGCTGAAACGGAGAAAATTTCAATTTTCTCGAAATAATAGTAAATCAACAATAAAATAGGTAGGTAATCTAAGTTTATGAATTAAACGATGCTGAAGTCGAATTTATAATTTTTAGAATTGTTGTCTGTCTGTCTGTATATATGTCCGTAAGTCCGCTTATAACTCAAGATCTACTGGACGGATTTCTATGAAAACTCGCGTACAGGTTATTATGAGCCTGTTCAACATTTAGGGTACTTTATATCGTTTTGACCCTTTTACTTTCTTAGGTATGTATCCTACGTGAGCGAAGCCGCTGGCAGAAGCTATCTTGAAATGATTTTTATTGTTGTAAAAAGATATTTTGTGTCGGCATTGCCTAGCTGTCGGCCCCTGAGAAGAAACAGCGAAACAAGCTCAGAGAATCATGGTCTCTTTTAAAGTCTAGACATAATAATATCAGAATATGTGAGTGATACAATGCAGGGCAATGTCTAAAATGACCTTTTCAAAAAAGATCCACAGTGGCTTTGAATAGACCTGTCCCAGCTGACAGCATACATGCATCAGTCATTGTGTACATAATCAACCCATTATACTGTCCCACTGCTGGGCACGAGTCTCTTCTCAGAATGAGAGGGATTAGGCTATAGTCCACCACGCTGGCCTAGTGCGGGTTGGCAGACTTCACACGCCATCGAGAAAATCTCTCAGGCATGCAGGTTTCCTCACGATGTTTTCCTTCACCGTTTAAGCGCGTGATAATTAACTATTTAATACGCACATGACTTCGAAAAGTCAGAGGTGCGTGCCTTGGGTTCGTACTAGAGGCCTTTGACTTAACAGTCCAACGGTCATACCACTAGGCTATCATTGCTATCAGTCATTGTGTAGCTCAACCATATTATAGGGAGCTCAACAATCCGTCACACGGTGTAATAAATGCTTTTAAATTTCATTCACAGATGTGTCTCATTAGTCTAGTGGTCCCAAGCGCGACTGCTACGCTGGAGGTCCTGGGTTCGATCCCCAGGTCGAGCAAAGTGTTATTGGGTTTTTCTATGAAAGTCTCAGTAGCATCTCGGAGTCTGGATTTGTGACCGGTTAATGGCAATAGGCTCGCCCCCTATTACATGGGACTTGGTGGTATGTTATGTAAATGTGTCTTACAAATAAATTATCTATAATTTTTACAGTATTTTCTAAAGATTTTGCGCTATAACAAATGCACCAGAAAATTATTTAAAAGGCCTGACGCTTTGGATAAATTCACCAAGTTCTTAAATAAATACGCCGACCCAAGATATCAATTTGACCAAGATATGGTAGCGGTAAGTAAATGCATAAACATGAAAAGTAAAACCACCTTCAACAAAAGAAAAAATACTGATAGTTTTTAGTAAAGGAAAAAATTCAACGGCGGGCAGGATTCGAAACTGCGTCTTCTGGTTAGATACACCAGACGCTCTGACCTCTAAGCCACCACGAACCGCGCGTCTCGTGTATTTAACCAGGAGAGGCAGGTTCGAATCCTGCCCGCCATTGAATTTTTTCCTTTACTAAAAAATAACTTTATAATCTTAGCATGGAAAATGCAAAAAATCACAAAAAGATAGTTAAAAGGTAAGGTGGCATCGTACGACACTGAACTAACTGTAAAGTAAGTCGTGTCGGTTGAGAGGTAAGGTAACTTGCCTCTCATAGATGTCACCAACGTCACCTTATGACGTAAATTCAGAATGTGAAGGCAAAATTTCGATCATGCGGGTAGGGTTCGAGGTCAGAACGTCTGGTGTATCTAACCAGAAGACGCAGGTTCGAATCCTGCCCGCGATTGATTTTTTTTCTTTACTAAAAAATAACTTTATAATCTTAGCATGGAAAATGCAAAAAAAAATCACAAAAAGATAGTGAAAAAGTACTGTTATTGTGCAGAACAGTTTCGGAAGTCGGTGCCTTTGTTTGGTCGGATCTTTTGATTACGCCAACGACTTCCGAAACTGTTTTTTTTTATGGGATAGGGGGCAAACGAGCAGACGGATCACCTGATGGTAAGCGATTACCGCCGCCCATGGACACCCGCAACACCAGAGGAGTCACAAGTGCGTTGCCGACCTTTTAAAAGAGGATTGGGCCTCCGGTAACATCACTCACACGGCGAAACACAACGATAGCGTTGTTTAACGCCGGTTTTCTGTAAGGCCGTGGTATCACTCCGGTCGAGCCGGCCCATTCGTGCCGAAGCATGGCTCTCCCACGTCAAATACAAATACAGTCGAATTGAGAACCTCCTCCTTTTTGAAGACGATTGAAAATAAAAAGTGGTCTATAGCACCCCGGGATAATATACCTTTCTATCAGTGAAAGAATTTTCAAAATCGGATTGGTAGTACCGGAGATTACCCCGAACATTCAAACTCACAAACTTTACCTCTTTACAATATCAGTGGACTGCCTTGTTAGTCTAATGGTCCCAAACGCGACTGCTACGCTAGAGGTCCTGGGTCCGATCCCCGGTTCGAGCAGTGTTATTGGGTTTCCTATGAAATTCTCAGTAGCTGTTCAGAGTCTGTATTTATGCCCGGTTAATGGCAATAGGCTCGCCCCCTATTACATGGGACCTAAACATACCGGCGAACTGTGGGTGTACATTAGTACGCCTCTGCCTAACCCTTCGGGGAATACAGGCGTGATGGTATGTTAATGTTATTATCAGTACCTATAAATAAATTTTCTCTTTCAGATGATTCTACAGAAGTTGGAAGGGAACCTAAATCTTCGATACGGGGTGGTAGATTATAAAATAATTCTAGCCTACCTAAGGAAAGCACTAAGATACCACAGCACAAGAACAAAAAATAAATTAATTGTAAAACTGAAGTCTAAGAGCTGCGTGAATTTATATCTGCCAGGGTGTTACTGCAGAACTGGGTAAGTATTATGAACAAAGGCCCCCCCCCAAGGACTTCCACAGGGACCGGTTATATGCCATCTGCATCCAACGAATCCCAGCGACCTTTACCAGGTCGTCCATCCATGTCGTCCCACACTGCGCTTTCCGGTGCGTTGTCTCCATTTGAGAACCGTTGAGAAAAGTCGGTAGCAAAAACAAAGGATCCGACCAAATCGGAGGCACCGACTTCCGAAACTGTTTCGCACATAACATTATTTTTTATGTTTTGGAAGGCGGTTTTACGTTTTGTTTCACTAGTACAATAATGCTATAACACACCTTGGTGATTCGCGGTGATGTTCTAAGATCCCCCCGCATAGCATACCATCACGCCTGTATTCCCCCAAGAGTTAGGCATAAGTGTCGTTAAGAGTCCGGTGAAGCTTGAATTGCCCACAAAAAACGTAATACCGAAATAAATCGTAATCCAGACAATATTCTATCCAATTATGTTATTCGGATTTGGATACCGTTAATCTAGGTTCCTACGATACTATTTCGTCTACTACTACTTCACTGGAAAAAGTTATCAAAAAATGCGTTCGCTTACATTTGTTTCCAGTGAAGTATTTTGGACGAAATGGTAGAGTAGGAACCTAGATTGACGGTATCGGAATCCGAATAATAACAGAATTTGATTAAATTGTGTTTGAATTACGATTTATTTCGGTATTACGTGTGTAAGAGAAATTCGGTCCGCCGGAGTCTTAAAATCTAAGTTATTATTCCAGATACGTGGAGAATGAAGGTCAGTGTGTCAAACCAGAAGATTGTTCCAAGAACTCAATGTTTATAGAGTATTTAGAAAGAATTATATTATTCTAGACTAGAAGAAAATGTTTTTTTTACAAAATACCATTACGCCTGTATTTCCCGAAGGGTTAGGCAGAGTTGTACCAATACTCCTACAGTTTGCCGGTATATTTAGATCCTATGTAATAGATAAGCACCAGTCCGTACTCAGCTACTACTGAGATTTTCATAGAGAAATCCAAAATAACACTTAGTTCGACCTAGGCATCAAACCCGGCACTTCTAGCGTAGTTGCGCTTGGGACCACTAGACTAATGAGGCAGTTTTTGACGATATTACCTCGGCGACCTTGCAGAAAATCGTAGCCAAATAACATAGCTCCGTGCTATGTTGTGTTCCTAAAAGTGAGCGAAATTTGCTTTCACATTCTGACGTAAATTCAGAATGTGAAGGCAAATTTCGATCAAGCGGGTGGGACTCGTGGCGGCTTAGCGGTCAGAGCGTCCAGTGTATCTAACCAGAAGACGCAGGTTCGAATCCTGCCCGCGATTGAATTTTTCCTTCACTAAAATAACTTTATAATCTTAGCATGGAAAATGCAAAAACATCACAAAAAGATTAACAGATTATTTATTTAATATGTATTAAAATCAATTCACTTACCAGTGTGAATTAGTTTGTGTCCAGAAAGAGAGTATGCAGAACTGAAGGCCTTGTCACATACTTTACATTTGTACGGCTTCTCACCTGAAAATATGTAAGATGATATAGTGACGCGTATTGTTACGAGCTGGGGTTCGGGATAAATTTAATTAACACCAATTTCACCGAAACAACAAAAAAATTTAATTAACTTGACAAACACACAACAGAAATTACTGAGAGAGTCACTACAGTATCACTTATCGCACTATAATGTCGCACTTGTAATCACTTAACTTCACTTCGATATTCACTTCACCGTGTTCAGAACTAAACAATCAATTAGACATCACCGCCTCGTTGAACCATAATCTATTCAATGAGTTGGTGGTCAATGGTTCGGTCATGCCTTCTGCTGCAATTAACATACACCCCACACCCACCATAGATTTAACATGTGACGATGACTTTGCAAAGTCAAATAATTCAGTCAGGGTAGTTAAATGCAGCAAGAATAAATTAAAAAAATAAATTAAAAAAATATGTAAGAATCAATAAATTTATAAGGAAAACCCAGAAATTAGTTCATAGGCAAAAGTTTTTTATAAAAAATGTAAAATTAAATAGAGAGCGGCTTTCATTGTTGGAAAAATTAGATATATACTCTCAAAAATGTAAAGATAACACTTTAAAATACAAAACTAATGTACAAAATTTGAATTTAGAATTAAAACATCTTAATGACAAACTAAATTCTATGACAAATAGGTATAAAAGCTCTGAAATGCAAATGAAAGAGTATGTGTTAGCTATGAATGAGCTGGTGACCTCATGTTCATGTAGTCATGAGCGCTCACAATCAATAACAAACAATAACTCGATCAACTGCCAGCTGTCACCGGCTCATTCAAAGTCAGTGTCTGATATTAAGATATTACATACCAGTAACAATGAGACTAATACTAATAGTTCCCCTATTCAACATATTAGAAGTGTATTAAACCAGAATAAAATAAAAGATAATTTCCCAACCGGAAAAAATAAAGTAGTGATATTTAGTGATGAAATTGGGAAAGATATGGGTAGATTGTTATCAACTACTTGCACAGGAAAGTCTGTCACAAATTATTGCATGCCTGGTCTTAATTACCTTGATGTCATGAAAAAAATTGTCAGTTTAAATTTTAGCCCGGACACAACTTTAATTATAATGATTTCAAATAGAGGTACTGCAAACCGAAAAAGCCTACTTTACTACTATGATAGATTATGTAACATGAATATAAAAAACATTATTATTTTCACATTACCTTATAGCGACAGTTTGCCCGAGGAAGAAAATAACACTAGATATAAACTAAACTTGATATTACATACTTTTACTTTTTATAATAATCAATTTAGTGTTATTGACATTAACAATTATGTTAGCAAAAATTTATTTTTCACAAAAGATATTTACTATCTTACATCTCATAATAAAAGACAAGTAGCTGCATCGCTATCATATTTTATTGATATTTCAGCCAAAAATTTGGCTGATAGTTTTTTAGATGTTGCTTCTATTGAGCAACTTTCTGACATTTCTATTGACATTACAAGTAATTTAAATTAAATGATGAGACAATAGAGGCAACCTCTTGCTTAAATACTATGAAAATTAAACCTATTTGTAGTAATGTTTGTAAGGTCCAAAACACTATCAATCTGGTTCATCAAAATATTCAAGGCATGTCAAACAAAGACCTAGAAATTGAGTTATTTATGAACTGCAACAATATTGACTTTCTATGCATTACTGAACATTGGCTCAAAAGCCACCAGTTCATGTTTAACTTCAGTAATCACCAGGTTGGTAGTGCATATAGCAGAGAACACGCAATACATGGCGGCTCACTAATTTTAATTAATAAACAATTTAAATTTAAAGAACGTAAAGACATAGTGGGCCTCTCTGTTGAACGGACAATTGAAATAGCCTGTGTGGAATTGGAGCGTCTTGTTGTATTGAGCGTGTACAGGCCACCATCATCATTATATGATTGTTTTGAGAGAGTCATGGATGATGTGTTGCAAAAATTATGCAAGTTAAGTAAAAACATAATTGTATGTGGTGACTTTAATATTAACCTTTTGGAGGATACCACAGTGTGTCTAAAAGTTAAAAATTTATTTCAATCCTATAATCTTGATAATCTTTTTTTGGAGCCTACTAGAATCACTGCGACAACGGCCACATGTATTGATAATATATTTACAAACATTGTCCCAGATAAAAAAGAAATTATTAATTTACTTGACTCTGATCACTGTGGACAATTAATGACATTTCTCAAGCAGACTAAACATTTGACAAAGAAAGATATTATTGTGTTACCTAAAACTGCAGGTCGCTTGGAGGTTTTTAAAAATAAACTTATTAGTAAAATGTATTATTTAAATTTCAGTGAAGATCCAAATCAAATGTATAATTCTTTTTTTTCTTTATATTGTACGGAATTCAGTGCAACGTTTATCCCCAAGAAGATCTCGGTTAAAGGTACGGCAACTTTCAGTGAATGGGCCACTATTGGTATACATAGAAGTAGGAAAAGACTATATGAGTTATATGCAGAAAAAAATTATAACAAAAGTGAAGAATTTAATCTATATGTCAAAAATTATTCAAAATTATTTAAAAAAAATCTGTAAAGTAGCCAAGATTAATTATTTGAGTTCTAAGATTAAGACTAGTTATAATAAAATTCAAATGACCTGGAATATTATTAACAATGAGACTGGAAGAGTTGCAAATCGAGATAGCGACTATAGCCTTAACTTTGAAAATACTATAATTAAAAAAGATGAAGAAGTTGCCTCAGTTTTTGAAAAATTCTTTACAGACATTCCAGTCTCTACCACTAAGTCTTTAAATTCTTCACCCACTGTCGCAGAGTCATTATTAAAACAAAATGTAATCTCTTGTGAGAATGATTTCACTTTTCATTATGTAAATGCCAGAGACATTGTTAAAACCTTTAATACACTTAATGTAAAAAAAACCGCTGACCTATGGGGAAATTCAGTAGAGGTTACAAAATCAGTTATTAATATAGTAGCCTCCGAATTAGCTGTAATATTTAATCAATGTATTGACTGTGGTGTATTTCCTGATCTTATGAAAAGTAGTAAAATAATTCCATTATTTAAATCAGGTAGCACTTCAGATCCCACGAACTTTAGACCAATTTCCGTGCTACCCACCTTTAGTAAAATATTTGAGAAATTAATATTAGACCAATTGCTAAGTCATTTCAACAGGAATCATTTGTTGAGTAGGAAACAGTTCGGATTCACTAAGGGCCGCTCGACAACCGATGCAGGTGTTGAGCTTCTTGAACATATATTCGATGCCTGGGAGGATTCACGTGATGCCTTAGGCGTCTTCTGTGACTTGTCAAAGGCATTTGATTGCGTTTTTCATGAAACGTTGATCAGGAAATTGCACCACTATGGAGTTAGGAACATTGCTTTGGATCTTCTTATTTCTTACTTGGATAACAGGATCCAAAGGGTGGACGTTAACGGAAAGAGATCTCCGGGGTCTGTGGTAGCTATGGGAGTTCCGCAGGGCTCAATTCTTGGCCCGTTCCTTTTTTTAGTATATATTAATGATTTACCTTACCTTGTAAAAGATGGCCATGAAATAGTGTTATTTGCAGATGATACATCACTTTTATTTAAGCTCAAACGGCAACAGCCAATTACAGACGATGTAAATAACGCTCTTTCTAAAGTAGTGCACTGGTTTAGTGTTAATAACTTACTTCTTAATGAGAAAAAAACTAAATGCATCAGATTTTTAACACCTAACGTTAGGCAGGTGCAAACCAGTGTACTGATAAACGGGGAAGAGTTGGATCTAGTGGACACCACATCATTTCTGGGTATTACATTAGACTCAAAGCTACAGTGGGGCCCACATATAAATAAATTATCGAAAAGACTCAGCTCTGCAGCTTACGCAGTTTTCAAAATACGCCAGTTGACTGATGTTGACACAGCAAGACTTGTATACTTTAGTTATTTTCATAGTGTTATGTCTTACGGTATTTTGTTGTGGGGAAATGCTGCTGACATTCAAACTGTATTTGTGTTGCAGAAAAGAGCTATTCGAGCAATTTATAACCTCAGTAGCAGACATTCACTGAGAGAAAAATTTAAAGAAATTAATATAATGACGCTAGCATCGCAGTATATATTTGAAAATATTATTTATGTCAAAAAAAACATTAATAGTTTTTGTAAAAAAACCGATATTCACAGTGTCAATACCAGAAACAAAAATAAACTGATATTACCATTGACTAGGCTCCAAAAAATTAGTAACTCCTTTAGGTGCCAAGGTGTACGTTTCTACAACAAAATCCCAAGTCATATTCAAAATCTAAGTTTAAATAAATTCAAGACTGTGGTCAAGCAAAAACTGTGTAAAAAAGCATTCTATACAGTCAGAGATTATATAGACGACAAAAATGCTTGGGATTAAGCCGCTCAAATGAACCGGGCTCTTTCATTCATGGATGACACCTCAATTTTTGACATATTAATTTCCTTTGGACATGTTTTATTTTTCCAAGTGACATGTTTTATTTATTATTTATTATTTACTATTTCTGGACTTTTTTTTTGTCCTTATGTATATGGTAACAAAAATTTGTGAAGTGTGAGTATTGTGTAGACTGATGTTACGATCACAAAACCAGATCAAAGTCTTTCGATTTTCTGGCAGTTAGAGGCTGTCATGCTCACTTAAATGTCCTGCTGATGGTGGCGTTGTGTGTCGGGTTGTTTTATTCCCTACAACTTGGTTGAGTCGAACAACGCTGATACACACGTCATGCTCGTGAACGGGTGCTGTCTGTCGGGACTGGTCAACTCTTACATGCCATGTCAATTCAGTTATGTTATCTTTTGGAGGGTAACCTACTTTTATCACTCACATCAAACTCCACAATACTCACATTGATAGAATAAAAAATATGTAAACATCAATTATTTATTTAAAAGAGTATCTATGGAGTTTCTTGCCGGCTCTTCTCCATAAGACCTACTATTTGGAACCGTGCTTGTAGTTTTGACATTTCAAAAGTACCTGTATATGGTCTAATTTAAATAAAAAATTTGAGTTTGAGTTTGAGTTTGAAACTGCCCCGGCCGACCCTCACGACCAGTATTTATAGGAGTCACGAAGATTCTAGAATCGAACAATCTCGATAGGTCCACAAAATACGAGTAGGTAAGTACCTACTTATAAACAATAGACGATAAAGTGATCGTCTATTGTTTACGGTCATCCACCTTGAACCCGGCTTTTCTTCGAATGTTCTACGTGGTTCTACGACTTATCTAGAATCTTCGTGACCCATCTCTGTACTAATAGTTACTCGGCGTAACAGTATGTTTAGGTCCCATGTAATAGGGGCAGTGGTGGATTTACCAGGAGGCTGAGTAGGCAGGAGCCTAGGGCGGCAAATTTGGGGCCGAACTATTTTTACGTCTTACATAAAATTAAGATTCATATTTACATAAATACCGCTACGCTAGAGGTCCTGGGTTCGATCCCCAGCAAAGTGTTCTTGGGCTTTTCTATGGGAAAGCTGGGCGTAGGATTAAGTACGCCTCTGTCTAACCCTTCGGAGAATACAGACGTGATGGTATGTTACATAAATACCTTTATTTTACAATCGGTGGGGGGGGGGGGGAATGAAAATAGCAAATAGAGCATATTACCATTAACTGACACAAATCCTAAGCTCCGAGGTGCTACTGAAAATTTCACAGAAAAACCAAATAACACTTTGTTCTCTAATAATGACACGGGTGTCACATTAAATAGTGACAACAGGGTCATTAGTAGTAGAGACACGGGAGTCACATTAAATTGTGACAACGGGTTTTTATTAGTAGAGACACGGGAGTCACATTAAATTGTGACAACGGGGTCATTATTAGTAGAGACACGGGAGTCACATTAAATTGTGACAACGGGTTTATTATTAGTAGAGACACGGGAGTCACATTAAATTGTGACAACGGGGTTATTATTAGTAGAGACACGGGAGTCACATTAAATTCTGACACCGGAGTCACATTAAATAGTGACACGGGAGTCACATAAAATTATGACACATCTGTCACATTAAATAGTGACAGAGGTATCACAGTTAAGAAATGGGGTCACCATTAGTGACACGAGTGTCACACTTAACATGGACACGGGGGTCACGTCCTAAAACATCCACTACTCACCAGTATGCACTCTCATGTGATCTCTGAGCTTACATTCGAAGTGGAAGCATTTCCCACACACGGGGCACTGGTTCCCCGTCGGCTTGGTGTGGGCTTTCTTCACATGCCGCGACAGGTACTTCTTAATCTTACATCTGTATGGGCATATCTCACATTTGTATGGAAATTCGTTCGAGTGGAGGCGGCTGTGGCATTGTAAGGCTGATTTATCCGTGAAATTCTGTAAAAAAAGGATTTATGAGAATGTATGACATCACGCCTTTATTCCCGAAGGGTTAGGCAGAGGCGTACTAATGTACACCCACAGTTCGCCTGGTATGTTTAGGTCCCATGTAATACAGGGCGAGCCTATTGCCATTAACCGGGCACAAATCCAGACTCCGAGATGCTACTGAGACTTTCATAGAAAAACCCAATAACACTAAGCTCGACCTGCGTAGCAGTCGCGCTTAGAACTAGTGGTTCTAATAAGGTCCTAATGAGGCAGTCATTAGATTACTTCTAATCTGTAATTTTTTTATACATACCTTATTGCAGTCCGGACAAGGAAAAAGAGATGGTTTTGCATCTTGATTGTTAAATTCTATTCTCCTCAGTCTCACCTTCATTTTGACGTATTACTCAACATTTAACTGTAAAAAAAATATATTACTATAAACTTATCAAAATCATTTATTAAATACTACATGACAAAATATTTGTTAGTAACAAAGTCTTACTTAGGTACCTATATTATTTACATGACATAATTTGCCTGAACTAGGTAATCCTGTGTTTCAGGCGAGAAAAATACATATTAAGGACTAAAATAATCACAAAGTTAATATAACAAAATAAGTATAACAATAATAAACTAAAAAGAACACATAAATTACATTATGTCTCGGCAGTTATGTAAAGCTGTCATTAATTTTTGTCATACGGGGAGCTTTTTACATAGGAGAGCCATTCTTCGGCGGTACGAATGCGCCGTATTCGATCGAACGAATAAGCGAACTGTAGGTGTACTTTAGTATACCCCTGCTGAGTCCCCCTGAGTCAGCTGAAAGACATTGTTCTTTTTTTATGGATTAAGTCGGCAAACTAGCTGACGAGCCGCCTCGTGGTAAATAGCCATCGTCGCCCATGGACAACTGCACACCAGAGGCATTGCTGATGCGGTGCCGATCATTAAGAGCTCCTATAAACTGCCGCAGCAACCGAGGCTCTTACGCGCAAAATCGAAACATACCAACGTGCTTTACGAGACTCTGACGTAAGCGGTCGCCAGCCAGTCAGACCACAAGAGGTCCTACCACCGAGCAAGTCAGATATTTTCACGCCTCTTACGGGATGCCTATCTGAAAGGCAGTGAAGAACAGTATTCTAACCCGTCCCCACAGGGGGGTCAAGAAAAGGTTAGATACAAAAAGATGTATCGTCCCCAAATATCGTCACCGATTTGCGCAACGAACTTGCAGAGTTGCGTAAGACTGTATCGGTAACTAGGTCACCATCGAGTGCATCGAACGACAACACGCGTCGCGGAGCGGGCAAGCTTCGCGTCAGCAGTTTTATCGTCGCCGCCACCGTCGAACGCTGAGCCTGTAGAGTCGGGCTCCTCGGTCGCCTCGGACCCCCCGCGGCTCCTCAAAGCGAGCCTTCGAGCGATGGTTTTGTGACAGTGAAAAGGAGGAAATGCCGTCACAAAGGACAATGAAAAGAAACATACCCTCCAACCGATTTCAGACACATCTCATTCGAATGGTCTTTTTAGGCAGATATTTTTATATTATGGTGGTATTGTTCAAATTGTGGGGTTTGACTGGAATTGGGATTAATGAGTATTCTTTTATATCAATTGTTCTTTAGATTTAAGTTTGTATGTTTATGTTATTATATATACTAGTTAGCTATGGCCTAAATTAGAAAAAAAAACAGTTGCTTGCTAGATACTGTGCATGCTGTGACACCATAAAAAGTTGTGCATTTAACGTTATACAATATGTAGCAATTTATATAGATAATTAATAAAATGTAACAATTCTGGATGTTCATTGTTCAAATATGTGGGGTTCAAACGAAATTGGGATATAAAATTATTTTTTATGTTGATAGGAAGAATTGTCCCCCACCCTCCAACAGATTTCAGTTATATCTCATGCGAAGGGTCTGATGGCCCAGGACCCTATCTACATGTGTAAGGGAATACCTGGACTGTATAACGTGAATGAAAATAAGATCGGACTATAATGCTGGTATTTTAAAACAGTGGTTTACAGTGGTAGATTGCACGACACGTACATAATCAAACGACAAACCAAAATTTGCCCAGCATGCCACAGTCATGACTGGGCAGTGGTCTCAAATCTACCAATTTTTAGGTAGGTTTTTTTTCGATATATCTGTCCTACTGAAAGACTGTGCCTTAGAGGTCAGAGCGTCTGGTGTATCTTACCAGAAGACGCAGGTTCGAATCCTGCCCACAAACGAATTTTTCCTTCACTAAAATAAATTTGTACAAAAATATATACTTTTTTACCAAGATGTTTTTATAAGAAACCTCATTAAGGTTAGTTACAACTTTTTCTTATTCTTTATGTGGCTCCTAATAAACATATTAAAACGCATCCCATGTCTGTTGTAGGGCGGGGACAGTAGTCCCTGTAGTCCCTAATCCCTGACTCTGACTTTTACAGTCAGAGTCGCCTTAGAGGCAAAATAGATATTAAAAAAACATGCAACACCACCCATCGCTTTCCATAAGTGACGATGGAACTCCATGAGAATATCCACGAAACTGAAAAGAGGTCGTTCTAAAAAGTTTAGCAACCTCTGGGCTATAGACTTTTGACGGGAAGAGGTCAATGTCCCGGACGGCGGAACCCACTCACCCCAGGAGCGGAGTCGCTTATCCAAAATATACGAAATTATACAAAAACAGGGACATATTCAGCCAAACAGGGCGTTTATAATACATAAATAACTGTTAAAATCCAGTATACCCACATAAAAAAAGTATATATTTAACTTACTTCTAGGTAGGTAATTCATAGGATTATTACTACGCTGGTTATTCTATGATGACTGTTACATGATTAAAGCTGTGCTGATACATTTTTCACTGTGTGTTAATAAAACAAAAAATATCTCAATGTTTTCTTTACGAATAATTATCTACCTATTTTTTTTTACAAACTGAAGTGAAATGCTTCGTTCAGAAAGCGAGAATTATTTTGTAGCGCGGCAGCGATAGTAGCTCCACCACACATTAGTGGTGAACATAGATTATTTTATAAATAAACCAAGTGGTAAATGTTCCTACGAATAAGCCAACTCTCTGCCAGGGAAGCGAAGTAACACTGTATCATCAGACAATTTCCTTGTTTTTTTAATTAAGATCTCCGATCAGCAACGGGACACTAACGAAAAAGGACAGAATTTTTGAAGCGAAAAAGAAAATTTTTCGCGTCGTTTATTTTCTTAATCGTATTTAAACGATAGAATCAAGAAAATAAACGATTGAAAATATATCACGTAAATATAACGCTAAAAACGTCTTGGTGGTCTCCGACCAGCCGTTTGTTGTGAAAACGATGTCGAAAGGATCTTTTTTTATAGGCGTCAGGGACTTGGTTTTTGTGACAGAAGAATTTAGGATGCAAGAGCGAGCGAAGCGAGTTCGGGAGATGGGGCACCCACTCGGTCAGATTAGGTTAGAAATTTGTGTTTTTTCTAAGCCATCCAGAAGTAGGAGCCCCGCGAGGCGGTGCTCCGTCGACTACACCTTATTACTATTGCCATTCAGAATTAAGAGGCCTCAAAGACATCAAAGTTACTGGGTCACTAGATGAGATGAGTGAGATGACACAATAACTAGATGACTATTGAACTGTTACTCCTCTAGAGAATAGAGGATCTTCGATCCTGAGGTAAGGTTAGTGACCTTAGAAGAATCACGGATCTTTACTTGTAGAAATTTGACTTTGATCACAAGGTCAATACCCTTATAACGTGTCCTATTGTGTACCCCCACCCTATTACTCAAATATCCCACCGGGTCCCAAATACTTGAGTGGGCGATGCTTTGTGGTCTTTTTTTCATCGTTTTTGTTTCGTATCCAATAACTCAAAGCGCTGCTAGAACCTCATTAAGGGGCGTTTAAGGTTTTTAACTTCTGAACGAAATATGCAGTTGAAAATGTCTTTTCTCTCTTGTCATATACTACTGTCGTCTGTCAGTTGAGCACGAGTGAGCAAACTGAGCAATGTCAATGTCATGCGGATTTGCGAAAGATTGAATTGAATTTTATTTCTTGATTTTTATTAATTTTTTATCCTTCAAATATTATGAAAACATCTAGTATAACATAGTACAAAATATATTACTTACCACCGAGTGCGTCAAGTAATTATAAATAATACTTAACCTTGAATTTGACATTAACCTTCAAGAAACATGAATAATTTTGTTAATTATTTTATAAATATGTGGACGAAGTTTTGAAATTATCAAGGATTTTGTCCTTTTATTACGCTAATAAACGCTACAAAGGTAAGTTCTGTTTTGTTTTTTTTTTAAATATATTTGATTAAATATGGTTATGGAAGTGTTTACAAGGAAGGGTATTTAATTCATAATCAGACCGATTCTGGTATTTTTTGCTATTACTAGCTAAAAGCGGAATCAATAATTATTACGTAATAATGAATCGCTTTATGTAATAAGGAAATAACAAGGAAAACATAGAAATATATTCAACTGGCATCATAATTTTATTCTATTTATAACACCATAACTCCTGTACTTCCCGAATGATTAGGCAGAGGTGTACCAATGTACACCCACAGATCGCCGGTATGTTTAGGTCCCATGTAATAGGGTATGAGACTATTGCCATTAAATGGGCCCAAATCCAAGCTCCGAGTGGCTGCTAAAAATTTTATAGAAAAACCCAACAGCATTGCTTTCCTTGGGAATCAATCCTAGAACCTCCAGCATGGTAGTCGTAATCTGTATAAAGATAAATCAATTGCAAAATTTGTTGCTAAGCTCAAACTCAAAGATGGACGGATCAATTCAGGTTTTTTTTTTATTTACTCCTTAAACTCTGAGGAAGATGAAGAATGCTGACAAAATACATACACACTATGTTAAAATACCCTGGCTGATTTAAAAGGGGCATATTGGTATCGCCGGCTATGAATGGTCCGGCTCGCGAGTGATACCACTGGTGTTGCTGACGTCTATAGGCTGCGGTTGCCGCTTACAGGCGAGGGTCTGGTATGCATGTTATAAAATATATTTAAAATGTGGGTAATTCTATATATAACTTGTAACAGAATAAGCGCAAAACCTGAAAATAATTTGTTCAGAATTAACTACTGAATCGATTACAGTAGTTTTTAATGTGTAATTCCCGAAAAGATAATTACAATACCTTGATCCATTCGCGGGTTCTTGATTTATCGAGTTAAGGAAAACTCACAGAAAACCGGCGTCAAACAACGCTTACGTTGTGTTTCGCCGAGTGAGTGAGGTTACGGGAGGCCCAATCCCCTTTTAAAAGGCGGGCAACACACTTGTGAATCCTCTGGTGCTGCGGGTGTCCATGGGTGGCGGTAATCGCTTACCATCTGGCGGTCCGTCTGCTAGTTTGTCCCCCTATCCCATAAAAAAAAAGAAGCTTTACGTGCTCTCTGAAGGTTTACGGGAGTATGTGTTCAGAATGGTCACCCATCCACAGACTGAACACAGAGAGCTTAACCTTGCATATCAGTTGTTAAAATAGTTTTAAGTGTTTTCTTAACAGATTGTATAATAATTCAAAAAAAAAAATTTTTTCAGAGTCCAGAGCTGTGAAGACCCACCAAAAATGTTAAATAATAGTATAAAAATGAACAAACTTCTGCAATACACTACGTTAATACATAAAACATTAGTTTATAACACGAAGAGAAAACTTTTTGAACACTCAAAAGCTTACTCTTGTTTATGCGGACAAGTCTATATAAAAAAACAGAAGTTCGAATTTCGCGTTCACTCGACGCAAAGCGATCAGCATAGACAAAAAGTTGTTATTGAAACAACAACACCGAAGATTGTCTATAATAAGTTGGAGCATAAATTGTTGCCAGATAGAAATGATATCATTTCTGAAGGGTTTTGGAAAGACAAGGTTGATCCTTATATAAAGTTGGCGAGATGGGACAGGCCTATAGGTATATATGTCTTATTTTTGATACATTGAATGTAATAGGCTTTTTTTATACCAATAAGGGGGCAAACTAGATCGAAAAATAGCGATACTCGTTTTATTTCGACAAAAAAACATTTTTCTTAATTTCCGCCGTATATGTGACGTCACACTTATGATTTTTATTTGTTTTTTCAGGGGTATACCTTCTCTACTGGCCTTGTGCTTGGTCAATAGCTTTAGCTTCTATCCCTGGTACGGTACCCCTCCAGTCATCCCTGCAGACAGCTGGCTTGTTCCTGGTGGGTGCTGGACTAATGAGGGGGGCGGGGTGCACCATCAACGATTTATGGGACAGAGATGTTGACGCAAAGGTATTTCAAATCACTGGATCATTTCGATGCGACAAAACTTTGAGTTTACGTAAAAAATATTGTTCAAATACATCTTGGATTAAACTTTCTAGTATTCTACCTACGTATTTTGAAATGATAAGATGTTTAGTGGGACACTGCTAGTTAAGTTAACTTTGGTGTGACAAGACTTTTAGTGTGGATAAATAATACGAGTGTTTTAGTTTGACAAGACTTTTAGTGTAGATAGATTATTTAAGTTTGACATAACTTAGTATTAAGTTATATTTTAGTAAAGGAAAAAATTCAATCGCGGGCAGGATTCGAACCTGCGTCTTCTGGTTTGATATACCAGACGCTCTGACCTCTAAGTCACCGCGAACCCTACCCGCATAATTGAATTTTTTCCTTTACTAAAATATAACTTAATAATCTTAGCATGAAAAATGCAAAAAATATCACAAAAAGATAACTTAGTATTATTATTAATAGATTAATGTGACTACTGATTTAATTTAGTAATTTAGGGTGACAAGACTCTTAGTGTGGATTGACTATTTTAGTTAGACAAGACTACTTACTAATGCCGCAATATTATTTTAGTATAATTGTACTATTTTAGATGACAATTGTATAATAAGTGAACAGTTGATGTTGGTAAAATAGGAACTATTTGGTCAATTTTTATTTATTATTATTATTAAGTTGCTAAACGAGCCGATGAGCTGCCTGATGGTAAATAGTCATCGTCGCCCATGGACACCTGCAACACCCGAGAAGTTGTTGATGCGTTGCTGAGCCTGCAGACGGAGCCGCAGTAACCGAGGGGGAACTGGATCTCACGCGCAAAAGTCGAAACACACACTAAGGTCATTTGCGACAGACTCCGAGGTAAGAGTGGTCGCCAGCCAGTCAGACCTTAAGAGCTCCTACCATTGAGCAAGTCAGATATTTTCTCGCTTACGAGATGCTTATCTGAATGGCAGTGAGGAACTGTATTCTAACCCGTTCCCTCATGGGCTTGATAAGACTAGTGTTAGTGACATGGCTTTTCTTGCAGGTAGAACGAACGAAATCTCGTCCATTAGTAACGGGAGCGGTGTCGGAGACGCAAGCCGTGGTGTTCCTGGCCGCTCAGCTCAGCTTAGCTCTAGCAGTGTTGTTGCAGCTGAACTGCTACAGCATAGTGCTGGGAGCGAGCAGCATGCGTAAGTACTTTATTTTTTGGTGTGAAAGGTAAATTTTAGTGTGATAAAACTAGTGAGATAGGTCAATTTTAGTGTAAAAAATCACACGTAAATACGTAATAACATAATCGTAATGTGACAAAAATATAAAAACGTACTTCACACTAATTTTAGTGTGACAACAAAACTTTAGTGTGACAAATAAATTTTAGTGTGATAAGAAAACTTTATTGAGATGTATTTTAGTGTGATACATAGTTTTAGTGTGACAAGAAACAGTAAAGCTGCGCTTCTCGCGGCCAGTCTATGGATGTGAGTGTGACTCAGTATATTTTTTTCTTTTCCAGTTCTAGTAGTAACATACCCTCTAGCGAAAAGGTTTACCAACTATCCTCAAATATTCCTCGGCGCGACGTTCAATTGGGGGGCGCTGCTTGGGTACAGTGCCATACAAGGTACGGTCGACCTGGCCGTATGCGCGCCTCTTTACATTGGAGCGCTAGCCTGGACCGTGGTCTATGACACTATTTACGCACATCAGGTACTTGTTTATTTATTTATTTTATTTAGGAAAACCAACAGCTGTAAAATAGATTAAGAAATAACAATATGTGTCATAAAGCCAATTACAGGTTTTCACGATTAAGTTTTAGAAGTTTTAGATTACTTTAGTGTGACAAGATCATTTTAGTATGACAGAATATTTTTAATTTAATTTTAATCGTGAAAGAAGCAAGATAAGTACTCAAGAATCGTAGCAAGTGGCGGAATCGTAACAAACTACAATGTTTCTGACTACCCCTGTGGGACAAAGCCGTGTATGTAATAATTTTAGTATGACAGAATCATTTTAGTGTGACACGATCATTTTGGTGTGACAGGATCATTTTAATGTGACACGATCGTTTTAGTGTGACAAAAATATTTTTATGTAAGTAACTAGATTATTTTAGAGCAAGCAAAAATACTTGTTATTATTTTTAAATACCTACCAATTACCTACCTGTCTATGTAGTGAGAATACCGGAGGTCCGATCCCCTTTTAAAAGGCCGGCAACGCACTTGTGACTCGTCTGGTGTTGCCTCTGGTAATCGCTTACCATCAGGCGATCCGTCTGCTCTTTTACTCCCTATCCCATAAAAAAATAGTGGTATTTTAAAAAATTAAATTAAATACAAATCGTATTCTGAAAAAATCATTGAAATAGGATATAATAGTTCAAAGATACAAGGGGAGGATTGAGGGAGGATGCTTTGTCCCTTTCCCCCAAATGAGTGTTAGTATAGGATTTGCATGGCGCATTGGTTTGTGACGTCATAAACAAGTACAGTGCGTTCTCTATCTAGCATAAAATTAAAATGCTTGTAACTTCCTTATTTTTGAGCAGATTTTGTTTTCGTTGATGGATTCTATTTATGGTAAACATTTGGATAAGACTATAAAAAAATAATCAGTCAAATAGCCTATTGTGGCGATTTGGGCACGACGACCTTGAATTGTAAACTTCAATTGTGTTTACTTCCATGAATATTTAATGTTAGCGTTTCTTACTTTATTTGGTGATGTGATTGAGATACGTATATTCCCCTTTCGGATCGGGCAGGGTATCTTTAACATAGTTTATAATTCTGGTTAGAAATAAACCTAAGACAATATTTTGTCTTCTAGGACAAAGAAGATGATTTAAAAGTTGGCATCAAGTCTACAGCGCTAACGTTTGGGAAAAACACTCGTCCGGCATTAGCTGCGTGTTTGGGCATCAGTGCTACGTCATTAGCCTTGGCTGGGCATGCTGCGGGCCTCGGCTTGCCTTATATGCTGGCTATAGTTGCCTACACTGCCCATGCTGGGCAACAGGTAACATTGATTTTTCCCTTGTTACAACTAGTACATTTATGCTTAGTTAGCGGAGATTGTAATCATCATCATCATCTAGTCTCATCATAACTGCCTATTGCCACTGCTGAACGTAGGCCTCCCCCAGATTGTAATAGGTAGTACTAATTTATCTAATCCTTGAGGAACAGAAATAAAATGTGGAGACTTCCTGTCAACATTTTTTTTCTTGAACGAAAATTGTCCCGAGTTTCAGGACATCACTGAAGTACCTTAAATATTAATGTTATTAATACAATACAATTTTGGTACAGAGATAGATTATAGCCTGGAATTGCACAGGATTTTTATCCAGGTCGGATCCAATTTTGAAGTCCATGCTGACGTAGTCGCGGGCAGGAGCTAGTAACATTACAATTATAAAAACAAACAATTTACAATGGCGAGCTTAACCGAAAATTGAGAGAGTCGAATCTACCAGCAAACTTACTTTTTTTCCAGATTTACACATTGGACACAGAAAACCCGGAGGACTGTGCATCAAAATTCAAATCTAATTCATCTGTGGGGGCGATAATATTGATGGGGATCTTAGCAGGGGGGTATAAACAGTATATGGATAACATCAGGGACAATGTTAACCACGAGAATACCACTCGAAGTTGCTTATTTGGCTAATTGTGTAAGAAACTTGAAGCGGTACTTTTAGTACCGCGTGTTATAATTTAGCCAGAATGCTACTACACATGAAAATATTAAGTAAAGCTCTTTATTTAGCCAACTCGAGTTAAAACTTAAAGTGGTACTTTTAGTCCCATCCATGTGTTCTAAATCTCAAAAATGCTACTATACATCTTGAATCAAGTAGCGCTGTTTATTTAGCTAACTCGAGTGAAGGAGAAGTCTACTTTTCTACCAAGTAGCAAACAATTCATATAGAGCTTTTTATTAAGCGAATTCGATTTTTACCACGACTTGCAATTTAGCTACTTGCAATATGAAACATGAGGATACCACACAAAACTATAATTTATTTAGAATTGAAGTTTGATGTGATGCTTTTACTACCACGTTATTATGTAGCTAAATGTAGTATAAATAGACGCGAGGATGCCACGAAACGCTGGATAATTAGCTAAATTGTTTTCAATTTCGCTAGATAATTAGCTAATTTTTGTAGAGCTTGAGATCTTTCTTTTTTTTTAAAAACGTTGCCCCACAGTAGGATTTTCTCCTGTGTCGTGGGTGCGTTTACAAACACAAATTCTCACATACAAACGCCCAGACCCGGAACAACTACCTGTAGATCATACAAATATTTGCTCCGTGCGGGGATCGAACCCACAACACGTGGCGCAGAAGCCGATCGCTCAACCGCTACGCCAATCGTGTCGTCAAGATGGTACTTTTACGACGACATTGCAATCCAGCTAAATGCAGTATTAAATAAATGCGATGTTGCTTAATAAAGCTAGATAATGAGCTTATCTGTGTCGAAGCTTAAAGTGGTACTTTTACTACTACATTTTAATTTAGCTAAATAATGTATGAAACATGAAAATACCAAACAAATCTAGATAATTAGCTAATTTTATGTTCAAACTCGAAATGGTACTTTTGGTGTCGTTAAGAAACTTAACAGCGCCGAAGTGTATGTACCTACAAATTATTTAAAAAGCTAAGCCATTAATTATGTAATCGTGCGTGCTGTGACTAGTCTTAGAGTTACTATGTAGTTTATGTAATTATTAGGCTGTAAATATTTTAGGCTGATAATTCACCTTAGGCTGTCAATTTTTTTTTTATTGTAGCTCTTTATTTGATTCTAGATTCATAACACTAGTAATTGCGACATTAACTATACAATATTAACAACTAAGTATCGTAGAAAGGAGCTATTTTAATCAATTTTGAACTGTATCTTTTTAATTTACAAGGAATAAAATCAACAAAAAAATTCATCTCAGCATTCTTGATAATAGTCATGAAAACCAATTGTGAAAAAGAAAATAGCGATAAAAACGAAAATTATTTTGGGATTACTTTGCCCTACCAATATTCTTTGTTTCGTTATTTGAAAGTAGTATTAGTTAAGGTTTATCGAATAAAAGTTCCTATAAAATGGCAACACCTTTATTATTTTGCCCCAAAATGTACCAAAATGCATTCCTTTTCACGTAATTTACATTTGTACAGAAACGTATGTTTAGATCAAAATCATTCCATGAATCAAAGTTGCCCGGTACTAGAACTTGCTTAAAAAACGTTATTGTAGCTAGAAGTTGTCTAAACTGACAATTTGGACCGTTGGCACAGCTTTTAGCTTGATAAGGATTTTTGAGCAAAGGTTTTAGTTCTCAGTTGTGAATGTTGTATTGTTACAATTACTACTGCCATGAAACTGTAGCTAAAAACGTTATTGTAGCTAGAAGTTGTCAAAACTTACAATTTGGACCGTTGGCACAGTTTTTCGCAAGGATTTTTGAGCAAAGGTTTTAGTTCTCAGTTGTGAATGTTGTATAGTTAATGTCACAATTACTAGTGCCATGAATCTAGAATGTGTTTAGACATACAGTTTGTGACAATTCAATTGAAATTTTTAATTTAGCGGGCTCAGGTGAACAATCAGCCTTAACCTTTTGAGCGCCATAGTATAGACGACAAACCAAAATGTGCCCATCACGCCACGGTCGCGTCTGGGTGACAGATTCCTATAGGAAATTCGGAAGCTTGGCATTGAGGGCACGCTTTTTCTGTTTTGATTTGGCGGTCAAAAGCTTAGTATAATTCTTGAATTAAAACTGCCTCATTAGCGTAGTGGTCTTGATTCCCATATTATTATCGAGGTCATGACCCTCCCCCAAATCGTACACCCCCCTCGGGTCGCCACTGGAACCGACTCAGATGGGGGACGTTGAAAAAGTGTCCAACTGTCAGCAGTAAATAATAGTTCAGAAACCTTCCAAAACGGCGCTAACATTATAATACGTTTAGTGATTTTTTTATTATATATCGTTAAAAAACATAATGTAATTGAACATTAATGGGCAAAGTTTGCTTGGGAAAAAGTTGTCCAAGTAGGCGAAAATTTACCCTGTGGCAACTGTAGCGCCACCCTAATTAAACGCTATTGACGGACACTTCATACAATTTGATTAAAATTGTGTTTGAATTACGATTTATTTCGGTATTACGTTTGTAAGAGAAATTCGGTCCGCCGGACTCTTAGCGTCTCTGAATGCGACAGAAAGTATTGTAATATAAATTCATGTTATATAATGTACAGTTGTTTGTTATAATAATAAAATTGTTCTTGCCATGAATACGAGTTTTATTATTGTTGGTTTTTTATTTGGTTCCGTACGTATAATGTCGCAATTACCATTACCATGAATGCAGAACTTATTATAGACCTACAAACTGCGAAAAATCACTTGAAATTTGAATTTCGCGGACTCAGCTGAACGATCCGCCTTAAGTGATCTATTTACAGAAATTAATCTAAAATATTATATTATATGTATATTTAAATAAAATCCAATTGCAGTAACACATTTTCTGTGGAAAAATCAAAGAAAAAGAGGCCATCCATAGATTATAATTGGTAAAAAAATTGTTATTTTTATTTTTTTATTAATATTTAAATGCATCTTCTCAATATCATGTTTGGCCAGCGTAACATCGAACGTTTTTAACTTTGCGAAAACGGAGGAGACGCGTTGGTCTCCAAATAGAAGATTCCAGATTGTCTGAAAACAAAAAAAAAAACATTTTTCCTTCACTAAAAATAACTTTATAATCTTAGCATGGAAAATGCAAAAAAAAATCACAAAAAGATAATTAAAAGGTAAGGTTAAGGCATCGTACGACATCGAACATGTCCTTTGAGAAGCAAAGTTACTTGCTTTTCAATAGATGTCGCCAACGTCACCTTATGACGTAAATTCAGAATGTGAAGGCAAATTTCAATCTTGCGGGTGGGGTTCGCGGTGGCTTAGAGGTTAGAGCGTCTGGTGTATATAACCAGAAGACGCAGGTCCGAATCCTGCCCGCGATTGAATTTTTCCTTCACTAAAAATTAAAAAAATTAACATTTTATACTACAATATAGTCCACCACGCTGGCCTAGTGCGGGTTGGCAGACTTCACACGCCGTCGAGAAAATCTCTCAGGCATGCAGGTTTCCTCACGATGTTTTCCTTCACCGTTTAAGCGAGTAAGTATTAGTTATTATATAACTTAAGTACATGATTACGAAAAATCAGAGGTGCCTTGGATTTGCATTTAGTTGGCAGACCAATGGTGATATCAATAAGCTATAACTCTTTTTTGGTATCGTAAAATCCTTATATAATTTATATCAATAAAAATTAATCATCGAAATGTATGGGTACGCTCATAACTTCCGAACGATTGCACCAAATTTGATAATTATTTTTTGTTGTATTCGTTATTGTCAGGACAAGGTTTGTAGAATCTTTTTTTTTAATGTCGGGAATATCTACGGGGCGCTAGATTTATTATAAAACAAAGTCTACCGCCGCGTCTGTCTGTCTGTTCACGATAAACCCAAAAACTACTGAACGGATTTTCATGTGGTTTTCACTAATGGACGGAGTGATTCATGAGGGAGGTTTTAATATATTTAACATCACATTATGACCCTTAGGAATGGGGCAACCCGGGTGAAACCGCGGGCGGTTCGCTAACTTTTTTTATTGGTTAAATCAGCGAAAAAGCAAACGAGCCACCTGGTGGTAAGTACAGTAAACGCTCAAAAGTCCATACCTTAGCACGCTAAGGATTACATTGCTATGAACAGTACGAGCGAGCACAGCCAGTGCGTGTTACTTGTTAACGATAATGAATAGAATATCGTAAGTCAAAATAAACGTCAAGCTATTGCGTTGTGAGATTGTCTATGGACTTTTGGTTGCCACTGTACCTAGTCATCGTAGCTCATAAACACCTGGAACATCAGAACAGATGCTGATGCGTTGCCGACCCATAAGAGCCCTGGACTGCAGACTGCCACAGCCGCAGCAACTGAGGGGAAACTGGCTTTTATGGGTAAAAGTCGAAACACACACCAAGGTGCTTTACGACAGACTCCGACGTAAGGGTGGTCGCCAGCCAGTCAGACCACAAGAGGTACTGTACCACTGAGCCAGATATTTTCTCTTACGAGAGGCCTATCTGAGTGGCAGTGATGAACAGTATTTTGACCCGTCCCCACACTTAAGTAGGTATAAAAATATATATGTTAAGCTCACCCAGTCTTAGGGACAAGTCCTCCCATGCGAAGCCAGCCAAGCATATAACAGTTGCCTGTCATGGCAGTCAGGTAGGAGAGACACCGGCGTCCAGTAAACCCACCCGTCGTCAAAGACTCCGCCATGTAAAAGTATGACCTATGAGAAAAAAAAAATACTGTTAGGTACACGTGCACCGGGTAACTTTTAGAAAAAAAAATTCTTGACCCGATTGCGTCATAAGGAGGGTTATGTTTATTTTAGTGAAGGAAAAATTCAAAATTTGCCTTCACATTCTGAATTTACCTTCACATTCTGAATTCGATCAAGCGGGTGGGACTCGCGGTGGCTTAGCGGTCAGAGCGCAGAGCGTCTGGTGTATCTAACCAGAAGACGCAGGTTCGAATCCTGCCCGCGATTGAAAATTTTTCCTTCACTAAAATAACTTTAAATATAATCTTAGCATGGAAAATGCAAAAAAATCACAAAACGATAGTTAAAAGGGTTATGTTTTTCGAATGTATGTATATTTCTTTGGCACACTATATAGCCTAAATGGTTTGATGGATTTTAGCATCTATTATTCTTCTATATTCCTCTATTATTTTAATGAACTTATATAGTAGAATCAAATATTGTTTTTTTGTTGAATTTGGAATGTATTTTAAAACAGTGTGTATAGGTATAGGATATTATTCCTGAATTAAAAGATTTTTTACCTAGCATGGTCACACTCCTGCGTCGAACAGCCAGGCATGCCCACCCCACCGTTGGGATAGAAGTCCACGTCTCCTAGGGGGGGCGCGTAGCCCAACAGCCCAGCGTTGGTATGAATAACTTCAGTATATTCGCCATCAGTTGCGGTAAACCTGTCGTCGTTAAAAACCCAGCCAGGAAGTGCGGGATCTAAGGCTGAGAGAGACAAGAATAATCACAACAAAGTCAGTAACATTGCCACAAACTTCCTAGCTAATCGGTTTTTTATCGGATACATTTCGGAGAGTGTGCATCAGATCTACACGATCATATTCCCCCTAGCCCTTTCTACTATCGGACGACCAGAAACACGAAAAAGCGACATCGTCCACTTTTATCATGCGTACCGCTGACATGTAGAATCTTCCCCGATAGATATAATCTGGGTGTCTTTAAATCACGAGTGAATCGGTTTCTTCTAGTCAAGCGCGCTCCATCGTAGATTGCAGTGTCGCTTAACATCAGGCGAACTGGCGGTCAAGCGTATCACGGATAAAAGCAAAAAAAAAACAGTTATTGTAAGGACGTTTGCTTGGGCGGTCAATCATAATAAATTACAAAATAATTATTTAATAAACTGTCTCATTAGCTTAATGATTCTTAGCGCAACTGCTACGCTAGAGGTCCTGGATTCGATCCCCAGGTCGAGCAGTGTTATTGGATTTCCTATGAAATTCTCAGTAGCAGCTCGGAGTTTGATACTTGTGCCCGGTTAATGGCAATAAGCTCGCATCCTATTACATGGGACCTAAACATCCTGGCGGGCCTACACCTCTGCCTTACCCTTCAGGGAATACAGGCGTAATGGTAGTTATATAGATCAGATATATGATGGAAAACACTTACCAGTAATGTAAGCAATTCTTCCGCCAAGGTTTCTGCCGATGATTCCAACCTGGTGGCCTCCAAGGCTATGTCCAACGAGGTGGTACATGGTGGGGATAGCCCCAGTGGCAGAGTTCAACCAGTCAATAAATTTGGCCACACTTTCACCTGAAATTAAGAGTTAAAGTGGAGAATTACAAAGGTAATGTAGAAGTAGGTAGGTATTTAAAAATCACAATAGTAGTTTCTGACACTTACGCGAATATTAGACATTGAAATAAAACTATTTTTTACGGATTTTATCGCGTTGTATTAATATTATTTGATTCCCGACGTCTCGGATGCTTTACAGCATTCATGGCCTCGTGTGGACTGTCTTAGAATTACAAAAAAATGGTAAAAGATGAGCGCTGAGGCCGAGCGTTGATCGCTGAGTCGACGCTCATAAGCCTTGAACACTCGCGTTCAATGCTGCTTGAGCATTCTCAAGCTCAAGTCTTGACCAGTTGAATTTTTGGACTTGCATGATTAGCAAAACTCTTTTTGGACTTGCATGATTAGCAAAACTCAGAGCGTCGGTTCAGAGCCCAAGGATCGGCCTAAGCGCATGATTTTTACAACAATAGTTATAATCTAAATCGTTTTGGGAAGCGGTTGAAACCAGCAGCTAGTAATAATAATAATTTAAATATGTAATCATGTTATTTAACTTTAAAAGAGACCATGATACTCTGATTTTATTTCTGTGTTTCTTCTCAGACGTTTTCATAAGTAACTATCCAGTAAAAAAAAATATTAACTTGTTAAAGTATCTTGACTGCCTCATTAGTCTAGTGGTCCCAAGTGAGACTGCTACACTAGAGGTCCTGGGTTCGATCCCCAGGTCGAGCAAAGTGTTATTGGGTATTTCTATGAAATTCTCATTAGCAGCTCGGAGTCTGGATTTGTGCCCGGTTAATGGCTATAGGCTCGCCCCCTATAACATGGGACCTAAACATACCGGCGAACTGTGGGTGTACATTAAGTACACCTCTGCCTAACCCTTCGGGGAATACAGGCGTGATGGTATGTTATGTTATGTTATGTTAAAGTATCTTCAACCCTTTGACCACCATGTCAAAACAGAAAAACCGTGCCCTCGACGCCAAGCTCCGAATTTCCTCTATAAATCTTCCAGTAATCCCACTTCACAGAAAACCGACGTTAAACAACGCTTACGTTGTGTTTCGCCGAGTGAGTGAGGTTACCGGAGGCCCAATCCCCTTTTAAAAGGTCGGCAACGCACTCGTGACTCCTCTAGTGTTGCGGGTGTCCATGGGCGACGGTAATCGCTTACCATCAGGCGATCCGTCTGATCGTTTGCCCTCCTATCACATAAAAAAAAACCCAGTCGCGACTGTGGCGTGCTGGCCACATTTTGGTTTGTGGTCTAATGTTTGGCGATAAAAAGGTTATAATCCAACGTAAATTTTGTTTTGAATTAGACCATTTAAAAAAGGCACTTGAAAAGTCATAACTAGTTGCACGGTTCCAAAAAGGTCTTATGGAGAAGAGAGCCCTCTCTTCTTCATACCTTCTTCTAAGAAACTCCACCTACTCTTAAAAAAAACTAGATTACCATATGAATCCTTACAACTTTGTTTTAAATACCTAATTGCCGAGAATTAAGCAGTTTGATGTGTAAGTAAGATTTATTCAGGATAGTCTTTATACTAAAAGAAAGGGATTGGCACAGAAAGTAAGAGCTGACCACTCCCGACAGACAGCATCTCCGACAGCACGTGTGTATCGGCGTGGTTCTACTCAACAATGTTGTAGGGAATAAAACGAACCGACAAGATCAGACCGCGGGCACAATATTTTTATAGAGATTTATTTACTAGACTACTAGACCACTAGACTGCCTCATTAGTCTAGTGGTCCCAAGCGCAACTGCTCCCCTAGAGGTCCTGGGTTCGATCCCCAGGTCGAGCAAAGTGTTATTGGGTTTTTCTATGACATTCTCAGTAGCAGCTCAGTCTGGATTTGTGCCCGGTTAATGGCTATAGGCTCGCCCCCTGTGAACTGTGAACTGTGGGTGTAAATTAAGTACTCCTCTGCCTATCCCTTCTGGGAATACAGGCGTGATGGTATGTTATTTATTTACTAAAATAAATATTATTTATCATTTAACTCACCAGAAGGAACAGTGTTTGCAAGGGCAGCTAGGTAGTTGATAGTGCCAGCTCCAGCACTCCAGTCAACCACAATGACATTCACGTCCTCAGCAGACAGAAAGGCTGGGAAGAATCAGCATAGTATTTATGTGTAATGACAAAAAAGACGATTAACGAAAGGAATTTATAAGGCGAATGTCAGCGGCAGCGCCGGTAGAGGTCGCCCTAGAAGGACATACGCCGATCTTATTAGCGAAATCCTTCAAAAAGGTCAGGTTCGTAGCACTCGCAACCGGCGTGTATGTATGAGAAGATGTATGAATGTGGAAGAAGCAAAAGAAGTATGCAAGAATCGTAGTAAGTGGCGGTCTATAGTTTCTGCCTACCCCTGTGGGAGGAAGGCGTGAGTGTATGTATACACTCATACAAAAAAACAAGCCGCCTGATGGTAATCGGTAACCGCAGCCTTCCCAGCGTAAATACTAGGATCCGGTGAAGGGCGGCCATTTTGGGGGCTGTCTATTGTGATGACGTGTGTTGGTGTCAAATGAATACACGTGTAGCGACATCTACCGCGCTACATAGAAAATAGACGGACAGTCACGAATCGCGCTAGTGAAGTTTGCAACGCAACATGCATATATATATACAACTGCCTGACATTAATCGTTGGCAGCCAGGCAAAACATCCGCCTGGTCGGAGGATCCTCCCTTTGGTGTGAGGGGCAACACACCTCGCCCCTCCACACAGGCGCTCCGTGCCTATCGCCTCGAGCGACACAATATTTTTGTGCGATTACCTACATCAGCTTGCGCTCATATGAGTGTGGAGACTAAGGGAGGCCCTTTAGGCCCTCCCGAAAACAGTGAAACTAGTGAAATGGACACGGACAGTGCAATTGTGAACAATAAAAAGAACAGTGGCTATAAATTAGTTAGTGTAAGTGAACTTTTACCGGATAATGAAGGACAATACGCGGTTGCTTGTTGGCACTGCGCAAAAATTAACGTAATTAAAAAAATCCATGAGTGGCAGGGACTCCAAACCAAGATCAAACAATTAACTTGTAGATTATGTAACAAGCGAAGTGTCGTGAAATGTTTCATAAAAACGTCAGCAAATATTTCAAACGGACACTTAGTGAACAGTGTAAACAAAATTAATATATATTCGTGTAACATAAACTTCTGCAAAATCAATAAGATAAACTGCCGTAAGTGCAACGGACAATTAAATGTTAAGTACATGCCAATTATAGGACTTGAAAGTGAAGAAAACGTGACCTGTGAATGTGGCATAGTTAACAAAATAGTATCGAAATATAGAGAGGTAGCTAGGACCCAAAGTACAAGGGATGAGCCATTGCGCTGTGGGTCGGGCCACCCCTCTTACCAAACACCGCGTCACGACTTTGGTGACGCGATTGCTGTGACGGCGCCCGGCGGCATGACCACTGGCGCCGCGCGAACGAAACCGAATGAAGCCTTCGCTGATGCGCAAGCTCTTATTGTCGCCCCCATTGCGTGCGACGACATGAGCGTCTCGACGCTTCTGTGCGCCGACTCCGCGACTCAGTGCGGTTACACGAATGAGCGAGCGCGCGCCGCCAGTTCGACCGTCACCTTACAGCGACAGTCTGGCTTAAGAACAAACAACCGCTTCTCTTCACTCCCCACCGAAGAGGGGTACAAAGACGAAGAGAAAAGGGAAAAAGACTACGCCCACGCGACCTTTACCTCACCCAAACCCAAGAAGAGAAAGCGAGGTGCCGTCACTCCTAACTCAACCGCGACCCAACGACAACCGAGAGTGATCACGTCATCCAGTCACATCCCCGATATAATCATAACAGATGTCAAGAAAATCAACGATCCAGAATACCTAAACAAAATTAGAAAAATAACGACAGACCAGGGAGCAAGACACGCCATGGCCAGTAACAAAAGAACCATCACGATCCGCGTATACACCGCGGACATGAGGAAAATAATTATAGAAGAGTTGAGGAAACTTGACGACAGGCTCCGCTTCGTAGCACGCGTCCCTAAAGCCCAGCAGACCCATCAAACGAAGGTTGTGCTCAACACAAACATCTACGATGAGACGAACGCGGCATGTCTTGATGAAATGGAGAGGTGCATCGGTGTGAGACCGATCAAAATGAGAACAATTAAAGGTAACCTACACTTATTTATCTTTGATGGTGCCCACTCATACGATGAAATTGTCACACTTATGAAGACAACAAAGCATGCGTACTTCGGGGCCTTCAGCATGAAGCCTCAGGAATACAAAGATGACCCCAGGAGAGTAGTACAATGTAAGAAATGTTTCCTCTTCACGCATGCGACATCGGCGTGTCACGGTGAGAAGAAACACCCCACCTCCACAATTCAAAACGAAGAAGGCATAGATATTGAAATATGCACAGCATGCAAGAAACCGGGCCATGGGGCCAACCAAGCCAAATGCGAGAAGTTCCAGAAGGCAGTGGACCGTCAACTGGCACAACATGAAGAAAAAGAAAGGAAAAAAAGAGAAACAGGTGAACGCAGATACGCAGCACTGAGATACCGTCAGGAAAACGTCTCGTATGTAAACATAACCTCCACTTCACAATATCCACCGTTGCCTAAACAGGCATCCCAACCACAATCACAACCACAGCACCAGCCACCAATGCAACTAAAAGAACACACAGCAAACAAAGAAAACAACATGGAGCCCATAGGGCAGGAGCTACAAACAACTATGAAACAAATATTACACCAGCTACAGCTACAACACGAAATCCTCGTAAAAATTCTCAACAAATAACCCGAGACATCAATATCATAAATTGCGCATACTGCACTTCAATGCGCAAGGATTGAAAGGTAAAATCCTTGAGCTAAAATCTCTAGCCGACCGTCATAAACCACACATAATTGTAGTCAATGAGTGCCGGGTGGACTCTTCTAAAATCCGCATAGACCTTCCGAACTACGATAAGATCACGCACTCGATCGCGTCGCATCTAACTACAGCCATGTACGTGATGCGAGGAATACGCTGGAATCAGACCGATGTTACTCCAGGTACCGAAGACAGAGACCGCATCATCGAAGGCGTCGCTATCAACCTCACTTATGATCATCTGACCGGGGATTCCCTAAAAATTAAGGGAATATACATACCGCACAGATCAGAGCACTACGACGCCGCAGCACTTAATGATGAGCTAGAAGATATAATAACCGAAGCTCCAAACATCACCATAGGGGACCTCAACCTTAAAATGACCGCACTCAACCAAACGAGAGACGAAGGGGCGGGAATACTTGTCCGCGACCTCTGTAACTCCGACGTCTGCACCATACACCACACGGGCCTACCTTCGCGACCCAACAGTGCGGGCTATGGCATCCTCGATGCAGCCATCTTCTCGCACGATGCGCAAGCTTTCGACACTATAACATGCCGACAAACAACTCCAGTTGGGTCCGATCATATGCCCTGGCTACTGGACCTAAGCATAGTGGTGGACAGAGAGAAAACACTGGTAAGAAATACTCGCGCTATTGCAAACAACGAAGATATCAGGCAACAATTCCAACAAACCCTATGGGATAAAACCACGCACCTATCTAAGGAAATCACAACCGACGCAGAATGCGAGGAATATATACTACAACTAGAAAAAGCCATTACAGAAACTTTGGATGAGTATGCGCCACTACATGAAAACAACAGAAGAGAACAACTTCCAGAAGAGATTAATGAACTGATCGACAAAAGAAACCAAGCAAAAAGTAAAGCGTGGCGACTACGCTTCAACCAGGACAGAATAATGGAACAAAGAAGAACCTACAATTATCTGAAACGTCAGGTCCAACAAGCACTCTTGGAATACAGCAGCGAAAACTGGACCCGGATGATAAACGATACACGGAACAACAGAACTCAGATGTGGCGAATCCAACGCAACCTCAAGGCTCCAGTACAGAGACTCCCCCACATTGAGGGCTGCAACAGTGAGAAAGAAACTATCGAAGCCCTGGTCAACGCAGCGATCGTCACAGAAGTCGAGATAAAAAACGAATATAAGAGCACAGAGAAGACCACACCGTTCCAGCCTCTTGATCCCACCTCCATTGAGGAAATCAGATTCGCGCTGAAACGCTTTAAAAATAAGAAGGCGCCTGGCCCGGACAAAATCAAAGCAGACGCCCTCAAACTAGGAGGAGACCCCTTTCTCACCAGGTACAAAGTTATAGCTGACTATCTGTTACTAACAGGTTATTACCCCAATAGATGGAAAATCGGGGAATGCATCTTCTTACATAAGGCAGGCAAGAATCACCGGGACGCGAAATCATACCGACCCATCAATCTCCTAAATATCATGGGTAAACTACATGAACGCTTGCTCTTATCGCGCCTGCGTCAGACGGCCGACAGACTCCAACCATCATTCCAACATGGCTTCACCAAGAACAGAGGAACAGGCACACAGATCCTTCGCACCGGCAAGTTCATCACAGATGCGCTGGAAGCGGGGGAAAGTGTGGCCATTGTCCTGACGGATCTTTCGAAGGCCTTTGACTCAATAAACCACGAAGGTCTGACGAAGAAGCTTGAAACAGCTGACGTCCCGAACAACATCATCAAACTAATAGAGAACTACCTGAGTGGTCGCAAAATCTACGGACGCTTCAGAACCACCAACGGCGATGAAAAACCGGTGCCACACGGGGTCCCCCAGGGCTCGATCTTAGGTCCGATTATTTTCAATCTGTACGTCCACGACGTTTGGGACCAAAGGGACCGTATCCGTGGACTCAAGCTCTCCCAATACGCCGATGATCTGTGCATCCTTAACAGATCTCCCGACCCGAACGGCGCGACACACCGCGCGAGCTGGGCTGCTGACACCGTCATCGACTACTACCGTCGCTGGGGGCTAAAATGCAACGTAGACAAAACGGAGTGTGCTATGTTCACTAACAAGAGAAACTACCGCAGAACCATTCGCATTAAAAATGAGGTTACCGAATATAAAAATAGCATAAAATATCTAGGCGTACACCTAGACAAAACTATGACCATGGGTAAACAGACGGATTACGTTGTGCAGAAGGCGCGACGAGCACGCGGCGCGCTAGCCCCTATCATAGGCTGGCACGCCAAGACCGACATGACTGTGAAACTTGCTGTCGTTCAGGCCTGCTTACTTCCTATCTTGGATTATGGCGTGGTACAACTACTCTCACGTTACAGTAAGAGCAACTTAATAAAAATTGAACGCCAATATCGAATGGCTCTCAAGACCAGCGGACAATTCCCAAGACGCCTAGAAACCTCACTACTCTGGGATATGCTCGATTGGGATCCATGGCACCTCCGTGCACAAGATCTAAACGAGGACATGCTGCGCCGACTCCGCGAAATGCATATCGAGGATCTAGAAACCACTGGTGACGCCTACCTCGGATACGGACAGCACAATCCCCTCCTAACTAACACTAGACTAGGTGAAATCGACTATATACCAAAAAAAGACAGGAGTCGGTTGCTCAGCAAGCGAACGACCGCTCCACGTCCCCATAAATTGTAATTAGCTGTAAATAGGATAGGGTAATATAAAAAAACATTATAAATCTATATAAATTTATTCTGTACACACTAACAAACTCACAGCACACACGACACTTATATAGATCTCTTCAGACAAACATAGGTAGACTGTAAGTAGCTGACACACCCACATGCCGAACTCACCACCGACTTGTGGACATAATGTAACATATGAACTAGGGAAATAAACACATTCTATTCTATTCTATTCTATTCTATTCACACAGGTGTAGGTTCGATGGAAGTAAGTATAAAAAAAAAATTAGCTTATAGGTAAGTCATAAGCTAAAGTACATAATATATGGGATGGAGGCGCGTCCCACACTACACTATAATGTAACAATGACGTTCCAAACTTAGTAGGTACTTTTGAACACAGTACAGTAATCATTTATTCAACATAGACCATCAGGTAGTCCTAGTGATCTATCTTGAGTAAATGATTTTGACTTTGGCACTCAACAAAACTCGAAGTATAAATAAAAATCCGGCCAAGTGCGAGTCGGCGGCGACGGGTTCCGTACCATAATCACGACATAGTATAAAACAAAGTCGCTGTCGCTGTCTGTCCGTCCCTATGTATGCTTAAATCTTTAAAACTACGCAACGGATTTTGAAGCGGTTTTATTTTAATAGATAGAGTGATTCAAGAGGAAGGTTTTAAGGTATTTAACATTACCCTACGGCTCTTAGGAATGGGGCAACGCGGGTGAAACCGCGGGCGGGCGACACCGCGGGCGGGCAGCTAGCTATGTATCTATAAAAACGGCAAAAAAATCACGTTTGTTGTATGGGAGTTCTCTTAAATATTTATTTTATTCTGTTTTTTAGTATTTGTTGTTATAGCGGCAACAGAAATACATCATCTATGAAAATTTCAAATGTCTAACTATCACGGTTCATGAGATACAGCCTGGTGACAGACGGACGGACAGCGGAGCCTTAGTAATAGGGTCCCGTTTTACCCTTTGGGTACGGAACCCTATAAAATATCTTACCTGGAACTAGAACAGTGTTGAAATCAGAGGTGGCGGAGTCTAGCCACCCATGGATCAAGACTACGGTCCTCCTACTAGGGTTGTAGTTTGTGATGCCGAGGAGACCCTCCACTCCTATCAGCAGGGGTTGGCTAACGGATGGGTTTTGCCTGCAAGAGAATAACAGACTGTCAACGATTTGGTCTTCATAGTGAGGAGGGACGAGGGGTGTTATCCTTCCAACCAAACGAAAAATTCTTCGACAAATGTTCCTTGCGCGGTTCAGGATTTGTTCGTTGATTTCTGTATGTGTCGCTACAGTAGCAAAAGGTCAGAGCCTTGAGACCGTAGCTATAATATTGTAGGTAGAAGTTTTTTTTATGGGATAGGAGGGCAAACGAGCAGACGGTTCGCCTGATGGTGAGCGATTACCGCCGCCCATGGACACCCGCAACACCAGAGCAGTCACAAGTGCGTTACCGGCCCTTTAAAAGGGTATTGGGCCTCCGGTAACCTCACTCACTTGGCGAAACACAACGTAAGCGTTGTTTAACGTCGGTTTTCAATTATCATTTATTATTCCCCACGATCATGATAGCAATAGTACTTACCTAGTAAATAGATGGTATACGTTCTGTCGTTCAGGGTTATATCTCGCAGCTTCAGCTAGATCGCTAGCCTTCGCCCACAAGTCCACCAGATGAGCGGCTCCGTCTGGACCCTGCATGTACTGGAATCGGAGACCATCGTCCAGTTTCCTGAGGACAGGATCCTGAGGAAATGCTGGAACAGACATGGTTTTTTTTTAAAAAAAAAGGCTTGCAGCAATGTGGGTCGTACATTACTAGTATTCTTGTTAACCCCTCCTGTCAAGCTAAATGCTCGTGTTACGAGTGTGTTCACATTGGTAGCGCAATGGGTGGCTTTTGAACCGGCAACGGCATGATCGCAAATCAAATCGTCCGACGCCCTATTCATTAGGTAACCGCCGTTTTAGTTGGTTGAACTATCAGTAAAAAATGAAAAAATCGTTATTTATAATCCCTATCGTTCCTCTATCCGACAAAAGATCTCTACCAACGTTTCGGCCTCGTAACTGTTCGTTAACTTTTCCTTCTTAATATTTTACTTCGTAAACATACAATACAATGAGTTACCTAATTCTAAAACACAGATACACTTAGCATCTTTAAGGGTAAACTTAGATTAATGCTATTAGAAAAATGTTACTATAGTATAAAAGAATTTATGGAAGACTAGCTTTTGCCAGCGACTTCGTCCGCGTGGAATAGTTACTTTGTTCCCTAGTTCTTCGCCCGCGGTTTCACCTGCGTTGCCCCGTTCCTAAGGGTTGTAGCAAGACAGACAAACAGACAGACAAAAATTTTACTGATTGCATTTTTGGCGTCAGTATCGATCACTAATCACCCGCTGATAGCTATTTTGGAAATATATTTAATGTACAGAATTGACCTCTCTACAGATTTATTATAAGTATAGATATTAAATAAGTACGAGTATATCCAATGGCATTATATAGTTTAAATATCATTGAGTTTATATAAACTAAATCATAACCTGTACCTACATGTAAGTTAGAATTTAAAATGTTATCTTGTTCTTTTGCGATACCCTAATAGCTAATAGCTAATAGCTCATTAGTATAGTCTTAGTCCTATAATTGTGTACATTTTGCAATAAATAAACACTCACAACTGCAATATAACCCCAGTTTTCTAGCAGGCAAAAGACGAAAACAAAACAGTGTGGCGTTACTAAACGATACAATACCTCTTTCACACATAGACATACTGGATTTCTTGATCTATATATAAGAAAAAGTAAAACCGCCTTCAAAAATGTCCCTTCAATGTACATCAAGTATTCAAATATAACGAACGGTTAATTAAAATTACATTACCGTAAAGTCTGATAAAATCCTTATAATGTTATGTGCAAAACAGTTTCGGAAGTCGGTGCCTTTGATTAGATTGAATCTTTTGATTTCGCCACCGACTTCCGAGACTGTTTTGCACATAACATTTTTTTTTTTTTTTTATTTATTTGGGTAAACAAACAGTGACAAATTACAAATAAACATTAAAAGATATACACATAATTGAGGAGCTAATTTTGACACCAGCACCGTTTACCACAGTTAACTACAGAATTATGAATAAAAACAGAGTACATTGAAAGACTGGAAGCATTAAATTAAGATATTACGTTTTTAGTGTTATGTTTTAATTTTTTTTTATAAATCACTTAATCTGTCAGTGATCATCTTATTAAATACACCAGCGCGCGTGGCCGCAATGTCAATGGAGTTGAAATGAGTGTTGTAAGTGTGTACAAGACGAAACAGAGTTGATCTTTTGCCAGCATTTGTGCGGCATCTAGCCGTCGCAAATAGTTGACATGGGTTGCGGCAATGCGTTCTAGTTGGGATTCTGTAACATAACTTATTGAGTAAGGGAATACAATCATATCTATTATGACACAAATCATACAGTATCCTGGCTTCAAGTTGAGTGCGTCTTTTTTCAAGTTTTAACATATTGTATTTTTGAAGAAGGTCTTCATAAGGTAAACGACCACGGAAACATCTATAGTACATGGAACATAGATACTTCTTTTGGACAGTTTTTATAGCATTTACATATTTAGCATAGAGGGGGTTCCAAATGGGCACAGCATATTCAAGTTGTGTTCGGATCAAGGTTTTGTAAAGGTACAGGAATGTTGTGGGTTTTGTGAACTTGGTAGTGGTGCGCATGACAAAGCCATACATTTTAAATGCTTTATTTATTATGTTATCTATATGTAGTAGTAGTAACATTATTTTTATGGATGTTTTTGAAGGTTTTACTTTTTCTTAAAAGTTATTTTATTTCAAGATTTTAGCGAGTAATATTTTATGTATAACGATTTATAAGCAAAGGTTTTATGTATACGTTGCGAATTGTGGTAATAACTATTGCCATGAATCTAGAACTTATTATATATCTACAAACTGCAAAAAACCACTTGAAATTTGAATTTGGCGGGCTCAGGCGAACGTTCAGCCCTAAATTGATTTATGTTGCCTGTCTTTATCCGTACGTCACTAGGTGGCCACTGAAAATCAGCGCTTTGTTACGGTTTTGTACCATTACAAAGCATTATGCTGAGTGGTAACCTTTTTTTGTGACAGACACGACGTGCAAGAGATTAAAATTATATGCTTGTTAACTCTTTAAGTAGTTATGTATTATCTTTTTGTGATTTTTTTGCATTTTCCATGCTAAGATTATAAAGTTATTTTAGTGAAGGAAATATTCAATCGCGGGCAGGATTCGAACCTGCGTCTTCTGGTTAGATACACCAGACGCTCTGACCGCTTAGCCACCTTGATTGAATTTTTCCTTCACTAAAATAACTTTATAATCTTAGCATGGAAAATGCAAAAAAAAAACAAAAAGATAGTTAAAAGGTAAGGTGGCGACGTACGATATAGAACTAACTGTAAAGTAAGTCATGGCGGTTGAGAAGCAAGTTAACTTGTTTTCAATAGATGTCGCCAACGTCACCTTATGACGTAAATTCAGAATGTGAAGGGAAATTTCGAACAAGCGGGTGGGACTCGTGGTGGCTTAGCGGTCGGAGCGTCTGGTGTATCTAACCAGAAGACGCAGGTTCGAAACCTGCCCGCGATTGAATTTTTCCTTCACTAAAATAACTAGTTATGTATTAATTATGTTTGTTTGCACGTCCGTTGATAAATAATAAATGTAGATTTATCGCGATACAATCCGTAAAGTGGTATTATTTCAATATGTCCAATATTCGCGTACCTATGTTTCAGAAATCAGCAATATCGAATTAGTAATGACAATAATCACAAATGCGAAATGTGTGTCGTTATCAGTAATAGAGAATGATAAGATTAATTACGATCACTAAGGTAATATTAATTGTAACAACAAAATATATTATGCAGGACAAGCACGGCGGGTTGTGCTGGCGCTGCTGCTGCAGCTGCTGAGACCCTCAAACGGCGTAAATATAGCAACCTTAATGGAAGCTATAATTTTGAGCCGTTTGGGGTGGAAACGCTCGGGCCATGGGGTTCGAGTGCGCGCCATCTTTTTAAGGAAATCTCTAAGAGACTTGTCGACTCTTCGCGTGATCAGAGGACTGGTTTATTCTTGGGTCAAAGAATTAGCATTGCCATTCAACGTGGCAATGCTGCTAGTCTTCTGGGTACGTTACCAGATAACAGTGATGTGGAGGAGTACTTTGACGCCTAGGCACGACAATTTTTTTTTTTTGTTTATCTTTACGTTATATTTTTATAGTTATTATTTTGGTAAAATAATGCTGTAAATATTATACTGTGAATAAATAAGAAAATTTAGATTATGCAGGACAAAACAATTAAAAAAAAAGTAAAACCGCCTTCAATACATACCATCATCATAATATACCATCACTCCTGTATTCCCCGAAGGGTTAGGCAGAGGCGTATTTAATGTACACCCACAGTTCGCCGTTATGTTTAGGTTCCATGTTATAGGGGGCGAGCCTATAGCCATTCACCGAGCACAAATCCAGTCTCCGAGCTGCTACTGAGAATTTCATAGAAAAACCCAATAACACTTTGCTCGACCTGGGGATCGAACCCAGGACCTCTTGTCGCGCTTGGGGCCACTAGACTAATGAGGCAGTCTGCCTTCAATACGTAACATGAAAAATAATGTTATTTGAGTGCAAAAGTGTTTCGGAAGTCGGTGCTGTCGATTTGGTCGAATGTGTTGTTTTCGCCACCCACTTCCGAAACTGTTGAAATCATTATGTTTGCAACTTTTTATTTTGTAGCTTTTGTATGTATGTATGTATTTACGTATGTATGTTGTTATTTTACTTATTTGTGTAATTTTGCTTATTTATTATATTATTGAGTATGTATTAAATGTATTTATATTATATGTGTATGTTGTTTTATAATTGGTTACGTGTTTACTTGTATAATATATAGTATTTATCTTATTATTACTATTATTTTCACACTTCTGTCTACATTTCTTGTTTACACTCTCCTCTCGCAGGTCTGCTGGAAGAGATTTCTTTAGAGATAAGCAGTACCTTTGTACGTAGTAGTCCTAAGTTTTATGTTACTATTTTGTATTATTAGTGTGCATAAATAAATAAATAAATAAATTAATTAATTAATTATTTTGTATGTTATTGAAGGCGGTTTAACTTTTTGTTAAAATATATTTTACGTATTTTGATTTGATAGCCTAGTGATATGATCATAAGACTGCCAAGTCAAAAGTCTCGAGTCTCGTCCAAGGCACGCACCTCTGACTTTTCGAACTCATGTGCGTATTGATAGTTAATTATTACGCGCTTAAACGGTGAAGGAAAACATCGTGAGGAAACCTACATGCCTGAGAGATTTTCTCGATGGCGTGTGAAGTCTGCCAACCCGCGCTAGGCCAGCGTGGTGGACTATAGCCTAATCCCTCGCATTCTGAGAAGAGACCCGTGCCCAGCAGTGGGACAGTATAATGGGTTGATGATGAAGAAGTAATATATATTTTTTAATATTGTAAAAATATGATTAACAAACATCGTCGCTTGATCGCTTGATGGTAAACCGCAGCCTATAGACGTCAGCAACACCAGTGGTATCACTCGCGCGTTGTCATCTTGACACCTCAGTTGTTAAGTCTCATTTGCACATTAATGTCACTAGCTACATTACCTTTCAAACCGGAACACAATAATGTTAGCAGATGATTGATTAGCGCCAGAATATTTGACAATGCGATGGGACCACCCCAGATGAGCTCTAATAGCAATCCATCTTTAACTTACAAATAAAAATCAAATTAATTAGAAATTAGTTTGACGAAAAAGCGAAACCGATTCATGGTGGACATTCCAAAAACTCGAACGAAACGCTTTAAATCCACTTTTATCATGCGTACCACTGAAATGTGGAGTACGCGGAATATAATCTGGGTGTCTTTAAATCACGAGTGAATCGGTTTCTTCTAAGCAAGTGCGCTCCATCGTAGATCGCAGTGTCACTTAACATCAGGCGAACTGGCGGTCAAGCGTAAGCCTATCATGAAAAATATATATATATATTTACCTGTAACAGCAGCTAATCCGAATATAAATAACGCAACCGTTGTAGCCATGATTGACGACAGAATAAATTATCTTTTTCAAAAAGCTATGATTTAGCTACCAAGTATTATCGCTATCAATTAATACTTACGTAAGATCTTTTATCAAAGATAATGAAACAATCTAGAGTTTCTGTTGCATGACGTAATTAATTAATACCTTTAAGAATTAGATTAAAAAAAAAACACCTGTGTCATGAATTGATATAAAACTACTTTTTACGGATTTTATCGCGTTGTATTGATATTATTTGATTCCTGACGTTTCGGATCCTTTACAGCATCCATGGTCATGGGTAAACTGAGGTGACGGACGTCATAATGTTAAAATTACTAACAGCTACCTCACATTTTTTGTTAATTAATAATTATACTATAAAATCAGTAAAAAGTAGTTTTATTTTAAGTGTCAAAAACAAACAAACAACATTTTTGCTAGGATGCCTTTTTTATAACACTAGCGAAACGCTTTCACCCGCGCTGCCTCGTTCCTAAGAGGCGTAGCGTAAATTAGCTAAATTCAGAATTTGAAGGCAAGGCAGGACTCGCGGTGGCTTAGAAGTCAGATATATCTAACCAGAATACGGAGGTTCGAATCCTGCCAGCGATTGAATTTTTCCTTCTCTTTTTTTTACGGAATAGGGCGCAAACGATCAGACGGATCGTCTGAGTCACAACTGCGTTGCCGGCTTTTTAAAAAGGAGTACGCTCTTTTCTTGAAGGTTTGAAAGTCGTATTGGTCCGGAAATACTGCAGGCGAAAGTTCATTCCACAGTTTTGTTGTGCGAGGCAGAAAGTTTCTAGAGAAACGCACTGTTGTGGACTACCAACCATCAAGATGATGGGATGGAACTGCTGCCGCGGAAACTAAAATAACTTTATAATCTTAGCATGGAAAATGCAAAAAATCACAAATAGATAGTTAAAAGGTAAGGTCGCATCGTACGACATCGAAATAACTGTAAAGTAAGTTGTGTCGGTTGAGAAGCAAAGTAACTTGCTTTTCATAGATGTCGCCAACGTCACCTCATGACGTAAATTCAGAATGTGAAGGCAAATTTCAATCAGGCGGATGGGGGTCGCAGTGGCTTAGAAGTCAGAGCGTCTGATGTATCTAACCAGAAGACGCAGGTTCGAATCCTGCCCGCGATTGAATTTTTCCTTCACTACTTTACGTGGGAGAGCCACGCTTCGGCACGAATGGGCCGGCTCGACCGGAGTGATACCACGGCCTCACAGAAATCCGGCGTTAAACAACGCCTACGTTGTGTTTCGCCGAGTGAGTGAGGTTACCGGAGGCTCAATCCCCTTTTAAAAGGTCGGCAATGCACTCGTGACTCCTCTGTTGCGGGTGTCCATGAGCGGCGGTTATCGCTTACCATCAGGCGATCCGTCTGCTCGTTTGCCCTCCTATCCCAAAAAAAAAACTAAAATAACTAAAAAATATTTTGACTACTGTTGCTCTAACAAAGACCCCCCATATTAGTTTTTCTTTAATATCTATAATGTGCAGTCATCGGCCTGTTACAACTTTATTATAGGTATATACTCATTTTTGGCAGTAAATCTAAATTTTTAGGGTAGGTTAATAAGTTAAACAAAAAATTACTACTTTAATAATTTATTTTTAGCCTTGTGAGAATGGTGAGTCAGCGTTGGTAGTTAAAAAGTAAATGCCTAAAGACCTGAAAAGCAAATAATAATCTGTATAAATAAAATTAATCGCCGAAATGTATGTATGTACGCGCATTATTTCCGAACGACAGCACCAAATTGGATAATTCTTAAGTTATTGCTTTAGTAAAGGAAAAAAATTGATGAATGATGAATTTGGCATGATGAAAATTTCAATCATGCGGGTAGGGTTCGCGGTGGCTTAGAGGTCAGAGCGTCTGGTATATCAAACCAGAAGACGCAGCCTACACGCGATTTAATTTTTTTCCTTTACTAAAAAAATAACTTTATAATCTTAGCATGGAAAATGCAAAAAAAAATCACAAAAAGGTGGATAATTCTTTTTTTGTTGTGTTCGGTATTGTCAGGACAGGGTTTGTAGAAAATGTATTTTTTAATCCACGAGAAAACTCGGGAACATTTACGCAAGCGAAGCGGCGGACGGGTCGCTAGTGCTTGCTAATATTATAAACGTGAAAGTTTGTGAGTATGGATGTATGGATGTTTGTTACTTTTTCACGCCAGAACGGCTGAACGGATCTGGGTAAAATTTGGCACACAGATAGATTATGGCCTGGAATAACATATAAGCTATTTTTTATCCAGGGGGCTCTTGAACTCAATTCCGATACATCGACATTGGAATTGTGCCGTTTCGTCAAGCCGAGACTAGCGCCAATTTGTTTCAATATTGCGCGGCGATTGAGTGAACTAAATATGATTGGGAAACGACCCAACCATTGACCAATCAGGATGCCGATACAAGGTAAAATGATTTGTGCTCAAGAGTACGAAATCGCCCGACTGCCAAATTGACATTGGAATCGGATCACGTTTGGATTGGTATTGTATTGTTTTCGAGAGTAAGCCTGCTGGTCAGACCCAATCCTGAAGTCCACGCAGACAAAGTAGCGGGCGGAAGCTAGTTTATTATAAATAACTAGCTGTACCCCGCGGTTTCACCCACTAAAAAATGACGGAATTTCATACAGACTTTCACCGCCCTTTTTAACACCTTAGGGGTTGAATTTTCAAGAATCCTTTCTTATCGGATGCCTACGTCATATAAAGAACACACGTGGTTGGGAGAGCCATGCCTCGGCACGAGTGGGTCGGTTCGACCGGAGTGATACCGCGGCCTCACAGAAAACCGGCGTTAAACAACGCTTACGTTATGTTTCGCCGAGTGAGTGAGGTTACCGGAGGCCGAATCCCCTCTTAAAAGGTCAGCAACGCACTTGTGACTCCTCTGGTGTTGCTGGTGTCCATGAGCGGCGGTAATCGCTTACCATCAGGCGATCCGTATGATCGTTTTTTTATGGGATAGGAGGGCCTATCCCGTAAAAAAACCCTCCAAGTTTCAGGACTCTACGATCAGCAGTTTAGGCTTTGCGTTGATCCGTCAGTCAGTAATTCAAGACAAAGCATTTTATATGTATAAATGATTATAGAACTGTCTCATTAGCCTAGCGGTCCTGAGAGCGACGGATACGTTAGAGGGTTCCCCAAGTCGAGCAAAGTATTATTGAGTTTTTCTATGACATTCTCAGTAGCATCTCAGAGTTCGCTATTTGTGCCCAGTTAATGGCTATAGGCTCGCCTCATACTACATGGAACGTCGACAGGCGAACTGTGGGTGAAGTTAAGTACGCCTTTGCCTAACTCTTCGGGGAATACAGGCGTGATGGTAGGTTATGTTGTTCCTTTGGTACGTACCCAGTTTTAGGTGTCAGTCCACCCAACTTCAAGGTGTCCGATGAGTTACAGTTTCCAGTCAAAGCAGATGTCAGGAAGTCACACCTTCGACCAGTAAAGCCCCCGGAAACCAGAGACTCGATCATGTATAACACACATCTGGATTGAAAATGAAAGTCATAAACATGAGGGTAGTTGACAGACGTTTGATTTTTTAATAACAAAAAAAAAACATCTTCAAAACCATCCCACTAATCACTACATAGTATAAAACAAAGTCGCTTCCCGCTGTCTGTCTGTCCCTATGTATGCTTAAATCTTTAAAACTACCCAACGGATGTCGATACGGTTTTTTTTATAAATAGAATGATTCAGGAGGAAGGTTTTAAGCTATTTAACATTACGCTACGACTCTTAAAAATGGAGCAATGCGGCTGAAACCGCGGGCGGGTCGCTCGTAATTTATAAACGTGAATTGAAGAAGTCAATCCCCAGTATTAATCTTAAATATTGAGGTTAAACACTAACAGAGAATCAAAGTTACAGACACGCAAGCAAGCAGAAGAGCAAGCTGAAGTGGCAGTGGCAGTATATCTCTAGAAGAACCGATAACAGCTGGGATAGACGTACTCTTGAGTGGAGACCGCGACTCGGCAAATGTAGCGCAGGACGCACTTCGGCAAGATGGAGTGATGTTATGAGAAAGATTGCTGGCGGAAGCTGGATGCGACAAGCCGAGGACAGCGTGAAATGCCACACATTGGGGAAGGCCTACGTCCAGCAGTGAACTGCTATAGGCTGATAATGATGGTTTACAAATAACATCGTATCGCCTTTACCTGTGATGGTTACAGCTTCTGTCGGAACATCCCGGCATTGATCTCCCCCCATTGGGATAGAAGTCTACATCGCCGGCCGGGGCTATCAAGCCGGAGACACCAGCGTCCGTGTGTATAACTTCTGTATAGACTCCGTCTGTAGCTTTGAAAGCAGCAGGGTTTGTAATCCAACCGGGCAGAGCTGGATCCAGGGCTGGGTAAAAGAGAGAGTAAACATAACATCTTTTTGTGATATAATATAGTTAAAAGGTAAGGTGGCATCGTACAATATCAAACTAACTGTAAAGTAAGTCATGTCAGTTGAGAAGCAAGGTAACTTGCTCTTCAATAGATGTCGCCAACGTCGCCTTATGACTTAATTCAGAATGTGAAGGCTAATTTCGATCAAGCGGGTGGGACTTGCGGTGGCTTAGCGGTCAGAGCGTCTGATGTATCTAACCAGAAGAAGCAGGTTCAAATCCTGCCCGCGATTGATTTTTTCCTTCATTAAAAGAACTTTATAATCTTAGCATGGAAAATGCAAAAAAAAATCACAAGAAGATAATCTTTTTGTGATTTTTTTGCATGATAAGATTATACAATTATTTTTGTAAAGGAAAAAGTAGACTGCGGGCAGGATTCCCGCAGGATTTCCTTCCTTCACTAATCTTAGCATGGAAAATTCAAGAAAATCAAAACAAGATAGTTAAAAGGTAAGATGGCATCGAACGAGATCAAACTAACTGTTAAATACGTCATGTTCGTTGAGAAGCTTTTATTGTAATACTTTTTTTAAAAGGTTGCCCCACACTAGGATTTTTTACAAACACAAATTCTCACATACACAAATGCCCAGACCCAGAACAACTATCTGTAGATCATGCAAATATTTGCTCCGTGTGGGGATCGAACGCACAACACACTCCTCCACAACTCCCACACGTGGGAGAGCCATGCTTCGGCACGAATGGGCCGGCTCGCCCCGAGTGATACCACGGCCTCACAGAAAACTGTCGTTAAACAACGCTTACGTTGTGTTTCGCCGAGTGAGTGAGGTTACCGGAGGCCCAATCCTCTTTTAAAGGTCGGCGACGCACTTGTGACTCCTCTTTTGGTGTTGCGGGTGTCCATGGGCGGCGGTAATCGCTTACCATCAGGTGATCCGTCTGCTCGTTTGCCCTCCTATCCCATAAAAAAAAATACATGGCGCAGAAGCCGATCGCTCGGTCAAACGTGTCGTCAGACAGGTTAATACTTACAGGTTATGTAAGGAACTCTTCCCCCAAGATGTCTCCCGATGATACCAGCTTGGTGACCTCCCAGGCTGTGTCCAACGATGTGGTAGCGAGCGATGTCGGCTCCGCTAGACGAGTTCAACCAAGTAATAAACTTAGCTACATGTTCAGCTGAAAATGAGAAAGAGTTGTTGATTTGGATTTTTATTTATTTGTCATAAATACACAACAGTGTAACTGGGTACAGACAGTACTTTAATATAGTCAAAATAGTTGCCACATATTATATCATACAATGGTGTGCAAAAGAAAAAATGAGCACATAATTTACACTAAACACGAATATTATTATAATAGTTATTAAATAATAAGTTCCTTTATAATCAAATTATTTCTAATTTACGTTTCGTTAGGAACTCCATAACCCCCCCAAGGTTCTCGCCTTGTCGCGGCGAGGGGGCTTAGTAACCGTGGATGGTGGCCCACGGCGAACCTAAATAGAACCCCAGGGAGGGGCTGCTCCTGCGCGCTTTGCCCAGGAAGCCTACATAGGAGCGGCCACTGTAGGTTGCGGTATCGTATGGGAGGCACCGCAACTGAGGCGGGCCGCGGTGTTGTGTGGGTGACACTGCGGCTGAAGGTTGAGGGGCCACGGCAGGAGAGGACTGCCGGTATTACGGTGCGCCGCTCTCTCTACCCTCTGCGGCCGATGTGTGGACGGCGGCGGGGCTACATATCTGTCCCGCCGCAGGGAGGGTCTAACACTGGACGTTCGCGGTGGGATTGCGGAGCATTCGAGAGCGATTCCCGTGATCCCACTACTATGCGGAGGGTGGCAGTGGTTGTGGTCCCGCATCCCCGAAGCGGGGCGGCGTGCATAAGGAGCATTTCCTCACCCGCAAAAAAAGGAACTCCATAACAGAGTAATAACCTTTATTTACCAGCCATGTGTATAGATGGGAGATTTCTAAAATTTTCTGGTACGAATAGTCTATTATACATATATTCTTATGGTCATGGGATAGCAATTGCTGTGGAAGTATCTACTTTTTATGTTTGGTAGTAATAATTTACTTGGATATCTTGTGTTAAATCCACAATGTGCTTCAGAGGTTTTAAATAAATGTACTATTTTGCAACAAGAAGACGAGTCATGGAAGATCCGGTAACAATGTTCTTTAAACATTGCAAGTCACGCATATGTCGTTGTTATACCCGTTAATGATACTGACCAGTTCTGATGGTGTTGCTGAGAGCCGTCAAGTAGCTCCCAACGGCCCCAGTGCTCCAATCCACCATGATGAGGTTCACATCCTCAGCAATGAGGTAATCTGCAAAGACAGAGGGAATATGAAATATTTTGAGGCAATGTAGCCAGTGACATTATTGGGTATATGGGTGTGTTTACATTTTCATTTTTTTTTAATTCGTGATAGGCTTACACTTGACCGCCAGTTCGCCTGATGTTAAGCGACACTGCGATCTACGATGGAGCGCGCTTGCCTAGAAGAAACCAATTCACTCGTGATTTAAAGACACCCAGATTATATCTATCGGTGAAGACCTACTCGGGAAGCGCATTCCACATTTTAACAGTATCAGTCCCTATTATCAACAACCTCAGGTTGCCAGGGAGGCCACAGGTGTATCTGTATTTAAACACCACACATTCTTATCATCAATGTATGTAGTCGTTGATTTTATAATAGGGTCTCATAACAAGAACAGGGGGCTTACTCTTGAACTCAATTCCGATACATCGACATTGGAATTGTGCCGTTTCGTCAAGTTTCGTACTCTTGAATCCGAGACTAGCGCCAAATTGTTTCAATATTGCGCGGTGATTGAGTGAACTAAATAGGATTGGGAAACGACCCAACCATTGACCAATCAGGATGCCGATCGAATTTGTGCTCAAAAGTACGAAATCGCCCGACAGCCAAATTGACATTGGAATCGGATCACGTTTGGATTGGTATTGTATTGTTTTCAAGAGTAAGCCTGCTGATTTGACGCGATTTTTAAATTTCTTGCCAGTGACATCGGTGACAGAATTTGGTAGTTTATTGTAAAAACGCACACAATTTCCCAGACAAGATTTGTTTGTTTTAGATAAATCTAAATTGATGGTGTAACTTACAATTAACCATGTAGACATTGAAATTTGACTGAGGAGTATTGTTCCAGCCATGCACAATGACGACCGTCTTCTTGGTGGGGTCGAAGTTTGAAGACTTGAGGACGTCATCCGCCCCCAAAGAGATGGGCTGACTTGTGTACCGATTGGCTCTGGTTATAAAAAAATAACAACTTATTTATCATCTTTTTGTGTTTTTTTTTGCATTTCCCAGTCTAAGATTGTTGAAGGAAAAATTCAATCGCGGGCAGGATTCCACCCTGCGTCTTCTGGTTAGATACACCAGACGGTCTGACCGCTAAGCCACCGCGAGTCCCACCCAAACCTTAAACATACACAAAAAATAATCCAAATCACACCAGCAGCTTAGGTGTTCGGACAACGTTCACAACGCCATCTACTGGCCTTACCAAAACAGCATACAACGCCATGTTCATTTGCGTCCGTGTTTTATTTCTGTCAAATCTATCAATACGTTCCCGATACAAAATGGCTTATGTTTAACTAATCACCAGATTTATTAAAATGTTATGGCAAAAAAACACTTTATATCGCCAAAAATAGTAAATGATCACCAAAATAAGTTCTAACCTAACCTAAACCAAATTTGGTGACCATTTATCTATTTCGGTAAGCATTTTGGTGATCAATTTACTAAATTTTGTTGTTCATTATATTTATATCCATACAAAATGTATGAGAATACAATTTTCTTCATATTTTTTTGAATTTTTTCGACGTTTTAATAGTTATTCTGCTATTCGGCGTGGAGACAAATCCAACAAATCAAAAACGCAGTTCTTGAGTTAAAATTGTTGTAACAAACCCAACTTTTTGTTTTATATGTATATAAAGATTAATACATGCCGACTGCCTCATTAGTCTAGCAGTCCTAAGCGCGACTGGTACGCTAGAGGTCCTGGGTTCGATTCCCAGGTCGAGCAAAGTGCTATTCAGTTTTCTATGAATTTCCCAGTAGCAGTTCGGAGTCTAGATTTGTGCCCGGTAATGGCTATAGGCTCGCCCCCTATAACATGGGACCTAAACATACCAGGCAAACTGTGGGTGTACATTAAGTACGCCTTTGCGTAACCTTTCGGGGAATACAGGCGTGATGGTATGTTATGTTATGATTAACACATGCTTAATAACACATCTCTAATTTATTCACGGTGATGGCGTCCGCTTAAGTCGCTATTTCAATTGAATTCAATTTAATTTTGTAGACTCCTATACCATTCTAGATTCACGGCAGTCCCTAGTAATTCAAACATTCACGCCTTTCTCCCACAGGGGTAGGCAGAAACTACAGACCGCAACTTGCTACGATTCTTGCATACTTCTTTTGCTTCTTCCACATTCATACATCTTCTCATACATACACGCCGGTTGCCAGTACTACGCACTTGACCTTTTTGGAGGATTTCGCAAAAAAGCTCGGCGTATGTGACCTTTCTAGGGCGACCTCTATCGACGCTGCCGTTGACATTAGCCTTATAAAATCCTTTCGTTAGTTGTCTTTCATTTATTCTTTCAACATCCAAACAATCTCAGCATATTATGTACTATTAGCTATAATATTAACAACTGCTTACTAAAATATATTCTCCGAGGGGTTAGGCAGAGGCGTACTAATGTATAGTGGCGACCAAAAGTATATATAGGCAATCTCACAACGCAATAGCTTGACGTTTAGTTTGACTTACGACCTTCTATTCATTGTCGTTAACAAGTGACACGCACTGGCTGTATCGAGCTCGCTCGTACTGTTCATAGCAATGTAATCCTTAGCGTGCTTATGGACTTTTGAGCGTTTACTGTATACCCACAGTTCGTCGGTATGTTTAGGTCCCATGTAATAGGGGGCAGCCTATTGCCATCAACTAAACAAAAGTTCCAAACTCCGAGCTGCTAATGAGAATTTCATAGAAAAACTCAATTACAGTTTGCTCGACCTGGGAATCAAACCCAGGACCTCTAGCGTAACAGTCGCAGTCAGGACCACTAGGCTGATGAGGCAGTTTTGAGAACCTCTTTTGTTGAAGTCGGTTAAAAAGTAGTTTAACGAATTGTTCACGAGGCTCCGCAGACCACAGCTGATACCGTGGTTGTCTTACCGTGTGAATAGATGAAATCCAACAGTTTGATCAGGGTTATATCTTGCTGACGCCAGCACGTTACTGGTTTTCAGCCACAGATCCACTAGCACCTCCCCGTCAGGTCCAGCCACGTACTGGTAACGAGGACCAGGATCCATCTTGGCTATCACATGGTCCACTGGAAGAGCTGAAGAGTAAAAACTATGTTTAATTTCGGTGCTAGGATCTGTGTTGGTAGTGGCACCACTGCACTGCCAAATATTTTGCCGATAAGCAAATGTGCTGACATTATTGTGTTCCGGTTTGAAGGGTAATGTAGCCAGTGACATTACTGTGCAAATGAGACTTAACAACTGAGGTGTCAAGATGACAACGCGCGAATGATACTACTGATGTTGCTGATTTTGAGACTGAGCGATCGGTTTCTTTTTTTCATTGTAATAAGCTGTCAAACAAGCATTCGAGCAACCTGATGGTAAGCGACAACCGCAGCCTACAGACGTCAGCAGCACCAGTGGTATCACTCGCGCGTTGTCATCTTGACACCTCAGTTGTTAAGTCTCATTTGCTCAGTAATGTCACTGGCTACATTACGCTTCAAACCGGAACACAATAATGTTAGCGCATTATTGCTTAGCGACAGAATATTATGGTACCAGGAGAAGAACCTCAAAGCTCTTAGCTATTAACCGCAGGTTTATGGACGCTAATGGTCTTTCAGCATTCTAACGCCATCTGTGTCTACAATAGATGGGGAGAGAGGTGAATGCCTCTCTCTTTCTCGCTCCACCTACCAGCATGACTAGCTCGCAGCAAGATACACTTTCTACCCGTGTGGGGACGGGTTAGAATATTGTTCCTCAAGTGCCTTTCAGATAGGCATCCCGTCCCGGCGTGAAAATATCTGACTTGCTCGGTGGTAGGACCGCTTGGGGTCTAACTGGCTGACGACCAGCCTTACGTCGGAGTCTGTCGTAAAGCACCGCGGTGTGTGTTTCGACTTTTGCATGTAAGAGCCAGTTCCCCTCGGTTGCTGCGGCTCTGGCAATCTGCAGTCCATAGGGGCTCTTAAAGCTCGGTAACGCATCAGTAACTCCTCTGGTGTTGCAGGTGTCCGTGGGCGACGATGACTACTTACCACCAGGCTGCTTGTCAGCTCGTTTGCCGACTTAATTCCATAAAAAAGGACATCGCCTTAACGCCTCACACGCTTTTAATTCCTCCTACCTGATGCAACAGCTATTATCGCCAAAAGAAACACGACACTCTTGGCAGCCATATTTGAAACAACTGGGAAGATTAAACCATGAATTACTCGTACATAATTATATAGCTATCATTGCCAATACAACGATTCTTTAATTTTGTTAAATTATCTTTGCAATCTTAATCCATGACCATTTTTAAATACAGAGTGTTCTTAAGTAGAGAGAGAACAGTTTGCGGGGAGAGCCTCTTGCCATTAAATTGCCACAAATTTAACTCCGTGCCGTTACTGAGAATTTCATAGAAAAACCCTATTGCTTGAGAAATTAAATGGCTTTTCTTTAAAATTTCATTTTGGTGGGTGGGACTCGCGGTGGCTTAGAGGTCATAGCGTCTGAGGTATTCATTCCGTTTCGAACCGATTTTGATCATTTTTTTTGTTTGAAAGGTGTTTTAGTCGTGAGTGTTATTGGCTATGTTTCAAAATAATTGGCTCAGCCGATTGAAGATCATCACCTCTTTTCTTGATGAATAGATAAGTATTGAACAATAAGCGGCGGTAGATTAATAGCTAGGGCGTCGGACTTCCGATCATGTGATTGCCGGTTCGAACCCCACTCATTGCACTACCGACGTGAACCCACTCGTAACACAAGCATTGAGCTTAACACGAGAGGTTAATAAGAATTCCAATAATGTGCGACTCACATTGCTAGTAAGCTTTTAAAAAAACATCTTCCACGGGTCTGGTCGACGCGAAATTTGAAATCCTGTCACTTGTCAATGATATTACAAAATCCTGCAGCATACCCAACCCGTCAGCAGAACTCCTCCGCTGAAATGTGGAATGCGCTTCCCGAGTGGGTCTTCCCCGATAAATATAATCTGAGTGTCTTTTAATCACGAGTGAATCGGTTCCTTCTAGGCAAGCGTCGCTTAACATCAGGCGAACTGGCGGTCAAGCGTGAGCCTATCATGAATAAAAAAAAAATATACCATTTTCCTTTTTATAGATTTTTGTGTCGGGAATTTCTTTAAATTTTTAATTTAATATTTTTTGGTCATCATTTTATTTAATCTACATGTCCAATCTAGACGTTTACAAATTAATAGATACAACAGAAATTTACAAGTATAACGTGGTGGTGGTAGGTACATGTTTCGTTTTTTTTTAAAATGCTTGTTTTCATTAGAAACGCTCTTTTTACATCACCCATGTTTGCATGATAGATACTCACGCACTTTATAATCAATGACACGATCCGAACCACAGCGATGACACGCTGGTGACGTCTTGTACAATCATATTTTTTATTCTATAGACTTCATTGAAAATAAACACGCGCGGTAGTGTACCAACCAAGTTCAGAGAATATATAACAATCTAGTACTATATTGCGACCCGTGTGGGGACGGGTTAGATTACTGTTCCATGTGGAGGGGCGAGGTGTGTTGCCCCTCACATCAAAGGGAAGATCCTCCGACCAGGCGGGTGTTTTGCCTGGCGGGCCACGGCCCGACAGGTGATGTCGGTTGAATATATCCAAGTTGCGTTGCAAACTTCACTTGCGCGATTCAGGACTTGTCCGTCTAGTTTCTATGTAGCACGGTAGATGTCGCTACATTCCTTACTGCCTTTCAGATAGGCATCCCGTAAGTGGTGTGAAAATATCTGACTTGCTCGGTGGTAGGACCTATTGTTGGCTGGCGATCACTCTTACGTCGGAGTCTGTCTTAAAGCACCTTGGTGTGTGTTTTGACTTTTGCAAGTAAGAGCCAGTTCCCCTCGGTTGCTGCGGCTCTGGCAGTCTGCAGTCCGTATGTGCTCTTAAAGCTCGGCAACGCATCAGCAACTCCTCTGGTCTTACAGGTGTCCATGGGCGACGATGAATACTTACCACCAGGTGGCTCCTTAGCTCGTTCGCTGACTTAATCCATAAAAAAAGTATAATTCGGTAGAAATAATGGCACGTGATCTGTAAGTGTTTTTACAGTGGTGCAATATAAACATACATAGGTTACATACCATCACGCCTGCATTCCCCGGAGGGTTAGGCAGAGTACGAATGTACACCCACAGTTCACCGGTATGTTCGTAAGTCCCATGTAATAGGAGACGATCCTATTGCCATTAACCGGGCACAAATCTAGACTCCGAGGTGATACTTTTAAAAAAAAAAGACGTGTGGCACTCGGGGACTGTCGCGGTAAAGCTATTGCATAGCGTTTTTTATCAACTTATGTAATACAACCAATGCCACCTAAAGGCGGGTTGCTGAACTAAAGAGACAAGCGTGTTAGGTTTTTTTCGTTACGGAATTTCTGGATTCGGTCCCCACGCTTAAGGCCCGCGATAGAAGCTATGCAATAGCTAAAAAAAGACGTGTGGCACTCGGGGACTGCCGCGGTAAAGCTATTGCATAGCGTTTTTTATCAACTTATGTAATACAACCAATGCCACCTAAAGGCGGGTTGCTGAACTAAAGAGACAAGCGTGTTAGGTTTTTTTCGTTACGAGATTTCTGGATTCGGTCCCCACGCTCAAGGCCCGCGATAGAAGCTATGCAATAGCTTAAAAAAAAGCCTACTAGCAATGTGGCTTACTACTACTAAATTACTAGTATTCTTGTTAACCCCTCGTGTTAAACTAAAATACTTGTGTTACGAGTGGGTTCAAGTCATTTTTAGTGTCACGAATGAATCGGTTTTTCGAAACTCCTCTGGTGGTGCATGTGTCTGAGCTGCGATGACTACTTACCATCAGGTGGCTGGTCTGCTCGTTTGCCGACATAATCAATTAGAATAGTACGAACTTGGCTCCATTTTTACAGAGACAATTTTTTGGGATCTTACCATAATTATCTTAATAGGGGATTATCATAAATTATTATCTGTTAACGTCTACAGGCAAACGTAAGCTAATAATTAATAAATAATCTTACAAGGATTAGTGATTTCGCCGTCTGAATACAGCAATCACATCGTAGCCACGACCAATACATGACTGTGATAAAGGAAAAGCACATAACATAGGTACTGTCGGAGGCGTGAGTCCAGGTACGATGATGGGATCACTTCTCCGAAGGAAAAATCCGTTTTATATTTCCGTAAGACTTGTTGTATTCGTAATTGCATAAAGAATGAATTCATTTCACAATTTTTTCACTGCACGTCACTTTTCAAAACTGTTTTCTACTAATTTTTAAATTACTGATGTTTATTTCTTTTATAAAATTCTCAACCAACCAGCTGGATGGGATTCACCTCTTTGTGGCAACCTCTACAGTACCATCACGCCTGTATTGTTACTTGTTCACTGTTCGCTGGTCCGTTTAGGTTCCATGCAATAGGGGGCAAGCTTATTATCATTAACCAGGCACAAATCCAAACTGTTGTATTGTGTGTTGGAACAGATTGGATTTGTGCACGACTGCGCGACTGCTATGCTAGAGGTACTGGATTCGATTCTCAGGTCGAGCAAAGTGTAATTGAAGCGGCGGTAGCCTAATGGTTAGGGCGTCGGACTTGCGATCATGTGGTTGCCGGTTCGAACCCCACCCATTGCACTACCGACGTGAACCCACTCGTAACACAAGCATTTAGCTTAGCACGAGGGGTTAACAAGAATACTAGTAATGTGCGACCCACATTGCTAGTAAGCTTTTTTTTAAAAAAAAAAAAAATAAATAAAATGAGTTTTTCTATAAATTTCTGAGTTTGGGATTTGTCAAGTACCCTGTTAATGGCAATAGGCTCGCCCGCTATAACATAGGAACGAACGAACTGTGGGTGTACATTAGTACACCTCTGTCTAAGACTTTGGACAATACAGTACTACACCTCCGAAACTGTTGTGCACCTAACATTATTTGTATGTTATCTTTTTGTGATTTTTTTTGCATTTTCCATGCTAAGATTATAACGTTATTTTTAGTAAAGGAAAAATTCAATCGCGGGCAGGATTCGAACCTGCGTCTCCTCGTTGGATACGCCAGACGGTCTGACCTCTAAGCCATCGTGAACCCTACTCGCTTGATTGAAATTTTGCCTTCAAATTCTGTATTTACCTCTTATGGTATGGTGGCTATTTTGTGTATGGAATCAGAGAGGAAGCAATAATAAAATTTATTTGTTGTCAATTATTTATTACTTTATTTTATCCTTGTGAGAACGGTGCGTTTGCATTGGTTGTCAAATAGTAAATACCAGTGGATCTGGAAACAAAAAAAAACATTTAAAATTAGTATAGGTACCTTTTTTTATGTGATAGGAGGGCAAACGAGCAGACGGATCGCCTGATGGTAAGCGATTACCGCCGCCCATGGACACCCGCAACAACAGAGGCGTCACAAGTGCGTTGCCGGCCTTTTAAAAGGGGATTGGGCCTCCGGTAACCTCACTCACGCGGCGAAACACAACGTAAGCGTTGTTTAACGCCGGTTTTCTGTGAGTACCTACTGGTTTTACTCACACTTTACGCGAATATTAGACACTATACTTCGAATTTTAATTCTTTTCATTATCTTGACAGTTCAAAGAAAGATAATGATATAGATGATATACTACGATTAATAGTGTTTGGGTAGTGAACGATTTTGCTCACGAATGAATTGCAAATGAATGATAAAAATGGTTTAATATGAATAAAACTTAAAAAAATCATCATGGTGGCATCCAAAAGTCCATAGGCAATCTCTCAACGCAATAGCTCGACGTTTAGTTTGACTTACGACCTTCTATTCACTGTCGTTAACAAGTGACACGCACTGGCTGTATCGAGCTCGCTCGTAAATGTATTCCTTAGCGTCCTTATGGACTTTTGAGCGTTTACTGAACGTTTTATCGTTTTTACTCTTCAGGTATCCTATGTCAGCGAATCCGCTGGCAGCAGCTGGTCTTCAATATATGATTTTTACTTTTTTTATGGATTAAGTCGGCAAATGAGCTGAAGAGCTACCTGGTGGTAAGTAGTCATCGTCGCCTATAGACACCTGCAACACCAGAGGAGTTGCTGATGCGAGAGAGGCCTTACGGACTGTAGACTGGCAGAGCCGGAGCAACCGAGGGGGAACTGGCTCTTACGTGCAAACGTCGAAACACACACCAAGGTGCTTTACGACTCCGACGTAAGGGTGGTCGCCAGCCAGTCAGACCACAAGAGGTCCTACCACCGAGCAAGTCAGATATTTTCACGCCTCTTACGGGATGTCTATCTGAAAGGCAGTGAGGGACAGTATTCTAACCCGTTACAATATATTATTCCTCTTACCCAGTTTTAGCGGTGATACCACCCATCTTTAAGGTTTCTGAAGAGTTACAGTTCCCGGTCAGAGCGGCGGTCAAGGAGTTGCACCTTTGACCAGTGAAGCCCCCAGACACTAAAGACTCAGCCATATAAAAGATGCATCTGTAAATATAAATTAAAAATCAAAATAAATATCTAATAATTATAACACGAGGATGATGACGTCGGGCAAATTCGTTGTTCCCAGAGTTACAAACGTGTATGGAGATAGGACTTTAAGAAAACTTATACCGTATGGCATCTCAACAGTTTACCGACATCAGATACCCTACCATAAAACATTAATTGTGCACTCCATTACTTAAGTACCTACCTACATGTTATTAAGACTAAAATTGATCCCACAGTCAAACTGTTTGTCCAGTTTTGTGGGGCTTTGTATTAATTACTTCGTAAGACCTACTATGTATGTACCTCAAAAAAATAAATAAAAAAAAAATGAAAAACGGGAGTTATAATAATTTAGACTATATTTTTTATGACCTCATAAAATATTTACCATAAATATAGCAAAAACAAAATAACTACATTAAATTAAAAATTTAAAGATACCCCCGACACCGCCATCTTGTGGCGGCGGCCATCTTGGACCGATTTTCATCAAGCATAGTTAAGAACACTCCCGACTTCAAACTCAAAATCGGTTTATCCATTCAAGAGCTAATAACATCCTGTTGTTTTTGCGTCGGGGGTTATTAAGGAAGATAATTTTATGCTAGATTGAGAGAGTAGTTATTGACTATTATACGTAGAGATGACGTCAAGTCTTCCGTGTGTCATACATATTCTATACTAACACTCGTTTTGCGGGAAAGGACAGAGCATCCCCTCTCAATCCTGTGGCTCGTGTGCTCGTTTGCCGACATCCTAATGGTATTATAAACGTGTAAGTTTGTGAGGATGTATGGATGTTAAAGCAGTGATAGCCTAGTGGTATGACCATTGGACTGCCAAGTCAAAGGTCTCGAGTTCGAACCCAAGGCACGCACCCCTGACTTTTCGAAGTCATGTGCGTATTAAATAGTTATTATCACGCGCTTAAACGGTGAAGGAAAACATCGTGAGGAAACCTGCATGCTTGAGAGATTTTTTCGATGGCGTGTGAAGTCTGCCAACCCGCACTAGGCCAGCGTGGTAGACTATAGCCTGATCCCTCTCATTCTGAGAGGAGACCCGTGCCCAGCAGTGGGACAGTATAATGGGTTGATTATGTATGGATGTTAGTTATTCTTTCACACCAGAACGGCTGAATGGATCTCGATAAAATTTGGCACAGAGTTAGACTATAGTCTGGAATAACACATAGGCTACTTTTTACCCAAGTCGGACCCAATTCTGAAGTCCACGCCGACAAAGTCTGGGGCAGAATTTAGTAATCAATAAAAAAAGATGCAAGGGAGGTAGGGCATAGTGGAATCTAATAATTCCTACCTTGCAAAAAATCGTCGCCAAATAACATAGCTACGTGCTATGTTGTGTTCCTAATGGTGAGCAAGGTCGCCAAAGCTCCGCGATGAAGCGTTGTGTTGGCAGATAGGATAAGCATCACGCTATTGTCTCCTATGCTACCAGCCCAACTATTCCTCCTTAATTGACAGTGCCGGCAACGCGCGATACCACTGGTGTTGCAAGCGTACATAGGCTACGGTAACCGCTTACCATCAGGCGGGCCGTATGCTTGTTTGCCACCTTAGTAGTATAAAAAAACTGTACGTACTCCGACGTAAGGATAGGATAGGATTATGATGAAATGGATGAATGATGAAATGAGATGATGGAAAAATCTACATCGATACAGACCTGTGATGGCTGCAATCATGGTCATCACATCCAACCATCCTCTGGCCTCCGTTAGGATAGAAGTCCACATCACCAGCCTCTCTGATGATGCCGTAGAAGCCTGCGTCGGTATGCATTACTTCTGTGTAGATCCCATCGGTAGACCTGAACGCGTACGTATTGGTGATCCATCCTGGAAGAGCTGGATCCAATGCTGTTGAAAGAGAAATAGCGTAAATTTTTGACGCCATATTGTGAAAAAGAAGAAGGGTATTATTGTCAAAGAACCGACAACCGCTGGGAAGACGTGTTCTGGACTGGAGACCGTGACTCGGCAAACGTTGTGTAGGGCGCCCTCCGGCAAGATGGAGTGATGATTTGCGAAAGGTTGCTGGCGGAAGCTGGATGCGACAAGCCGAGGACAGGGTGAAATGGCGCACATTAAGGGAAGGCCTATTTCCAGCAGTGATTGTCGGTTCTTTGAAAGATATGGCTAGCCCATTGCCACTTCAGCGTGCTAATGCGGTGCGCTATGACGGTAACTTTAGATCTCTGTCGGATAATCTCGTTGCAGATTTTATCCTTTAAAAAGACTCCGAGCATAGCATAGTACCTAAGCAATATTAGTTGCGATAATCTTTAATTTAAAAAAAGTATTTTTATTTGTCCCTATGACTTTTGACTGCCTCATTAGCCCAGTGATCCCAAGCGCGACTGCTACACTAGAGGTCCTGTCGAGTCCTGGTCGAGCAGTGTTATTGGGTTTTTCCGCTCGAAGTCTGGATTTGTGCCCATAATCAACCCATTATACTGTCCCACTGCTGGGCATGGGTCTCCTCTCAGAATGAGAGGGATTAGGCTATAGTCCACAGCGCTGGCCTAGTGCGGGTTGACAGACTTCACATGCCATCGAGAAAATCTCTCAGACATGCACGTTTCCTCACGATGTTTTCCTTCACCGTGTAAGCGCGTGATAATTAACTATTTAATACGCACATGACTTCGAAAAGTCAGAGGTGCGTGCCTTGGGTTCGAACAGTCCAACGGTCATACCACTAGGCTATCACTGCTTAGTGGTATGACCGTTTGTGCCCAGTTAATGGCAACAGGCTCGACCCCTATTACATGGGACCTAAAAAATACCGGTGAATTGTGGGTGTACAGTAGTACACCTCTGCCTAACTCTTCGGGGAATACAGGCGTGATGGTGTGTTATGTATTAGTTACGATCTAAATACTTAAATACCGATTTGCTTTACCATCTGCCACGATTTGAATCTAATTGGATCTAGCAACACTATATAATCACTTACCAGTAATGTAAGGAACTCTTCCGCCAAGATGTCTCCCGATGATGCCAGCCTGGTGAGCTCCCAGGCTGTGTCCAATGATGTGGTAGCGAGCGATGTTAGCTCCGCTAGACGAGTTCAACCAAGAAATAAACTTGGCCACGTGTTCAGCTGAAAATTGATAAATAATAATAAATTGATAATACATGAAAAAAAAGCAACATCGATTCATTGGCGGACATTCCGAAAACCCGAACGAAACGCCTTAAGATTCCGGCAGACCGAATTTCTCTTACAAACGTAATACCGAAATAAATCGTAATTCAAACACAATTTAATCAAATTCTGTTATTATTTGGATTCCGATATCGTGAATCTACGTTCCTACTCTGCCATTTCGTCCAAAATACTACTTTCCTGGAAATGAATGTAAGCGAATGCTATTTTTGATAACCCTACCAAGTTTGGAACGATTTTCCGGTCTTTTATTTCCAGTGAAGTATTATTAGACGAAATAGTACCGTAGGAACCTAGATTAATGGTATCCAAATCCGAATAATAACATAATTGGATAGAATATTGTCTGGATTACGATTTATTTCGGTATTACGTTTTTTGTGGTCAATTCAAGCTCCGCCGGACCCTTAAGTCCACATTTATCAGTACTCGCAAAATGGCGGTTTTAAGAAAACACTTTTAAGTGTTTTTTTTTAATCTGTACTGCAATAAAAAAATATTCCATTAGAAAAATTCCAATTAAAAACATGAGTTTTTATTCAACTGAAGTAGAGCGTCTGTTGTATCCAACCAGAAGACGCAGGTTCGAATCCTGCCCGCGATTGAATTTTTCCTTCACTAAAATAACTTCATAATCCTAGCATGGAAAATGCAAAAAAAAACATAAAAAGATAGTTAAAAGGTAAGGTGGCGTCGTACGATATCGAACTAACCGTAAAGCAACTCGTGTCGGTTGAGAAGCAAAGTAAATTGCTTTTCAATAGATGTCGCCAACGTCACTTTATGACGTAAATTCAGAATGTGAAGGCAAATTTCGATTTGGCCGGTGGGACTCGCGTTCGCTTAGAGCGTCTGATGTCTAGCCAGAAAGACGCATGTTCGAATCCTGCCCGCGATTGAATTTTTCCTTCATTAAAATAAATTAATAATTATTGTATTATAAATATATTATTGATTGAATTCATAGTAATGTAGGTACGTAAATAAAATTTAAATTGATTTATCTAAACTAATATATTAAATCACTTCACTACATAGTATAAAACAAAGTCGTTGTCGCTATCTGTCCGTCCCTATGTATGCTTAAATCTTTAAAACTACGCAACGAATTATGAAGCGGTTTTATATATAGATAGAGTGATTCAAGAGGAAGGTTTTAAGCTATTTAACATTACGCTGCGACTTTTAGGAATGGGGTAACCCGGGTGAAACCGCGCGCGGTCGCTAGTAATATTATGAAGAGGTAAAGTTTGTGAGGTTGTAGGAGGTATTATCTCTGGATCTACTGAACCGATATTGAAAATTCTTTTTGTGTTGGATAGTCCATGTATCGAGGAAGGGTATAGGATATAACATCACGCTACGCCTCTTAGGAATGGAGCAGCGCGGGTAAAACCAAGCGGGTCGCTAGTTAGAGAAATAAAAAGCGATAAATTATAATGAAATAAAAGATAGCTAATCCTGCTAGTCTAAATGATAATAAATTATCTTACTAACCAGATCTGATGACATTGTTAAGGGATGACAGGTAGGTGCCAGCGGCTCCGATACTCCAGTCTACCATTATCAGGTTCACATCCTCAGCAATCAGGTAAGCTGAAACAGATTTGGTTTCTGACACTTACGCGAATATTATTGAAATAAAACTATTTTCTATGGATATGTGTGTTAAAATCACGAGTGAATCGGTTTCTTCTAGGCAAGCGTGCTCCATCCGAGATCGCAGTTCGCCTGATGTCGCTTAACATCAGGCGAACTGGCGGTCAAGCGTAAGCCTATCACGAATAAAAAATATGTAGTTATATCGATATATTTTTTTTCTTATTATAGATTTTTGTGACAGGAGTTCCTTTAAATTTTTAATTTTATAATTATCTTCTAGGCAAGCGCGCTCCATCGCCTATCAAGAGTAATAAAAAAATTACGCGTTTCTATACATTACGTTATAAAAACAGTTCGATTCGAAAGGGGCATACTTATAGGTATCCCAATCACATCACCAAATAAAATAAGAAATATTAAACATTGATCAAAGTAAACATAATTATTAATTACTAATCTAAGTTTAAAATTCACGATTTTTGTGCCATGTGTGTGTGCATGAAATTTTTTTAAATATGACTATACTAGCTTCTGCCTTCAGGACTTCAGGATTGGGTCCGACCTGCATAAAAAGTATCATATGTGTTATTCCAGGCTATAATCTATCTGTGTGCCAAATTTTATCCAGATCCGTTCAGCCGTTTTGTATTGAAAGAGTACCTAACAAACATCCATACTCACAAAGTATCACGTTTATATTATTAGTTAGGATTAGCATATCGCCTTAGTATTTTGACACCCAGATACGGTGTCGCTGCCACCGTAAGTATTGTCATTTCAGTGTCCTCGTTTTATAATATATTTTTTTCGGGATTTATTTTTTGTAAAGTGAAAATTATTAAATAAATAGAACCGAATCTCGATACCTAATAATAACTGGTAATCACTGGTCGGACAGGGTTTTCTTAACAGTCTTAACACCTTATATGTACAGTACAGTAGCGACCAAAAGTCCATAGGCAATCACAACGCAATAGCTTGACACTTAGTTTGACTTACGACCTCCTATTCATTGTCGTTAACAAGTGACACGCACTGGCTGTATCGAGCTCGCTCGTACTGTTCATAGCAATGTAATCCTTAGCGTGCTTATGGACTTTTGAGCGTTTACTGTAGACCTCTGACTTACCATGAACTAAATAAACGTTGAAGTCTGATAATGGGACATTTTTCCAGCCATGGACTAAGACCACCGTCTTCTTGAGAGGGTCGAAGTTCGAAGCTCCGAGTATGGCATCTCCTTGTAGCGAGAGAGGCTGACTTGTCAATGGATTGGCTCTGAAACAGGGAAGCAATTATCTATACTCATATTATTGTTTAAGTTTACACAACGGCGCGATAGATGGCGTTGTTAGGTCCGCTGAATCGCGCTATGGTTTCGTTACCGGCGAAACCATATAAAGTTGGAATAATATTTTTTTTGTTGAACAGTAATAAATAGCAACATTTTCTTCTATTAGTAAATAAATACATAGATAAGTGAGTACGTGTAGTGTTTCACTTGGGGACCCGGGGGAAAATTATACATATCTATTATATTATAAAGCTGATGTTTGATTGAACGCACTAATCTCAGGAACTACTGGTTGGAATAGAATTTTTTTTTTTGTGTTGGATAGTCCATTTATCGAGGAAGGTTATAGGCTTTGTAACATCACGCTACGCCTCTTAGGAACAGAGCAACGCGGGTGAAACCGCGAGCGGGTCGCTAGTAATTATCTATATATTACTACACTTGCCTTTAATCATCATTGTTCGACATGGGTATGGTTGGCTTAGACACCTTAGAACTTTAGCGGAGATTACTATTATTAGTAGAGCATACCGTGGGAGAGCCATGCTTCGGCACTAATGGGCCGGCTCGACCGGAGTGATACGACGGCCTCACAGAAAACCAGCGTCAAACAACGCTTACGTTGTGTTTCGCCGAGTGAGTGAGGATACCGGAGGTCCAAACTCGCATACTCTCTTTTCACGGCCTTTTACAGGCCTTTTTAATGGCAACGCACTTGTGACTCCTCTGGTGTTCCAGTTGTCCATTGGCGGCAGTAATCGCTTACCATCAGGCGATCCGTCTGCTCGTTTGTCTGTCTGTATCCCATTTCTACCCTATTCTCCTATTGACATTAACTGAATACAAATCAAAACTCCGTTTATTTTAAAAGAGTGTCCATGGAGTTTCATGTCGGATACTTCCTCGGATGAACCTTTTGGAACCGTGCAACTACACTCACGTTTCATAAACCAAACCTATCTCTAGGAATTATTTTTATAAAACATTTTTCAAGAGGACCATTATTAAAAAAAATAAAAGACTAGTCAACTACCCTGTTGACATAACTTAAACATTAACATAACATACCATCACGCCGGTATTCCCCGAAAGGTTAGGCAGAGGCGTACTAATGTACACAGTTCACCGGAATGTTTAGGTCCCATGTAATATGGGGCGAGCCTATTGCCATTAACCGGGCACAAATCTGGGAATTTCATAGAAAATCCCACTAACACTTTGCTCGACCTGGGGATCGAACCCAGGACCTCTAGCGTAGCAGTCGCGCTTGGGACCATTATACTAATGAGGAAGTCAGTTAGTGACGTAACTTTTAGCTACAATAACGATTTTTAGGCAAAAGTTTTAGTACTCAGGTAGATTTTTTTTTCTTTTTGAAAAAGCTTACTAAGCAATGTGGGTCGCACATTACTATTTACATTACATTACTTCTTGTTAACCCCTCGTGCTAAGCTAAATGCTTGTGTTACGAGTGGGTTCACGTCGGTAGTGCAATGGGTGGGTTTCGAACTGGCAACCACATGATCGCAAGTCCGACGCCCTAGCCATTGGGCTACCGCCGCTTGTATTATCAGCCTGGTCAATATTTAAGGTACATTTTATCGTTTTAACCATTAGGTACTTTCTTAGGTATCCTACGTGAGCGAAGCCGCTGACAGAAGCTATATTACCTGGTGAAAAGATGGTAATAATTATTCAATTCAGGATCGTATCTCGCTGATGCGAGGATGTCGCTGGTCTTTAGCCACATGTCGACCAGTTCCGGGCCGTCAGGTCCAACCATGTACTGGTAACGAGGACCTGGATCCATCTTGGTGATGACATGATCGAGACGGTCGGTTGGAAGAGCTGGAGACAGAAGATTGTTAGTCAGAAAATTTTATTTATTAGGTCCCATGATGCTATACCTAATATGCTTAAACAAGCTTACCCTGCGGTTTCACCCCCTAAAAAATGACGAGCTTTCATGCAAACTTTCACCCCCATTTTCACCACTTTAGGAGGTGAATTTCCAAATATCCTTTCTTATCGGATGCCTACGTCATACAAAGAACACACCCTCCAAGTTTCAGGACTCTACGATCAGCGGATTAGGCTGTGCGTTGATCCGTCAGTCAGTCATCAGGACAAAGCATTGCATATCTTTAGATTAATTTAAAAATCCCGACAGCCAACAAATATATTTACATGTATAGGTACAGGTGTATAGGTACACTCGAAAAACATAACCATCGTCTGGAGCGGAGTAATAAATTAACGCATTATACTGTTCCACCGCTGGGCACGGGTTTCCTCTCAGTTTTTTTTTTGGAACGAAGTTCCTTATCGCGCGTTGTGAAAGGGGGCTAGACGGAAAAAAATCTTACGAAAAGTTGTCACGACACGAAAAACGACACGAAAGTGTCGTGACACTTTTTGCTATAGTAAGCTATTGTATAATAAGATAATAAGATAGTAGTTCCTTTCGATTAATTTGCCATATGCTAGCATACGTTTATATTATGATTATGATTATGATTATGATTATGATTATGATTATGATTATGATTATGATTATGATTGTGATTGTGATTATGATTATGATTATGATTATGATTATGATTATGATTATGATTATGATTATGATTATATGACCCGGAACAATTACCTGTAGATCATACAAATATTTGCTCCGTGTGGGGATCGAACCCACAACACGTGACGCAGAAGCCGATCGCTCAGCCGCTACGGCAAACGTGTCGTCGTGTCGAATGAGAGGGATATAGTTCCATGTTCTCAACAAACATATTCATATTCATGTATTGCATTCCATAATGTACAAAAATATATAAAACAGATGGTAGGCTTAAATCTAGGAATCAATTATGGACCCTGTTGGGCACAGTACAGCTTAGTAGGAGAGAGGGAGACGTTTCTATTTATACCTATATTATTTTGTTCTATTTCTATTTTCCAAGTTGAAGTCAATATTATTTACATTTTATTTATTATATTTACGTATTATTTACGATTTTAACTATAATATTTTATTGCACTATTTATTTTTTATTTTATCACAATAATATAGGTTATATTATTGTTATATAGGTTAAGTATGGTTAAGTGTATCTAATTTATTTTCTAATCTTCTCTATTAAGTATTATTTTTTGTTATGTCTCATTCATAATCTAATTAATACAATTAGTGAGAATTTATTAATGCGTTTTTTCCCATTATAGCGAAATTCTATTTGCAACATATTCACTCGCTCTTATTGAGGCGTCTGCCTCACGCGAAAACACTGGTGAGATATCACAAACAAGAGAATGGGAACCATACGGTCATGAGCGCGGATGATACGAGCATACCATATGAAAAATAACATAAAATCATTTTTCACTTGCGACTTTTTTCACACAACCTGCTTAAAATTTAAAATCAAAAATGGCATTGACCATCATAGCCTCATTAGCTTCTACCGAAAACAAAACCCAGTAAACAAAAGAAATTTGCATAACTCCATACTGTATTCAATTTTCATTTTAAGCCACGAAACAATGAAATAAATTTACATTTTACGGATTTTATCGCGTTGTATTAATAGATTATTTAATTCCCGACGTTTCAGATCCTTTACAGCATCCATAGTCACGGGTAGACTGAGGCGTTAGATGTCTTAATGTTAACTATTTTTTCTTTGTTTTTTTTTGCATTTTCTATGTTAAGATTATAAATTTATTTTAGTGAAGGAAAAATTCGATCACGGGCAGGATTCGAACCTGTGTCTTCTAGTTAGATACACCAGACGCTATGACTTCTAAGCCACCGCGAGTGCCAATGCGTTCACATTCTGAATTTACGTCTTAAGGTGACGTTAGCGACATCTATTGAATCCTGACCGCGGTCGAATGATTACCGTCACCAAAATAAATCTTAATGTTAAAATTACTAACAGCTACCTTAAATTTTTACTAAACCTAATAGTGATCTGATTCTCACGGAGCTCACCGTGTCCTTTGGTCTTGTAGTTTTGGGCTTGGATTTAGATTTAATGGAATTTATAATGGGGTTCCAAGCAGGTGGTAAGACCCAGCCATATTTTATATTGCATGGCTCGTAAGTCTAGTGGTCCTAAACGCGACTGCTATGCTCGAGCTTCTCGGTTTGATTCCAAGGTCGATCATTATTATTGGGTTTTTCTATAAAATAGCAGTTCGGAGTTCTAGTTCAAATGTTTTTATTTCAAATAAGCTTTTACAAGCGTTTATGAAACGTTATGAATCTAATTGCACGGTTCCAAAAGGTTGATCCTATGAAGAAGAATCCGGCAAGAAACTCCATGGACACTCTTTTAAATTAAACGGAGTTTGGATTTGTATTCAGTTAATGTCAATAGAAGAATAGGTTAGTTAACTGCTCTTTGATTTATCAAAAGTAATGGTCCTATTAAAAAATGTTATTAATAATAATTTTTAGACTGAAAAAATAATTTGAAACGAGTCATAAAGCTCTAAGGTGAAAGAAAGAAAGAAGAAAGAAAGAAAGAAGAAAGAAAGAAAAATAAATTAACATTTACTAAAAAATAACTTAAGAAAAATAAATTTATTAAGACAAGTTCCCGTTCAACACACATATAAAATGAGCAAATAAAACACGATCAACATGAAATGCTGTCGGCATGCTTGCCTCTAATGGGTTGCCAGCTCAGCATTATGCTGGGTGTATTTAATACCCAGCGCTGGTTTTCAGTTGGCACCCTAGCAGTGACACACGGCCACAGAAAACATGAATAAATTATAATATAATAAAATAACGAAAGGAATTTATAAGGCGAATGTCAGCGGCAGCGCCGGCAGAGGTCGCCCAAGAAGGACATACGCCGATCTGATTGGCGAAATCCTTCAAAAAGGTCAGGTGCGTAGCACTCGCAACCGGCGTGTATGTATGAGAAGATGTATGAATGTGGAAGAAGCAAAAGAAGTATGCAAGAATCGTAGCAAGTGGCGGTCTATAGTTTCTGCCTACCCCTGTGGGAGAAAGGCGTGAGTGTATGTATGTATAATAAAATAAGCTAATGTACTGTACTTAAATTATATAAAACTAACTATAAGAAATAAACTTTTAAAGTTTTTGGTGGGGCAATCCCAAAACCAACCAAAAACTTTCTCCTCAGCTCCCCACCATAATCCCCACTAAATAGTGGGGATGTCCCCACTCAATCCCCACTCTGTCCTTCTCCCGTAAAACGAATGTCAGTATACAATTTGTTTGACGTCACAACGTGATATAGTACGCTCTCTGTCTAGCATAATATTAAAATACTTATAACTTCCTTATTTTTGAACCGATTTTGATTTTGTTTTTATTTTTCAGCTCTGTTTCTGATCAACTTTTTTATGAGTCCATTAAAAAACATCAGTAAGCTAGCCTATTGTTTGTGTACATTAGTATATCTCTGCCTAACCCTTCGGGGAATGGCGTAATAGTGTCATGTTAAGAGTCCGACGGACCGAATTTCTCTTACAAACGTAATACCGAAATAAATCGTAATTCAAACACAATTAAATCAAATTCTATTATTATTCGGATTCCGATGCCGTTAATATAGCTTCCTATTCTACCATTTCGTCCAAAATACTTCACTGGAAATAAATGCAAGCAAATGCAATTTTTAATAATTTCCAGTGAAGTAGTAGTAGACGAAATAGTATCGTAGGAACCTAGATTAACGGTATCCAAATCAGAATAATAACATAATTTGATAGAATATTGTCTGGATTATGATTTATTTCGGTATTACGTTTTTGTGGGCAATTCAAGCTCCGCCGGACCCTTAATATAGTTTAAGGAACCCACCTGTAGCTACAGCTGACAGTGCAAGAAAAACCACCACACTGCGATCAAACATCTTTATTACAATAACAACTCTACGTTTATAATCGTGAATCTTATAAATATTAGCAAAACCATGATAACTTTATCATTGTTTTGCTTTTATCTTAATCTATTTTATGATTATATCATTGCTAGGTATATTTTTGATTATAAACCTGCCAGAAAAGATTGATGTACCTACTTATAGGGCGGTAGTCTCAGCCAAGGCACGTACCTCTGATTTTTCGCGATCATTTAGGCTAATTGATTGATTATTTTTTATGATCTACAACAGTTGACCATAAATAGAGTCGACCAACAAACAAACTTATAATCGTTTCAAGAATAAGGAAGTTATAAGCATTTTAATTTTATGCTAGAAAGAGAGCTTACTATAACACGCTGTGAAGTCAAAGGCATCAAACCGTGTGTGCGCCATACCTACATACATAATTGTATACTGCTATTCGTTTTGCGGGAAAGAGACAGAAATCCCCTCTCAATCCCCACCAAAAACTTAAAACGCGCTTATATTTAAGAACTTTATTAGCCGATTTAAATTATTCTTTCAGTAGGCAATGGGACGCCCCTTCACGAATGGGACGGCTCGACCGGAGTTACTCGAGAGAAACGCTTACGTCGTGTTTCGCCGAGTGAGTGAGGTTATTGAGGGCCAATCCCCTTTTCAAACGCCAGTATTGTGACTCCTCTGGTGTTGCGGGTGTCCATGGGCGACGGTAATCGCTTACAATCAGGCGCTCTGTCTGCTCGTTTACTCCCCTATCCCATAAAAAGACAAATTAGGTATATTTATTATTATTTTTCAATGGGACTGTTATCTTCTTGTATTTATTTATGAGAAAAACCTGACTGACTGACGTATCGACGCACAGCCGAAACTACAGGAGCTAGAGCCCTGAAAGTTTGCATGCTGGGTCCTTTTGCACTCTAGACGAGAACTAAAAAAGGATTTCTTTAAGCCCCTAAGGTGTCATCGAGACCCCGATACCGAGACCGAATTTTATTCCGATTCCAATACCGATAATGAATTTTTAACCGAGACCGAGACCGATACCGAAAATGATTTTTTAGCTGATTCCGAGTCCGATACCGAAAATCAATTTTTAACCGAGACCGAGACCGATACCGAAAATTATTTTTTAGTGATGATATGGTATGTTACTAATAAAAATCTATGGAATTTTCTGAAATATTTTTTTTATTGATATCTACAAACAAACAATAACAAAATCACTTATTATTATTCCATTTATTTATTATATTAACCTTATTTAAATACATCTTTAAATATTTTTATAAAAGTAACAATAAAAACAGGGTCCAAGTTACCGGTGATACCAGAGAGAAACCTCCTAACAATACGCGCCGTATTCAGGAGTACCGCTTTCTGTATCAAGTTCTTAACCCAGCTGCCTAACGAGAGCCTTCGCAGGTGTAAGTCGAGGCTCTTGGCTCTTATTATTATTAATATTTCCTTTTTGGATCTCACGGCATGCCACCCGTGATGAAAAGACTCGGATTGGGTTTCCGCGCTATTATGCCGTTAGAAACTTCCACCTCCGAGCATGTGGCTCTGGACCTCTGGCCGGCCAGTTAAGGCAAGACAGAGTTTAGAGTCCTGAGGGAGCTCTTGGGTTTTCACCCCAGATACCTAATACGGGCGAACTGGTGACAAGGCTCTGACCGACTTTGGAGCAATAAGAACCGCAGTGTCGCCACTCGCCACAAGCTGCTCTGCAGTTTGAGCGCTTTAGATTAGATCATGTGAAACATTTTTCCTCGTGAGGGGACGGGTTAGAATACTGTTCCTTACTGCCTTTCAGATAGGCTTCCCGTAAGAGGCAGAGGTGAAAATATAATCTGACTTGCTGCAGTCCGACCTCTTAAAGCTCGGCAAAGCATCAGCAACTCCTCTGGTGTTGCAGGTGTCCATGAGCGACGAGGTGGCTCGTCAGCTCGTTTGCCGACTTGATCCATAAAAGATTTTTTTTTTTTAATATCACAGATTTGTAACCCTCCAGTTGAGGTAACGCTTGTTCCAGGGGAGGTTTAATATCATCTATACTAATAAGGTAAGGTGGCATTGTATGATATCGAACTAACTGTAAAGTAAGTCATGTCGGTTGAGGAGCAAGGTAACTTGCTTTTCAATAGATGTCGCCAACGTAACCTTATGACGTAAATACAGAATGTGAAGGCAAATTTCGATCAAGCGGGTGGGACTCGCAGTGGCTTAGCGGTCAGAGCGTCTGGTGTATCTAATCAGAAGACGCAGGTTCGAATCCTGTCCGCGATTTAATTTTTCCTTCACTAAAATAACTTTATAATCTTAGCATGGAAAATGCAAAAAAATCACAATAGGATAATTATAAAGAGGTAAAGTTTGTGAGGTTGTAGGAGGTAATCTCTGGATCTACTGAACAGATTTTGAAAATTCTTTTTGTGTTGAATAGTCCATTTATCGTGGAAGGTTATATGGTATATAACATCACGCTACGCCTTTTAGGAACAGAGCATTGCAGGTGAAACCGCGAGCGGGTCGCTAGCCCTTACTAATATTATCTTTACGTCCTTACTTAATATTATAAACGTGAAAGTTTGTAAGTATGGATGTTTGTTACTCTTTCACGCCAGGACGGCTAAACGGATCTGGATGAAATTTAGCACAGAGATAGATTATAGTCTGGACTAACACATAGGCTACTTTATATACAGGTCGGACTCAAAGGACGCAGACAAAGTTGAGCCCCACGGGTTTCTTACTACTAAGGTACTGATAACATCGTGTTTTATTTTAGGTATTACGCGAGTATAATTAAATGACGTATTTCTCATTAATTAATATTTTAGTCAATTAGTCAAGATAAGTTTTTAGATGATGGTATCTTAATCCTAACTAATATTATAAATGCGAAACTGAGTTTGTTTGTTTGTTACACTTTCACACTTAAACCACTTTATCGATTATAAAAATTCTTTCATCAATAGAAAGCTACATTATCAGCGAGCAAAATAGGCTGTATTTTTATTTTTTCTTAGTTTATTTATTTATTTACACAAGGCACATCAATAATATAAACACAAACATTGGTTAGTAGCAAAATACAGAGGCAAAGACTAGTGTTTATATCAATTATAGATATGCACAACATTTAGGATAACGTTTCACAGTACCTAGTTATATATTATAATTACATTAAATACACTGTTGTTAATGTTAAATAATAATAACGTTAAAATACCTACGAAAATTACAATAATGTAACATGATGTTATGGCGACTACTATTTCATAGTGTTTAAAAACAGATTTCAAAAACTGGAAACTTTGAATAGAATTTTATTTATTGTTATTTTGTGAACGATAACATTTTCTGACTGTTTTTTGCCTAAGCTATCTCAATTATATAAATTTTTGTTTTGTGTCACCAAAAACATAAAATATTAGATAAATAATAATAATATTAGAAATATTAAATAATAATATTAGAACTTTATTAGCCGATTTAAATTTTTTTTTCAGACAATGGAATGCCCCTTCACGAATGAGCCGGCTCGACAGGAGTTACTCGAGAGAAACGCTTACGTCGTGTTTCGCCGAGTGAGTGAGGTTATTGGAGGCCCAATCCCCTTTTAAAATTAGTATTGTGACTCCTCGGGTGTTGCGGGTGTCCATGGGCGACGGTAATCGCTTACAATCAGGCGATCTGTCTGCTCGTTTATCCCATAAAAAGACAAATTAGGTATATTTATTATTATTTTTCAATGGGGCTGTTATCTTCTTGTATTTATTTATGAGAAAAACCTGACTGACTGACGTATCAACGCACAGCCGAAACTACAGGAGCTAGAGCCCTGAAAGTTTGCATGCTGGGTCCTTTTGCACTCTAGACGAGAACTAAAAAAGGATTTCTTTAAGCCCCTAAGGTGTCATCGAGACCCCGATACCGAGACCGAATTTTAAGCCGATTCCAATACCGATAATGAATTTTTGAAAAAACAGATTTCAAAAACTGGAAACTTTGAATAGAATTTTATTTATTGTTATTTTGTGAACGATAACATTTTCTGACTGTTTTTTGCCTAAGCTATCTCAATTATATAAATTTTTGTTTTTATAAGAATAGTGTAACATTGCTTAATGCTTATTGTAATACGAATTATACTTTCTGTTACATGATGTGTAGTCATGGGTAGTCTGACTGATCCGAAATAACGTAAATTGCTTCTTGATTACATCCTTTTATTTCCTAGGTTTATTATCTAAAACGCGTAAGCCTATCACGATTAAAAAAATCTGTGAAATCTGAAATATGTAGACCTACAAGGTTAAGCTTTAAGGTTAAGGTTAAGCTTGCTACGCTCAGTTTATAGATGGGTGACCATTATTAACACATTGAGACACCTCCATGCCTCAGAGATAAACGTAAAGCCAGTCGGTACCATCTTTCATATAAATTTTATTAATGATATATTATTCAGATGCTAAAAATGCCTGATAACCAGTTTAATTCTTGAGATATTGGTATTAGTAACCAAAGCTATGATGATCCAGATTGGAAGTAGCTTTGTGTAAAATACCGATGTTCAGCCGGGTCTGGCTGACAGCCATCCTGAACTCAGTTCTAAGAGAGGTGGGCATAATGGAATTGAATAATTCCACTCACAATTGGAGCTGCTCGACTGGGGAAGTACCTCCACCTTGCAGAAAATCGTAGCCAAATAACATAGCTCCGTGCTATGTTGTATTCATAACAGTGAGCACGGTCGCCAGAGCTCTGCGAGGAAGGATTGTATTGGCAGTGTGGGGGACCTTTGGTGTTTTGTCTCCTATGCTGCCAGCCCAACTATTCCTCCTTAATTTACAGGGTCGACAACACGCGAGTAATACCCCTGGTATTGCAAGCGTCCATAAAAAAAAAGACAGTGAGGTGGGATGGTGGAACTGTGAAAAGGGACAGTTCAAGTATTACTTAACGCAATTTTTCGACATTTTTGACCCCCCTGCCCCCCATGCAACGCGCCGTAACGTTTTTCTGCAAAGTAAAACGTTACGTAACCACCAAGTGACCATTTTTTTACCTAAAGGCCACAAATATGTGACGTAAAGTACAGGAAAGTCGCTAAAATACCTTTGTTATCGTTTTAATTGCGTTAACATTATTAATTGACATTTGAAGTGTCTTATTTTAAAAAATGCGTGAGAGAATTTCTCTACGCGACCGATCTATGTTCTGAAGGGTTAAAAAACAATGTTACATAACGCGTAGTTCAAACCCCCCCCCACTCCCGCCCCCGTAACGCATCGTAACGTTTTACAAGACCCCCCCCCCCGCCCCCCAAATTCGTTACGTAATACTTGTACGCTCCCAAATGAGTCAATGTGTTTTTTTCTTCGTGAATCCTTTTCTAATCTAAATATATATAAAACTCAAAGGTGACTGACTGACTGATATAGTGATCTATCAACGCACCGCCCAAACCACTAGAGGGATCGGGCTGAAATTTGGCATGCAGGTAGTTGTTATGACGGTAGGCATCCGCTAAGAAAGGATTTTGATAAAATCTACCCCCAAGGGGATAAAATAGGGGATGAAAGTTGTATGAAACTTTGTCAATTTTAAACCGATCGGGCTGAGACTTTTGCATGCATATACCTACTATGCTGTAGGCATCCACTATGAAAGGATTTTGATAAATTTCAACCTATGTAGGGGTGAAATAGGGGATGAAAGTTCATATGGAACAAAGTAACTATTCCACGCGGACGAAGTCGCGGGCAAAAAGCTAGTCCTCTAATATTGCTTCACGTGAGCGAAGCCGCGGGAAAAAGCTAGTGCATCCATATGTTCGAGTGATACACCAATAGTATTGGCGTCCAATACCTACCAATTAAAAAAAAACATTGTGCAATTTATTTATTTATTAAGCCACGTCAACAACATAATCACATACATTATAATTATTAACAAAGGACCATCACAGAGATAAAGACTTAAGATTACATCAATTATAGACGAACACAGCTTTCATAATAACGTAACATACATAACATAACATAACATAATCAACCCATTATACTGTCCCACTGCTGGGCACGGGTCTCTTCTCAGAATGAGAGGGATTAGGCTATAGTCCACCACGCTGGCCTAGTGCGTGTTGACAGACTTCACACGCCGTCGAGAAAATCTCTCAGGCATGCAGGTTTCCTCACGATGTTTTCCTTCACCGTTTAAGCGCGTGATAATTAACTATTGAGACGCACATGACTTCGAAAAGTCAGAGGTGCGTGCCTTGGGTTCGAATGGTTCGACCTTTGACTTGGCAGTCCAACAGTCATACCACTAGGCTAGAAGACGCAAGTTTGAATGCTGCACTAAGTCGTCTTAAAAAAAATAAATGCGGGCAGTCTTTGGTGACTGCCGATAGAAGTGAAAACTAAATAACTTGTGAATTTTATCGTCGAACTAACTATTAGATTATTATTTTTGGTTTGTAAAGTGGTAATAACATAACATAAAATCACGCCTGTATTCCCCGAAGGGTTAGGCAGAGGCGTACTTATTGTACACCCACAGTTCGCCGGTATGTTTAGGTCCCATGTTATAGGGGGCGACCCTATAGCCAGTAACCCGTAAGTTACCCGTAAAGTGGTAATGACGAATTTAAAATGTAATCCTTGATCATAAGTGGGAAGCGTGCGGTGACGATGACGCGAGTTCTATGATTTTTGTTCACCCAAAAAGTGCTCAACGCGCCTAAAGAAGTTTTCATTTCAAAAACATAATGTATACACAATGGTAATTTCGACTGTGTCTAACTATTCCTCAGATTTTAATTAAAGAACCAGCTGCTTAGGTATCTAGTCTTTCCCCCCAAGGGGTTTTCGCCCTGTCGCGGCGGGATGCTTAGTAACCGTGGAGTGACGCACCACGGTGAATAGAATAAGATTTATTTGTAAAAACATGTGTATGCATACAAAAATATTACTAAATGCAGTGAAGCTAAATAGGACCCCAGGGAGGGGCTGCTCCTGCGGGCTTTGCGCAGGAAGCCTGCATTGGAGCGGCCACTGTAAGTTGCGGTGTCGTATGGGAGGCGCTGCAACTGAGACGGACCGCGGTTTTGTATGAGTGACTTTGCGGCTAAAGGTTTGAGGGCTCGCCGTGGGAGAGTGTTGGTATTGCGATGCGCCGCTCCCGCCACCATCTACGGCCGAGGTGTGGACGGCGGCGGACCACATATCTGTCCCGCCGCAAAGAGGGCCTTGGGCGGCGGACTCGGGGTCGTCAGTCGTCCATTGCACTTGGCCCTGGGGAGGGTCCAACATTGGACGTCCGCGGTGGGATCGCGGAGCATGCTAGAGCGATTCCCGTGATCCCACTACTATGCGGAAAGTGGCAGTGGTGGTGTTTTTAGTTGGTATGCTGGCCACCTGGCCGGAGAGCCTGACACTACCGTCGCCATCCCCGAAGCGGGGCGACCTGCATAAGGCACATTTCCCCACCCGGAAAAAAAACAAGATAGGTTATTAAACAAAATGTTTTTATTGCAACATATTATTCATGTCAAAATTTAGATGGTATCGGAGTATATACAGAGCTATCAAAGGTAAGCACATCCGACACCTGGCTAACCTCGTTAAGTTTCTTAATATCTTAGGGATGTGTCATCCTTTTGATAAGTGTGATTATTTTATGAAATAATCAATTAAATCTAACGACATAACTCATCAGATTATATTATTTTTAACATACCATCACGCCTGTATTCCCCGAAGGGTTAGGCAGAGGCGTACTTAATGTACACCCACAGTTCGCCGGTATGTTTAAGTCCCATGTTATAGGGGGCGAGCCTATAGCCATTAACCGGGCACAAATCCAGACTCCGAGCTGCTACTGAGAATTTCATAGAAAAACACTGCTCGACCTGGGGATCGAACCCAGGACCTCTAGTGTAGCAGTCGCACTTGGGACCACTAGACTAATGAGGCAGTCATTGCGTGTATATAATTTTTATCATTTGATATAATTTTTTTGCGGATGACATTTATTAATAGATATTTCTAAATCTAATAATATCATATAAATAAAATATACCTATAAATAAAATACCTAAAATAATAATTAAAAAACACACTTATTAAAATTGATTTAAAATAGAATAATATTGTTAATAAAGGAAAAAATTAATAAATAACAAATTAAAAATACAATACAATATAATATTAATCTTATTAATCCTAATATAGTTTCTAAAATTCAACTATTTATTAAATAATACGAAATAACTATATTAATATAAATAGCAAAAATAATACAAACTTATAATATTACAAAGTATATATTATATAGCCATAAACACAAGTTCCTCCTCTCTTCTACATTTGCCGTGCCTGACAAGGCCCACACATGTTTCTTCTTATATTATTGTTATCATCTATTTAACTTGTGGAGTGCTGGAGTGTTAAAAAAAAGCATGTAGGTTGTGTTTGTGAAGGCGGCTTTACGTTTTGTGAAAAATATTTTTATTTCAATTGAGTGACAAATAAAATTTTACTTACCGCGACGATGTATTCGTTTATTTGGTCGGTACTTGATCGGGAACCTTTTGAAATCGATTAAAAATACAAGTATTTATTTACCTGAAGAGAAGTGTTTCGTTGCTAAGTAATCTAAAAACATATAGCAACAGCCTTGAATTATCCAAAGCATTGTCTCAATGTCGCGCAAATTTAAAATGATGGCCATGCCAACTCGAGCACAATATAAAAATTAGACAAATACGCACATCTTTATGAGAACGAGTGACAATTGTCATTAAAATAAATAATATTCTATTGAACGTAACAAAAGCGGAGGTTCTTCAATAGTTGGTTCATTCGCGTCAATTTCCATTACTAAATATTACAACTCGAAAGCGGTGCCATACATTTTCTTACTTCGCCTATTGTCGCAACAGCCGCGGCCCCGATGCACGAGTCCAGCGGACCGAATTTCTCTTACAAACGTAATACCGCAATGAATCCTAATTCAAACACAATTTAATAAAATTCTGTTATTATTCGGATTCCGATACCGTTAATCTAGGTTTCTACTCTATTATTTCGTCGAAAATACTTCACTGGAAATAAATGTAAGCGAATGCAAGCAGAAATAATTTATTTTCGTGGGAGAGTGGCTTACAGTACTACGGTTTCACAGAAAACCGACGTGAAACAACGTTTACGTTGTTGTTTCACCGAGTGAGTAAGGATACCAGAGGCCTAATCCCCTTTTAAAAGGCCGGCAACGCACTTGTGACTCCTCTGGTGTGGCCAAGATTCCATGGGCGGCGGTAATCGCTTACCATCAGGTGTTCCGTCTGCTCGTTTGCCCCCCTATCCCATAAAAAACCCTTCGGAGAATGCAGGCGTGATGATATTATATTTAATTTAGTGAATTAATGTTTAAATTCGTAAAACTCGAACGGTATTCGAAAGCACAGAAATAAATTAGTCCAATAGTACGGAATAGTTAAACTATTTTACATAATTTAGGCATGTGTTTTGTCCGAAAATTACATGCCCCCAACTACATAGTATATAAAGCCTATGTAAGTCAAAATCAGCACACACTTCAAGCTTTTCTTGGAAGAATCAAACCGTACTGCATCATGAAGACTTTCTTCGTCATTTTCAGCGTCCTGGTAAGTTATTATCCTTACCAATATATATTTTTTTTCTTTATACCACTAAGGTGGCAAACAAGCATACGACCCGCCTGATGGTAAGCGGTTACCGTAGCCTATAGAAGCTGCAACACCTGAGCTCTGGCGATCTTGCTCACCGTTAGAAACACAAAATAACACGGAGCTATGTTATTTGGCTACGATTTTCTGCAAGGTGGAGCTACCTACTTCCCCAGTCGAGCAGCTCCAATTGTGAGTGGAATTATTCGATCGAAGACGGAGACGGATCGCCTGATGGTAACCGATTACCGCCGCCCATGGACACCCGCAACACCAGAGGAGTCACGAGTGCGTTGCTGACCTTTTAAAAGGAGATTGGGCTTCCGGTAACCTCATTCACTTGGCGAAACGCTTACGTTGTTTAACGCCGGTTTTCTGTAAAGCCGGTGGTATCACTCCGGTCGAGCCGGCCCATTCGTGCCGAGGCATGGCTCTCCCACGTTAGTCTGCAGTCCGTAGGAGCTCTTAAGGCTCTAATCTAATCTAATCTTGAATGAATAATTGTGACTTAGATTGCTTTTACAAATTTTAGAGTACAATAAAAAAGTAAGTACCAACAAACTAATACGATTATTCTTTACAGATGCTGATAAATTACTTAGCAGCGGAAGACAATGATGTTATTAAGGCAAATAGTAAGATAACATTTTTGAGTCCGTAAAACCGTAATACCAAAATTAATCGTAATACAGAAATTATATACATTCACACATTTTGATTTATACATGAATAAGTTGCAACTTGCACACACACAGACGTGCGCGTGCACACACACAACACTACTTCTATTTGCGTAACTGATTAGGCCCTTTTCCTGTCACGTAGATTCGCGCCCGCGCGCGGATCTGGTCCGCGTGCAGGCTTTCCGCATGTTATCATTTTATACATATTTTTCCTATCTTGCGGGCAGCATGCGCGCGGAACGCGGATTGGCTGCGGGCGCGTAGCCCGCGTTCGTAATAATCGCATGCGGGCAGCGTTCTTCTGCATTCAGTGTCGTATTTTCTGTGATGCGGGTCGTGGTAAACTTAAAATCGTAATCGTAGCGTAAGCCTATCACGAATAAAAAAAAAATTCGCAAACAAAAATAAAAATTGACATAGAGAGAGCTGTCGCGCACGACACTGCAGGGGCAAATGCAAATCTTGTCCTGCGTGTGGCCAGGAGCGTGCTATCACCCGTATGTGGACCAGATCCGCGCGCGGGCGAAAATACGCATGACAGGAAAAGCATCACTCAAAATACTGAATGCAAACATAAAATAACAAATTACTTTTTGTTAAAAGTTATTTTATCTTTTGACAAAAAGTAAAACCGCCTTCAAAACATAAAAATAATGTTAAGTGCACAACAGTTTCGGAAGTCGGTGGCGAAAACAATAGTTCAAACCAAATCGAAGGCACCGACTTCCGAAACTGTTATTTTATGTTTGCATTATTTTTTATGTTTTTGAAAGCGGTTTTACTTTTTGTTATTTAATAACATTTTTAATAGGACCATTATTTTTAATAAGTCAAAGACCAGTCAACAACCCTATTTTAATGTTTATTTAGTTACAAGATGTTTTTATTGTCAGCATTAAGAGTTCGGCCGGACCGTAATACCAAATTTAATCCTAATTCAAATACATACCATCCATCACGCCTGTATTCCCCGAAGGGTTAGGCAGAGGTGTACTTAATGTACACCCACAGTTCGCCGGTATGTTTTTAGGTCCCATGTTATAGGGGGCGAGCCTATAGCCATTAACCGGGCACAAATCCAGACTCCGAGCTGCTAATGAGAATTTCATAGAAAAACCCAATAACACTTTGCTCGACCTGGGGATCGAACCCAGGACCTCTAGTGTAGCAGTCTCACTTGGGACCACTAGACTAATGAGGCAGTCCAATTCAAATACAATTTAATTAAATTCTGTTATTATTCGAATTCGGATAGCGTCAATCTAGGTTTCTACTCTATTATTTCGTCCAAAATACTTCACTGGAAATAAATATAAGCGAATGAAATTTTTGATAAAATTACTAAGTTTGAAACGATTTTCCGGTCTTTTTTTTCTAGTGAAGTAGTAGTAGACAAAATAGTACCGTAGGAACCTAGATGAACGGTATCCTAATCCGAATAATAATATAATTTGATAGAATATTGTCTGGATTACGATTTATTTCGGTATTACGTTTTTGGCAATTCAAGCTCCACCGGACCCTTAAGTTATGTAACAAAGGACTGAATAAATTTATTGAATTTCCTGTAGAAGAATTGACAACTACTGAGGATGCTACTGACGCAAATAATAGCAACACTACTGACGCAGCTTCTGGCACATACAATAAGCTTCCAATAAAAGAGGTCAAAAATACCCTGTATGTGATTGTATAGTTTTGGATAACGCTGACCCGGTATCATACGAACGCTGGCCCAGCTATACATTGCAAAATTAGTAACCAAAAAAAATGTAACGACATTAATAGTCCCAACAAAATTAATTGTATACTATGTACTTAAATTGTTGATTAATTTACAGAACAATAATTTAACCAACAATTAAATTCGTGAACATTTAACCGATCTTGAATTTAATTAATGGTAAAGTTGTTGCTGCATGAAATGTTAATAGTGATTTTGGATAATTAAAAATACTCTTAAACATTTGAGTACCTATATCATACACAATTAATACATTTCAAAATGAATTGTTTGGAAAGTGTTAATATTTACTTGTTTCAAGATTTTAATCACGATTTACTGGCAGAATTTCAAAGTTAATTAATGGTAAAATTGTTAAAACGTAGTGATTCAATTATAAGAAATAAAGTTATAAAATTGTTATAATATGTATAAAAATGTTTGTTAATCTATTATTTTTGTTTCAAAGTTTACAAATAAATATTGCTTTACTTATATTTATTTATCTGTTCGGCTCCATTCCAAACTCTGAGAAACCCAATAACACTTTGCTCGACCTGGGATCGAACCCGGGACCTGTAGTTTAGCAGTCGCACTTGGGACCACTGGACTACTACTACTTTTGTTAAGAGAGGTAGGGCATAGTGGAATCGAATAATTCCACTCACAATTGGAGCTGCTCGACTGGGGAAGTACCTCCACCTTGGAGAAAATCGTAGCCAAATAACATAGCTCCGTGCTATGTTGTGTTCCTAACGGTGAGCAAGGTCGCCAGAGCCCCACGAGGAAGTGTTGTGTTGGCAGTGTGGGGGACCGGTGGTGTTTTGTTACTGCCGCTGTCATGCATGGCAACATGTCTCCTATGCTACCAGCCCAATTATTCCTCTTTAATTTATAGGGTCGGCAACGCGCGAGTGATACCCCTGGTGTTTCAAGCGTCCATAGGCTACGGTAACCGCTTACCATCAGGCGGGCTGTATGCTTGTTTGCTACCTTAGTGGTATAAAAAAAAACTAGAAATGGCCTTAAAAATGTGCTGTCCTCAAAAATTACTTCAAATATCAGTCAGAAATTGGTGTATCTCCAAATTCTGACGTCCTAGAGCAATTCCGTTGTCGAATTTCTATTTAGCGTCAAGAAATCTACAAAAATGTTGTAGACTAATGAATATACTGGTTTCTGACACTTACGCGAATATTGGACATTGAAATAAAACTATTTTATCGCGTTGTATTAATATTATTTAACTCCCAACGTTTCGGATCCTTTACAGCATCCATAGATCGAAACGTCCAACGTAAAAAATTGTTTTATTTCAATAACTAATGAATTATTTGCCATTTTTCCTCAATTCAGGGATTCTTTACTGGTAATCTGAAAACGATTAAGCAGGATTAGATCTCGATACCTGATAATACCTTCAGGGGCAGTGTTTTATTAACATACTTATTACACAAAATAACTAATATACCATCACGCCTGTATTCCCCGAAGGGTTAGGCAGAGGTGTACTAATGTAACTCTGGGCACCAATCCCAAACTCCGAGCTGCTACTAAGAATTTCATAGAAAAACCCAATAACACTTTCCTCGAGTTGGGAATCGAACCCAGGACCTCTAATGTAGCAGTTGCGCTCAGGACTACTAGGCTAATGAGGCAGTATTTTAAGCTTACTTGCAGTGTTGATCGCACATTTTTGGTTTTTTTTTTATTCGTGATAGGGTTACGCTTTACCGCCAGTTCGCCTGATGTTAAGCGACACTGCGATCTACGATGGAGCGCGCTCGCCTAGAAGAAACCGATTCACTCTTGATTTAAAGACATCCAGATTATATCTATCAGGGAAGACCCACTCGGGAAGTACATTCTATATTTCAGCGGTACGCATGATAAAAGTGGACTTAAAGCGTTTCATTCGGGTTTTTTGAATGATGATGATCGCAAGTCCAACGCCCTAGCCATTATGCTACCGCCGCTATGCATTGTATAGAGTAATCAATCTAAAATATTAGATACATTAAAATATCCGTAAATAATGTTATTTTTAAGTCAAGGAAAAATTCAATCATGGGCAGGATTCGAACCGACCACCGACGCTGTATCTCCGCAACCATTCACCCGGTGGCCGCAACGTGTACGGATAAGTCTACCAGACCGAACTCAGGGGGCTTACTCTTGAACTCAATTCCGATACATCGACATAGGAATTGTGCCGTTTCGTCAAGTTTCGTACTCTTGAATCCGAGACTAGCGCCAATTGTTTCAAGATTGCGCGGTGATTGAGTGAACTAAATAGAATTGGAAAACGACCCAACCATTGGCCAATCAGGATGCTGATTCAAGGTTAACGGATTTGTGCTCAAGAGTACGAAATCGCCCGATAGCCAAATTGACACTGGAATCGGATCACGTTTGGATTGGTATTGTATTGTTTTCAAGAGTAAGCCTGCAGGGTTTGATTCACGGCTGACTGCAGACACGCGTTGTTATCTCGGGGGTAAGTAGCGTACTATCATTGACCATTGCTTTTCTATTCACAAGAATAACAGTTGAGGCACACGAGACGTTGCCAAACTCTATTTACAACACAAAAAAATAACTGGGACCACCTCTGAAGTATGACATACCCACTGGTAAAAAAAAAATATCAAAATCGGTACATAATTCACTGAATAATCGCATAACCAACATACAAAAAAAAAACACAGACGAATTGAGAACCTCCTCTTCTTTGAAGTCAATGAAATATATAATTATTTTCCATAAACAAGTGTTCTAAATATTTTTTGTTGCACTTAAAATAATATATTTTAATTTGTCGCGTCTATTTTTCACCCTGTAGTCCTGGCAACCCTAGCTGCAGCCCAGGGCCTCGTAGATTTATGGCGTATATCCTTTGCAATATTTTTTGACTGCCTCATTAGTCTAGTGGTCCCAAGCGCAACTGCTACGCTAGTGGTCCTGGGTTCAATCCCCAGGTCGAGCAAAGTGTTATTGGGTTTTTCTATGAAATTCTCAGTAGCAGCTCGGAGTCTGGATTTGTGCCCGGTTACCTAATGGGAATAGGCTCGACCCCTATTACATGGGACCTAAACATGTACATTAGTAGACCTCTGCCTAACCCTTCGGGGAATACAGGCGTGATGGTATGTTATTTTTTTACAATTATACTGTTTATATGTCTAAGTCATCTTCTATACATATAATAAATCTGTAGAGAGGTCAATTCTGTGCATGAAATATATTTCCAAAATAACTATCAGCGGGTGATTAACTGATCAATACTGACGCCAAAAATGCAATCAGTAAAATTTTTGTCTGTCTGTCTGTCTGTGTGTTCGTTATAGAAACAAAAACCACTCGACGGATTTCAACGAAACTTGGTACAATTGTTCTTCATACTCCTGGGCAGGTATAGTATACTTTTCATCACGCTACGATCAATAGGAGCAGAGCAGTGAAGGGAAATGTTGGGAAAATGAGTGATTCATGAGAAAGGTTTCAAGCTATAAAACATCACGCTAAAACCCTTAGGAACGGGGCAACGCAGGTGAAACCGCGGGCGAAGAACTAGGGAACAAAGTAACTATTCCACGCGGACGAAGTCGCTGGCAAATGCTAGTATTAAATTAATACTTAAAACGGATGTGGACGGTGTGGGCCCCGGGTTAGAATACGTACAGTTCGTCACTGCCTTTCAGATAGGTATCTCGTAAGAGCCGAGAAAGTATCTGACTTGCTCGGTAGTAAGACCTTTTGGGGTCTGACTGGCGACCACCCTTACGTCGGAGTCTGTCGTAAAGCACCGGCTGTGTGTGTTTAAATTTTTGCGTGTAATAGCCAGTTCCCCCTCGGTTGCTGCGGCTCTCGAAGTCTGCAGTCTGTGGGGGCTCTTAAGGCTTGGTAACGCATCAGCAATTCCTCTGGTGTTGCAGGTGGCCATGGGCGACGATGACTCCTTACCATCAGGTGGCTCGTCAGCTCGTTTGCCAAATAAATCAGTAAAAAAATTATAGTCTTACACCTAGTATACATTATCGAAAACAATGTGTTGACTAAATGGCTGATTAGGAAAAAAAATAGTAATTTATGCCAAGCTCCAAAACTCAAAAATTATCACATAATCCTTGTATAAAATCATAGTCATAAACCTTGTAATACGGCCTCTGTTGTTTTCAAATATATTTTCCGTGATGACGCAATTATTTTATCAGCTGTACGTAAATAATGATTAGCATGTTATTCTTTCCAAAATAAATAGTTAAAGATACTGTTTTTACTGAACAGTTTTAAAAGACGGAATATATTATTATGTACGGTGAATTATTATCACTACATAGTATAAAACAAAGTCGTTGTCGCTGCCGTCCGTTCCTATGTATGCTTAAATCTTTAAAACTACGCAACGGATTTTGAAGCGGTTTTTTTTAGTAGATAGAGTGATTCAAGAGGAAGATTTGAAGCTATTTAACATTACGCTACGACTCTTAGGAATGGGGCAACGCGGGTGAAACCGCGGGCGGGTCGCTAGTATGATATAAAGGTGAAACTGGCAAGATGATACTTGGATTGGAACGGCGAGAATGGAAATTTCTATGGCCAAATTTCTGTCCACGTCGCGTCCATCTTTGATATAAAAGGTCTAGATGTGCTAAGCAGAAATGTCACAGAGATACATTATTATATACAGACAATAAATATCTATCTCTGTACCAAAGCAGAGAGACCAAATATTTCAATTTTCGCCTCACACATCCTTGCGTATCTACCTTTTACATCAAAGATGGACGCGAGAGAAATTTGGCCATAGAAATTTCCATTCTCACCGTTTAATCCAAGTATCATCTTGCCAGTTTCTCCTTTAGATCGAAATGGAGACCTACAACGTCTCATAAAGCGATTCAATAATAAAACGTAATATATTCCGTCTTTTAAAATTATTAGTAACTAGCTTTTGCCAGCGACTTCGTCCGCGTGGAATCGTTACTTTGTTCCCTAGTTCTTCGCCCGCGTAGCTTGAGACCTTTCTCATGAATCACTCATTTTCCCAACATTTCCCTTCACTGCTCTGCTCCTATTGATCGTAGCGTGATGAAAAGTATACTATAACCTGCCCAGAAGTATGATGAACAATTTCACCAAGTTTCGTTGAAATCCTTCGAGTGGTTTTTTTTCTATAACGAACATACAGACAGACAGAATTTTACTGATTGCATTTTTGGCGTCAGTATCGATCACTAATCACCCGCTGATAGTTATTTTGGTAATATATTTCATGTACAGAATTGACCTCTCTACAGATTTATTATAAGTATAGAAGAAGATAGAAGAAGATAACAGTATCTATCTATTTTGGAAAGAAAAACTTGCTTATCATTATTTACATACAGCAAGATTATTATCGTCTGGATTAGCACACCGTCTGAAGCTAGTGGCCATAAAAATAACACTAGTTTACAAACTGACACCTACGCGAATATTAGACATTGAAATAAAACTACTTTTTACGGATTTTATCGCGTTATATTGATATTATTTAATTCCCGACGTTTCGGATCCTTTACAGTTTACACCATCCATGGTCGCGGGTAAACTAAGTTGTTGGACGTCTTAATGTTTGCAATTACTGAGAGTTACCTTACAATATCTTTTTGTCCTCAAGGGTGCGGACAAAAAAATATGCCATTAGCGAAGCAAACCAAAATATATTTCAAAGAAGAAGAGCAATGTAGTACGAAAGGATGTTTAGTTAGAAATAACTGTAAAATTTGAGCAAAGAGATTTGAGCAATTCTGATGAAAGATTTAAGTAGATTACAAATTAATTTACAAATAAATTCTAATTCTAAACCTAGATGTAGTGTCATTACAATAACTTTTAAGAAAGAGTGATAAACGACTTCAAAAACATAAATGTTATGTGCAAAGCAGTTTCGGAAGTCGGTGTCATTTGTTTTTGCCGCCGACTTTTTTTTATTTCAACATGTTGAGTACTTAACGCTAAGAATTTTGATGTTCCTAAACAATATTGTTCTAAAACCTACTGGTCAAAAAAGAATCATGAAAATCGAATCATAATATTGATGGAATAATCACTCTTGGGAGAGTGTTGGGAGAGTAAAATTGTTTACTTGGGAGAGCCATGCTTCGGCACGAATGGGCCGGCTGGACCGGAGTGATACCACGGCCTCACAGAAAATCGGCATCAAACAACGCTTACGTTGTGTTTCGCCGAGTGAGTGAGGTTACCGGAGGCCCAATCCCCTTTTAAAAGGTCGGCAACGCACTTGTGACCCCTCTGCTGGTGTTGCGGGTGTCCATGGGCGGCGGTAATCGCTTACCATCAGACGATTCGTCTGCTCGTTTGCCCTCCTATCCCTTAAAAGAAAACACCGTCGAATTGATGTATCCTGCTTTATCACACTGTGTGAACAAAAAAATTGTAAACTAGTGTAATCCGTCCTTAATGCTGAGGTAATAATTTTGAATCAACCAAATAAATGAAAGCACCTGTTTAAATAAAATGTAACATTAACAGAATGTATGTAATAATAAAATAATGAATGTATGTATGTATGTATGTATGTGTGTATGTCACATGTAATTAATGTTATAAGACATTCTCCAAAATTACAAAAAAAAAAAGAACAAAAAAGAAAACTGATTTAAAAAAAAATATATTACACTTTGTGCGCTGTAGCACGGTGCGGGTGACAGTTTCATAAAATTTCGTTTCACTCTTGAAGGTTGCCGCGATTAACAAATTATAACTTAGTATATTAGCTGTACCACATTCGTAATAATTATATTAAATCATTAATAACAGTCGTAAATTAAATTAAACAATTAAATCAACGTCATGTCACACACAATCAACCATGCTACAGCGCAAAGAGTGTATTTTACATATTTTTTATTATTTTTTTGCCCCTTGCCTTATGTGTCTCACACATCATTTCTTATAGATTTTTTGACGCTTATTCTAAATCCAACAATTGCTCTATGACGTCAGAATTTGGAGATATACCGATCTGAGGCCAAGTAAAATGGATTTCACATAGTTAAAAGTGACCATAAAAATTTACTCTCTTCGAAAAAATACTTCAAATATCGCCAAAAACAGAGTTTTTAGCACTATTAGATTTGTTTATCTCCAAATTCTGACGTCCTAAAATTATTCTGTTGCCGCATTTAGATTTAGCATCAAATCTACAAGAAATGATGTGCCTCACCCCTGGTTTTTTTTTGTGAACTGTTTCCATATGTATACCACAATGACGACTATTCCTCGAAGGGTTTGGCAGAGTGCTAATATACACCCACAGTTCGCCAGTATGTTTAGTTCTCATAAAGTAGGAATAGTGTTGCCAGAGCCAAAACTAAAAAAGTCGGACACAGATTCATATTTAGCCGGACATTTTGTCTGATACATTGATGTTTGGAAAAATGAGCCGCTCGGGCGATTTTATTTCGGCATCTTTTGGCGGGGCTTGGTTAACTAAAGCCTAATAAAATCCGGACAAGCCGTAATTGTATATATTTAGCCGGACACTTAGCTATACTAAATGGAAGGCCAGTCTATCGCCATTAATCGGACACGGAGTTTGGATTTAAACTCCGAGCTGCTTCTGAGTATATCATAGAAAACCCAATAACACTTTGCTCGACCTGGGAATGAAGTCCAGAACATCTAGCATTACAGCCGCGCTTGGGACCACGAGACTAAAGACGCATTAATGAATTCATATTTCTAAAATGTAGGCCCCTCCAATTCCTCCGGAAACATAATGAAATAGTTTTTTTTTTATTCATGATAGGCTTACGCTTGGTCGCCAGTTCGCCTGATGTTAAGCGACACTGCGATCTACGATGGAGCGCGCTTACCTATAAGAAACCGATTCACTCGTGATTTAAAGACACCCAGATTATATCTATCGGGGAAGATCCACTCAGGAAGCGCATTATCTATACTTATAATAAATCTGTAGAGAGGTCAATTCTGTATATGAAATATATTTCCAAAATAACTATCAGCGGGTGATTAGTGATCGATACTGACGCCAAAAATGCAATCAGTAAAATTTTTGTCTGTCTGTCTGTCTGTCTGTCTGTATGTTCGTTAAAGAAACAAAAACCACTCGACGGATTTCAACGAAACTTGGTACAATTGTTTTTCATACTCCTGGGCAGGTTATAGTATACTTTTCATCACGCTACGATCAATAGGAGCAGAGCAGTGAAGGGAAATGTTGGGAAAATGAGTGATTCATGAGAAAGGTTTCAAGCTATAAAACATCACGCTCCAACCCTTAGGAACAGGGCAACGCAGGTGAAACCGCGGGCGACGAACTATGGAACAAAGTAACTATTCCACGCGGACGAAGTCGCTGGCAAAAGCTAGTTTATAAATAATAATATATAATAATAATAATATTCTTTATTGTTTCTATAAAAAGTACATTTTCATCTATCTTATACATAAGTAACAAAGTTTAATTGTTGAAGTATATCTACTTGGATAGAGTTAACGGCGATGTCTGTGCTAGTATAAACTGTGTGACAGACATCGGCGCCTTCCTCCTACATATTAACAGATCTAATTTTTTTTTTCCGAACAATTATATATTTATGTACCTACGTTTTTTTTTGTATTTAAGGAAAGAACAAAGGTAAAAGAAGACATAAGTTAGTTTCTGATTGAGTTTACGTGTGTGTGCGAGTAAGTGTGTGTGTGTGTGTGTGTGCGAGTGAGTAAGTGTGTGTATGTGTGAGTGTGTGTGTGTGTGTGTGTGTGTGTGTGTGTGTGTGTGTGTGTGTGTGTGTACGCGCGTGTGTGTGTGTGTACGCGCGCGTGTGTGTGTGTGAGGTGGGGTGGTTCTAATTTATGATACTCTCAGGAGCAGAGTCTCCGTCTGTTCGTATGATAACTTTTTTAAATATTTTACCACTACTCTCTTACATTCCATAATTGACAACGGATATATGTTACAGATCTTATTTACTTTATTATAAAGAAAGCAACTTGAGCCATGAAACTGGCGACTAGCTAGTGCAGTCTGTATTTTTGGATTTGAGCATACGAGATCTTTACGCCGCTTGTTTGCCATAGTTTGTGGATTATATGGTAGTGATGAGTGTTTTTGTAGCGTTATATGGAGCACATAGAGTTGCCTAACAGTTAGGAGAGGTATATCTTTATATAGTTGGGTAGTCGGATACCGGTAGGGTTTATTTAGCATAATTTTCAACACGGCTCTCTGTGCCCTCTCTAGACGCAGCATAGAGTTTTTAAATGTTCCACCCCAGACGGGTATACAATAGGTTAACAATGATTGGACTAAAGCAAAGTATATTGTTTTTAGGAGTGATTCTTCAGCTACGTTTCTTAGCTTTTTCATGGGAAACATAAGCTTGCGAACACGTGACACCACCATGTTAATATGATTGTGCCAGCTTAAAGTGTTATCAATTAGAATTCCTAAATACCTGACACAGGAGACTCTTTGAATATGTGGGCACGTACAGGTATCCAGTGCGGGACAAGCACAGCTGTGGGCCTTGATATCAGCAATGTTGGGCTGTGTAAAGCTGTTAGCCGAAAATGTAACACAATTTGTTTTTGCCACGTTTAATGTGAGCAAGTTGGATGACAACCAGTCCAGTACAATCCTAAGGGCTTTTTCTGCTCGGTGATGGACGGCGTCCCAAGTGTCACCACTTATGATAAGTGCCGTATCGTCTGCGTAAACAAAAATTCTGCAGTTTGGTATTGAAAGCTGACAGAGCCGGTTTATGTAGATGAGAAAAAGTGTGGGACTGAGCACACTGCCCTGAGGCACACCGAAGGTTAGAGTTTCGTCACCACTGATGAAGTTTTCTACCTTTACGCATTGCGAACGATCCGTAAGATAGTCACGGAAAATATTCAATGCGACTCCTCTCACTCCAAGTGCCTCTAAATCCTGTAATAGAGTGGGTATGAAGACCGTGTCAAAAGCCTTTGCAAGATCTAAGAAAATTCCGATTGTTTTAGTTTTGCTATCAAGATTATTGGCAATATGATTGGTCAATTCGAGTACAGCACTTTCCGTAGATTTTCCTTTCCTGAAACCGTACTGGTTTGAAGCTAGAGCTTTGTTATGCTCAAGATAACTAAGCAGTCTTTTATTTAGGACCTTTTCCAATATTTTAGATAGAATGCTCAATACTGAAATAGGTCTATAGTTTTCGACACGGTCTCCGTCTCCAGCCTTAAACACAGGAGTAACTAGTGCTTTCTTAAATGATGCTGGGAACACCCCTCCACACAGGCAGAGGTTACAAAGATGCGTAATGGAGGGTGTTAGGACTTGTCGAGCTGATTTTATTACAGATACAGGTATCCCATCATAGCCCGCCGCGCAATTTGCTTTTAAACTCGTAATAATAGAGTTTATTTCGTCATGGTCAGTCTCCAACAGGGCAAGGGAGTTTCCTTGCAAGTTAATTGCATTCGACTGTTCGTGACTGCGAATACAGGTGGCAGATTGTTTATTGTTTATGCTCATTGCCAGGTTTATCCCAACGTTAGCAAAGTAGTGGTTTACACGGTTTATTGAAGAGTTTGGATCATCACATAGTTTAAGTAGGGTTGAAGATTCTTTATTTGATATTTTGTTTCTGTAACTTATTGATTTTATGATGTCCCAAGTGGCTTTTGGATTACCCCTGGCCTTCCGAAGCTCATTTTTTTCATGTTCACGTTTGATGTTCTTTAGAAGATTGTTGCAGTAATTTCTGTATCTTGTGTAAGTAATTTTGGCTATCATGTTATTAGGGTCTTGTTTGGATTTCTTATGGAGTTTGTCGCGATTACGGATGCATCGTAGAAGACCAGGAGTAATCCATGGCTTGATAATTTTCCTTCTGTGTGGAATTTTTTTCACAGTGGAGTGTTCACCAACAATGCTTGATAAAGTTGAGACAATGAGATTTGCGCATTTGTTGGGATCGGTGCTATTAAGAATTTCTGAGAAATTTGTTTTCTCCAGGCAACTTATAACCCCTAGTAGGTTAATGTGCCTAGAAATACTCTTTGGTTTTTTTACAAGAGTAATTGAATCTATACAAAGTAAAATTGGTGCATGGTCTGTAAAGTAAGAATCAAAGACACAAGTGGTACAGCGTTTGTTTGTCCTTAGTAGGACATGATCCAGACAACTATCAACACGTGTGGGAAAGTTATGTGCGGGAAGCAGACCATGGAAAGCAGTAGCCGTCAAGTAATCATCCGCAATAGAGTTAATTCTATCGGGGATTATATTTATATTTATGTCGCCTATGATCGCCACGGTACTCACCATCGAGAGCGATGCTAGAGTAATATTTAATGAATTTATGAATTTGTCTGTATTTTTAAACGAGGGTGATCTGTAAATTACCACGATGGATGTGTCTGAGCCAAGTTTCAAGATAAGACAATTTGCGTCTTGGAAGACTGGCTCTGAAACTGTATAATGTAGTTCAGAACGGATGTATATGATCACACCATCATTTTGGTTGTTGAAACTCGACCTCATTGGGGTGAAACCGTCCATGATGGGAATATAAAAGACTTTATTTAGCCAACATTCGGAAAGAATAATAACATCGTACCCAACATCCATTGAGCTGAGAAATGCAATCAAATTATCGAAGTTTTGATTTATACTCCGTATATTGACATGCACGATTTTCAGAGTGTTTTTGTAAGAGTGTAAGTGTTCCAGACAATTCTGTGGTGAGCAGACCACTGATTTAGACACATTTAAGGATTCTATTCTAAATATAATAGATAAGTCTGTAGAAAAGTCATGTCTGTAATTGCAAAATAATTGGATAAAATAAGTGAAGGAGACTTATTGATCGATACTGAAACTGAATTAATGATTATCTCACTGTATTTTTTTTTGCATTTTTTTGCTAAGATTATAAAGTTATTTTAGTGAAGGTAAAATAACCAAATTAATGATTTTAAGATTTGTTGTTTGTGTATGTTTTTATGTTCGCATTTAACTCAAGATCTACTTGATGGATTTCTATGAAATCTGGTGTACAGGTAAATCATGAGCCTGGTCAATATTTAGGATACTTTTTATCATGTTAATCCTTAGATACTTTTTTAGGTATACTCCGAAAGTAAAGTCACTGGCAGAAGCTAGTTCAAAATAGCCTATATTCGTCCACTGCTGGACATAGGCCTCTCCTAGTGAACGCCACAGAGCCCGATCTTCGGCTTTTCTCATCCAGTCACTGCCAGCTGCCTTCCGCAAGTCGTTACTCCACATGGCCGGCGGGCGCCCTACACTACGTTTGCCTAGACGCGGTCTCCACTCGAGAACGCGTTTACTCCAGCGTTTGACGGGCCAAAATATATCTACATTGAATTCACACACGTACAGTAACGCACATTTCATATACCTAGGTATTCACTGAAACAAAAGAGATTGAATTCCGAAAATAAACTTTATTTCGGCGTTTAAAATTGTTATGTACATAAGCTATTGTTGGCAGCGTGTATAAATGTACTGAGTTCAATACGCAAAACACTTGTACTGTCAAGATTTTACAAGAGACCGCTACAAAATGAGAACTTTGATCATATTCGCTATACTGGTAAGAAAATATTGTTTTATTTAAATAATTATTGTGTGTAGAAATATATAGAATATGTTAAGGAACCCTTGTCCGGCCTGTGAAGGAATTACCTTGATAAAAAAAATACCTGACTCCAAATATAGTTCTATAAAACGAGGAAATTTAGATACCTTTCCTCACCTTCAATACTTACGGTCATAGGACGGTATAATTAACAAGAGGGATGCAGGTTCTAGCACAGCCCGAGATCGAATTATTTTCGCTAAAATTTAGCAGCTTGTAGCTCGGAGTATGGTTTTTTTGAATACCACTAAGGTGGCAAATAAACATACAGCCCGCCTGATGGTAAGCGGTTACCGTAGCCTATGGACCCTTGCAACATCAGCGGTATCACTCGCCCGACCCAGTTAATCAATGAGGAATAGTTGGGCTGGCAGCATAGGAGACAATAGCGTGATGCTTATCCTATCTGCTAACACAACGCTTCCTCGCTGAGCTCTGGCGACCTTGCTTACCGTTAGGAACTCAATATAGCACGGAGCTATGTTATTTGGCTACGGTTTTCTGCAAGGTGGAGGTACTTCCCCAGTCGGGCAGCTCCAATCGTGAGTGGAATTATTTGATTCCACTATAACCTACCTCTCTTATTTGTGCCCGGTTAATAGCTATAGGTTCGCTTCTTACTACATGGGACCTAAACATAGCGGCGGACTCTGTCCGACCCTTCGGGGAATACAGGCGTGATGGTTATCATTTAAGTATTTTTGTGCTGAGTTCGCCTGTGTTGGTATCACCGCATTGCCAAATAATTCCACCGAAGCAATAAGTAATGTTGGTATACCCAATATTCTTTCGCTAAGCAATAATGTGCTAACATGTGTTCCGGTTTGAAGGGTAATGGGTAATGTAGCCAGTGACATTACTGGACAAATGAGACTTAACAACTGAGGTGTCAAGATGACAACGCGCGAGTGATACCACTGGTGTTGCTGACGTCTATAGGCTTCGGTTGTCACTTACCATCTGGGGGCCTGTATGCTTGTTTGTCACAATTCTACTTTCAAAATGAGAGGGTTTATTTAAGCTATAGTCCACCACGTTGGCCTAATGCGGGTTGGCAGACTTCACACGCCGTCGAGAAAATCTCTCATGCAGGGTTCCTCACGATGTTTTCCTTCATCGTTTAAACGAGTCATAAGTATTACGCGCTTCATTACGAAAAGTCAGAGGTGCGTTGATTCGGTCTCAAGATATACGTCTTGACAGTCCAATATTTCATTACCATAAACGATAAAAAATATAATAATACATTTTGTTTTGTTTCATTTTCAAATATTTATTTACAGGTGGGCAGCGCCCTCTGCAAGCCACGTAAGTATAATAAACAATTACTACCTAGTTATGCATAAATATATTCTTCGTTTAATTTACTGAAGAGTCTTTGAGAGCTCTTAGATAGATAGATAGATAGAGTATTCTTTATTGCACACCAAAAAACTAATGTAAAGTACAATTTAGCTAGGGTTGCCAGGGCCAAAAATAGAAAATCCAGACACAGATTTATATTTAGCCGGACACTAATGCCCTAAAAGCCGGACACTGGTTTTAAAAACGGTACTTTAAATTACGTGTCGGTCGCGCACTTTTGTTCAGCATCTTTTGGCGGGGCAGGGTTGAACATTAGCCGGACAGGCCGTACTTGTATATGGCCGGACATGACTGTAAAAATCCGGACAACTGGCTAAGTCAAGTTCAATTTTTTTAATTTCAAATAAGCTTTTACCAGCGTTTATGAAACGTTATGATTCTAGTTGCACGGTTCCAAAAGGTTGATCGTCTTGGTGACCAATCGACCTTTAAAGTTAAGTTGCGATTACCACGCTCAATCTATGGAGGGGTGACCATTCTAAACATATCGAGATCGGGGTATATCTGTTGGTCCCGGTTTCTATACGAACACCGATGATAATCTTTAGTGGTAACTGCAAAAAAAATATCCAATTTCTACAAGTAGGTATTTAGATAAAAGTAACAACTGTCTGAGACAATGAGGGCTACCGCGTATGAATTCGCCGCTAGAGGCGTTTGTGTAGCGTGAGGTCTCCGAAATGTCAAATTACATTGTTTGTGGGCGAGCTATGCGGGTTTTTAAGTACTACTTATTTAGAATACTCGTAATTTAGTGAACATTTTCATCATATCTGAGATTAAATATGGCAATTAGGAGTTACGGGTCAATGAATATCAGTGGTTTGTGAGTTTTATCTATGGGAAACTTCTGTCTTTTTTTCCGAACAAAACGGCACTACATATCTCTGCGTTAAGCTAGATATTTTTACAGTACGATTTAGAAGTATTAAATATGATTTAGTGAAGGAAAAATTCAATCGCAAGCAGGATTCGAACCTGCGTCTTTTGGTTAGATACACCAGACGCTCTGACCGCTAAGCCACCGCGAGTCCCACCCGCTTGATCGAAATTTTCCTTCACATTCTGAATTTACGTCTTAGGGTGACGTTGTTATTTTTCCTTCACTAAAATAACTTTATAATCTTAGCATGGAAAATGCAAAAACATCACAAAAAGATTTGATTTAAGGCGAATCGTTCACCTGAGCCCGCCGAATTCAAATTTCGAGTGGTTTTTCGCAGTTTGTAGGTCTATCATAAGTACTGCACTTATGGTAATGGTAATCGCGACATTAACTATACAAAATTCACAATTTTTATCTAAAACCATTGCTTAAAAATTATTATTGTAGCTTAAAGTAGTGTAAAATGTCAATTTTGACCAATTACACAGATTGCGCCAAGTTTTTGGCTTGATAAGGATTTATAAGTAAAGGTTTTAGTTCTCAGTTGTGAATGTTGTATAGTTAATGTCGCAATTACAACTGCCATGAATCTAGAACTTGTTATAGACCTACAAACTGCGAAAAATCACTTGAAATTTGAATTTCGCGGGCTCAGCTGAACGATCCGGCTTAATGTATTAATGTGTTTTCACGCGCGTAATATCAAACTTTTAAAGCTATACTTCAAGACCTTACTCGCCAGTGGCGACATCTGGTGAGCTTAAAAATGGTAGCCTTCATTACTGCCTCATTAAGCTCAGAGCGCGACTGCTACGCTGGAGGTCCTGGGTTCAATTCCCAGGTCGAGCAAAGTGTTATTAGGTTTTCCGATGAAATTCTCAGTAGCAACTCGGAGTTTGGAATTTGTGGGCTCACCACCTATTCCGAACTGTGCAGCATATTAGTACTCCTCTCATAACCCAACGGTCAGCAACAGGTGATCCGTACACGGACCGCGAAAGGTCGATCCTCAGACCGCCAAATAAATAAAGGGTTAGACTCTAACCCATCGGGGAATACAGGCGTGATGGTATGTTATGTTAAGATTTTGACTTATTTTTTTTTTTTCAGTGTTGGATGCTGCAAATGGTTCATCAGGTAATATATATTAATTATTTCTTAATCAATTAGCTATATATTGTTGTTCTACGAGTATACTTCTCAGTTGATTTTATTAGTATTCGTGTTTCAGTTTTTTAAGCTTTTTATTCGGTAAAATAAATAATTAAATGAAATTAATGGCATTGGCACTGTATAGATCCGGGAATCGGGAGCGGGAGATAATAAAACCCTTATACGTTTTGAATACGTATATTATTAATCCTAGAGGGCACTAGGTGACGATTTACAACAAATTAATATTGCACCCGAGAATCGCGCTAAACAAAAATTTTACTTGCCTTAAGTACTTGAATGTGAACGAAACCATATCGCCATCTAACTCGATCCCAACGCCATCTATCGAGCTAGGTGACAACAGGATATGATTTTGTTCACAATCTATATATATAAAAGAAAGTTGTGTTAGTTACACTATTTATAACTCAAGAACGGCTGAACTGATTTGGCTGAAAATTGGTAGGGAGGTAGCTTAAAACCAGGAGAAGGACATAGGATATTTTTTATCACGTTACCGTGGGATAACTTAATTTTACATTTTTACCCATGTAGCGGCATTACAAGTACAGCGCCATCTACTCGACTAAGGAAGAACTAAGTCGCGAGTCCTACATCGCGCAAACAGATTTCTCCCCGACTTAAGACCAAATAGTAAAATCCGACAAGAACTGTCGGGCAGTAGCCCACCGGACAAAACACCCGTCCGTTCGGAGGATCCTCCCTTTTCTACGGTGCATGGAGCGCTTTACTCTCTGTGCTTCATACTCCTGAACCCTCTAAACCCATATAAACTGTTATTTTGACAGTTGTCATAGTTGCCACATAGTATGATGGTTGTCATTGTTTGAAATCGTGCATATAAAAAAGAGTATTTAATGTGTTTAAACTATTTTGCTGGAATGCAGAAAAAAAATTATTGATGTCAATCGTCTATTTGGTGCGACCCAGAAGAATGGATTCAGACTGGAGTCAGTAGTCAAGAACATGATAGCTATTTCATAGAAAAAACTGTTTTGAGTATTTTTCAAACGACTCAAGATAGCCTTTCAAAGACATTTGATGACATTTTGTGTTGCTAGACTTTTTTAGATCTGAATTTTTTTTAATAGGTATGGCGCAACCGGTGCAAGCCGAAAAAAATAGGCACCTTATTTGTTGACATTCGAGTCTGTAATAGAATAACTGCATGAACCATAACATGGAAAATAGACTTGCAGTCAGCACGACACAGAGTAGAAAATCAAAATTTTCAGCCATTTTTTTCAAATCGTTACGACAGGTGATACGAAGTACACCGGGTCATCTTATATATAAAACAAAGTCGGGTTTGTTACAACACGTATAACTCGAGAACGGGTGAACCGATTTTTATGATATTAGGTTTGTTGAATTTGTCTCCTCCCCGAATAGCAGAATAACTATTAAAACATCGAAAAAAAAAAACATTATGATGAAAATTTATTTTCTCATACCTACATTGTTTCGGGAACGGATTGACAGAAATAAAACACGGACATGAATGAACATGATGTCGATTTCTGTTTCGGCAAGGCCAGTAAGTAGATGGCGTTCTGTGCATTGTCCGAACTTCTCATAAGCTGCTGGTGTGATTTTGATATTTTTTTTGTGTATGTTTAATTGGGTTCCTGGATGGTTTAGATTCACAATTTGAGCCGGTAGGTGGCACCGCAATCGGGTTCTACGATTTTTTTTAATATACCGGGCAAGACATGGGAATGTGATGAATGAAAAAAGGACATGCTGCGCCGACCACAAATATATCGGGACAAGGGCAGGAAGATGATGATACAGGGCAAGACAACGTTTGCCGGGCCCGCTAGTTATTAATAAATTATGTTCTACACTCGAACATACCGCCCACCAAGGACATCCCAGAAAATGTCCTTTACTACCGCCCACCATGCCACTATCTAGCCATAAACTAAATGAAAATCATCGAGTTCCAAGGACCATTTATCGGATATGTCATCGGTAGTGTATTATATTATAATACAAATTATTACAAAGTTAACAATCTTTGAACACAAATCCAGTAAGGTACAAAAGTAATAATAAAAATAATAAAAAACCTAAAAGAATTTCTACTTATTTAAAAATTACTATGACCAAATTGACATTTTATTTAGTTATAGGCAAAACACAAAGCTTAGACGTAGGTCTTTTTATGACCGAATTTTGCGTACGCAGACTAACGACACGAGTGATTTCGTCGGGACCAGGATGCTTTTGCTCAACTCTACCCATTAACCATCTCCCAGGTGGCAAATCATCCTCTTTAACGAGAACCACGTCACCAACAGATGGTTGCGGGTTTTGACGTGCCCATTTATAACGCTGTAGGAATTGATTTAAATAGTCACGTGACCACCTCCGCCAAAAGTCCTGCATCATTCGTTGGTGAAGTTGCCATCTAGATAAATTGTGAATGTTAGAACTCTCGTAATTCGAATCAGGTACAACCACTAGTGGCTCTCCGACCAAGAAATGGCCCGGGGTTAATATAGTCAACTTGTCTTGATCTTCAACATAGGACAATGGTCTCGAGTTAAGACAAGCCTCTATTTGTGACAGCACGGTCACCATCTCCTCAAATGTTAACGTGGAGTTTCCTATGACTCTTTTAAGGTGGAATTTAGTAGACTTTATGCCTGCCTCCCAAAGACCGCCGAAATTTGGGGAATGAGGAGGAATAAAGTTCCACTGAGTTCCGTTGGTTGAGAGATATTCCGCCAATTCGGAATTAATACCAGATCTTTCCTCGTTATATAAGTAAAGAAGTTCTCGCGCCGCACCTACGAAATTCGTACCATTGTCACTATACAATTCAGCAACTCGACCTCTCCGTGCTACGAACCGCTTGAAAGCAGCCAGAAATCCCTTGGTACTTAAATCGCTGACTGCTTCCAAGTGTACTGCCCGTGTAGACATGCATATAAATAACGCGATATACCCTTTATAAGATTTGTTACCGCGACCTTTAGACACTCTAATACTTATAGGGCCTGCATAATCTACTCCGCTACATAAAAATGGTTTGTTGGGCGTAACGCGTGCAGCCGGCAATTGCCCCATTAATTGTGTTCTTTTGGTAGTAGTATACCGAATGCATCTGACGCAACTCTTTACATATTTTTTTGTTAATAACTTAATTCCTACAATCCAATACTTCGAACGCAAATATGTAATCATAAGTTGGGGACCACCATGCAAAGTTTTATCATGCGCATCGGCGACCAAGAGATTTGTCAAAAATGATTCCCTTGGAATGAGAATAGGATGAACACGATCGTAACCCAGTTGCGACATTTCCAATCTACCCCCAACTCTTATAATTTCTTTAGAATCAAGAAACACATTCAACGACTTCAGATTACCTTTCAGATTTTCTAAAACTTTGTCACCTTTTAACGACTTCAACTCTTCTGCAAATTTTTCTTCTTGACATATCTTAATACAATTTTGTAGAGCTTCTTCGAGTTCTTGTTTGACCAAATACTTTGTTCTGACTCTTGTTGATCGTCGTTCCCTCAAAAACATTAAAAATCTTCGGCAATAGGCTATTACTCGTACCAACTTAGATAAAGACGAAAATCTGTTCCAAAACCCAATGTCGACTATAGTAGTGTGCACTTTAATCTCTTCCAAATGAGTACTATTATTCCTAGGCTTCTTGTAGTCAATCTCCTGCTGTTTTAAATATTCCGGTCCATTCCACCATATCGTATGGTGTACAAGTTCAGCAGGTGAAACACCACGAGATGCGCAATCCGCCGGATTTTGTTTTGATGGTACGTGGAACCAGCGTTGTGATTCTGTGAAGGTCAAAATATGTGAAACTCTGTTTGCAATGAACGTTTTCCAACGGCTTGGGTGACTATTAAGCCATGCCAGGACCACTTCACTATCTGTCCACATATACCAGTCCACCTTTGGTATGTCCATAACCCTACCCACTTCAGAAATCAAATTGGTTAATAGTACTGCTCCACAAAGCTCTAACCTTGGAATAGACACCTGCTTAATGGGAGCCACTTTTGTTTTTGAGGTCACTAACGAAATGTGAATGTTGCCTCTATCATCCACCACTCTTATATAAATGACGGCAGCATATGCGATCTTTGAGGCGTCTGAAAACCCATGAAGTTCAATTTTTGCATTGTGTGAATTGGTATGCAGCCATCGTGGTATCTTCACGCCCATTAAAGAAGTTAAATTATTATGGTAAGTAACCCATTCATTCAACAAATTGGATGGAATTTCTTGATCCCATGGTAAACCTACTAACCACAATTTTTGAATAAATGTTTTTGCTATGATAATGCACGGTGCTAGCCACCCTAAAGGATCAAATAGACGTGCAATATCGGATATTATCTTTCTTTTTGTTACAGGTTCATTTAACGGCGTGAGTTTGACTGCATACTGAAAGGAATCATCGCTGGAGTTCCAGGTAAGTCCCAGTATCTTTATAATGTTATCCATTTCTATCTTTAATTCTTCATTCTTATTTTTATTCACATGCTTTATTTTATTTAACAATTCCTTGCTATTACTAAGCCACTTTTGTAATTTAAAACCACACTTCGATAGGACTGTATTTATTTTTGTGTAAATATTAAATCCCTGTTCAATAGTTTCAGCTCCAGACATCATGTCATCCATGTAGAAATCTTTTAAGATGATTTCTGCTATCTCTGGATGTTCTTGACATTCATCATAAGCAACCTGTTGAAGAGCACGCACAGCCAAATATGGGGCGGACGCAGTACCGAATGTCACTGTTATTAATTCGTACTCTTCTATTTGCTTTTCAGCACTATCCCTCCAAAGAATTCTTTGAACCATTGTATCGTTTCTGTCTACCAAAACTTGCCGATACATTTTTTCTATGTCGGCTACTAAACATATCTGGTGTTTCCTCCAACGCATAATTATATGACGAAGGTCAGCCTGTAACTTTGGTCCTACCAATAAACCATCATTTAACGACATTCCATTAGTAGTCTTGCAGGACGCGTCAAATACGACTCGTACTTTAGTCGTAGTCTTATCCTCCCGGATGACAGCATGGTGAGGTAAGTATATAGCTGCTTTTTCATTTTTCTCATTAACTGGTATCTTTATCATATGCTTTAAATCTAAATATTCTTGTATGACTCTATTATATTCATCTCTTAATCGAATGTTTTTATTTAATTTTGATTCTAAACTATTCAATCTTTTTACAGCTATAGACCTGGAGTCACCATACTGCTCTATCACGCCTGCATCACGGAATGGCAACCGGACTATATACCTACCACTATCGTCGCGTCTAGTAGTCGCTGTGAATAAATCCTCACATCGTTGTTCCTCATCTGTGAGCATTTTCTTTGTTTCAGATGGTTCCTTTTCCAGTTCCCAAAACCTTTTTAGTAATTCGTCTGCCTGAAGAGAAGAATGCATTACCGTAATGTGAGAATAACATTTGGCTGCATTATCCACCTCAGATACGCCCGACAATATCCACCCTAAAGCAGTATTCTGTGCCAATAGAGTGCTGCCTATGTTTCGTTTTATACCCATTTGGATGACTTGACTATAAACCTCAGCACCTAGCAAAATATCAATTTTGTTAGGCCTGTAGTACTCCGGGTCAGCCAAGTCATCTTCAGCCAAATCTACCCATTCCACCCTGGTTACTTTTGTAACTGGGAGAAGAGCTGTGACAGACTTTAGAACATAGGCGCTCACCTTTAATTGCACATTAGGATCTTTCCTAGACCTAACATTTACGACGACTATGTATTTAGAAGTCACGCTTTTATCTCCACCTACACCTACAATGGTGTGTTTTGCCGCAACCTTATGAAGACCCAAATATTGAACCGTTGATTCGGTAATAAATGAACCTTGCGACCCTTGATCTAGCAACGCTCTAACCATCCGATACTTCCCATCTTTCGATTCAGCTTGTACTACAGCTGTAGTTAGCAAAATTGTTTTTCGACCATTTCCCGTCGAAAGACACGAAACCAAAGGATTGCTAGATCCCTCCGCTTGCGCGGTTGCTTCTTTATTATTTTCCTGCCTCACACTAGATGTCGAAGCTTCGTCGTGAGTAGCACTAATGCCCTCAACTGGTGACCCAGAAACACCTGGAGGGTGTAATAATGTGTGATGACGACGCTTACATACCTGGCATCGAATTGACGCCTTGCAAAACCTGGCAGAATGGTTATTATAGAGGCATATAAAACATAAATTCTTTTCCCGAACAAAATCACGTCGTTTTTCGTTGGACTGCTTACTAAATTGCTTACATGCTGTAATTTTATGCTCAGCGGAACAATATGCACAAGTTACATTCGCTTTGTCTTTTAATACATGAAAGGATTGCGTACCTTTGGGATTCCTTTCTTTTTTACGTCCCTCTGTATTATTTTCTAAACTTTCCAGCCCTCGAAAACGGCTGTTAAGATAATCGGTAAACTGCTCTAAAGTAGGCAATGTATCGTTACGTTCTGCAGCTATTTTTAATTCCCACGCTTTCCGGGTTTCCTTGTCTAATTTCTCGCTAATTATGTAGATTATAAGGATATCCCAAGACGCAATATCTACCCCTAAATTCTTTATAGACTCTAAGCATTCTGACGTGGTATTTAGAATCGACTTAATTTCAAAAGCCGATTCATTTAATATACGTTTTTGATTTAATAACCGTTTTAATATATTATTTGCTAAAAACTTTTTGTTATTATAAGTATTATCTAATTTTTCCCATGCTATTTTGTAGTTGTCACAAGTAACCTTTAAATTTCTCAACAATTGCTCCGCTTCCCCAGTCAAGTGTCCCTTTAAATAATAAAACTTTTGTGAGTCATCTAAATTTTTGTTATCATGAACTAAACCTATAAATAAATCTCTAAACGTATTCCATTCAGCATATTTTTCAGAAAATGATGATATCTTGATTTCAGGTAATTTAACTTTACTGACCACCTTTCCCTCGTGAGTACAAGAATTACCCTCTACTTTCGGATTATTAAAATTACCTGGAATACTGCGTAACCTTTCTTTTAACTCACTCTTATATTCTACATAAAGTTCTTCGACATCATCATAAAGACAGTTTTTGTAGTAGTCAGAACTATGGAGGTCTGACTTTGAAATCTTGCCTATAATATCGTTATGATTATTAGAAAATAAAGACCATTGTTTATCTAGATTCTCTAGTCTAGTCTCTATGTAAGAAAGCGTTACACGTTCTTTAGGAGATTTCTTAAAATTAGATCTAGCCCTTACAATTTTTTCTTTTATATCTACCTGCAGACTATTATAAGACTCCATTTTAACCGCTATACAATTATAAGTAGTTCAATTTAATAAACTCTATGACTCGATCTTATGTCAAAATATACTAAGTCTCAACAAACAACTCTGAAAATTTTCTAAGTGTTTTTAACTTAGTTCTACTGGGACCGAAATCGGGCATAGGTTCCCCGTCTGAACCACTTTTAACTTAAAACTAACACAAGTCCTAAATACTACTAAATTAGACTAAGTTAATAAAGTCTTTAAATTAAAGTTGAAATTGCACTATTTTTTCTTGCTGATTTGAAATTTACTAAGTTAAAATCTTCTTTATAATAAAGGTTAAAATGTACTCACAATTTTCGAGACACTGACACTGACTTGTTATCACCACACAAATCGATGATGCATCTTATCTTGCACTTTCCACGTTGAACCAGTGGCGCCCTCTGTGACGTCCGTCTTCTAATCTCCCAGCCTCTGCTTAGCGCCTTCCGTGCGTAATTCCTCCAGATGTCCTCAGCACTCAAAAATGGGCCTCCTTGACTTCCTGGATACTCCTTCAGCTCCCACACAGAACTGGTACTCAGCACTTAGCCGAGGAGTATTGTATTGCTCTGACCAACAATCCGCTGACCAGTAACCTAACGCTACGGTTGATAGCCGCATCACCCCCTACAAGCTACCAAAAATCGCTCTCATCCGATCCGGCTCGATAGGACCATGTATAGATCCGGGAATCGGGAGCGGGAGATAATAAAACCCTTATACGTTTTGAATACGTATATTATTAATCCTAGAGGGCACTAGGTGACGATTTACAACAAATTAATATTGCACCCGAGAATCGCGCTAAACAAAAATTTTACTTGCCTTAAGTACTTGAATGTGAACGAAACCATATCGCCATCTAACTCGATCCCAACGCCATCTATCGAGCTAGGTGACAACAGGATATGATTTTGTTCACAATTATTAATAAATTATGTTCTACACTCGAACAGGCACTGCAGTAGGTGGGGCTGGCAAAGTCGGGGCTATCGCCGGTGGAGCTGGAGCAGGCGGCGCTGGCGCCGGTGGAGCTGGAGCAGGCGGCGCTGGCGCCGGTGGGACTGGTGCAGGCAGCGCTGGCGCCGGTGGGGCTGGAGCAGGCGGCGCTGGCGCCGGTGGGGCTGGTGCAGGCGGCGCTGGCGCCGGTGGGGCTGGAGCAGGTGGAGCTGGCGCCGGTGGGGCTGGTGCAGGTGGAGCTGGCGGAGCTGGAGCTGGCGCAGGCGGAGCTGGCGCCGGTGGGGCTGGTGCAGGCGGAGCTGGCGCAGCTGGAGCTGGCGCAGGCGGAGCTGGCGCAGCTGGAGCTGGCGCAGGCGGAGCTGGCGCCGGTGGGGCTGGTGCAGGCGGAGCTGGCGCCGGTGGGGCTGGTGCAGGCGGCGCTGGCGCCGGTGGGGCTGGAGCAGGTGGAGCTGGCGCCGGTGGGGCTGGTGCAGGTGGAGCTGGCGGAGCTGGAGCTGGCGCAGGCGGAGCTGGCGCCGGTGGGGCTGGTGCAGGCGGAGCTGGCGCAGCTGGAGCTGGCGCAGGCGGAGCTGGCGCAGCTGGAGCTGGCGCAGGCGGAGCTGGCGCCGGTGGGGCTGGTGCAGGCGGAGCTGGCGCCGGTGGAGCTGGTGCAGGCGGCGCTGGCGCTGGTGGGGCTGGAGCAGGCGGCGCTGGTGCCGGTGGGGCTGGAGTAGGCGGTGCTGGCGCCGGTGGAGCTGGTGCAGGTGGAGCTGGCGCAGGCGGCGCTGGTGCAGGCGGAGCTGGTGCAGGTGGGTCTGGCAGAGGAGTAGCACCCAGTTTTGGACGCAGTAGTACAGGAGGAGCTCCTGGCGCTGCGCTTGCAATCGTATACATTTATGATAATATGATAAACGGTATTTTTTAAAATGAAAAACAAGCAAATAAACAAACGCTTTTTGGCAGCACGTAAAGCCGTAGGTTCTGCGGTTCATCAAAAACCTATCACTATCGTTAGTAGGTCGGTAGGTCCAACCAGTCCATCCTTAGGATACCGGTATTGACCAGAGATAAGGTTGCGGAGTACTGATGGCAGTCATGTAAAATACTGATATTCAATCGCAACTGGTAATACTGAAAGTGGACCCCAATCACCGTTAAATTTAATAATTTATATCCCGCACGGGACCAGCTCATTTCCGCTTTTCGGGGTTTACTCGACGGAAAAAGTGCGACGGAGGCCGCTCGGCGCGAAATTGACGGATACGTGCGCGAGAGTGACAAGGGTGGCACAGGCAAATATAGTCTGGTCGGCCGCCATTTTTTTAGTATGTCCCGCTTTAGTCGAAAGAATCCCGTTTTTTTCACTCAAAGAGATTCAAACTTCCGCTTTACCCGAAATAAATCTGGCAACGCTGACCCTAATATAGTTACGAATATTTTTACGAGCAGACGGATCGCCTGATGGTAAGCGATCACCGCCGCCCATGGATTCACAAGTGCGTTGGGATTGGGCCCCTGGTATCCTAACTCACTCGACCAAACACAACCTATCCCATAAAAAAATATGTGTAATCTATACTAACATTATAAAACTAAAGAGTTTGTTTGTTTGAACGCGCTAATCTCAGGAACTACTGGTTGAAATTGAAATATTCTTTTTGTGTTGGATAGTCCATTTATCGAGAAAGGTTATAGGCTATATAACATCACGCTACGACTAATAGGAGCAGAGCAACGCGAGTGAAACCACGGGCGGGTCGCTATAATTAATAAGTAATTTAATAAATGCTCCACACACACAGGCTCCAACGGCGGCGCGGGTGGCTCTGGAGGATTCGGAGGAGGACTTAATGTTGGTGGAGCCATAGGTACATAATTATGTCATTCAATATGTCATAAATTGGAACAAATGACTATTCAATCATCATCGTTAACCCTTTTAAGGATTTCACAAGATTTCAAAAGGATAACATTATTCACTTCTATCAGGAAAAACATAATAATTAAAATACGCGACAGTTTATGATGAGCATAGACCTAATTGATTTATTTTTCACAGGTGGCACTGGCGGCGCGGGAGGATACGGAAGTGGAGCCGGAGGTGTAGGCGAAGGTATTTGAATATTTTTCCATCATCATCGACCCATTATACCTACACGATGTAAGAATGTACTGTACATGTACAAATCTGCGTTACCCTGCGGGGAATACAGGCGTAATGGTTTGTTCTTTTTTGTGTAAAAAAAAGCTTACTAGCAATGTGGGTCGAACATTAGGCGGATCGTTCACGTGAGCTCGCGAAAATCAAATTTCAAGTGGTTTTTGCAGTCTGTAGGTCTATAATAAGCTCTACATTCTTGGCAATAGTAATTACAACATTAACAAAATTCACAACGTTTAACTAAAACCATTGCTTAGAAATCATTATTGTAGCTAAAATTAGTGTAAAGTGTCAATTTTGACCATTGACACAGTTATTGGCAAGTTTTTGCTAGTTTGGCTTGATACGGATTTTTATGTAAAGGTTTTAGTTCTCAGTTGTGAATGTTGTATAGTTAATGTCGCGATTTCCATGAATCTAGAATTTGTTATAGATCTACAAACTGCGAAAAATCACTTGAAATTTGAATTTCGCGGGCTCGGGTGAACGATCCGCCTTAACCCCTCGTGCTAAGTTAAATGCTTGTGTTACAAGTGGGTCCACGTCGGTAGTGCAATGAGTGGGCTTCGAACCGACAACTATCTGATCGCAAGTCGGCCTAGCCATTAGGTTACCGCCGCTTCCAAACGCTACACCGCTTCGCTGTTTAGGGGTTAGGTATGTTTTTTGAAAATACTAAGTTTATTTACCTCTACTTTCAGGTTTCGGTTTTGGTCGTTAAACTCCATCATAATAAAAAAAGGTAGGTACTTTATCATTTCTACCTACAGTTATTTTAGTGAAGGATAATTTCGGTTGAATCCACCGGACCAGATGTATTTATTTTAAATAAATAAAATAAATAGACACTATTTATTTTATTTATTTAAAATACCGCTAAGCCACCGCGAGCTAGTTAGTTCGATATCGTACGATAAAGAACTAATTGTTAAGTACCTAATGTAATGATTTTATAAAATAATGACAAGACATTTATATAGGTTTCCTTATCACGAGCGACAGATGGCGCTTGTAGTTGAACTATTCGTTATTAAACGCCCTTTTTATTACAAATTAGTCAAATATAAGTAGGTGTTATATTATCAATTTGTCTGTGTAATCAATTTATAACTATTGCTAAATTTAAAGATAATCTAATGTATTTAAATTAATCAGTTGATCATGCGTACTGTGTACTTCGCTCTGATTGGTCTAACCCAGCTGAGTGTTTCCCTACGTTTAAGAGTGGGGAACATTCGGCTGGTAACAGATCAACCTGGACTGAGACATTCTATTCCGAGGCGTTGAGCAGTAGACATAATATCTTATAAGCCAGTGCTGTTGTTGTATAATCGTTAATAATTATTGAGCTATTAAGTGATAAGTGATTGTTGATAATTACATACTGTTGGATGAATAAATACTTGTAATACTCAGTCTGAAGTGTATGATTCGTCACATTTCAGAAGTGGGATATGCCTACAAGAAAATCCACAGATACAGTAATGTTGAGTGACGTATGTCTAGAGGTTATGTGTGCCTACAATAGAAAGCCAAGTGTGCTTGAGTTACTAGAGGCTATGTATGCCTATTGAGCCATGTGTGCTTAGATTGTTAGAGGTTATGTGTGCCTACAATAGGAAGCCAAGTGTGCTTGAGTTACTAGAGGCTATGTATGCCTATTGAGCCATGTGTGCTTAGATTGTTAGAGGTTATGTGTGCCTACAATAGGAAGCCAAGTGTGCTTGAGTTACTAGAGGCTATGTATGCCTATTGAGCCATGTGTGCTTAGATTTTTAGAGGTTATGTGTGCCTACAATAGGAAGCCAAGTGTGCTTGAGTTACTAGAGGCTATGTATGCCTATTGAGCCATGTGTTCTTAGATTGTTAGAGGTTATGTGTGACTACAATAGGAAGCCAAGTGTGCTTGAGTTACTAGAGGCTATACATGCCTATTGAGGCATGTGTGCTTAGATTGTTAGAAGCTATGTATGCCTATTGAGCCACGTGTGCTTAGATTGTTAGAGGTTAATTATTTTTATTTTATTTATTTAATTTTTATGAGGTACATATTAGGTCTTACGAAGTAATATAAGCCCCACAAAAATGTACAAACAGTTTGACTGTGGGATCAATTTTAGTCTTAATAACATGTAGGTAGGTACATAATTCGTAATGGAGTGCACAATTAATGTTTTATGGTAGGGTATCTATAAGTTATTTTTTTTTTTTTATCTACACGCAGTTTTATAAATCTTATTTGGATATTCTCCAGTTTATCTATATGGGTTTTTAAATGTGAGGCCGTAGCAATCAAGAGCATAATCCAAAATAGATTCCACTAAAGAAGTATAAAGTAGTTTTAGTATACCAATAGGAATAGGAGTTATGTGTACCTACAATAGGAAACCAAGTGTGCTCTAGCTACTAGAGGCTATGTACGCCTATTAAGCCAAGTGTGCTTAAAGATGGTAAGCCAAGTGTGCTTAAAGTTATTTTGGCCAAGTGAGTCAAAAGTTTTGGGCCAAGTGTGCCCAATAGGAACGGAACTATCCTCAGACGCGTAAGTAAAGCATGATTTATACTAAGAGAACAATTAAAAGAATTATTATGCGACTAAGTGCGTTGCAAATAGTTGTGTATATACCCTCTATTAATTTTATAAATTGGAAATGGGAAACATTTATTGGAAGACGTATATTTTTGATTGAACTTTTCATGCATAACTTCGAATTTATGGAGCTATTAATTTTAACCAGTTCGAGTAGATATTTTAGTAATATAAAATGAATTTAATAATAATAGTAAAAAAGGAGCTTTTAACTTGTTAGTGTCAAATTGAAACAATACTTATACATTTTTATGTTTTGAGGCCATGGAATCTGATGATACCAATGAATGATGATGAAACCAATGAATGCATACTCCAGACGAAGAGCCGCCAGTTTAGTCGTACAACCATTTACCAAATGTTATACCGAAGTTCAATCCCTCCAGTAAATCTCAGAGTATTGAAGGTTGTTTATGAAAGGTAAGTGTGTAATATATGAATGGGACGAGAAGTGGACCATAAATTTTGCCCGACAAAAACTTGTCGGGCTAGCAAAAAAAAAAAAAAAGGGAAAGGTAAAGAAATATTGGTACGTACAAATTCAAATCTTTATTGTTTTCATATATAATTAGGATGTTACGAGTTACAATAATGTGTGTCAAAATGAAAAGGTACAACATGAAGTAATGAAAGTTTACGTGAATATTTTTATGATAAATTGATGCTGATATACAAGGTGATATGATATTAGTGATAAAAAGGCTGTAGGTTGTGCAACTCACGGCATTTATGATAAATCCATTAGAAATGGAGCTCAAGCTTTAAATTGTAATGAACCGGAAAGACTCGCTACATATTCTCAGTTCTCAGCATACCTAGTTAGAACCTATTTCTACAAATAGAAAGCGTCATGAACTCATGATCATACCTCGCCTTCGACTTCAAATGATACCTCCAATTATTTGTGTTAATTGTCGTCGTAAAGAACACTCTTACACCAGATGTCCCAAGTCCCTTGACAAGCGTCTAAAGTGTGACAGGGCGCTAGAACGAAAATTGCAAACCGACACCGTTAATTCCATGAATAGACCCAAAGTCAAGCGATGAAATAGAACGTAAAGTCCTTACAACTTCTACACACAGTAACAGTAATAACAAGTTTTACAAACGGGTAAATAATCGAGTTTTCGTTGGGATTGATAGATTATTAAGATTGGGTATAGTAGGACCCACTATTTGGAACCGTGCACCTAGTTTTGGCAATTCAAAAGTACCTGTATTATTGGTTTATTTGAAATGGATGATTTGACTTTTGACTTATGTAATGCGTGAATATGATGCAACAGCCTTGACCCCGTGAAAACTGTGTCGAGATTACCTATAGTCAAGGGTTTTGGTGGTGACACCCGTATATAGTACGTTCTTAGGATTGATGAAATCGAATCGAATGTAGAAGTACCTGCTTATGGTTAATTATGGGTTTATGCAGACTGCGTTACTCATTGGATAAAATTTTAAAGTCCTGAGCTTCGCAGCAAACCAATGATTTGAGCCCCTTAAAGCTTACCTTATCGGATTTCATTCAATTAGCCAGAAACAAATCGGAATTAGTTGAAGTTTCGGATTTAAGTTCTTCTTATCCTGGGAATGTTTATATAGAAGGTTATAATAGTAATAAACTTGGCAAAGAATATAACTTACCTCAAGGCACATATCGTCTAAGCATGGGTAAATGTCACCTTATTATCAAATTTAGCTAATCAAACCCTGAATTTTCCCAAAGAATTTTGCCCAAGATTCGTTGCATTGCGATGCCCTAATTGCAAAAGCAATGCCTTTTGTAAAAAAAAAAGAATTATATGCCCTAACAAAATCACGAGAGATATTACTGACTTGACTCCTTTGATAAAGTCTGAAATGAAAGTCGGTCCCTCAAGTTGGCAAATAGATAAGCCTTACCTACGCTTTATCGCAGTCGTCTCGTGAATTTTTTTGCATTTAACTTGAGCGAGATAGGTTGTAATAACTCTATTAAAATGAACATAGACTTGCTTAATGATAGACCTAGATAGACACATAGACCCTATCGCTTATCGCACTTCGAGAGAGGACAGGTACGAGAATTTATTGATGACTTGTTGCGAAATGATATAATACAAGAATCCGATTCCGATTGTGCTAGTTCTATAGTATCATTTGGGTAGAAGATCAATTTCAAGCATTAAAATAAAAGTTTGAGTAATAGACCAACACTAGCCTTATACAATCCTAAACTTGATACGGAGTTGCACACAGATGTTAGTTCCTTAGGTGTGGGAGAAATATTAGTACAGTGGCAGTCTAGCCTTCGGGTACTTAAGCCGGTTGCTTATTTTAGTAGGCAGACGACACCTGAAAGGCGTCATTTACAATCTTATGAAATTTGAAGTTTTGTGTTTATCTGTTGGGATTAGAATTTCAAATTGTAATAGACCATAATACGCTCCGAACCATACTAACCAAGCGAGTATAGACCCGGTATTCGTATGACACGTGTCGATGCATTAAGCCGAAATAACATTCTTTGCCTTCTGACATTAAAGACGAGTCTTCTGTTAAAGTATCGAGACTGACAATTGGATATTAACACTACAAATGTAGATCCAGACATTTCGCGTATACTTAAAAATTCTTAAGCCTGAATCTGACGAAGAATCTAAAGATATTAGGAAAAATTATGTTATTAAAAATCATAGAGTATAAAGAATTGACGATGAAATACGCCTAGTTGTCCCTCGTAGTGCCCGCTGGAAAATATGCCGTTATAACCATGATGATATAGGACATTTAGGCATTACTAAAACGACTGAGAGAATTCAATCTGTCTTTTGGTTTCCAAGGCTGCGGCGATAAAATTCGGTACATTCGGTACGCTTATAATAAAGATGATGCATCCAGACAAAAGACTGAATAATTGTATCCTATAGAAAAAGTTAGCGTCCCATTCCATACAATTCACCTAAACCATCTTGGTTCGTTTGTAAAGAGTAAAAACGGCAATGCCTAAATTATTACAATAGTTGATTGCTTTACAAAATATATATATGTGAAAGCGGTAAAAGACACGAAAACAAAAAAAAATGACTTTGGCTTACCATCTCCAATAATACCTGATCACGAGCTTTTGCGACAGTCATAGCACTAAACATGTCCCTATC